>JAKNSE010000034.1:2494013-3741020 GCA_023525975.1 Smallanthus sonchifolius | reverse complement strand
AAAATCTAAGGCATAAAATAAAACCAAGAATAAAAAAAGGTAACATTAAAAACAAAAATACGTAAGGCATGAAAATATATATAAAAAGAAGGTAAAATAGAAAAGACCGGTAAAAAATCCAGGGTCAAGTGATTCAGTTTCCTTTTGATTACCACTCCAACCAAGAACAATTTCTTTGTAGGTTACCATCTTTTATTTATTTTAGGTAAAGAAAGGTTAGGTAACTCAACTTTATTGGCCATCGACCATCCTTTTTAAGGGTTAGTAATTAATGTATTTATGTAGTATTGGTGTATCTTAATTTTGGCTTTAGTGTAATTGGGGTATTCGCTAGCTCTCTATGTGTAACATCCCAAAATAAATGAGGATTTTAAATAACGGGTTGAACCGGGACGAACGGGATAAAAGAACGAGGCGTAACGGGCCGGGCTGGTTGGGCCGGCAAACTTGAAGGAAGGGGGGGGGGGGGGGTTTTCCTCCCTTTAAATAGCCAACACACACACACCATTTCTCTCATTTGCAAGAATCTAGAGAGAGAAACCGTAGAGAGAGAAAGTTGGCGGATCGACCCGAGATTGAAGGAGCTTGTTGCTACTGAGCTCGTGAGCAAAACCTCCGGATCAGAATCTCGAAATCAGGTAACACCCGAACCAAATCTGAGTTTTTGTTCGTTTTTGGGTTTTCGGGTATTTTCGGGAAAATGACGGGTTTTTATAAACCAAATGAGGAAAGGGTTATAAATCTGGAATCACGAAGGGAAAATACACGTTCTGAATGTAAAAAGTCCGGATCTTGACCAGGTCGGACCTGCATTGCGAAAGTTAGGGTTTTTCACGGGGAAGATAGCTGAGTTCTGCAGGTATCGAAACTAGAGTTTCGAGCGGCCTGCAGGTATCGAAACTAGAAGTTTCGAGCGGCCTGCAGGTATCGAAACTAGAAGTTTCGAGCGGCCTGCAGGTGTCGAAACTAGAAGTTTCGAGGGGCCTGCAGGTATCGAAACTAGAAGTTTCGATGGGCCTGCACCTGTCGAAACTAAGTAGTTTCGATAGGTCTGCATCAGTAAGTGAAGTCAGTGTATTCACCTGTAACAGAACGAGTAAACCGTTAGAGTCGGGATTTAGGTCTGATGTGTATTTAATTAATCAATTCAGATCGGAAGTGACGTTGTTGGACCTTTGTTTAGGACAACCCAAGAGTAACTTATAAGGTGAGTTCTAGAAGCCCTTCTTTTAATGTTTTAATTAAATGTTTTGGGCTGGTGTGCATACATACGAAACGAGGTTTATGAAACGAGGTTTACGAAACGAGGTTTACGAAACGAGGTTTATGAAACGAGGTTTACGAAACGAGGTTTACGAAACGAGTTTTATGAAACGAGGTTTACGAAACGAGGTTTACGAAACGAGGTTTATGAAACGAGGTTTACGAAACGAGGTTTATGAACGATGCTTCCGAAAGGGGAAGACGAAACGAGTTAATGAGATGTTTACGAAACGAGGTTTACGAGATGATGTTTATAAAATATTTTGCCAAACGAAGTTGTGAAAGGTTTACGAATGAAGTGTTATTTAATAAAACGTACGAATGCTTTAACTAAAACGAGGTAAAGGTTTTTATGAAAGTCACGAATGAACGAATCTGCCACGAGTTCCTACGGGAGCTAGAGTATGTATGTATGTATGTATGTATTGGCCTTACCTTACGGGGGGCCTTTGTGGCTGGCTAACGGTTGTACAACTGGTTGAGGATGGGGTGACGACGGTCACCCATGGGATTACCGGGATCCCGATGGAAGGTACTATTCCTTGCGGGGAAATATTGCCTATGGTATGTTTAGTCTTCCTAGAGGTAACGAGCCTTAGGAGACGTGTGTATGGTCTACCTAGAGGTAACGAGCCTTAGGAGACGTATGTTTAGTCTACCTAGAGGTAACGAGCCTTAGGAGACGTATGTTTGGTCCACCTAGAGGTAACGAGCCTTAGGAGACCTGGATGACGGATGACTTAGAGGTAGCGAGCCTTAAGTTCATCCGCTGGTATGCGATGTAAGGGTTTGACGGTTACGAGAAGGCGCAGATTCGGTTCATATTGACTATTGTTACGATGTTATGCTACGATGTTTTGATGATGTTAAGTTATTGCATGTTTTATGTACGCTTTTATTAAATGAAGTATGATGTTATGTTTTTGGCAAATATTTGATGTTAATGTTTTACGTTAAAACTAGAACTCACCAGCGTAGCTGACCTTTTTAGTATGCACATTCAGGTTAAGGAAGTTATGATGATGGACGGTGATGCTGGGCGGCTTGAGGAGTTACCCGGATGATATGAAGACTGGCATCCCGTTACGAGTTGTTTTTGTTATGTACATGTATTTGAAAATGTTACGCTTCCGCATGTTAAACGATGTAATGTTATGTTTGAAATGAAATTTTCCGCTGCGTTATTTGATATTCTAGTTTGAGAACTGTTTGTGAATGAGTAAATCCAACGCGTGGGGCCTCCCGGGTTTGGGGCCTCACACTATGAGAATTCTTATTGTTGCCGTTAAAAAAATATATACAAAATCTAATTCATTAAGGGGGTGTTTGGTACAGAGAATGGAATTGTAGAGAAATGGAATAGAGAAATGGAATTGCAGAGAAAGGGAATTGGTCTGGAGAATGAGAATTGACTGTTCTGTTTGGTAGTACAGAGATTTCAGTAGAGAAATATAGCTGAGAATCATTTCTCTTGTTTGGTACATAGGAAATAAACAGAGAATTATATCAACTTTATCATTAGCACAAGTCTTTTTTTCATAACAAATATTTATTAAAAAATAAAAAAACATATAAAAAGATGCATAAATTCCAACCAAAATATGCATTGATAAAACCAATTCACATACAAAACATAGTTTTTAAGCAAAAAACATCAACCATAGTTACTAGTAAAAGTACTTCAACCATGCTGAAACCAAAAAAGGTACTTCAACAACCACGGTGAAACAAAAAAAATTACTTCAACCATACACAACTATCCCATTGAACCATCGGTATACAACTCGACCATCTCAATTTTCTCTTCTATTGTCAACGCAAGAAAAGAACGTCCTAGATCCACATCTTTACCAATCAAATGAGCTGCTTTGAACCGTTTTTTCGTAGTGATACCTGGTAAAGCTTTCAACTCATCACTAACCTTTTCATAGATTTCACGAGCCTCCATACCTTCTTTGCTAAGTTGTTCACCCACCATCTCCCCAAATCGAAGCAAAACTTCCTTGATATCTTTGCAAGACTCTCGATATATCTCATCTGCATCCGTGCTTCTACCTCTTTTGCGCTTGCTTGTTACACTTCCTGTTTGTCCTTCAGATCTATCAACATTTGGAACGACTTCATCAACAAAATCAAAGTCTTCAATATCAACAGGTGAGCTTTTTTGCGTCTCTTGAACAACATCTTCTTCTCCAAGGTCAACTGCTTTACTACCAGTAGCTCTATCCTTACCGAATATGGTACACAATTTGTCATAGAAAGGAAATGCCTTGTCACGAAAATTCACAGCACCTTTGTGAGACTACAAGACAATTACAAATAAATTAGACTAAAATTTTAAAATCTAAAAAATATATTTGCATAAAACAGCTAAAATCAAATCTAAAAAATATATTTGCATAAAAACAGCTAAAATCAAAAATATATTTGAAAATTAAATAAAAGCAAACAAATCAATCAAACTTCTTAATTTGCATAAAACAGCTAAAATCAACGACCTAATCAACCAGAAGCAGAGAAAACACATTCGCAAACAGTAAACAGGTAGGTATCATAACATTGTTAACCTTGTAGAGTCTAACCTTTTTGTATAAGCTGTTGATCAATGTATTTCTGTTAAACATTGTTTAGATAGTTTATTTTCATGTAATTTCTTTTAAACGAATTTACTGCTTTTTAGTCTAAGTCTGGGCCATCGAAACTATAGTTTCGAGTGAGATTTGTTCACTCGAAACTAGTAGTTTCGATCGATAGTAGTTTCGACAGGCACTTTTTCCACTTGTAAATGTTCACTCGAAACTAGTAGTTTCGAGGAACATAGTTTCGATACCTGTGAAACTACTATAAATAGCCTAGTTAGAGAATTTCTAGGGTGTGAGTTGCGGCTGTAACCCTGAATTCTCTCTTTCAGATTTGTTTTTGAATCAATACAATTTGCATTCGTTTAATGCTTGTTCTTACACTTTCACATATTATTTGCATTGATTCTTAGTGTGTTTGGCTGTCTTCTTCACCAAGTCTGTCTCTAATCCTCTGTTACAACACCATACATACAGATTCCGCCTGTGTGTGTGGGTAATCGATCACTTTCGTGATTTCCGACTGAAATCTGGACCTACAAACCTAACGAATCTGAATGCCGATTAATTCGATTTCTAAGCCCTAAATCAGACGAACAGATGACAGGATCTTAAATAAACATCAAATCGATCAACATAGGGCAAAATTAGGGTTTGTAGATGGAAGTTTGAGGATTTTGGTTTACCTGAACAATGTATTGACGAACGCCGGAGAAGAGAGGTGACTGCGGATTGAAATCGCCGGAGAAGAGAGGTGACTGCGGATTGAAATCGCCGGAGAAGAGAGGTGACAGCAGGGAGAGGCGTGAGAGAAATCAGACGAACAGATGACAGGATCTTAAATAAACATCAAATCGATCAACATAGGGCAAAATTAGGGTTTGTAGATGGAAGTTTGAGGATTTTGGTTTACCTGAACAATGTATTGACGAACGCCGGAGAAGAGAGGTGACTGCGGATTGAAATCGCCGGAGAAGAGAGGTGACAGCAGGGAGAGGCGTGAGAGAATTGGTCTGGAGAAATGAAACCCTAGAAATCCAATTCTCCGCTTTTTTTAGAGAAACAAAATCAGAGAAATGGAAATGGTTTATTTCCATTTCTCACCTCTTTCTTTCATAAACAAACAAGAGAATTCTTTCCAATTCCATTTCTCACCCCTCAATTCCCTCTACCAAACACCCCCTAAGGGTAAATCGAAAAGTAATTGAATAGTTTTCTCTTGAAAAAAAAAACAGAAAAGATTTGGTATAAGTAAGTTCCTTTATGATAAATATTAAATACAAAAATAATTGAACAATAGTTTCCAGAATTGAAAAAAATAATATTTTGAAACCTAAACGGGCCAGCCCGTTTTTAAATGGGTCAACCTGAACACGACCGGTTTATCAAACAAGTCAACCCGAACACGACTCATTTTTTAAAATGAGTTAAAATGGCCAAACCAAAACCTGCTTATTTTTGTGTCGTGTTTGAGTCATGTTAGAAATTGCCACCACTTGCTGAAATTGCTCGAAGACGGAGTAAAGCTATAAAGCATAAATCTTTATTTTGGGGAAGGTCCATGCGACATGAAAAGCCGCATAAAATTGTGTGCTTCGCTTAAGCCGATTGCCATAATCTAAGGAGAAACACCAACCGATCATGTTCACCGGGGAGTTCCACGGGTGAACGAGGAGTGTCTACGTCGGACGCAGAGTGTCCACAAAACTAATCTGTAGTGGTTGTAAACCGGAACTGTTAATATAAAACGCGTTCCATTGTTGACTTAAAACTCACTCGTGCCTCGTAACCAACGCCTTACTCTGAATAGCTTCACCGACATTGCGATACGTTGATCGGATTCCCATCGAACGTCTACCTCTTTCCATTCGAATCCGATCAAAATGGCCTGGGCCCACGCCCTCGCACTCACGCTGGAGGGCTTCACATTCATACATTACGGAATAGCTTTTCTGTGTTTTCTCATCATCTTTCTGTACAGGTTTCTAGAGTTCCATTTCCTTAATGATGCTTTTACTCTCTTCCGAGGATCTCCGGTCACTCTAACCTACAATTCCGCCTCCGAGATTTACCATGGCGTCGCTTCAAACTGCCGCCTTCTTCACGGCAGGTTAACTTTTCAAAACAACAATTTAATCAATCTCACACAAGTTCCGTGTTTCTTCCGCTGCCCCAAAAGTTTCAAAATTCATGATTTTGCCACAATCATTAAAATAAAATAGTCATTCAGATCAAATTTATAATTTTAATAATAATTCATGCTTTGTTAATAAGGTACATGGCTACACCTTGGCTCTCAAGTCCTCATGTTCAAACAGCATTTTTGAATTTCAATGGGAGGCCTCCTGCAGTAGATTATACAAGGTATGTCAAGTAGTGTTGCTACATATAACTGAATGAAATTAAATAAATAAATAAATAGATATGCTGAAATGACCATTTACATAACATTAAATCTCACCTTTTGAACTATTTGGTTTGATAAAACCAAGTTATAAGTTGTACATACTGTTTATTATGATCTAAATTATAAACACCTGAATGCTGGCTGTTACATGTACAAAGATAAACAATTTTAGCATGACCAATAAAAGAAGAGTTATGTAAGTAGTAAGTTGCGTCATATCATATATATGCGTAAGAAACTTCAAACGAAGACGCAAAAGTTTAGAAGCAGAAAGAATGATTGCTAATTTGTGTGTTGTTTTGATTACAGAAAACAAAAAATTAAATGTAGATTATTTTTACAGTAGGTACAAGTAATAAAAGTGAGAAAAATTAAACAATATAAAACAGTGGCAGGGTAGCTGTATTTTGTTTGTTATTGAAATTACCGGATATTGACTTTGCCATGGTGAGATTCTATACGTTTTCTAATGGAGTTGAGCTTTTACAGTTCAGTTATTCTTATAATGTATTTTTACTCTGCAGAAAATTATTTCATGCATCTGATGGTGGTACCTTTGCTATGGATTGGCTAAAGAGTTGTGATGGTAACACTAGCATGACATGTATTACATGATCAGAAAATTGTCCATGCTATTTATCATTTCACACTACACACACTCACACGCCAATATGTGATATTATCTTGCTGTCGCAATACAAACTTTATCATGTGGGCATTTTCCCATTCATGAATTGAACACATTGTACCTTATCCATTATGTGTTTTGGTTTCCCTCTTTTCACATGGTATTTGTATTAACTTGTATTGAGGGAAACAAAAAAAAAATGCAATTAGACTAGTTATAAATACATTGTATGAGGACTTGCTCAAAAGGTTAGGAGAAAAAGGGTGAAAGCCTAAAAGGTGTATTGGAATCATAAAGACCATTGCTAGATTTTCACAGAAATATTTGTGGGATATATTTGAGTAATTGGGAATTCAGGATATAAGCACTTCTGACCAAAAGGGCTTTAGTTATTGAGTATTTCAGATTTTCCAACAAGTGGCATTGTGGTCACTGGTCAGTTTTCTTGATCTTGGCTATATTTGAGTGCTTTAAGGTTTTATCCTTGTTTTTGATGGCCCTACCATCTCCTTGACTCATTTTCATTCGCCTAGGAGATAGTAGATCATTGGTTATAAATTAAATTACAAAACAACATAGAAATATACTCATGAAGATATGACCACTTTTAGGTTCTTCTCATGTTGTGGACATAGTTTAAATGCCTCTCGGTTGTTGCGCACACAAACACATGTATCAGAGCCCGAATTGGAATTGGTTTTTTATTTGCCAATGTGTTTAGTTTACACACAAGTTTGATTAATACAACCACTTTTTTTATTTTGATCATGCTCATAATCATAATCATGTTGAATTCATTAAGGCGACAAGGGTACTAACAACAAACATCAAATGTTATAAGAAAACATGATTATTCTTATCCTTCATTTTTCAGATTACAGGTGAAGTCTTTTATGCATGTGGTTTTATTAGGTTTCTTATGTAGATGTTTATGAGTTCATTTTCATTTATTTCATAATACCAATTTTCTAGAATAATGCGGTGCCTTATTAGTTGTAGAATACATCTTGTTTCCATTATTTTAAGCTCTTTAAAGTTTGATTTGAGAATAAAGGATAGTTGTGTGAATTATGATATTCTGAAAACATATTCCATGATGAGAAGCTTGTAAAATGAATTGCCAAACATGCTTGTAACATTTGTTTCATTTATCGTGGGGTTTAAAGTTTTGCATAATTTTGCAGTCTTGGGAGATTCAACATATGAAGATGATATAACCCCCATCGTTATTGTAATCCCTGGATTAACTAGTGATTCCTCTTCAGCTGTAAGTTCAAATTATTGTCAGCAAAACATGGCCACTGTCGAGTGTGAATGCTTACTAAACCTGCTTTCATTCTTGTGGGTATTTTGGTTATAAACAAATACCATCTGGTCAGTCAATTGAATCTACTAAACATGCTTTCATTTATGTGGGTATTAGAACAAAAGTAAATGCTAATTGTAATAGTAGTAGAAAGTACACTAGATCCTTCTTGATTTTTGATTAATGTGATTGAATCTGCCATACATATTGTACCCCTTCCTAAGGAGAGGGCATTTGATATTAATAAATCCATGTATGGAGTATTTGTATACTCTGTGTAAACATCTATTGTATTACTGAAAATATAATGTGAATCTTTACAAGTGAGGGGACAACTCTATTTATAGAGGTAACCCTAAAGACAGGCCCATGGGCCAGACTGAATGGACTAATTACAATTGGGCCTAAACTAACAGTTATTTACCGTTAACACTTTACATTGCGAGCCTTGTCAGAGGGTAAACACATTCTTGTGTCACGATTATGATATATCTTTCTTACTAATATTGTGCACTTTGATGTCTATGGCCATTTCCCCTGAAGATAATTGGTAGTTTTAAACTGTTGCTACCTGAATAGATGATCACTCTTGTGATGCATAGATGATTAGTTCTAACCTTTGGCCAACTAATCCAAGGGATCCGAATCCACCGCCACACAAGTTCGAATCAGGTAGATCTTTCTCAAATGGACACTAATGTGGCCACACAGGGCCACAGGGGTTGTCTTCCCCCGTCACCTCTTTTTACTAGCCAAGTTTTGGACCTTGGACCTCCAGTTCTCCAGTTTTTGATTAACTAATTCCATATTGTTAACCACCTTGACAACCCTTAATTTTGGAAGTTAATTTTGACTCCTAAGTTGCAAAATTTCTATGAGCTGATAAAAATACTAAGGCTCCCTTCATGAGCTAGCTTGGGTTGCCAAAACCTTGATGAAACCTTTTTGAGGATCATATGTTAAACTATGTATGGTTTATATATTTAGTAGTGTTTTGGTTGGGTTTGTACTATGTTGTGCCCCGCCTACTTGTAATTTATATATGCATTTGTTTGTACTCCTTTGTTGAGGAATGCCTATTTTTCCAATACGTTTACAAAGGACTTAGTATTTCTGATAGTTGGTTGTGAATTTTGTAATTGAGCCGAAGTCATTGTGGTCTCAATTCATAGCTAGCAATATGTTGTAATTTTTTTTAAGGGAACCGTCATCTTTAAGTGCAAAGTTGTAGTTGTGTGGAGTGGCATATTCATGATTTTTCCACCCTTTTTGGAGTTTAGATAGTATTACATGCTTATATATGTTGTTTCTTTATTCATTAGAAATTTATGATATTATTTATCTTGTTTCTTTCTGTCAGTTGGTAGGAATGTTTTACGCTGTGCCCTTGTCTTTCAGAAAATGAATAAACTGAGCAAGTACTCTAATAAAATAAATCTGCATTTGATACTGTTGGTCCTTGTATTTCTTTTATTGATCACAATCATATGATCCTTATTGTTCAGAATTTTTTTCTAGTACCTCAAGCATCTTGCCTTCTCCACGGCAAAACGAGGATGGAATATTGTTGTTTGTAATCACGGGGGACTTGGAGGAATCTCTGTCACTGTGAGTTGTACTTTATTTATTACATTGAGGAATATCTGCACTTTAATGCTTCGTTGTTTGTCTTGTTGTCATGCTGATTTGCCTGCTATTGCAATGTTTTGATTGATGTTAATTGTTTATTGGTGTATTGTATGTATCTTCATGCAGTCAGATTGCTTCTATAGATGTTATCAACCACCTTCATCACGAATATCCCAATGCACCTCTTTTTGCAGTTGGGACTAGCATCTGTGCCAACATTCTGGTACAATATTCTTTTATACCTTTTGTCCTAAATAATCCTTGTAAATAGTTATTTTCTATGTTCTATGCTTTCCTTGTGATGCATGATGTCTGTGTACATGTTTCAACTCTCAAGTTTGTTCTGTTGCTTAAAGATAGTTTAGGCTTTCATCTTGACATTAACTTACAATAACAAATCTTTGTATTGAATAATAAATATTTAAGTGAAGCATCCATCCGGTTTCTCATTCTGGTTTTACTTCTGAAAGGACTTGGTTACTGAACGAGTTAGGTTGTTTCTTCTTACAGGTCAAGTATCTTGGAGAATATGGGGAAGATATTCCTATTGCTGGAGCGGTTGCTATCTGCTCTCCCTGGGACCTTTTGGTTAGTTTTCTACTATTAGAGAACGATCAAGTTGTAAATAAATAAATCTTTTCTAAAAACCATTGTTTTTTAAACTAATTTTTTTTAGTTTGGTGTTGCATGTGTTTCTAAAGTCAATGCCCATGTCCGTCTAGTTCTCAATTTTGAAGTTACAATTTTTTCTTCTATACGGACGTGTGTAGTAATCACATTCTTAGGGCTTTTAGGAAGAATGATAGTGTTTGTATGCATGCTGTTTAAAGATATACATAATACATTAATGGGACGAGAAGCTCAAACCCTTCAAGATGTATATATATTTGCAATAGGATACAATTCTTGAATACAAGTTTGCAAACTCTTCATTTTCAAACTTGTTTATTTTGATATGATTCCAAATGGCAAATAGGATAGAGAAAAAGAGAGACACTCAATACTCACAGTCACACAAACATTAATGTGATGAAAACGATGATCTTTTATGTTGGATGTGACGTCTGCACAATTTTGAGTGCCAACTCACAAGTTTTAATAACTAACTCGGACAAGAATTCTGTTGAAGCTTGTTCGCTCTAGTCTTGGTTTTAAGAATGACGCCTCAGGCTGTGATGTACAAGGCGAACGGCTGATATGATGATAAAGTGGTGAGGAGGTTACAAGATAGATGGAGATGGTGAACTCACATAGGAGATGATGGAGAAGTCTGGAATGTGCTTATATAAATACAACCCTGATATGAACACTACTAACCAGTAACCATCTATTTATATGGTCTGATTTGTCTTTTAGAGTGATGCTTCATAAGCTTGTGCTATGAGTTCAGTGAGTTGTTTAGCGAGTCCCTGCATAGACTACTTGTACTTAAGTTCCATGCAGTCAATATCGGCGATATATCATTGATATATTGGTTATCGGTCCTATGGAAAAATATCGGTGCAAAATATCGGTCCCAATATTATCGGTGATATTTACCGAGATATTGCCGAGATTTTGATTCCATAATATCGGTTGTCTCACCAAGTTTCTCGGTTTACTAATCTTGGCCCCTTTTTTTTATATTTTTCTTCCCCAAAGCCCATTCCCCTTTAAAAATGTTGGCCCAATGCCTTGTACCTATAGCCTAAACCATCTAAGTAAATGCCCTAACTCCCTAATACATCCACGTTCGCACTTCGCATACCTACCAGTCATGTTTTTAATATAAATATCAACACTTTTTAGTTTTGACTATTAATATTATATATGTATATATATACATATATATATATATAAGTTTATGCATGATATAAAATTTACCGATATCCCACCGCGAGAACCGATATCTCAAATATCGGTCCTTGGCCGATAACCGATATTTTTCCGCATTAACTGCATAGCTTAAGTTAGGCTACATAAAGCTTGTTTGGTTGTACCTAGAGCTTTATTTGTATTTATTTAATGTTTAAAGATTAGCAAGTTAAATTATCTATAAATCTTTAATTAGTATTTTTTTAATACTGAACGCCTCACGTCTCGGCTTTTGGGACCTAAACGCCTTGAAGCACCTCACACTTTTATAAACCAAGGTTCAAGTCTGTTGGATCACACCCAAGTTGACTTGTCAACTCTGTAATGAAGTTTGAATGCTTTGTTGGGCTATGAAAGCTTTTGGGCCTGGCCAAGCCGGTCTGGGCCTTTCGGCTTGTTGCGGCTAGAACACAAGGAAAGGGCAGCCGACCCTAGTTTATTAGATTAGCCCTAATCTTGTTATTATATATTGTTATTATATATAACTCAGCTATGTAATTGTAATTCTTGGTAGCACCTAATAATAAAGGGAAACCCTAGTTGCACCCTTTGACGTAGGTCACTTTGGCCGAACCACGTTACTTCTTGTGTCGTTTACTGCTTTCTATATTCGTTTGGGTGTGTGTGTTTGTTTCCGTTGCGTACGATACGCACTCTGATTCCTAACATGCTTACCTTCCTAAGAGTTAAGACATTGATCTTCTATTTGAGCGTTGCAGTCTTGGTTTAAAAAGTGTGCCTCCATTGCTGCTGGGGCGTGAGGCCACAAGGAAAACGCTTCAAAGGGTAAGAAGCAATATGATCCCTTGAGGCGTGCCGCGTGCGCTTTTGCCTGAGACGCCACGCCCTTGTATTTCATTTTGATTTCACTTAACATAAGAAACTAGGTTGAGAGGGCAAGAGAGAAACAAAGAAAAATAAAAATGGCCAACATTTATTTTTTCCTGAAGCATACTATGCTTGACGACCACTTTGTTGGCATTACTCATCATGAACCCGTAACCATTAATAGAGTTCACATCTAGTCAAGCTTAGAAAAGTCACTACAGTATCAGACATTTATGTGACTTCACGAACGTGCATTCATGCTCTAACCTAATGAATACCATGAATAGTATATATTGGGCATTAGGCTTTCACTAATGTTATTATTAGGATTTTGTATGTGTGTTTCAAAATCTGATATATTATTATTCACATGTATAATTTGGCAGATTGGCTCTAGATTCATATGTCGCAGGACTGTTCAAAAGTTCTATGATAGGGCTCTTACTGTTGGTCTTCAAGAGTATGCACAACTGTATGTGGTCTATACCTTTCTTTTAATCATTGCCCACTTTATAGCTAGAATGTTTCTACATTTTGATAAAGAATTCTTTCTTTTCTACATGATATAAAGTTTTGTTATTTCATTGCAGGCATCAAACACTTTAGTCGAGACTAGCGGACTGGGATGGTATTGTTAAGGTAGGAGGCTCTATGGTTGCAAAGTTCAGTAAATGTTTGTTTGTTTTTATTCTTTTGGTTCCCTATACACTTTTTTTTTTCTTTTCTAAATTGTTGGTTATTTGGAACATAAACAACAGTATTTAACATATCTTGATTACTCCCCTTTCTAGTCACGTTCTATACGGGATTTTGACAATTATGCTACGCGTCTAGTTGGGAAGTTTGAGGTAAGCCTTACCTAACCTATCTCTGTAAACATAACATATAAGTGATGTTGTAAGTGACTTTATTTCATTTTGAAGACCGTGGATACATACTATAGGCATTGTAGCAGTGCTCAGTATGTGACGAAAGTTTTAATTCCATTACTATGTATAAGTGCTTTAGATGATCCTGTCTGTACATGGGAGGCAATTCCGTGGGATGAGTGCAGGTATTCTCTGACCCGTAAAATAAATAGAAGAAAATAGCTGAAAAAGAAATAAATGCTAAATCATTTACTTAAAAAAATAATATTGATACAGTTTTGTAATCATATTTGGCACACATGTTTCCATTCTTACGTCATTTATGTTGCAATAGAGCAAATAAAAACGTTGTGCTTGCTGTCACACGGCATGGTGGACATCTTGCTTTCTTCGAGGGTCTTACTGGATCTAGTTTATGGTATGATTTTTCATTTTAACTTGAAGTTTGATTGTATGATAATTGTAACTTAATAAATAGGACTTTAATCATGCCAGGTGGGTGAGAGCTGTGAATGAGTTCCTTGGTGTTCTACACAACAGCCCCTTTATG
The DNA here is from genome assembly GCA_023525975.1 of Smallanthus sonchifolius. Classification (NCBI taxonomy): domain Eukaryota; kingdom Viridiplantae; phylum Streptophyta; class Magnoliopsida; order Asterales; family Asteraceae; genus Smallanthus; species Smallanthus sonchifolius. Next base: position 3,727,107 of record JAKNSE010000034.1, on the reverse strand, counting down.
CACAAACAAAAGGTCAGTTAAAGCTGTATGTATATGTATGTATGTTGATTGGTGATGTTACAAACAAACATGTTATCAGAATACTCCACATTCAGTAGAAGAATCTTGTGTTGATCAAGGCCCATATGTTAATGTTTCAAATGGAATGGTTGCTGCCATCAGCAATCATGATCCATTAACAAGTGATGATTCGTCGAAAGTGGATGATGTAGTTGTGCAAGAACATGTGCTCACTACTCCTAATAATAATAATATAAAGGCACTAGATCTGTTAAAGTGGTTGAGTCAGGTGTTTCCTCAAAGTAGAAGATCTACATGGATGCTGGCAACATTGCCATTGCTTGGTGTAGCCCTCCACTTCTTTGTGAAGAAATTTAACAAGTTTCTACTTCCAAAACTCTTCAAGTAAGGAAGGAAGCTGTCTGGTCGATTGAGTATACTGTTATCGTCTTATATTTGCTGAATGGATTGGAGATTTTTGTAAAGCCTAGCAAATAAAATGTTGTCAATATGGGGCAATTGAAAAATACATGAAATAATCAATAACTATAGTTTTAAGTTAGTTGGTAAATAATAAATAATATTTCCTGTTAAACATGACAAAGAGAATGGAAAAAAGGTAAATAAACAAAAATATGCATCCATCACAGTTTACACACTTCCTCACTCTTGGACACACATCCACCTTCCAGAATAAATAATTATACATATATAAAAGACTAATCTATATATATACTCTATAATAAATAAAAGGTTTTGTGTGACACGTGTCACTCTTCTATTCATCCTCGTCCTTTTTTTTCGCCCATCTCTCCTATTAATTATACAAATTTTCTTTAATTATTTTTTTTAAATTTTTTTTGTTTTCCGCCTCTCTTTCCTATTTAATACTAATGATTTCTATAATTCTTTTTATAAAACGTTTTTTATTTTAAAAAATAGGTTTGTTTATAAAATATTTTTAGAAATTGAACATTATTTCATTCTTTTTATTAAACATTTTTAAAAATAATTATATGACGTTTTTAAAATTTCTATTAAAACACTACGTAGTATTTTATAAATATGTAATATGTAATTCTTTATTAATAAGTATATAAAATTACATTTATTAATTGTATTTATTCAACTCGTGTAATACACGGAGTTTCTAACCTAGTAATCTAATAACTTATGTTGGATCGGATCTGTAATTAAACAAACTCCCTGGTTAATTACATTTATATATATGATTCTTATAATATAGTTATGACACTCTAAAGATAATGCAATAATTATAATAAAGAGAATAAAATTAAAGCATATCTTTACTTCAATTCTCCGGATATTGTATGCGATCTTTAATTACCAGTAACTTCCTCATCAGTAGTAGCAACTTTGATCATTATCAATACTAACTGCTATCAGCAACAAGTTACATGTTCTTCATAAAAAAACATGCATCAACAAGTTGTTTTGGTACTAACTTCCTAGTGTTGATTTATCAGTAGGAACGTCATTATCAGTAGTAGCAACTTTGATCTTCATCAATAGTAACTAACAAGTTACTTGTTCTTCATCAAAAAACTTGCATCAACAAGTTGTTTTGGTACTAACTTTCTAGTGTTGATTTATCAGTAGGAACGTCATCATCAGTAGTAGCAACTTTGATCTTCATCAATAGTAACTAACAAGTTACTTGTTCTTCATCAAAAAACTTGCATCAACAAGTTGTTTGGTACTAACTTCCTAGTGTTGATTTATCAGTAGGAATGTCATCATCAGTAGTAGCAACTTTGATCTTCATCAATAGTAACTAAAAACTTACTTGTTCTTCATCAAAAAACTTACATCAACAAGTTGTTTTGGTACTAACTTCCTAGTATCAGTAGGAACGTCATCATCTTTTCAACGGCTCTTCAACATGTATTGCCCAAAACACACACAAGACTCAAACTTAGTAGAAATGGATCAAGCACTCAAATTCATTGAAGAATAATCATGGCTAAAATAAATACAAGCATAAACACCACAATTCCATGAATAAATATAAAAACCAACCAATGTTCATCAAAACTCAAGTAATAAAAGAAAACTAGCCAAAAGCTAGGCCTATGCTATCATAATTTACAAACTTGTAGTATTTTTGGGGTGGTAATTGATTAAATAGTGATTAATTCATGAATCTTGTGTTAATATTGACTTGGTTTGGGTTAGAATTGGGGATATATGTAATTGATATATTTAGAAAAGGGATATATGTAATTGATATATTTAGGAAAGAGATATATTTAGGAAAGGGTAAAATGGTAATTAAATAAGTTATTATAAATGAACTGAATAAATATGTAATATATAGGTTTTAGGAAGGGGAAATATGTAATTAAATTTTAGGGTTGGGTAAATATGTAATAAAGGAACTTAGGAAGGGGATATATGTAAATGCTCCTATTATAATTAACATATTTTTTAATTAAATGGGTAAAATTACATAAGTACCCTCATATGTCTTGCACATAACCAGACTTAACTGAGAAATTTAACTGGGTTAGGGTCAAAGGACATAACGTGCAAGATTTGTAAACATAAAGGATGATCCCTGATAATTTTTTGGCTAAAGGACAACTAACAAAGGGTTTAAACATAAAGGTCGTTTTCTGTAATTTACTCTAATATTATATGTAATCACACATGCATACATCCTTGAGTTTGAGTCTCAAAATAATATTCAAATGGACTCGCGTCGTAACTTGATTAATACATATTATATTTCTTATTTCGAAAATAGATGAACACATAGATATATAAATTTATAACCATATCGATATTAAAAATAATCTTTATTATTTTTATCAAATGAAATCTTCCAATGTTTCATGCATGTAACTAGAGGTGCACAAATCGGTTTTTTTTTTGAACCGGATCCGGTTCGGATCCGGACCGGTTCCGTCAAAGTTGGTCAATAACCGGATCCATTAGAACCGGTTCCGGTTCGGATCCGGTTCCGGGTGTGGAGACTTGGAACCTATTGGGACCGGTTCGGATATTTAGAATCGGACCGGTTAAAAAAAACCGGTTCCACCGGTACCGAAAAAAAAAAAATTAAAAATTAACAAAGATACACTATAAAATACATGTTTTATTTATTTTGTAGATTTTTTAAAGTTATTTAACAATAGTTCGTACAAAAAAAATACAAAAAACATAATTGAATCACAAAGCATTAATTATTTATTATGTTTTCAATATTCTTCGTCGTAGTCTTTGTAACATCGGTTTTCATTCTTCTTCGCTTGAGATACGTTGGGCTTCATCGTAAGCTTGTTCTTCGTCCGAAAGTGGAGTCGCCGCCCCATGTTCTACTTCGAATTCATGTATTTCTTGTTCAACGTCAAGCTCGCCTTCTAATTTTGCAACATGTTGTACACGTTCGGCGGCATCCAAATGGTCCTTCAAGCAAATACACATCTCCATAGATTCCGGTGTAAGCCTCGTTCTTCGAATAGATAAAACCCTGCCACTAAGAGAAAAAGCGGATTCCGAAGCTACCGTGGAAGCTTGGACGGTTAGTAGGTCACGGGCCATTGCGGCTAGAACGGGATATTGGGATTCCCTTCCTTGCCACCAACTCAAGATATCAAAGTTTTCAAACTCTTCGGATCTTAGAGTAGAAATAAAGTCGGTTGCTTGATATCTCCCAAGCTCGCTACTTGGTGTGGTTCCACGAGCTCGTTTAGTATTTTCGTTTCTTAAAGTGTTAAATAAATTTAGCATCGGGTTCCTTGAACTACTAGAAGTTGAACCCGAACCCATTGATTCACGTATGTTTGATGGATCACCACTTCCACCATATTTGCGTAAATAATAATCAAACATATTATTAAAAGCCGAATTGAAATCCCTTATTGCATTTGATTCAAAATTTGGGTCTTCCTCGAACATATTTAAATCATCCGATATTGATCCAATTAATGTTTCAACACCGGTTACATTAATCGTTGGGTTTAAGGCGGCCGAACATGTAACAACGGCCGGCATTTCTGAAAAATATTTTTTAAATTTAGCTTTCATAGGTTTTACCATTTTTTCAAAAATAGTGCCGTGATATTCAAACTCTTTTAATTTATTACATATTAAGTATAATTGTTGAAGTATTAGCGAAGACGTGGGATAATAAACTCCCGATAAACATGTAGTTGCATTTTTAAAAACCTCAAGCAAATTAGTTAGTTTCTCGATCATATCCCAACTTATATTATCAAATTTTTGTAAACAACGTTTCTTTTGCACAAGTTCATCATGGAAATGTTTTAAAGTAATTCTTTGCCTTAAGGCCGATTCAAACATTTTCCAAGTCGAGTTCCATCTAGTAGGTACGTCCCAATTCGGACCTAAAAAGATGGAATCCGTTTGTTGGCACAAGTTTCTATAGTTTATATATCTTTTTTTGCTTGTGCTAAAAACTTCACGTAACATCACTTTAAAATTTTCTTTTACGTCTCTTATTTCTTGGACGTTTAGACCGTCTTGCACAACCAAGTTAATGATGTGTGCAACACATCGACTATGAAAAAAAACACCGTTACAAGGCGGTTCATATTTTATTTTTAATTTTTCGACCGCATTTGTGTTATTTGAAGCGTTATCAAAAGATATTGAAAATATTTTCGGTTGAATTTTATAAGTTTGAATTACCGAGTCTAAAATATAAAATAAGTTTTCACCGGTATGTGGATATCCAAAATAATCAAACGCAATCGTACGCTTCATCATTTGCCACGACTCCGGTTGAACCCAATGTGCGGTAACGCAAAGGTACGATTCGGGTAAACCATGTGGAGCGGACCAAACGTCCGTTGTTAAGTTAATGCCGGTATTTAATTTTTCAAAATCTAAAATTAATTCTTTTTTGGCTCTTTTCCACATTTTTAAACAATCTCTTCTCAAAGTAGAACGACTTACATTTGTGTAATTCGGTTGAAGCGTCTCTTGTATCATCCTCGTCAAGCGCGGATTATCAAAATGATCAAAAGGCAAGCCTTCTTGAATGACGAAATGTGCCATTCTCTCACGAACACTTTCGACATTGTATTGCCAAACTCCTCCATCCCTACCAATTTGAGTTTGATTTTCACCTTCTTGAGTGTGTCTTGCGTGACTAGCAATATGTTTCCTTAAACTGCTATTTCCCGCCGCAGCTAAAAGTTTACCACAACGTTTGCAACGAGCCTTTTGCGAGCCGTACAACATTTCGCATAAATCGAAATAAGCCCATATTTCTTGGTTTCGGGAGCAAGGAAGTATTGACACAACCGTAACATCGCTAGTAGAACCACCAACCGAATTTTGAGTGCTTGCGGAAGCGGAAGCCATGAGAGCGTTTTTTTTTTTGCTTAACGTGAGCGTTTTTTTGCGTTTTGAGAGCGTTTTTGAGTTTTGAGAGCTAGAATGTTGTGGTGAACTAACACAAACACCCAATACCTATTTATACTAAATTTCAATCCTTAAAAACAAAAAAAAAACAAAAAAACGGCCATAAAACGGCTATATAGCCGTTTTTTTTTAACCCCAACGGCTAGAACCGGTTCCGAACCGGTTCCAAAATGTCCGAAAAAAACCGGTTCCAAAAAATCCGATTTTTATCCGATTTTTAACCGGTCCGTCAAAAAACCCAGAACCGGTCCCGGAACCGGCGGTTCTCATAATATCCGGACCGGTTCTAAAAAAACCGGTTCTCACCGGATCCGGTTTCGGATAATCCATCGGATCGGTTCCGGTTCCGGTTCTTTTGTGCACCTCTGTAACAAAGATACTTCTTGTTTTCGAAACTATATATTTTTATGACAAAAGTATTATTCAAGTGTCCAAACACTACTTAACTTAAGTTACTAACATTCATGGATACATGCATCCAAACAAATCAAGTATTTCAAATCATCCAATGTTTAAAAATAGATGCATGAGTATTAGCAAAGACATTTCCATCATCAAAACTATTTTATAGCATAAAACCCGTTTTTTGACTCGACAAAATTTTCTTATTTGCAAAAATGGTTCTAATGACTTGAATGTAGCAAAAATAACCATCTAACACAAAAACATACATTTACTTTATGTAAAAACACTCTTGTAAACCAAATGACAATATATCTATGTATAACTCAAAACCTGGTTTTGAAAACAATAAAGTTATTATTATTAGAGGTACGACTTAACAAACATGTATGTAATCAAAATGATGATATATCACCTTGCATGTATCATCCATGAAATAACAACACAAAAAATCACAAATATAAAGCACATACATCCATTATGACAAATATGCAAGTTACATACTAAAGTCTTTTCAAAAGTAGGCTTTTTGTTGGGTGTTCTTGACATTCATGTAACTAAAAATGATTTATAAAAATAAAAGAGTATAGTTGAGGTTCTTACTTAGAGAAATCAAATGGAGATGGAAGTTTTGGCTCTAAGCTTGAAGTATCACCCAAAAGAGACTTGAGAGCTTGGAGTTTCAACAAAAAATGGAAAAATGGTGGATGTGGGTGGTGGTGGTGGGGGGGGGGGGTTGACGACGACACTAGGGGAAAAAGGGGGTTGGGTTTACTTGAAGTTGTGACATATGTAAAGGTTGAAAGAGGTGTGGGGTATTTATAAGTGAAACGAGATTTTGAAATCAAAGTGAGAAGGGGGGGGGGGGTTGCCCGAAAAACTGTTTGGGGGTAGGGGGTTAGGGTGAGTGTGTAGGGTGGTTGTAATGATGGAGTGTGGGACTGGTTTTGGTATGTTCCAGTGTTACATATAATTTTTATGCTTCAAATCCTATGTTGAATTATTCGACTTGAACGTCACTAATGTTCGTGTGTAACTAGACGCGTGTGTGACCCGATAATTCACCGATTTACCAATGCATGATACTTAATGACCGGACTTTGTTATGCATGAAATGAGTTTAATTACTCTAATTTAAGTATGATATGCATTCAATTGTACGTAATTATGAAAACATCGGGAACGGTTAATGACCTGAATTTGCCGGTTGTCACAACATGTGTCAATGAACAAGAAATGTTGGGGAAAAGCTCATAAAAATTGATGTGATGGCGATGGTGTTTTGTGGGGAAGAAGAATCTAGACAAAACTTTAACCTTATCGAAATCATACTCTTTTAACTTGTTTTATTTATTCTGCTGCCACCCTTCAAACAAGAAGATTACAAGTTATTTTGATTCAGGCATTTGCTCGTATAATCTCACTAAGGGGCCATTTTGGGGATCTTTTATATGTATCGAAATATACACAACTCAATTCAATATTCAATAAAAAAAATAATAAACAAATCGATTACAAGTTGGCTTGTTTGTCATAGTAGTTCTCACCAATAGTTCCCACAAGAACATTTCCCATTTTTAAAATGATGAAACCGTTTCCCATCTCTTACTACAATTTCTCTCCCCACAACTTGTGACATAAACTTGAAGGCATTATGACAATCCCCACAAATCCTGAGATTCTTGAAAACTCTAATCATGGCTCCACAAGGAAGCCTTAAAAGCCCAAAAGCAACAGCAAGCTTTTCACTATGAGTAGACAATGCATATTCCTTTTGCTCATTCTCCATGTCATGCAACACGAATTTTGTGTCCGGAACATACCCCAATTTCCTCATCTTGAACACCAATTCCTCAAGATACTTGTACACCTTTTTAACCTCAGGGTGTTTGGTGTCATCTACCAAAAACACATGGACCATGTTGTCAACTTCAATCCAGCTACAAGCAGGTTCTTTCTTCACTCCACGAACACGCATCATACTTCTAATCCTAGAAACATCATTCCATTTTCCTAAGTTTGCATACATATTGGATAAAAGTATGTAGGTCCCGTCATGATGTGGGATTAGTTCAAACAGTTTCTCTGCAGCTTTGATCCCTAACTCTATGTTTCCATGGATTCTACACCCACCAAGTAACGCTTCCCATATAGGAACTCCTGGACTGAAAGGCATTTTTTGGATCATGTCTACTGCTTCAGTGAATCTTCCAGCTCTACAAAGCAAGTCGATTAAACGCCCATAATGATCTTCACCTGGGGTTATGTTATATAATTCATACATTGAGTTGAAATAGCGTTGACCTTGGTCAACTAGACCTGCGTGGCTGCATGAGGAAAGAATTGTGAGGAATGTGATCCGATCAGGAACTATATCTTGTTTCAGCATCTGTTCAAAAAGGTCAACTGCTTGACCACCATGCCCGTGTTGCCCTAAAGCTGCAATCATGGAGTTCCATGATACTGAATCTAAGGAACTCATTGTAAAAAATACAGATTGTGAATCTTGAAGAACCCCACATCTAGCATACATCGTAATCAATGAATTTGAGGCAGATAAACTCGATCCAAAACCTGATTGGATAAGTTGAGCATGAAGTTGGCGCCCATGGTCTAATGATGCAAGAACTGCACATGAAATTATGGCGCCAGCAAATGAATAATCACATGGTTGACAGTTATATGATCTCATTTGGTTAAAAAGCTTCAAACCCTCTTCACCTAATCCGTTTTGTGCAAATCCAGATATCATAACACTCCATGTTAATTCGTTTTTTTCTGGGATTTCATGGAAAAATGATCTGGCTTCTTCGATTCGCCCTACATCAACATAAGCAGATAAAACAGTATTCCATGAAACCAGGTCCCTTATAGGCATTTTATCAAAAATTTTCCTTGCATCGTCCAATCTACCACATTTCCAATATAATGCGATCAATGCATTGTTAACACTAAATACAAAGTCCCGAGATGGATCTTTTACGGTTCTAATTATGTAACCATGCACTTGTTTTCCATGTAAAAACAGTTTAGCTGTAGCACAAGCACCAAGGATACTTGTATAAGTAAATTCATCAAACCTGATTTCCAAGAAATGCATCTTTCGGCCCATTTCTAGTGCTTTAGAAACAAGCCCTTTATGCATGTATCCAGAAATCAGCGCGTTCCATGCAACTACTAACTTTTCGTTCATACCATCGAACACTTGCCTGGCACCGTATAAATCGTCATTTCTTATATACCCGGTGATAATTGTAGTCCATGATAACTCATCTTTAAGTGGCATTTCATCAAAAAGTTTTCTTGCAGCAGCCATTAACAAAGAAGGCGTCACAAAAGGCGAAGAAGCACACTTCACATAGACAGAAATAAGGGCGTTAACAACAGATGTGACAAACCCTGTTCCCGACTTCACAATTTCACAATGTAATTGCTGACAATGTGATTCGTATTCAGCTACAAGCGACAGCCCAGACAGCATGCTCGTATAAGTGAAGTTATCCGGACGAAAACCATATCTTTTCATCTCACAAAAAAATGCAATGGCAGCGTTACCATCGCTATTATGAGCACATCCTGTTATCATGGCATTGTAACAAACTGTATCCCGGATGTTTAGAGGAGTGGCATTAAACATCTCCCTTGCCAGCTTTAGAACTCCAGAGTGAGAGTAAGCAGTAATAAAGGTGGTTCGTGCAACAATATCTGGTTCAGCAATTTCATCGAACAGTTTGCGTGCATATACAATGTTGGCGGATTTGCAGTATAGGTCCATCAAACGGTTGAGGATATGAGATTGTGGCCTGAACCCAGAAGCGATCATGTGGGCATGAATCATTCGGACAGTGGGTGGTGCTTGTTTGGAACATAGTAGGAGTTGTGTGGCGTAAAAGTTGGCCAAGGCGCGTACCGTGAGATGGGACATCGACAAAACAAAAATCTAAAATAGTTTTCCCTCAAATTACCACATCACGTGCTGCTGGGTTGCTTGCATTGAATTAACACGATTTGGTTGGATTGACAAATCTTTCGGGTGGAGAATTTTTTTGTTAAAATGTAGTTATTTGAACTTTGAAGATGAGTTATAGGTTGACTGTAAAAAAATTTAGTTTTTAGGTGATATGTTTCTAGTACTAGCGGATCTTGACATCCGTCTCTACCATAAGCGGATCTTCTTTAACATCGTTAATTCTCCGTTCCCTCCATTTTACATCCGCTGGAGCGGATCTCCAAAAGTATCTACAGTATTCAATAGTATTCTTGCAACTAATGATTTATTTGAAGGGTTGCAGCATCTGCAGTGTTGAATAGCATTCACCTGCAACACTTTTAATTTATTTGAAGGGTTGCATCAATTATTCAAAGAGTTGCGGTATGCATGTCAGAGAATTTCTAAATTAAATAGACAAAATGTGTTGCCTTATTTATAATAAAGTAAAATTTCAATTTAATTGAAGGTTTTTCGATTTTATTTGATAGTTTTGGCATTCACACTTTTGAAAGTATCAATAAATTAGTTTTTTAAATGATACACTCATTATTTTGGACAATATGAATAGGCTTTTGGATATATGATTAAAGATGGATTATTAATTAAGATGATTTAAATATAAAAGTGATTAATTAATAATATGTGGGTACTAAAATCAAAAGCAATTTGTATTATAAATTGTTTGTACGAATTTATTTGTATGTATCTTCTTTTAAGTATAAAAAGTGTTTTTTTCATTTGCTTGATTATTATTAGTTTTAAACTCTCATATTTGAACATGATATTGTATTGTTTTACGAATTTTTTTGCATGTATCAATAAAAATAAAAATTAAAAGGAGAAATTTTTTTGTACTTTTAAATTCTTTTAAATTCACTCCATCTAATGAAATGACAAATTATACACGGCTTTTTAAATGATACACTATGCCCATTTGAACATTTGCAAAACAAAATAAAAATAAACGAAAATTAAAAATTAGATTAACTAAAAATTAAAAAATACATTAACTAAAAATAAAAACATTAACTAAAAATTAAAATCTACATAAACTAAAAATAAAATATTTAATCTTTTATCGAACTAAAATTAAAAAAATACATAAATTAAAAATTACATAAATAAAAAATTTAATCTTTTAAAAAAATGTATTAAAAACTACATTAACTACAAATTAAAAATTAGATAAACTAAAAATAAAAAAATACATTAACTAAAAATAAAAAAAACTACATTAAGTAAAAATTACATAAACTAAAAAAAAACTTAATCTCTTATGATTGCCATATTATTTTTATAAACCTGAAAACTGGTTTGTTACAGGCGGGTCCCATACGCCTGCAAAAAAAAGTAATAATGACACCGTGTAACCCTGTGTCATCCGATAAAATCAAACGTCCCGTCAGCCACCAAAAAAACCCTATCCTACGGTAGGCCTGAAGAAATTCAAATCTTTATAAATCCAAAACCACGCACGAGTAAATTGAAACGTTACGAATATTAGTCCAAAGCTATGCTAAAAAATTAACATGCACATAACTTCGGACTGGGGGGACTTGAAGATGTAAGGTCCCCCGCGAAACATTACTTGCCGCGGAAGGAACCCGCTCCCGGCAATACTCCATAAGAGGACATGAACACATGTGCGTACGAAAGGGTATCCCACAGAAGTGTCAGATAGTGTCGTGCAAGAGGAGACACCACTGTGCACCCGAGTGGTCCCACCACATTGGACAAAACTCCCACTAACGTTTATCAGTTAGGGGACCAAAAGAATATTTCTGATAAAGACATCTTCACCAATGATATTGTCACCTGTGAAAGCGACATCATGGTATCCCTCTTTATTATAAATAGGCATATCATTTCCCAGGTAAAGACATATACCCTCTCAATACTTTCACCTATACTATCATATCTCATATATACTTATTCTCACGTCGGAGGGCTAATACATGGATTATCCCCTCCCTGTAACGCCCTAACACGTTGTTCATTTTGAAGGATACGATCGAAATCAGGAGAAGTAATCTCCATTGGAGTCTGTGTAATATGTTCACTGGACTAGACTCTATTTACAGTCGGGAACTTAAATAGTAATTTTGTTTTTTTAAACGTAGCGAGTTTAATATAAAAACTAAGTTTGGGTTTTATGTATTTTGATAATAATAATAATTAATTAATACAACTCCAAATGTCTCCCCTAGATCTACCGACTAGAAAAAGCAGTCGGTGCGATTTACACTATGCCGGATCAACCATCACATTCCCACTAATCCCCCCCCTTACCCCCCCCCCCCCCCTTATATCTTTCTCCCCAAACACCCATTTCTTTCCACACTCCTCAAAAACAGGTGAACTTTTCTCTGCTCATATTATCGTCTTTTTTTTAACCATGTGTTTGTTTTGTAGATTGGATTGATCTAGTGTTTTCTAGGGATTTATGATCTGATGTTTTTAATTAGATTTTAACAATTTACTTGCTAAATTTGGTAATTCACATGATGCTTTTAGGTAGGTAGCTAGATCAATAGATGAATGGAGATTTAAGTTTGGTGAGGTTAAATTAATAGCAGTTTTGGTAGTTACATTTATGCTTATGCACGTATCGCAACTGTCCTTGAATTCAATTGGTTTCATTTTCACTTAGATATGTCAAAGTTCATTGATTTTAATACAGTTAGTTGATTCTTTCAGATCTACACCGATTTGGGTTGTTTTAAGTGATGGCTCAGGGAAAGTATTCCCGGGTCGATGGGAAGAAATCGTCTTGTTCCACAGCTACAATTGTGGTTGTTGTAGGGGTTTGTTTGGTTGGGGTGTGGATGTTTATGTCATCATCTACTGCCCCAGGTCAATTGCCAGCTGTCACTGAGTCCAAGCACAAAGATTCCACCAAAGTATCTTCCCAGTTTGAAGATAATTCAGGCGATTTAGCATCAGGTGATTTGGATAATCAAGAAAATACCAATTCCAACACAAATCAAGTTGAAAGAAACACAGGAGATGACTCAGATTCAAGTGAACAAAACTCAAATTCTGAATCAAATGAAAGCGAGAAGAATAATGATTCAAGCGAAAGTGAGAAGAATAATGATTCAAACGAAAGTGAGAAGAATGATGATTTGAATTCTGGTTCGAACGAAAGAGAGAATACTGATGATTCAACTGAAAGTGAGAAGAATAATGATTCGAATTCAAATGAAACGGAAAAGAAAGAAGAAACTACGAATACAGATGAAGAGACAAAAACAGAAGATTTATCGGCTGCAACACAGTCTGAGATTCTAAAAGAAACAAGTGCACAAAATGGGGCGTTTTCAACTCAGGCAGCTGAGTCAGCAAGTGAGAAAAAATCACAAAATGTTTACAATTGGAAGACGTGTAATGTGACAGCTGGCCCAGACTATATTCCTTGTCTGGACAATCTGGAAGCCATTAGACATCTACATGGCAGGAGCCACTATGAGCACAGGGAGAGACACTGCCCTGATGAATCACCAACATGCCTTGTCCCTCTTCCTGTTGGCTATAAAACACCCATCAAGTGGCCTAGAAGCCGAGAACAGGTGAAGTTTTCATATCCACTTCCATTTTTAGAAATCTAATACGGTTCAAAACGTATTTATTATTTGTCTTTGTCAAATTTCAGATATGGTACAGTAACATCCCACACACTAAGCTTGCTGCAGTTAAAGGACATCAAAATTGGGTCAAAGTTACCGGCGAGTACCTCACGTTTCCTGGTGGTGGTACTCAGTTCAAGAATGGTGCCCTTCACTATATAGATTTCATCCAAAACGTTAGTATCTTTATTTTTATATTATTTCATTAATAATCTAATTGTTTGGATAAAATGATCAATGAAGTTATATGTATGTATTAAAAGCAAACATTAGGAGTTTGTTTTCTTTTTAACCTAATTGTCCCTCTTATTTATTAGTTTATTTTATAAACTGATTCTGTATACAGTCAGTTCCTGATATTGCATGGGGTAAGAGAACCCGAGTGATCTTGGATGTTGGATGTGGAGTTGCTAGTTTTGGGGGGTATCTTTTTGAAAGAGATGTGATTGCTATGTCGTTTGCTCCGAAGGATGAACATGAAGCTCAAATACAGTTTGCACTTGAAAGGGGTATTCCCGCTATTTCAGCTGTTATGGGTACCCAAAGGCTGCCATTCCCAAGTAAGATCTTTGATGTCGTTCATTGTGCCCGTTGCAGAGTCCCATGGCACATTGAAGGTGAATGATACTTGCAATATTATTTCATTAACGAGTATTTTTGTTTTTTAATTAGAATGAAATATAAAGATAAATAAGTTTTTCAGGTGGTAAACTTCTGTTGGAGCTTAATCGTGTGTTGCGACCTGGTGGTTATTTTGTATGGTCTGCTACTCCAGTTTACCAAAATAAGTCTGAAGATGTGGAAATATGGGAAGGTAAGAAAATCTGCTATTGTTATTGAAGGGAAAACTAAAATTACTTAAAACACTCACCGTCATCATATTGTGGCAGCTATGTCTAAACTAACAAAGGCAATGTGCTGGGACCTGGTGGTGATCAACAATGACAAATTGAACCAGGTTGGTGCCGCAATATACAGGAAACCAACGTCTAATGAATGTAATGAAAACAGACAACAGAACGATCCACCATTATGTGAAAAAAAAGATGATCCTGATGCAGTCTGGTAAAATCTCTTAACTTGTGTTTGTGTGTGTATAAACATGAAAATATTATCAACTAAGAGTACAATTTGGATGCAGGAATGTACAACTTGAAGCATGTATGCATAAAGTACCAGTGGATGAGTCAGCACGGGGATCAAAATGGCCAGAGGCTTGGCCACAGAGGTTGGAGTCACCACCATACTGGTTAAAAACTAGCGAAGTTGGAGTGTATGGAAAACCGGCCCCAGAAGATTTCACTTCTGATTATGACCACTGGAAACGAGTTGTTTCAAAATCTTATTTGAACGGTTTAGGAATTGATTGGTCTTTTGTCAGAAATGTGATGGACATGCGGTCTATATATGGAGGGTAAGTAGATTCAGATTCCAAGTTTTAAATGTGTGGGTCAAGCAGGTTGGTTGACAACTCAAAAAGAATTTATCCCAGTTAAAACTGTATAAAAAGGTCATGCAATTTTCATTTCAGGTAATCACTTTTTTTTGTCTATTAAAGTGATCAAATATTATATTTATCCATTTGAGAATTTTTTTAACAAAAGTGGAATGTTTATATTATCTTACCCAAAATGACAAAACAAATCCTAAGATAAACTGAAAATGTTTAGTACCTTAAATCGACAAAATAACAAAGTTTGAGTGTGTCAAATTTTAAATTACATAAAGTTCAAGCATATTTTTGTGCAGTTTGCCCCTTATATTTACCGCGCCATATTTGATTTCAGGAATAATTTATCTAAAAAACAATATCTAAGATTTTTATCCCTTGAAAATATACTATGGGTAGTCGTTTGACCTATTTCCTTTTAAGTTTGGGTGATGGTTTGAAATTTCTTCGTCTAGGGTGCGGTTTCACATGTGAGATGACATTTTCTTTTTTATTTTGTTTAGATTTGCTGCTGCACTGAGGGATCTGAAGGTCTGGGTGATGAATGTTGTACCTCTTGATTCACCAGATACCCTTCCAATTATATACGAGCGTGGACTGTTTGGAATATATCATAATTGGTGTGAATCATTCAGCACTTACCCGCGATCATATGATCTTCTTCATGCTGATCATCTTTTCTCTGATGTTAAGAAAAGGTAATCTATCTATCGTTTTGATCTGGTTTTCTTTTGTTTTTATATTTTGTTTAGTTTTTAAGTAAAATATTATATTCTCTATTTCCTTATTTAGTTTCAGTTAAATTTATAGTATGAAGAAGTTAATTAGGGTGAGTGTAAGTTTGGTAAATGATTTTCCTTGATATCATTCACAAATCTCAACTGTATATATATAGTACAATATGGGTCTAAACTATATTTGGCTAATATTACATTTGACTACCAAATATTTATGCAATAATACATTATATAGCTAATACACCCCCGCAGTCGAAACTAGAGGAGGCCGAATGTTGAGACTGGATCGAAAATCTTCAAAAAGGACTCGGGGTAGGCCCTTCGTGAATATGTTAAGGATTTGGAAGCGTGATGGAATGTGGAGGACCCGGACTTGGCCACGAGCTACCTTCTCACGAACGAAATGAATGTCTATCTCGATGTGCTTCATTCTTTGGGGTTGCACCTGGTTTGTGGATAAATAGGCCGCACTTACATTGTCACAATAAACAAGTGTTGCCTTGGATGGAGGACAATGAAGTTCGCATATTAACTTTCGCACCCAACAAGTTTCAGGGACGACCTTGGCGACACCCTTATATTTCGCCTCCTGTAAACGCAGGAACCCGAGGTGGATCTTCGGGTATCCGGCCCAATCAGCATCAGTGTATGAAACGATGGAACGAGTATCCGACCTATGATTGGTTAGCTCATAAGTTATAGTACCTTGAATATAAAGTAGGATGCGTTTAAGTGCATTCATATGAGTTGAGCGGGAGGCGTGCATGTGCATGCAGACTTGTTGAACCGCATAACTGATATCAGGTCTCGTGAAGGTGAGATACTGTAGAGCCCCACACAGTTGACGATATTCAGTAGCGTTATAAAGTAAAGTGCCATCCGTGGAAATCGTGTGTCCTTGAACCCCATGGGTTGATGCATGTAGACCATCTCGTTAAGTGTCCCGTGGAGAAAAGCATTCTTGACATCTAACTGATGAATAGACCAAGATTTTGAAACCGCAATGCTGAGAACGGTTTGAATGATGGCAGGTTTTACCATGGTGCTAAAAGTTTCACCACAATCCACACCTACATGTTGTGAGCGACCGTCACATACCAAACGGGCTTTATACCATTCTAAAGAGCCATCCGAACGTGTCTTATGGCGAAAAATCCACATACTTCTCACAATATTAATGCTTGGACGCCTAGGTACTATTTCCCGCGTCTTATTATCGATAAGAGCACGGAACTCATCGATCATGGCGCTCTTCCAATCTGGGTTAGTTAAAGCTTCGGTAGGGTTGTGTGGTAGTGGGGAAATGGTGGTAAAAGTGTCAAGTTTGAAGAAGGGTTGCCTAAGTTTTGAGATACCCAACATACTACGAGTGCTGATAGTACGGGCAGGAGGGTTGTTAGGATTGGCACGTGGTGGTGGTTCCAGAACGGTGG
Source organism: Smallanthus sonchifolius (assembly GCA_023525975.1). NCBI lineage: Eukaryota > Viridiplantae > Streptophyta > Magnoliopsida > Asterales > Asteraceae > Smallanthus > Smallanthus sonchifolius. Next base: position 3,710,056 of record JAKNSE010000034.1, on the reverse strand, counting down.
GTTGTGGAGGTACGATTGGTTTTGGGCGTCGAGAATAGGTAATGGGATAGGTTATGGATGGTGTTTTGACTGGGATTAGTTGTGGCAGCGTGCTGGGTGGACGAGTGGCTGGTGGTTGACAACGTTTTTGGTGGCGTCAGACAGGAGGTAATTGGCGTCGGAGACGCTGAAGGTGGGATCAGTGGTAGAAGTAGACTGGTTAGGAGAAGTTGAGTGTGAAGATACCAGATGGAAGGGTGGTGATCAGATGTACAGACTCGTGTCAGCCACGCTGAAGGTGGGGACAAGGGCTCGGTGGTAGAAGTAGACTGGTTAGTAGAAGTTGAGTGTGAAGGATACCATATAGAAGGGTGGTGATTAGATGTCAAGACTTCATACCGGGGAGGAGTGGTGTGAAGTTTTTGAAATGGAAAAATGGTCTCATCGAAGATGACATGCCGGGAGAGAGTTTTGACCGGTGGAAATATTATAGCACTTATAAAAACGAAGGAGGAAGCCACCCATGAGAAAAACGGAGGAAGAATCCGTTGGAGGATTGGTGGCTGGCGGTTGAGATCACCGACTTAGGTTGGAAGACGGCTAACGTTTAGGTAATCAGAGGAGGCTCTGATACTATGTAGGTTTGGTAAATGATTTTCCTTGATTTCATTGACAAATCTCAGCCATATATATAAAGCATAGTTGTCAAAAGCTGCGGTTAAAAGGTGCGGGATTTTTCACCGTAAAAGATGGCAGGAACAGTGAAGGAGTGTGCAGGTTGACAAAACTAGATGGAGTGTACAGAAAAAAGTTGATTAAATTTTGAATCTTGAATTTTTTTTATGATTGGGTAATTAATTTTATGTGTTGGACTTTATATAGAGTACAATATGGGCCTAAATTATATTTGGCTAATATTACATTTGACTACCAAATATTTATACAATATATAGTTAATAGTGAGCATAAAAACCAACCTATTTTTATGGTTCGGTTATGGTTATGTGTATAAATAGCCGAATTAACCAAACTGACACTAAAATCAATGTCCGGAAATTTTTGTTATAATATTTTTAAATACATATTAATTGTCGCTTATTCTTCTTTATAAATTAAAATGATTGCTAATATTTTATTTTAATTAGTATAAAATTAGATTTATTAATTGAGATTTTCTTTAAATGTCCAAAGAAAGCGTTTATGACCAAACAAATCGGTTATGAAAATCTAAAAAGCGGTTATAGGTTGGGCTAAAGTTGAGTTTTGTTGTGACAGGTGCAAGTTACAATCATTAATGGCGGAAGTTGACAGAATGTTGAGACCAGAGGGTAAACTGATCGTGCGGGATAATGTTGAGACGGTTGCTGAGGTGGAAATCATGGCGAAGTCTTTGAACTGGAAAATCCAGATGACATACCACAAGGACAATGAAGGGTTGTTATGTGTGGAGAAAACGTTATGGCGTCCCACTGAGGTCGAAAGTGTACCTTACGCCATTGAATAGAAGTCCTCAACTGCCATTTTTTTTAAAATTAATTAATACCCACACCACATCATGTAATTGTTTTTGTAACCGTTTTGAACCTTGCCCTTGCTGCTATAGGGGTTTATAACATTTTTTTTTCTGTAACACGAATTATCATCATATTTAGCAATGAAACTGAATTTATAGTCAACTTTTTGAGTTATACGAACGAAAGTATTCTTGATCCGCAACAAATTTGAATAATTAAATGTGATTTATTTTCCTAATTATTAGCTTTCGAGTAATAAGGATTAGGGTTTAGGAGTTTGAGTCTATAAATACTAATCTCCATCATAGATTTTAGGTGTCTTGTGAAACTCTAAAAGCCGTCATGAGTTTGTAATCAACATTACCCTAAATTCTGAACATCAGTTGAATTGGGTTATAAGACCGAACCGCTAGCTTTTTTATGAGAATTCTCATTGTTGTCGTTCAAAATAAAAAAACTTGAATTTGGGCGATGATTATAGGTTTAGGGTTCTTGTTCTTATCCTTCTAATTTCTAGATGATGAATGATAAGATTGAGGTTAAAAGAAATATTTTTGTTACATTCTCATGAACTTTTTTGTTCTTATTTATTTTTATCATAAACACTCATCTCTACATCAAAACACATGTTTACATACAAGTTTATTAGCTTGATTATTATTCCGTTGTAAATCAATCCTTGATTATTTAATCAAGCATCTTTTGATCCTGACAAATGGTATATGTAACACCTTGAAAATTCCCAAGGAATACAGAGGCTAAAAGTGTCGAAAATTAAAGTTCGAATGTAATTCTTCAAAACTAAAGGACTAAAAGTGAAAATTTTAGAAATTCAGACGGTAGCGGACCGCTACCAAGGACTTTGGTGGTCCCTACGTGGAGGGGAAGGAATCTACCAGAGGCTGACGCGTGTCCTGTGACTAGCCGGAAAGAATTGACGCGTGGCGTCGATGGAGGACCGCTGGCCGAGTCCGTAACGGTCCGCTAGCCGCAAAAACAGGGCAGGTGCGCTAAACAGGTGACGCGTGTAGAGCTGACACCAAAAAGGCGGTAGCGGACCGCTACCTCCTTACGTAACGGTTCACTACAGGATCAAATTTTGAACAAATCAGGGGTTGCTATAGGTGGTGGTGGTAAGAGGATGAAGATGAAACGATGGTGATTGTGTTGGGGGAAGACAATGGGGAAGGGATAGTTTTGTAATTGTGTTTATGTATTATATATTAATATACTAGCTTAGTACATGTGTCTACACACGGTATTTTAAATATCAATATATAAAATTTTTAATTTTTTATGTATATATTTAGATGTATAAAAATGATAGAAAACAAAATTCAAAATACGTAAAAATTAATATACAACTGGGTTATGAAAATACATTAATTACTATTTAATGCAATTTGATTTTCATTACTATTAATAAACATAATTATATTTCAAAATTTTTTATAATTAAAAATAATTTAAAATGAATGTGTTTTATTAGTATAATTAATATTTTTCTTTAAAAATATATAATTATTAAAATATAGAAGTATATTTAATAAGAGAGAGTCGAGAAAAAAATGATGAGAATAAATATGTTGGCGACACGTGACATATAAAACATTTATTTATTATATAGTATAAATTATTTTTATTTTTTATTGTCAAGGGTATTTTAGTGTTTTCATAATCACTTAATAGAAAAACTTAACCGTCATCTGTCATAAGGACCGGTGAAATAAAATAAAAGTTGTTTTAGGACCAACTTCTCAAAGTTAGGGCCTCTATCCATAAGTTAATTACAGTTAACTCAAAAGCAAAATTGCATCTTTGTCATTGATCTTTAGCATGATTTATAAAATACTAAAATTAATATTGGAGAAAAATCTATAAAAGGAAACCGAAAATACATGTCAAAAGAGCTTTTTGCTTATATCTGTGGGGGGAACGAAAGAAGATGAAATTGGCCTGGAAGAAGAAGAACAATAAGCGCCCAATCACCACCATCTCTCACCTCCCTTTCGAAGAAGAAGACACCGACGAACCTAGAGAATCTGCTAGTGACCACAACTCCACTGCCGCTTCTCATCAACTTGCCGAATCTTTTGAAGCACAAGGGATCAAGTTTGCGGAGGTAATCTTTCACCTTTTTTTGCCTATGATGATAGGCAAGTTCCAAACTAGGTTTTGTCAATTTGATATTCACTCCATACCCTAAGCGGTTCATTTCTTTTACAGTTTTTGTATCCTTTGGAGAAATGTGTAAGTTCTTTCGATAAGGTGCTTGAGAATTTGACCTAGGCTACTTGAATTAAGGATTCGGGGATTATACATAAAAATAAAAATATAATTTAGTATTGTTTTGTTCTGTAAATCAGGTATTGAAATACTTCAGGTATTGAATTAAGATGAGCTAGTGAACACTACAAGACCCTGTTTTCTTCTCACTAGTTTATGCAACTAAACTTCAAACTTGTACAAGAGATTTATATGAATGTCACTTAAAACAACAAAGACCAAAATAGTCTCTTTATGGAGAGTCTCCATTGGAGACTCATGGTCGAGAGCACGAGAAAAGGGAACAAGAAAAATGTCAATCCATTTATACCTTTTTAGGAAGATATTAAACAAATGGAACATCCTTTCCCGTGGGAGATTTATGGCCTAAGTCACGCTCTCACATTTGTTTAATGTCATCTTCTAGAAACTCCATTTAAATTCAATATATGTTGTACGAGGTGCAATACATATTTCAACTATATAGAAATGAACAATTTCCATACCAAAGTATGTCTTTAATGTAATGAGCCAATTACATTATATCAGCAATATAAGTTAGTTACACGAAATATGTAAACCAGTGCACAAACAAATGATAAAAGAACATATACATGCATAATTTTACTTGCATGGAATCATTACTATTTACATTTTAAGACTAGTTATCTTTTTATTTTCCTTTTCATAGTCTAAATGGTATCTACGTGTAATATGGGGTTCCATGTTTAGTATCTGACTTTATATATAAAGACCTATGTAACCCTATTATGTACACAATCAATATATACCTTTCATGGTTTAACTAGTATAGAGCCAAGTTCTTCTAAAGTCTAAACTCTAGTAAAACAATCTGCCCTACCAAACCCTAGCCTAGCCGTTGCTTCCACCGCCATTTTCAATACCCTAGCTATATGAAACACTAGCCATCACTACATGTCGACTCTCACAATGAAAACAGTACCACATTGATACAAATCCGGGTTAGGGTCGGGTCTGACCAGAACTGGGCACCCGAGTTTCTGACCCTTTCTTACCCATGTTGCGCCAGTTCAGCAATTGGCTGCTTAGTGGGGAGTTTTTCGTCAGTTTTATTAACTGCTTTGTGAGTCTAGATATAGGGGTCGCTAGATTGTTTTAGTGTGTCTGTATTTTTGTTTTGGTTTATTCATTGTAATCAGGAGACTTACCCATCTCGAATTGGGTTGTTCTGTTCTTACTTTCTATTAATCAAGCCAGCCATTTTTAGTTTTATTAACATCTTCATGCTTTTCTCGCTCATATGCCTAAGTCGTTGATGCCACAAACTGGATGAACTTGGATTGTTCACCACTGCATTAACTCCATCTAGTGGGATTTCCACCATGTAAAGGGTTCCCGTTTTCTTACCTTTTGCAATTACTAGACTTCCTTTCACAACTTTCCATCGTCCTCCACCGAACATAACGCCATAGCCTTCATCATCTAACTGGCTGACGGAGATCAATTTCCTCTTATCTTTCAATGTCCAAGTGGTTCCTAAAGAAGTCTTCAGTTCAACGTCTCCCATACCTGTAATGTCAAGAGTCTGATCATCAGCTAAACGAACTTACCAAGGGTAACTGTTTTCAGATTCTTCATCATCTCTGGACAAGAAATGGCATGGAATGATGCTCCTGAGTCCATAATCCAAGACTCGAAAGAATTCTCAACTCCTAGGATTAGATCTCTAATCCCATCAAAGGTAAGCTTAGCGGTTCCAAATGAACTGCTGACTACCGTGACTGTCCTGACCAACTCTCAGGCAAAGAAGACAGTAATAGCAGTGCTTGTATCTCATCATCAAACTTTATGTCAAGTTGTCAACAAAGATTAGTCTTGTCTTGATATAAGAGTATTGAATTCATTGATGTGATTAGTAACCAACATACCTTCCTTCATCTCAGTGTTTACCAACTGGCGTATAAGGAATACCTTATTCGATGCGGATGGTTTCTCGTACATGTTGGGCAAGGCTTTTAGAACTCCAACGGTAGTCATCTCCTTAACAATTTTGTAAGCCACGCTTTTTGTCAATGAGAGTCTGATTACACCTAAATCCTGTCGATCCAACAAGTTCCAGTCTGCATCTGACATCTTCTCAGGTCTCTGTCCCAACAGTGGTAAGTGTAGACTCCATTGATAGAGGTAGTCCTCATTTTGCATCTTTTATAACCCGAAGTCATGGCCATTGAAGTTGTCAATCTTCACCTTTCCTTCTTCTGCCATAGTAACCGGTAAACCAGGACCGAATGAGCCGAAGCTCTGATACCACTTGTTAGGGTGGTTATAGGCTTAGAAGGAGTAGAAAACAGAAATCGGTTCTAAGTATAGAACCCGAAAACAGCAGCAAAACAGAAGCAACAGTGGTGGCGGACTAGCAGCGGCAGCAGGCTAGTGGCGGCGACAGCCCTTGCGGCTGCTGTTAGGCTGGTTCTGGTGGGTTCTCGGTTCTAATTCGGTATCGCAAACTAGTATACAAACACAACCACATCTACTGGCTACAACTAGAGGATTTGTATTTAGGTGGTGATGAATAAATACATGTACAAGAGGCTCAATTTATACTAGAGAATTTGTGTTAAAACCCTTGATCCCTTTTCTAAAATATGAAACTTGGAGATTAAGAAAACATATATCAGGCAACCTGACTTTTTCCAGCCCCAAGGAGTTGTGCCAGGGCCTAGGGCCGGCTGCCCTCTCCCTGTGCAAGCCTCCATCAACCCAGCCCAGCCCAACAGACGCAACAACAAAAGTTGCTTTTTCAATTCTCTATTCAAGAAAACAGGTGTGAGTTAGAAAAAGAAGAAGGCCAAATAATCAGTTTTGAGAGTAAGAACTTGTAGCAAGTCACCGTACGCACCATAATGCAACAAAATTTGAAACCTCATGAACATGAACTTGAACTGTCGTAGACAAAAGTGAAAGTATACTGCAATCTAATGGACTTAACCCTTTATAATACAATCTTGGTTTTAGAAAGCGCGCCTGAGGCCCACCTAGATGTGAGGCGCAGTGAGGTTGTGAGCACATTGAATAAGATCAAATAATATCGTTTACTATCTACTTGGACAGTACGGTGAAAAGGAAGCATCTTTTGTGTGGGTTCTTCGAAGGCATAGCTATTACGAGGTGAGGTGTGCACCTCTAGGTTGCTTCTATTGAGGCGCACTTTAGTGCTTCATTTATGTTTCTGCTATTTTCGCGGTTAGTGTTGCATGAAAATCTCCCAATAATCTTCTCCTAACCCCATTCGACGATGAGCAATGGAAGACTCCGAAGGGAAGAATCTTATTTCACACAGCCCATTACTCTCATCCAAGTACAAATTCTCTTTGTTCTGTATTCTTCTTTCTCTTCCCTTTGTTCATCCCTACTCTGTTCATCCTACCTCATTTTTTTTTTCTTTCTTCCTCCCCCCTGTTCATCTTTCTTGTTCTCCTCTATAGGCAAACTATCGTTTCTTCATGAGGAAGAATGATAGATAAAAGAACCAGTGAAAAAGAAAGTTGGGTATGAAAAGGGTTATGTTTTTCTTTGGGATAAAGACTGAAACTGTGATGCGAAAAGGGAAAGAAGGGAAGAACTGCAGTGGGTGCAAGTGGATTAAGATGAGCTGCAGAGAGTGCAAGTGTAATATTTTTGTTTTTTGAGCTTGTTTGGTTGTACATAGAGGCTATAAAGTTTCACAAATAGGTTAGTGCATGCGTGTTTTTATTATTGAAGTGTGTATTTGTTTTCTTATATTATTTTTTTATTTTTTTGTGTTGGTTAGTTTTGGTGAACATAATGTCCAAATGGGAGGATATAAGTTGAACTATAAACAAGTGCGCCTCACACGCGTGGTGTGGGCACCTTTGTCTCTCAGGAAAAAGAAACTAAAAACTAATATAAGTTACCCTAATATCCCATGAAACCCATTTATATTAATACATTAATAAAACAAGTACTGTTTGAACTATGCCATTACTGCTCAACGGTTTATGTTTATATCTTTGAATATTCAGTTTCTTTCTGTGTTCTATAATCTTTATTTAAGGTGGGAAAATACCATGAAGCACTTGGAAAGTGGGAAGCTGCTATTACTTTAATGCCTGAGAGAGCAACTTTACATGAGCAGAAGGCTCAAGTTTTACTTGAAATCGGGGAGACGTGGAAGTCTATTACAGCAGCAACTCGTGGGTATCTTTTACTATTCAACAATTTCTAATTCTAGCAAACAAATCTGAAAATTCTCTACAATAGCAACAAACTTTCCATTTTTTTAACAAAAATAGCAACAGTTTAGCAGGTCAGTGTTATCTTTTTTTTTTGTTTTGTTTTAAGTAAACCTTTTTACTTTTATTTGAATAATAGATACTATTTATAATTATATTAAAAGAATTTAGAACTGAAAAGGAAATTCTAGAAGAGAAGACAAAACAGAAAAAAGAAAATTACCTACAACAAATGATGTTATTTTTGCAAAAAAAGTTTGTTTTCATAAAAATCTCTTATCATTAAGTTTTTGGAAGCTAATTGTTCATTATTCTTTTGCATTATCACCATGTATGGCTTCTTTAGAAGGATCACGGCTGATTTTTAAGGCGGGTCCAATGGGCGGGTTGCATCAACCCAATAACTTTATTTTATTCTTTTGTTATCACTGTGGTAAATAGTTGATATGTTGAACTGCCAATAAAAAATTAGCATCTTCATGGAGACCGACAAGTGAAATATGTTGGGTTATGAAGGCTTTGGGCCGGGCCAGGCTGGGCCTTTGGGCCACATGTGGTTGGGCCTGTGGGCCACTTATGGCCGGTCAATCTTAAGAAGCAAGGGGTGGCGCCTCTTGTAGGGCTGAACAGCCTTTTCTTGTTGATTAAGTTATTGCCTTAATTAGATAACACTAATCTGGTCGTATTTATATTCCCTATGATGTAATGTAATATTTGAGCACCTAATAAAGAATAAACCCTTGTTGCAAAGTGGACGTAGATCAATCTCGACTAAACCACTATAATTCTCGTGACTTTACTTTTCTGCTATCGTGTGTGTGTGTGGTTTTCCGCTGCATTATCGACTCTGATTCCTAACAAAATAACCATATGGGAGCTAACAATTCTTATGCCTCAATTTGCCAGTTCTATATTTAACACTATCCTACCAACCCACTGCCTCAATTTACTCATAGAAATCAACTTTAATTACTCCTATTCATTGATTTGTACTCAATTATGTAGGTGCAACTCAATTGGAGCCTTCATGGTCCGAGGTTTGTAACTTTTTATATTATAGTCTATACTCAAATCATGATTGAAGTTTTCAGTTGTTCACTTGATGTTATTTTCCATGTTTTCAACTCTCAAATACGAAAAAAAATTATTTTAGTAATTTTATATCAATTGCTGTATGTTTCTTATGTGTTTCGTAGGCATGGGTTACACTTGGTAGGGCCCAGCTTAACTTTGGGGAGCCTGATAGTGCCATAGAAAGCTTTGACACAGCATTAGCTATCAAGGTACATCTTCAATTCTACACATATAAACTAATGTTCACTGAGTAGATAAGTGATCTTTGTTAGGGTTTAATAGCCGACTAAATAGGGGTAACTTTGTAAAATAGTAACCAAGTTTTAAAAGTGTTTTAATTAGGTCACTCAATACGCATTTTATACGATATACACCCTCGGATATACTATGGCGAGTGACCTAATTGGATCACTTTTGAATCTTGGTTACTATTTTGTGGTGTTTTCCATAACTGAATATTACTTTGAATATGTTTTTACTATTGACTGAGAAAGCATATATTTTTCAAAACCGTATCATCAAGCTGATGATATTTTGAATTGATAGGAAGACTCTGAAAATCAGACATGGGTGTTTACTTGTATTGGCTGGTGGTGGTGTTCATGTGTATTGGCTGGTGGTGGTGTTCATGTGTATTGTATATAACTATTTAAAGCCTGTTATTTGAACTCGGCACGATGTATATAATTATGTGTATGTATGTGTGTATATATAATGAGAACCATTAGATATATAAAATATACACTATGGTTTCACAGTTGGTGTGATTTCACTATTCACACGAGTTCTCTCACAAGGGGCGTGTTAAAAGAACCGCATTAGCACTTGTACATATTGGTTTTTTGATGAACAACCCTATAGATACAATAATAAAATTGTTCTTAGGGGTTCTCATGAACCCACCCCTATAGTTATATACGAAGGAAATACTATATTTTCAATTACAATCAAATAGAGAAGTTGTTACACATATTTGTAATGGATTTTTACAGATAACATAAGTTGAAATGATGAAACTTTTTGCAGGCTGATTGTGTAGAGGCAAAAGAAGATAGGCAGACCGCATTACATCTTGTTAAGAAGCGAAAACAGCTTCATACCGCAGGCGTTAGTGTCTCTGAAAACCGCTATGTCGTTGGAGATCAAAACAAACCATAAAAGAAACCAACACGTCTTTCTTTCATCCCATATGTTGTCGCTATAGCCATCTGCCTTTATCTTTCTCATATGTAAATTGAAAGTGTTCTTTATAATTATAACACTAATATTCCGTTGTTAAAAGGGAAAATGTTATAAGAATCCACTTTCATAACTATTTAAACGAAAGTTCCAAATGTATGATAATGATATAAAATTGAAAAATTATTTTTGGAGAAATATAGCGTACCAGAACTACTCGTCATATTTCATTATTTGTGAAAATTGAACATTCATCCCTAATAACGCTAGGCGGCGTGGAAGTCGTTTCACCGTAGAAGGGATGAGGTGGAGGGAGGGGCTGCTGGTGTTCACCGCCTCCCTCTTAGTTGCGTCGCAAGTAAGTTTTTCAGTGTGGATAAACGCATGCCAAAATCACCGCTTTTCTAGATTAAAAGAAAAAGTTTACCGTTGTACGACGCCCGGTTGAGAGAAATTGTAGCCTCAGGCTCATGCTTGCATCTTTATTGGATATCCTTTTAGGATGAAAGGTTACAAGTTTTATAATCTAGACACTCAACGAGTTCTTGTTTATCGGGATGTGACTTTTCTTGAGCACATTTTCCTTTCTTTACACTCTTTCGATCTCTTAGTGATTTGTTTGAGAAGACAGTTCTCGTTGTTGTTCCTTCATCTTCTTCGGTTGCTCCTAAAGTTGATTTCTCTCCTCCTCCTCCTCCTCCGGTTTCTCGTGTTCCTTCTCCTTCGGTTTCTCCGGTTCCTCCTCCTCCAGAGCTCAGAAGATCTTATCGCTCTTTTGTTCCTCCTCCTCACTTGCAGGATTATGTCTATAATTCTGCTTCCGTTGATTACTCTTGTTTTCATACTCTGTCGAGTGTTTGCCAAGCTTCTTCCTTTGTAAATCTTGATGATTTTTCTCCTAATTCTCATCAGCTTCTTCTCAATCTTGACTCTGTTCAAGAACTATTTTTTATTGAGGTTCTAAAGATTGCTTCTTGTCTCATTATGACTTGACGCAAGTTTGCAAAGGATCTGCCTGACGAGTTTCTTACGACCGACGTTTCTTCTGTTTCGTCTTCTTTTTTGCATTACACCTTAAACTCAATGAGGGCCAGGTTCTTGACGATCCTTTGGCCTATCGTCGACTTGTTGGTAAACTCAACTATCTCACTCATACCCGGCCTAATCTTGCCTTTACGGTTCAATTTCTTAGCCAGTTCATGAGTTTTCTGATCATGTGAAACCTGGACACGTTTACTTAAATGGCCCCATTATTTTTTAAATTTGTTCTATGCATTAAGTTGACTATTTCGGTATATTTTAAGCCAAAATTTACTTAATAAATTGACATAGTTTAAAAATAGTTGCTTCAAAAAATAAAATAATAATAATATGTAAATTTTATATTTTAAAGTATTAATATGCATTAAATAATTCCTTTTTGATGTAAAGCGGGTTGATATCAACCCGCAAAATACACATGTCGTGTTCGGGTTTACGTGTGTGACACAATTTTCGGGTTCGACGTGTAAACCCAAAAGCACAACCTGTTTAGCAACCCCACCACCACCTGTGCCAGCAAATAAACACACCCTTAAAACTAAAAAAGAAAACCAATATGGGTTTTGCCAAAATATCATCCACACGAGCAAACAAAAGAATACTAATAACATAATATACGAAACGACTTATTTTTCCTTGACTTACTAATACCATAAAGCTAATGACCAACATCTCGGCGTTTTGCTACCTTGTCATCATGGCCAGTAGCGGTAGCAGTAGCAGTAGTAGAAGCAGTATTAACCTGTTTAGACAAGTAAGCTTCATAAATTTCCACAACAAGCCGAGGATCTTTCTCAACAAGCTCCATATATTCTTCACGCTTACTCAACTTATCCATGTTATCCAAAATCAACGATAGTGCAGCATCAAGCAAGTTATTTGCATTATGTTGATGAGCAAACGAGTAGCTTATAAGTGAACTCTCCCAGATGAGCTTTGAAATCAAGAATTTCTCACAGTACGTTTTTAGGTGCTTCACTTCGTATTTATCCGCCAAAATTAAAAGATTGCATGCTATGTCCTCATCAAGACATGCTTCGGCTGTGTAGAGATAGTTGACAAACGCGCGCAAGGCGTCATATGAAACATCACTTAGTTTGATTGTGCCACTTAGGCTTTCTTCCATTTCTGTTTCTAGCATGGCTCTGAACACTGGTGAACGGTTGGCCTGTGCATCAAAATAAAGATATAAACTAGAAAATAAAATTATTGGAAAGGAAAATATGGTTTAACGTAGAGGTGTCGATTCATACCCCTTTACATGTAAACGGGTAGATTTGGGTTATGTGCAATTTCAAAAGTTAGCTAATTATTGTAATAATATACTTTTTTTTAATATTGATTATTAACATGTTTTAAAAATCCAAAAAGAACTTTTTTGGAGGTCAATCTGACCCTAATCAGTTAAAAGTTGACCATTTCGACAGTCAACGTTTGGACACATTACCTGATAATCCAGATTTATAACGTGCGTAATAGCTTTTATTAATTGAATATACGGATTCCATCCATTTTTGTTTCGTGTTGATGTAGATGGAGGTATAAAGGTGTTATGAAATAAGTGGGATTAAACGGGGCAAGATCCGGGCAAAAGCAACAAAAATTCAAAGTTAGTCAACCCTAGACATATGGCTACCCCCTGCCTCCAAATAGGGGATTTTCTCAGGAACCTGCCTTGGTTTTTCTAGAGAAGCTTGGCTCAAAACTCACTCCTTTGGAGCTTGAATTCTAGATGGCATATGAGTTTGTTTTCAAAAAATGCTGTTTATATGCAGAAGTGGCAATCTAACCCATTTATATGAACATGGATAGATATGGGTTGTATTTTATTGACAAAATTACAGAAATCAACCTTTAAGTTTGTATCAAGTTTCACCCACAGACCTTAATCTTTATTAATTACACCGGACACCCTTTATATACAAACATTGTAACAAATCTACCCCTTTCCTCTAACTTCCGTTAAAATTTTCTGTTAAACCATATCACATCATATCATGTGAGGGTAAATATGTAATTTTCCCTCCCCAATGTTTCACCTGACTTAAAACCCTTCCCAATGTTTCAGAAACATTAGGGAGGAAAAATTACATATTTACCCTCACATGATATGCATGTGATATGATTTAACAGAAAATTTTAACAGAAGTTAGAGGAAAGGGGTAGATTTGTTACAATATTTGTATATAAAGGGTGTCTGGTGTAATTAATAAAGATTAAGGTCTGTGGGTGAAACTTGATACAAACTTAAAGGTTGATTTCTGTAATTTTGTCTATTTTATTTATAACGGGTCAAGGGAAGATTAACTACCAATGAAGCAGGTCAAATAAAAAATTATTCTATTTATAAACAATAAATTATAATTTTATTAATACAAATTTTGTAATTACACTAAGGACATAATTATCCATAAAATAAAAAATGGATGAACGAGTGCTGCCAGAATAAGCCAACCTATTTTGATCTAAACAATAAGATGATGCATTTTGACCCAAACACATCCATAGAATCCTATTTCTCTCTAAGATGATAAAACTCATTTTAGCAACACAATTAGAGGGTGCTTTGTGGTCATCATCCTACTCTTTTTGTATATGACATTGCAAATGTAGTTTCAAAATGAATTAGTGAGATTGGTTTAAGGTTCTCAATTTCAAGCCCAAAAGGGGATATGAGTTTGAGAACGCCGGCGCAATACATTTGAATCATGACTCATAGATTAAAATTTAAATAAATACAGATTAGTATGTGTGAGTTTATTTCATGATCCATATGCAACTAGAAACAAACTCTGTTCAACTTACTAGTAAAAAAACTACTACTATTGACAAAATTTTAAGCATGAAAGCACCAGATTGAAGATTTAACAAACAACCATTAGGTTTGTTTATCTTAAGAGCGGCATAGCAATATAATTATCATGCTAGGGGAACTCTCTAAAGCTCAAATTACATCATTCCAGATGCATTCAAAACTAGCAATAGTTTTTAGCCCTAATCCTTAAGAAGTGAATGAATCGAGATAGGATACTCATTCACCAAAGCCTAACTACTTCAAAATTCATTTAAACGTTGAATAACATCAAAATTATTATGGTTATGGAGACTTACAAGTACGGCCTTATTAGCCGGGACGGGAATGGAATTGGCGACCGGTTTGCCGGAATCTACGTCGACGGCCACCAGAAGGACGTCAGTGAAGCAAGGGGTGGCAGATCGGTGGGGGCGAGAGTCGAGTGGGGCCCAAAAGCGGAGGAAATTGACCTTTGACTTGAGTTCTTCAATCTCACGCTTCAGTTCCTCTTCAGTCTCGCTCGCCTCCTCGTAGCACTCTCTGCACGTTCCAGCGTCTGAAGCGTCGTATTCTTCCTTGCAAGACACGCATTTCATCATTTCCGACGACGTTGACTGATCGTCGCTATTTTCGCCTTCACTTGAGTCCGTTGTTGACGGCGACCGCCGGTAGTGACGTCGCATTTCTTTTCAGAATTGTTAAAAGTAAAGGTGGAGCCCATTCAGTAGACGTAATGGTTGATATGTAGAGTTGGAATAATGAATTACTTACAAAATTAACAAAAAAGAATTTTACTATTTTTTTTAAAGCCGAACATTAAATGTTGTTACGTCGCATCCACTGTCACACGGGACAGGCTCGTCCAACTTCGGCTTATATGTTGTCTTGACCGGGCTCATTTGACTTTAGAGTTGGAGGACTTTTAAGAAAAACCTCACTCAATACGGTTTCTTCCGGGTTTGAGGGAAAGTCAAGGCTCGAACCCTAGATTGGCGTGAGTAAAACCCATATGCATCAGCTTAAAGCTAGGCCTCATTTGCGATGCCACGAAAATTAACGGTGATGACAGGGATCGAACCCAAGTCCATTAGGACTTCATGCCTTGCCTCAACCACTAAAAAAAATTTACTCATTGTATTGTATGTAGGAGCTTTTGTTTACTATTTCGTATATCAATATTAATTAGACTATAAATTTAACGGCATGAGTTTTCTATTTTTATACCACGTTATCATCACAATAATATATATCTACACTCGTTAAATCTCACTAGAGACCAGATAATCTAAAGAAATCAAAAGGGAAGCAATTAACTATGTTTTCTTTTATGGCTGGGTCCAAATCAACCATATAATGTGATGCATGTCAAACTCCAAACTGATAATATAGAAGACAAGTCATAACATATTATCAAAATCAACAAATAAATAAATCTTAATGACACGAAAAATTAAAAGGATGACAAAAAGAGTATTTTATATAACTCACCCAAGAAAAGAATCCGTCTTGCAACACTTAATCTTGTTTGCAATTGCGTAAAAACAGAGAAGCAAACTTTAAACATAACTAAAAACTATAATGAGAAATGGAAAAAGATCACTGGATTGATTCAATTTATTGAAAGGGAAAAGTAAACCCTAACAATTAACAAACAAGGTCTAACTATAAATAAACTTTGAATTGATTCAAGAAACCAATAGTAAAGAGTTGAAAAGAAACCTAAATATTAAGCTGCATCTCGTCGTGCTCAATATGTTGTCTATCTCAGTCGCCACCGATCGATCACTATACATCACCATATCGGTTCATTAAATCAAAGCCATGTCTATAACCTTAAATAACGTGTTAGCAACGAAAACGATGGAATCGAAGGAAAAAGAGAGCAGTGAATGAAGAAAGAGATGGCACGTCCGATTGAAGAGAGATGGTTGTGAAACGGCTAGCGCGAGCCCAACAGAGATTACAATTAGGGTTAGAGAAAACAAACGAGAAAATGGGTCGGATCATAGATCCACATGTTTTAGCAAATGGGTAAAAAGGGTTTGGATGGGAAAATTTTCTAACGAGGAATGTGGCGGTAACAAGTGTCCAAATATATAATAATTTATTAGGTAGTAGATTAAGCATTTGTAATGTACTAGATATTATTTGTTGGAATGCTTGCATTTGATCCCTATATGCATAACTACCGACACTATTGTAAAAATTCTTAACGTCATATAAAAAAATGAATAACAAGACATCCAACTCGATCTAGAATATTGTATATAAACCTCACCATCAGAGTCGGTCCCGATGATTCGAATGCCCTACAGAAGTCGAAAAAAAAAGCCCATAACGAAATATATAATTTTTTTAAGCCTAATACAAAATTACAAAGTTTTGGGTTGGATTGGATTCATGGGCCTAAACACATTTAACATTTTTAAGCCTAACATATTTTTAAAAAGGTCCAATTGTTTTTTCTTGATATATTTGATCCAATATTTTTTTTAAAAGTCTCAAAATTTACTTTTTTAAAAAGGCCCAATAGTTTTTTTAAAGCCTCGAAAATTTTATATATATATATAATTTTTTTTTGGGTCCCTCGAAATGTTAGGCCCACTACGGATGTGTTACCATAATACACTAAACACACAAGAGTAAGGTAACAAGGTAAGTAAAATTATATGCATGTACATAATACTTGCGGAATAAAACGGTTTTATTTTCGAGTGTAAGTGCAAAATAATAAAGTTGACAAACTAATATAATTACTTATGGGATATTAAGGAAGAAGAAATACAAATTAAAAGATGGAGGACCGAAGTGTCAATTGTGGATTTTGCTATGCATTTAAAGAAAGTCCATTCTATCTTTTAGTTCTCTAGCTACTCTGCATTCTGCTATGCAATTATTCTCTGGCTTCTCTTTAGAACCTACTTCTCTCTTTAGGCTTGTTGTTCAATTGGTTAGAATCATTATTATGTTGATAATGATGTTTTTATTATCTTTATTACTTCTCATTATTCGATTTCCTGCGACTCCGACTGTGAGGAAGTATTAGAGAGAATATATTGGGTTTCCTCCCGCTCCGACTATAAGAGAGTACTAGAGACAATATATTAGTTATGGTTTATTGTAGTAGGGGAGGGTTCCAGAGAAAACCACAAGTTAGACGAAAACCGAGAAAACCACTAAAAAAATCAATTTTACCCAATCATATAATAATATTTATTTTTTATTTTATTTTTATTTATTTATAAGAGCATGAATGTAATATTAAACATTTTTACCAACAAACATTTTTACACACAGTGTTACGTATACGTAAACATAAAATAAAAAAATTGTGGTTACGTATACGTAAATCAAAAAAATTGTTTTTGGATACGTATACGTAAATAAAAAAAATTGCCTGAAATGATGTGGTTTTCTCGGTTTTCGCCTAACTTTGTGGTTTTCTCTTGATCCCTCCCCTATTGTAGTATATATGATTTTATTCTATTTCCTTTGTAATAATACTAATTGTATTCTTATAAATAGTTGTTGAATGATAAAAAACACGTTATGAAATTTTTGTTATTTTATATGCCAGAAAACTTGATATCTTATATAAACCTCACCATAATCAATGCTTGAAAATGAGCTTAATACGACATTTTAGAAGCCACATTTATAGCATGAGTTGCATTTGATTATAAAATAATTTCGCTAACATAAATGTTGTATAAAAAGATCACATCCAACCTTTTTTCTTGCAAATTTAGGAACTATTTTGAAAATGACAACTTTTGTTAGAAGGATTGGTTACATTGTTAAAAGCAACATTTAATTTTAAATGGTTTCATTACATAAAATATGCTTACATGGTCGTTATTTAAATGAC
The DNA here is from genome assembly GCA_023525975.1 of Smallanthus sonchifolius. Classification (NCBI taxonomy): domain Eukaryota; kingdom Viridiplantae; phylum Streptophyta; class Magnoliopsida; order Asterales; family Asteraceae; genus Smallanthus; species Smallanthus sonchifolius. The sequence goes on along the minus strand of JAKNSE010000034.1, from coordinate 3,692,107 downwards.
AACTTTTATTAAAAGGGTTGCATTATTAAATATTAAAAGCAAATTCAATACAAATTTTTTTGTTATATCTTGTTTTAACATATATGAACTAATGGGTCAAGTCATACTGGGTGAGGTCCAAAAATTACATTAAATCATAACAAAAATCATACTCCCAAATTATGATACGACTTTAAGTGATAATATACAAAACCAAACCGCAATAACAAATATTTTAACTACACATAAGAGGGTTATTAAAGGGGCTAACCGCATAAGTTACAATGCCACCGGAAGATGCAAATTTGACGTAGTTACACCAGATGGACAAAACCATTGTCTAACATTATACATAGACCCATTAGCCTTTGTTGTGCATATGATTGTATCGTTGTAACATCTAGAGTTGTTGACTTCATAAAATAACCAATCTAACCAACTAATTAATCCACTTGACTAAGGTAAGCAATATTTAGTAAGTTGATTATGTGTATTGTTTATGAGCATAATCATAAACTAATTTCAACAAAGTGTCTTACACACTACTAACTAGAGTTTAGACAAATAGGTCAACATACTACCTATAACTACACTTCATTAAACAAAAAGTTCGGGTACTTAGGTGGATGATTAATTAAGCTAAACCATGAGTCATAACAACCATTTATGTTGATATGCTCCCAACTCTCACAAAAACCAAAGACATGAGCCTACTTTGTGGGCACACAAACAACATATATACAAACTCACATGAGAGGGAGACATTAATTAAATAGTGCAGGCAAGTATCCTTTACCTCTAAAGTAAACAACTTATAATGATGTTTCTTTGTAATTTCATATTTCAAAACCCTAAATTTCATATTTCTTGAATTGTATCACTATTTATATTCTAGCCCAATGATACTTGGTGTTAAGTTAGAGCTCAGGAGTTAGGACCTTATAGGTCTTGAGTTCGAATCTTAGTGCTCAAGTCTTGCTTTCAGCCTAGGCTAGGCGAATTAGGTCGGGTTTATCCCGATCCTAAATATGAGGTTTAGATTTGTTTTTTTTTAAAACAAAAAATAAATTTATAGGGAAGTTTTTTGGATCAGTTGCTTTTGAGTTAATGTTTAACCCTAGAGATTTGTGCACAAGTTGACTAACATATGTGAATACGTCATCTCATCAGCTTAGATAAGGACAATGTCTTCATGGAACTCCATATCCATACAGAGTCCCGGTGAATCCAAGTTAAGTCTGCATACTATTCTGGCTCGACCCGTGGTTGTGCAGTGAACCGCTTAAAGATGTTTTTCCGCATTTGTTTTCGCTAGAAAATGTCAAACATTGTGCTGTCAAGGATCGGGTAATCCAGGGCCTGCAGAGCTGTGATTTATGTTGGGCTGGGAATCTGAATCCGACTTCTGCTCAGGAACAATCTGAGTGGAATGATTGTAGGGCTTTGTTGAACTCGGTTCGCTTATCTGGGGATCCTGATAAAATAACCCGAGCCCGATGGGTGTACCCGAAACCCGAGACATCCGGGCCGGGTATACCCGAAACCAGACGGATACGGGGTCGGGTATGGGATTAATTTTTAAATTTTTCGCGGGTATGGGACTGGGTGATACCCGACCCGATTACCCGAAACCACATACCCGTTTACCCGAACTATATACCCGAATCATTTACCCGAAATTTTTTAATTTTTATTTTTATTTTCCCTTGACACATGCTTACTAAAGCTTCATTTTAGTAGGTTCATTATGTGAAAAATTATAATTTGTTTTGAAATATGTATTTATAAATATAAAAAATAGAGTCATAGAAAAGTACACGACGTATGACCGACGGGTATTCGCCGATACCCGTAAAATAACCCAATACCCGATACTAACGGGTATGCCTGATACCCGCGGGTATACCCGATACCCGACGGGTAATTACCCGACACAAACCCGACGGGTAATGGGCCGGGTATGGGACATGATTTTACAACCGGGTATGGGTTTGGGATTACCGATACCCGGCTCGAACTGTAACATCCACGATTTCTCAGACCATAAATTTTCTGGATTCATTTTATTAATTCCAATAATAACACTACACTTAAAACCGGTATTTATTCTAGAACTGTTGTCACATAAACCACCATTTTAAATTTATTTCTAATACATCTATTCAAAATTTAGAACCCGGTGTTTACATTTCTTCATCACCGGTTTGATATTTATATATGTATAATTACATAAACCATTTTATATATTTAGTTCTATATAAAATAGTTTAAATACATGATGTTAAGTTTACAAGCTTTTATAAAAACTATTTAATTGTTTATTTTAAAAGAAGATGTTTGGAACACTTGAACCCCATTCACCTCCTTGGACTTGAACCCTCAAATTGAAACCTCTCTTTGATCTTGAAAACCAAACTCGTCCCTTTGACTTTGAGAAGTCAACAAAAATCGATTTCTTTTTGCAATTCAACTATAATCGGTCAAGTCCTTGCATCAAAAGAACTTACCATGTATGCTCGAGTGAATCATGAACGTTTTCCAACCCAATTAGCCAACTAATTCCGCGGATTGTACGGATGAATTCGAGTTCAAACGCGTTTGACTATCCAAAGTCAAACCATGGCAATTTCGGTTTCAAATCATGGCCATTTAACGAGTTTAATGGCCGCAAATCACGCTCAGCTAGTACTCACGCGTTTCCAAACTCAACTGATTACCCAATTTATTTGTAATCAAACGTATTAATCTCAAATCATTCCCGTGACCGGCCTCAAGCAACTTGCGAATTGAATTTCAAGTTTCAGTTGAAATTGGAACCCAAAATCCACTCATAAACGATCGCGACGCCTTTTCCTAACTCCCTGAACCCTCAATCGCTCCTCTCACCTCTGCTGGAACTCGATCGTAGTCCGAAGAACTCGAACCCGCGGCGCCAATCGGTCTCCTCCTCGCAACCATTTCAGGTGATTGTTATGTCTTTTTACTCGTCTTGTTTCCCTGGATGAAAGCCCTAATGTTGTTTTGTCAATTTGTACCAAACCGTCATCTATTGGGGCTAGGGTTTGGGTAAGACTATTGGAGAAGATGACACATATGGTTTTTGATATAAAAATGGTCTTTCTGTTCAAAAATCAATAATTAGAAGCTGGTCTGGTGGTTAGTTACATGCGCGCTAAGGGGACAGGTCACGGGTTCGACCCGGCCTGTCACCCTTTTTCCTCTATTATTTTGGCTGCCTTGTTACACACATATTCCTTTTCTTTTCGAGATCCATTTCAAGCATTGAACCAATAATTTAACCCTCGATTTACCCAAACGGTTTTATAAATTCAAATTGTCAAGCTATTAACTGTATATTTTACGATTTGAATGATTTTGTATACCGAATTTACAAAATAAAAAGAGATTTATTTTAATAGAGATCACTAATTTGATTGAAACATTTGTATTATTTATTATTATGAAATTGTGTAAAGATGTTATAAAATACATTTTAAGGAATTTTATAAATCACTTTTATAAATCAGTTACCATCAAACATCTATTTGGATTTTTAAACCTATTTAAACAAATGTAATTTTTCTAAATATATATTAAGATATATATATATATGTATATATATATATATATATATATACATATTTACACATCCTTGTTCTCTTTTTGAGACACGTTATCTTTATAATAAATACAAAAACAGAAAGCAATTACCTATCTAAACTAGTTATCGTTTCACAATAATAACCCATTAGGGTTTAAATGATATTTAATAAATATAGTATCACACCACTCCTTACAGACACACTATTTTAAATAAATAAATAAAAATGAATTTTTTATTTAATTTATTTAAACCCTAATACCATTATTATATACTTCAAACCTACCTATTTTATTCAAGTACAAACATCAACTCGCTTGCATCCTTTACATGAAATAATTCAACTTTTGATACGAATCCTCATACATCAAAAATCCGTTGGACCCTAGACCTTGCCATAGAATTTGTGCATGTTATTAATTTACATTTATATAATTCAATCATAGGTTAAGCGTGTGAATATCAAATCACTTGTGCAACTCATTACTCGGGTGATATACTACTTACTAGTACATGTGAGTTTTACATAGCCCCTTTTTCACTGTTTTTACATTTTGGGGTGAAACATGATCACAACTTACAATGATTTACATAAACTACACAATACAAATCCACTTTACAATTTGTGTGCAATTTGAGCTTTATGTTTGAGTGCTAGGTGTGTTAACTACTTATTTGCAATTACATGTACAATCATTAACTAATCAAGCCGACGGTTAACAATGATAGATCTATTGAGTCTGACAAACCCACCCAGATTGGGGTGATTGTTACCGACAACACAATTTTTGCATGCTAGTTTGTAACATCCCAAAATGTCAAGAAATAAAGTTAACGAGTTCAAGCGGGCCGAAGTCGGGCCGGGTCAGTCGCGAACCGGGCTTGGGGAGGTCTCCCCTATAAATAGCCAAGATCACCACATGTTTCTCTCATTTGTAATTCTAGAGAGAGAAAAACTGTAGAGAGAGAAAGTGTCAGAATCGCACAAGATTGCACCCGCTCGTGTCTCTTGCACTCGTGAGAAGAACCTTCGGATCAGAAGCTCGATTCAGGTAACAATCCGACCTAAATCTGAGTTTTAGTTCGTTTTTGGGTTTTTCGGGTTTTGGGTGAAAAGGTAAGGTTTGAACGGATGAAACTGAAAGATAATCATGGATTTGAGTTCCTTAATGGAAAACGAACGTTTTGAATGCAACAGGTTCGGGATCTTGACATGATCAGACCCGAATGCGAAAGTTAGGGTTTTTCGCGAAGAACAGGTCGTGCGCACTTGCTAAGTACGCACGGAGCAGGTCCTGCGCACTTGCTAAGTGCGCAGGAGGAGGGACCTGCGCACTTGCTAAGTGCGCAGGAAGAGGGGTCTGCGTACTTGCTAAGTGCGCAGGCAGCAGAGTCTGCGCACTTGCTAAGTGCGCAGGAAGCAGGGTCTGCGCACTTGCTAAGTGCGCAGACATCAGAACTGATTAAGTGAAGTCAGTATGTTAGAATGGTTAAACCGTTAGAGTCGGGATTTGGTCTGATGTATATTTAACTAATCAATTCAGATCGGAAGTGACGTTGTTGGACCTTCGTTTAGGACAACCCATTTAGCGTACCAGGTGAGTTCTAGAGCCCTCTTTTAAATGTTTTGTTAATGTTTTTGGGCTGGTGTGCATACTTACGAAATGATGTTTAACGAAATGATGTTTTAACGAAATGATGTTTTAACGAAATGATGTTTTAACGAAAAGATGTTTAACGAAATGATGTTTAACGAAATGATGTTTTAACGAAACGATGTTTACGAAAGGAAATGTTTTGAAGTGTTTTTGCCAAAAAAGGGTTACGAATGTTTTATGAACGGTCTAAATGAGGAAATGTTTAATGAGAAGAGAAAGAGGTAAATGTTTTAAAGAAGTCATTACAAATCTAATCTGTCGAATGAATGGAATTGACGAATGAAGTCTGGGAAATGAGATTCCCAGCCTTGTGGTAGATTATGGACAGCGAGCCATAGTTGCCACAAGAACAACAGGGGCATTGTCTCTGTGGCATGTCAATGGTTATGATGTTGTACAACTGGTAAAGGGAGTAACGACGGTTACTCAGGGGTTAACGTGACCCTATGTAAGGTTAAATTATGATCCGACGGTGTCATTGGCCGTGAGCCGTGGCCGTCGATGGAAGTTGTCGGTTTATGGACATGAGAGCCATAAGGGCAACTGAATGGGTATTGTCGGTCCTCGTGCAGTTAGCCTTGGGGGCAATACCAAAAAGGGAATTGACGGAATGTATGGTATTGTCGGTCTTCGTGCAGTTAGCCTTAGGGGCAATACCATACTAAATGACGGAACGAAGGGTAACACAGATTTAGATAATAATGTATGACTTAAATGAATGTTAAAAGTTTTAAAGAACGATCCGTTTAACGGTGTTTATGATTATGATGTTGATGATGATATGGGTACGAAACCTTTTTAAAGATGTTATTATTACATGCTTTTGTGAAAGGTTTTACTAAATGAATGATACGTTTTTGGCAAATGTCGATGTTAAAGTTTTTATGAAATGCTAGAACTCACCAGCGTAGCTGACTTTTTAGTATGCACATTCAGGTTAAGGCAGGTATGGACGATGGACGGTGATGCTTGGCAAGCGAGAACAGTTACCCGGTCGATTATGAAGACTGGCATCCCGTTATGAGTTGTTTATGTTAAGTTTATGTAATTATGTTTTAAACAATGTTTACGCTTCCGCGTGTATGAACAATGATGACGTTATGTTTGAATGAAATTTTCCGCTGCGTTATTTGATATTCATGTTTAAGAACTGTTTGTGAATGAGTAAATCCAACGAGTGAGGCCTCCCGGGTTTGGGGCCTTACATAGTTACAAAGGTTTGATTGTACTACTTGGTTACACAATAGTTGCTCCCCATAATTGCCTTATTAATCATGACTTGTATGGATTTGTTTACACACGACACTTTGATGCTATTTAGAGTCAAAACCTATGTATGCTCACCAACTATTTATAGTTGACCCTCTCATTTTATCATGTTTCAGGTACTAACTCTTGAGATCATTTACAAGATGCTACACATAGGATTGAGGACTTAGTTAAATAATGAATCGAACATTTATAGTGTACCTTATTTTTCCTTTTGTATAATTGTACATGTTTTGTTGAACAAGTGTTATAAAAATTTGGATTCAATTAATATATGAAACTTTAGTTTGACCATGTGCTATTGAATAGTCTACATGTCCCACCCCGACGTATTCCGCCGTCGGTTGGGGTGTGACAGATTGGTATCAGAGCCTTGGTTATAGGGAATTAGGTTATTAGACACTCTTGACCTAGACTATAACCTTAGGACACCCATACTATGCCATGCTATTACATGTTACATGATTACTTCTTATGTGAATATTTTACATGTTATCCTGAGTAATTTCAATACATGTTACAATACTTGATAGTTTATGAGTCACACTACTTGATAACTCTTGTGCTTACATTCATTACTGTTTACATGCTACCTATGTGTTTCACTAAAGTGTTATCCTAAGTTAAACACACACACATACACACCAAAATCTCCATACACCTTTGAACTCACACACATGATACCATCACTTTATGTAAACAAAGGCTTAAACTATTGGGCCTAATACCGATTAATAATAAACTAAGAAGCCCATATATCCTCCAAGAATGAGAAGCCGCTGCAATAAATAAACCTCACTTTTGGGCCTCAAAGCCCAGTCCACAACAATTCTCATCATGACCATGAGCCCAACAATAGTACTATTAATACATGATGGCTGGAAGAGTGTGTAGGCCCATGAAGGATTCTGACTAAGGAAAGACAGGGTACTTAAGTGTGTCTTAGTGACCCACCCCTCTTTCCTGGGAATTCTCCTCAGGGATACATTGCTTATAGGTCAAGTGTATTTCTAAAATACTATCGTGAAGGTTCGGTGTTATGACTAGTCAAACTCTAAAACCTATAAGTACTCCTATGTCTAACCCGCAATATTTCATTATCACTCACAACTTTTTCATTATTTTTCTGCTAGACATGGACTCCTACCCTCCTCCCTCCCCGGTTTACCGTCCTGGATCAGAATCTGATTGGGAAGAAGACACTGAGACACCCGTTTATCGGTCACCAACACCCCCAACTGCTAGGCCAAGGTTTGATGTAAGGGCGAACTGGATTAGGAACACCGACCCGAGACTTCGAATACCTGGATCACCCGTATCATACACCTCACCTCCACAATCAATTGCCACCCCCACTTAGAGACCCATACCTAATGCCCGACCCGTACCTCCCTAACCCTTGGGTAAGGCATACCATGGCACCCACTAGTGTTATGGGGATTCCAACCCATGACTTCCATCAATATGTAAGAAATTCAGAATTCGAGAGGCAAAGGATAGAGCAGGGAGTAATACACGACTTGCAAGGACAAATAATGGATAGCCTAGCAAACCAATTAGGATACCAAAAGGAGTTAATCTCCATCCTCGAAAAAGAAATACAAGATCATCGCACGGAGACCGCCAGAACTGAAGCCAGATCTACTACTCGAGTGACTATAGCGGTGCTCATCTTGGCGATTATCTTCTTCCTAGTGGAAAGCTACCAGAGATGTTAGAAGGAGCTTCTACTGATTTCCTTTAAATTTTCGATTTGAGAGCCATTTCCTTATGTTTTGTGTAATGTTTAACATTTCAGCATCTAGTCAATTCCATATATTTCAACTCTACAGTTATTGTTCATTGATTTGACCCGTGGAGCGTAAATTACACCTGTTATATTTTCATCAAACTTTCTCAAATATCACTTCTTTCATTCAACATGATTTAGTACATTACCAACAATTTCTTTCATAAATAAATCATCCTATTTTGTGATTTAAACAAAACATCGCTATCTTGTTTAACAAAATGTTTATTGAATTTTTTTTAGATAATATCAAAAACATAAATTTTCCATAAAACTTTTTCACCTAATAAGGAAAGTAATACAATCAATTTTATAAAAATATATTTTTTAAAAAAACTAATAAATAATTATGATTTTTATTCATTAAAGTAAATAATTCCAAACTTTGGCTAAATTAACTACTTGTTTAGCCAAAAGTGAAAATTTTAAATTAAAAATATTTTCTCATAAATTGCATATTCATTTAAAATATACGATTAAATGATTTCACTACTTTATATATCTGCAACCAAGAACAATTTACCACTTTCTATGTTCAAATAAAGACCCGTAATTGTAAACACAATTCCCAAATATTTCCAAAACCTCCTCGTTACCTTTCACTTGACGCTTCAAGAGACGATCCATACCGCGTAAACGTTAACCCTCCCCACCAACCTCAATGAGATTTGAGGACTTGAACCTAACTACCACATTATGCAAGAACGCCAAACAACACATTTGTCCGCAGCACTCGATCACATGCAAAACTCATTAGTACACATCGCACGCGAAGTTCAATACTCACGTATACACGTTCACAATATATCCAATGCAACCACATGGTACATGAAACTCAAATACTCTCAATATATCCAATGCAACACAAATTACGTAATACATGATAATAGTTTGCCTACAAATCACAATTTACTCGATTGATCACGTAATGCACGCAACATGTTTATTTGCAATACACATGCTACTGGATTGAACACATGATACACGAAACTTAGTCATTTGCAATATACGTGATACATAAGAATTGCTTCATTGATACACAATTCTAGATTGACCACACTATATATGAAACTCATTTGGTTACAAAGTACATCATACTAGGCTGTGCACATTGTACAATATACATGATGCTAAGTTGCTAACACCCTGCATGACATTCATTTCCTACTATACACAAAATACTATGTTGTTTACACTACACATCAGAATTTATTGACTTACAAAATACAAGACGCTAAATTATTTACGCTATATATGAGACCTATTTGATTACGAACTACGTGACATTAGATCATACATGAGACTTACGTGCTTACTATATACTCGAAACAAAATTTGCTTACAATTGTTGCAATGGATTGATTACATTATACACAAGACATGGTCATGCACTTTGTATACCAAAGTTGAAGATCATAATACATTGAAACGACTCGGGGTTTGACGTATTCTTGTTCAAACACGAGCAAACTAAGAAACTTTAAGTGTTACTACTTTACTACTCTTTAGTTGCGAACTGACCTGATTAGGGACATAGTTACTTGTTAGCGACTTTTATGTGTAAACAATAGACGTGATCATAGTGAAATTGTGCCCCCCCTTACCCGCACACAACGAAACGATCTATACGGACCATACGATAATTCGAGTAATTACGGGTGCACACGGAATTATAAGAATCAGCGCATGGAAAACATAGTGAATTTTGTCGTGTGTTGTGACCTAAAACTTATCATGATATGTAACAACGAAACTGATGTGATATGACAAGGGCATGGTGGATACGCCGATGGTACTTCCTATATATAAGTGCTCTATCATATTACCAGTAGTAGCGGTGTTAGTGTCACGTGAAGTTTTGACCTAGACCAATGTTTGTGAAACCTCCTATCCACTGATCATCCCTGACATATTGGATTACATCTTAAACAAACCCTGATCATCAAGCTCCCATCAAACCCATTCCAAGTAATGCATTTCACATTTAGAATCCAAATCATTATTCAACAACTTATCCCCTTAACCCCCTTCAAACTAAATCCATTACCATCATCTGGGCCTGACATGATGACTTAAGCTGACCTTGAGGATCCAACCTAAATCTTTTTAATCAGTTATACTCCTCAAACCAATAATCAAAACTCAAACTCACTTCCTTCTTGATTCAGTAGTCTCCACTAATTAAATTTCGGGATGAAATTCCCTTAACATGGGGAGACTGTAACATCCACGATTTCTCATACCATAAATTTTCTGGATTCATTTTATTAATTCCAATAATAACACTACACTTAAAACCGGTATTTATTCTAGAACTGTTGTCACATAAACCACCATTTTAAATTTATTTCTAATACATCTATTCAAAATTTAGAACCCGGTGTTTACATTTCTTCATCACCGGTTTGATATTTATATATGTATAATTACATAAACCATTTTATATATTTAGTTCTATATAAAATAGTTTAAATACATGATGTTAAGTTTACAAGCTTTTATAAAAACTATTTAATTGTTTATTTTAAAAGAAGATGTTTGGAACACTTGAACCCCATTCACCTCCTTGGACTTGAACCCTCAAATTGAAACCTCTCTTTGATCTTGAAAACCAAACTCGTCCCTTTGACTTTGAGAAGTCAACAAAAATCGATTTCTTTTTGCAATTCAACTATAATCGGTCAAGTCCTTGTATCAAAAGAACTTACCATGTATGCTCGAGTGAATCATGAACGTTTTCCAACCCAATTAGCCAACTAATTCCGCGGATTGTACGGATGAATTCGAGTTCAAACGCGTTTGACTATCCAAAGTCAAACCATGGCAATTTCGGTTTCAAATCATGGCCATTTAACGAGTTTAATGGCCGCAAATCACGCTCAGCTAGTACTCACGCGTTTCCAAACTCAACTGATTACCCAATTTATTTGTAATCAAACGTATTAATCTCAAATCATTCCCGTGACCGGCCTCAAGCAACTTGCGAATTGAATTTCAAGTTTCAGTTGAAATTGGAACCCAAAATCCACTCATAAACGATCGCGACGCCTTTTCCTAACTCCCTGAACCCTCAATCGCTCCTCTCACCTCTGCTGGAACTCGATCGTAGTCCGAAGAACTCGAACCCGCGGCGCCAATCGGTCTCCTCCTCGCAACCATTTCAGGTGATTGTTATGTCTTTTTACTCGTCTTGTTTCCCTGGATGAAAGCCCTAATGTTGTTTTGTCAATTTGTACCAAACCGTCATCTATTGGGGCTAGGGTTTGGGTAAGACTATTGGAGAAGATGACACATATGGGTTTTGATATAAAAATGGTCTTTCTGTTCAAAAATCAATAATTAGAAGCTGGTCTGGTGGTTAGTTACATGCGCGCTAAGGGGACAGGTCACGGGTTCGACCCGGCCTGTCACCCTTTTTCCTCTATTATTTTGGCTGCCTTGTTACACACATATTCCTTTTCTTTTCGAGATCCATTTCAAGCATTGAACCAATAATTTAACCCTCGATTTACCCAAACGGTTTTATAAATTCAAATTGTCAAGCTATTAACTGTATATTTTACGATTTGAATGATTTTGTATACCGAATTTACAAAATAAAAAGAGATTTATTTTAATAGAGATCACTAATTTGATTGAAACATTTGTATTATTTATTATTATGAAATTGTGTAAAGATGTTATAAAATACATTTTAAGGAATTTTATAAATCACTTTTATAAATCAGTTACCATAAAACGTCTATTTGGATTTTTAAACCTATTTAAACAAATGTAATTTTTTTAAATATATATTAAGTTATATATATATATATATGTATATATATATATATACATATTTACACATCCTTGTTCTCTTTTTGAGACACGTTATCTTTATAATAAATACAAAAACAGAAAGCAATTACCTATCTAAACTAGTTATCGTTTCACAATAATAACCCATTAGGGTTTAAATGATATTTAATAAATATAGTATCACACCACTCCTTACAGACACACTATTTTAAATAAATAAATAAAAAGGAATTATTTATTTAATTTATTTAAACCCTAATACCATTATTATATACTTCGAACCTACCTATTTTATTCAAGTACAAACATCAACTCGCTTGCATCCTTTACATGATATAATTCAACTTTTGATACGAATCCTCATACATCAAAAATCCGTTGGACCCTAGACCTTGGCATAGAATGTGTGCATGTTATTAATTTACATTTATATAATTCAATCATAGGTTAAGCGTGTGAATATCAAATCACTTGTGCAACTCATTACTCGGGTGATATACTACTTACTAGTACAGGTGAGTTTTACATAGCCCCTTTTTCACTGTTTTTACATTTTGGGGTGAAACATGATCACAACTTACAATGATTTACATAAACTACACAATACAAATCCACTTTACAATTTGTGTGCAATTTGAGCTTTATGTTTGAGTGCTAGGTGTGTTAACTACTTATTTGCAATTACATGTACAATCATTAACTAATCAAGCCGACGGTTAACAATGATAGATCTATTGAGTCTGACAAACCCACCCAGATTGGGGTGATTGTTACCGACAACACAATTTTTGCATGCTAGTTACAAAGGTTTAATTGTACTACTTGGTTACACAATAGTTGCTCCCCATAATTGCCTTATTAATCATGACTTGTATGGATTTGTTTACACACGACACTTTGATGCTATTTAGAGTCAAAACCTATGTATGCTCACCAACTATTTATAGTTGACCCTCTCATTTTATCATGTTTCAGGTACTAACTCTTGAGATCATTTACAAAATGCTACACATAGGATTGAAGACTTAGTTAAATAATGAATCGAACATTTATAGTGTACCTTATTTTTCCTTTTGTATAATTGTACATGTTTTGTTGAACAAGTGTTATAAAAATTTGGATTCAATTAATATATGAAACTTTAGTTTGACCATGTGCTATTGAATAGTCTACATGTCCCACCCCGACGTATTCCGCCGTCGGTTGGGGTGTGACACGAACCCGGCCCGTTGCCATTCCTAGCAAGGAGATAGAACTGGGATCTTCTCGGTTGGTTCTTGTAGGAAGCTGTTGAGTTTCGATAACAATTTGGACATTGGGTTTGCTATGAAATGGAGCAAATGGGTTCCCATTAAGTGTAACATTTTTGCTTGGAGGGCTGAGATGGACCGGATCCCGTCCTTATTGGCTCTTAATAGAAGGAATATTCAGTTCAACGACACTAAGTGCATTCTATGTGATGCTGGTGTGGATTCGTCGGATCACCTATTCACGGCTTGTAGTGTGTCTTCGGTGGTTTGGAGCTTTACTAGCAGTTGGTGTCGGGTTCCCCCTGTTTATGCTTTCTCAGTCAAAGATTTGTTGGATCTTTACGCTAATAGCGGGCTCGGGGAGTTGGAAAGAGAGGTGCTTCACAGGATAGTTTTGGTGACGTATTGTTGCATTGACAGGCTAGGAATGAAAGAAGGTTTAACAACAGGTGGGTTAACATTGAAGATATTATTCAAAGCATTAAATCCTTTGGTTTCTTATGATTTTCTAATAGGGCTAAGATTAAATCCATTTCTTGGATTAACTAGTGTAAATTTTTATGTTGTTTGCCCTCATTTTCTAGGGCTGTTTGAATAATGTTACCTTTCAAAAAAAAAGTCTGCATACTAATAAATTTATAAAAATAATATAAAATAAAAAGTTCATAATTTCTTTTTTACCGACAAACACGTATACCCCTCTATCTAAAATCCACATATTTACCCAATTTTCGTAAGACTTGAAACCTCTACCCCTTATGTAGAAATAAACTCCCAATGCAATTAGATCAAGAGTCCATTGGCATATAATAATAATAATAATAATAATAATAATAATAATAATAATAATAATAATAATAATAATAATAATAATAATAATAAATAAATAAATAAATAAATAACTAATTATAAATATCAAACAAGACATTCATACTTGTTAAAAAGAATTTAAGCAACAAAAACTAGAACCAGTTTGAAACATTGAAGTCCCTTAGCTTGCTGAGATGTCTTTCCATGTCTTTTCTACCCTTGTCCCATTCTTCCCTATGAACTACAGTCGTCGGATCATCTCTCTCCTCCTACAGAACAGAACAAGTATTTCGGTCCACTATTCGAATTTTAAAAAGATAATAATAATTATAACTAAAACTGATAATCACCGAGGGAATTATTTTGAACGATGTTGCATTATCCCGAATAACCAGAAAGTCATCCTTCCGATTCCTATTTCTTCCTTCTGGGACGGTCACCTGTAATACATCCCGTTAAAGAAACCAAGAATTTTAATCACCAAAAAGGTGGTAGCTTCAATCCTTTCATGGGATAAAAGTGTCGTAAACGAGTTGGAGTGGATAGTATACTTACACGACCCTTTTAATTAAAGGGGTTAAACAAGCCAGCTTGTTCATTAAATGAGTTAGAAATGACAATCTGAAACCTAAATGTTTTCATGTTGTGTCAAAATTTTTGCCACCCCAGGTACCATCCATATATTTATTTAGTTAAAAAAGAAAGTGAATGGGTCGAAAGTCGTGTAAAGTGTATTTTAAATGTACACAACCTCTTTAACTGTTAAATTAAAAAAAAAATACTAGTCTGAAAGGGTTCAAGTCAATTTGAACCTAACACAAAATTCGAGGATTTGGGTTTAGTCTTAAAGGGTTCAAGTCAATTTCGAGTCGAATCTGCGAACACGTCTAGCTAAACGGGTCATGTCCAGTCGCCTTGGTGAGCTCACAGGCTGACCAGTTTATCCTGTTAAATTTATACTTTCTTTTAAAATGCGTTTAATGTCATGACTCATTTGGGTATTTCATAACAAAATTTGAAAACATAAATAGAAATGAGCATCAAGCTTAAACGCAATTGTTTTATATACACACGTATTTTTTTATTGTAAATTTGAGTCATAACATGCAAAAAAGATAAAACAAAATAAAATTTTAGGTTAAACGGGTCATTTTCATATCAACCCGCGAAAGGAAATGTCGAGTTCGGGTTCATGTGTCTAACACAATTTTCATGTTCATTCACGTCCAACCCACCAACCCAGATGAAATTTTAGAGTAGCAGATGAAATTTTTCTTCTTGGAAGTGCAGAATCTATGATGTTATACCAGCTGTTTGGACATAGTTGTAGTAAAGGACCGCACCTACTAGTATGATCCTAAGCCGCATTTGTATTATGCATGAAACAATGTATTCAATTGGGAGTGAAAGCACGATTTGTACTAACCAAAACTTTGGCCCGGGTTATTGACTTTGTTTTTGAATCAATAACATAGATCTCTTCAAAGTCGAGCACAAAGTCAGGATCATCCAACCGTCGATTCCTGTAGTGCTTCGTCAAAAACACCTTCAACAAGAAAACAGAGTTAGTAAACTGCAACACAAGGATGAAATGAAATAAAAGTACATATTCAACCTAAACTCTAGTAAACATATAGTTCAATAACCATATGTAATGTATTAATTATTTTTAAAAAAAGTTAAAACAACAAAGACAAATGTATTAATTATTTAAAAAAAAAAAGTTAAAAACGACAGACAAACGTCTGCGGTCATCCCAACCTGACTCATTCCATTACGTGCCACACCCATTTAGTGTCGAGTGTGGAGGCTGAAAAAGAGGGCCGGAACTGGCCCTAGCCCAGTCTCGATGGTGATTATGGAGGCCCATAATCATGGTTAACTTGTTGATTAAGTTGTTAACCCTGGTTTTAGTATTATAAATTCTGATGATTGTACTTGTAATTTCCTTGAGCACCTTAATAAAATATAAACCCTAGTTGCAGCCCGTGAACGTAGGTTATACCGACCGAACCACGTTAAAACTCTCATGTCTTTCTTTCTCGTTTGTGTTTGTGTGTGCGTGTGATTCCCTAACAACTGCTATCAGAGCACCGGGCTCTTGATAGCATCACACAAACACCTACAGCCGCTGCCACCCTACCCGCTGCTGTCGCTAGGGTTCTGTCGCCACCGCCGCCGCTACTAGGTTTCCGTCACTGCCGCCGTCGACCGTTTTGCGCCGCCTGTTCCGCCGCCGATTAGCCTAATCGCGTCGCTGCTTCCAACGCCGCCTGCTCTGCCGCCGACAGAAAGCTTATGCCCTGCTTCCACACTACCGCCACCGCTGACATTTCCACTGTTCAGCGCCGCTGAACGTACTCGTTTGCTACTGATTTCTTGATATTGATTGCGAAGAAAATGTTCAATAAAACAACCGTCAAGTTCAGGACGCCGCCATCGCTGTGTTTGATCATTGTTTTCAATCTTGATCTGATCAGCTGTATTCTAGTAATTTTATTGTAATGGCAGAGGAGGGGAAGATAAAAACAGAGAAGTCTGATGGACAAGATTATGGAATATGGAGAATGCAAATTGAAGATCTCCTTTATCAGAAACATTTGCATCTTCCAATGTTGAGACCAACACATAAGCCAGAAAAGATGACTGCTGCGGAATGGGAACCATTGGATCGACATGCTTTGGGTGTAGCGCAGTCTCGATGGTGATTATGGAGGCCCATAATCACGGTTAACTTGTTGATTAAGTTATTAACCCTAGTTTTAGTATTATAAATACTTATCATCGTACTTGTAATTTCCTTGAGAACCTTAATAAAATATAAACCCTAGTTGCAACCCCTGGACGTGGTCACCCCGACCGAACCACGTTAAAACTCTCGTGTCTTTCTTTCTTGTTTGTGTTTGTGTGTGCGATTCCCGACATAAGCTAGAACTTCGAACAGTTGGAACTGATCCATTCATTCAACCCGTTACATTTTAAGCTACCTTTTATATCAAGTTCACCCCTCTGATCGGTCAGACATAAACCTAAGCAAACCATTCCCATGTATATAATTTAAATTTTCCATCAACACATAGGGTTGCAACTACCAATGCAAAAACAAATTTAGGAAAAATAAACATGCAAATTTGTGAGTTTTTCATCCAAATTTTGAGTTGTATAAATATGTCAGCAATGGCTTTCTCACCTTCATAACCTCCCACTCTGATTTGTACATGGGATCCCGAAGTGCATCGATTGGTGGTTCTGTGACATTATAGGTACCCCAATCACTCTTTGCACATCTAATATACTGCAATTGAAATTATCAACAACCACTCGATTATTCAAAAAAAATGGTAAATTGTAACTTCCAATTTTAAAAACGAATCATTTATATGCATTGAAACTAAAAAGTAGGAAAATTAACCTTCTCTGGCATTGGCGCAAGAACTCTTGGAATTGCGTAGATATCAGTATCTGGTTCCGTCACATACATCTGCAACACCAAAACCAAAATGTTTTGGCAAAGTCATCCATAAAAACATAATATTATAGGAAAGTAAGACAATACAAATAACCTACAATTCTAGTACACTCAAATATTTGTTAAGAAAAAGGTATATTCACCTTTTCAAGGCTAAAGAATCGTTAATTTTGAAAGCCATGATCAATAACATCTTCATGAGCAATTTCACACCAACCTTTGTTTTAAAAAGAGAGAAGCGCACCAAGTCGTAAAAGCAAACCACTTTTCGTACGCGAGGTGCAATTTATTATATAAATTTTCAATATGTTTCTAGCATCATTTACCCAAAATTTAGACACAAATAAGCTTTATATATGGTTTAATATCTAAATAACCTATATTTACAACCTAAAAAGCCTGATGTACAACATCCTGAAGCACAAGTCAAAGCCCTGTACGAAAACCGCACCTCAGACCTGCGCCTTACGCCCATTTTTTGCCTGAAAACCACACCTCGGCTTTTACCTACACAAAAGTGAAGGCGAAGGGCCTGCACCTAGTAGGGCTTTTTTTTTAAATCAAGACACCAACCCTTATCTATGATTACCAATCCAGATCTTTTTATTAAGCTTGAAGTCAAAATTGGTCAACTGGTCCTCAGAACATCCAAATTGTTCCTAAATTTACCCTTATTCAATCCCATTTGTCCCAATTTTGGGGATTTATGTATGTAAAGAAATAATACCTCTCGGAAATCGTAGACATCATCATCAGGATCAGGTGGCTTCCGGATAAAAAAATCACAATCCATCAAACTGATTTTATGAAACTCATCCTCGTTAATTCTGTAGTCCACAACAACCTCCGAGTTCCACCCCTGAGTCGAAACAAAGCTCTTGCTATGTACCATCGTAATCCCATCATCACCTACCACCGCCTCGTACTCCACGTCGTAATCTCTCTTGTTATCACCCTCCTCTGCTTCTTCTTCCTCAATGTCGTCGTGATCTGCTTCTCCCGCTCCGTCTGCGTCTCCACCTCCGGCGTCCCCGTCGTCGGAGAAGACCCTGAAGTCTCGTGTGGGTAGTTTTAGGGCTGGTTTGAGCGACAAAGAGGAGAAGGAGAGAGTGCGGATGGAGTGAGAGGGGAGTGGAGGGGATATAGTTGGGAAAGTGCGAAGCTGCGGTGTGAGGAAGAACAAGGTGGCGCTCATGGCGGTTGGGGTTTAAGATAAGGTTTTTGGTTCGCCCGGAGTTAAATACCTTCCTACACTTCTTTTTCCTTCATTTCTATTCCCGCTTATTACTCAATTTTTTAATCAAGAACTAGATGAATGTCAGGTCGTCTAGCTGGTTATATATCCGTGTTTCGTGACGGATGAAGTGTCAATTGTTAATAAAATTTAAACGAAAACATAGACACAATAGTAAAAATATAATAGAAAAGAAGCCTAAAGCTAAATAATAAAAAAAGAAAAAAAGTCCGGGTCGTCGAAAAACATAAAGGCGACGACCGAGACCGGTTTTGATAATACCAATACCGAAAACTCCGTTTTAAAAAAAATATATTGTAACGTTAACAAAAAAACTAAAAACAACCGTACACTTCGTTTCTAAAAAAAACTTAACGAACGAAAGTTATTAAAGAAAAACGAAATTAATAGAAAAGTAAACGGGTTAAAAGTGCATATTATATATAGTACGAGTGGTAAAACTTATTAATTAAAATAAAAAAAACACTTGGAGGATTTTGAGTGGTACAAACACTGTAGAAGTGCCATCTACTTTAATCTAATTTGTAATGTCGGTTGACATCTATATTTTATACGCTATATAAATGTTTTGTTTTTATTTCTAAAGGAACGTGATGCGGGTAGTTATGCGTACACGGTCGCTAGGGTTGTAGGTACCCATGGCGGGTATGCTTCTCGGCTACTTGTAACCGTGTGAATAATTGATGTAGATGTTGGAGAATGACTATATAGCCGTTAAATTTATTAAAAAAAAACTAACTTAAATATCTAATACCACCTTAAATAAATCTATCTTCATTCATTATTTTACAAACAAAATACCAATTGCATACTCTCAATTTTTCCATCTATAATGAATCGTAAATTATTTTTTCCACCCGCTTCATCGGATGAGTTCACCATGAACGAGAGTGTCTCTAGTAGTCTTCAATTTCTCATGGATATCGTCGCCCAAGCCGAAGAAAAAGACACAGCAACATCAAAAAAGATATGTGTAATGTGATCGTGAACAAGCTCTAGAGACTCTAATAAAAGTTTACTTCGTCGAGGAAAATCCAATATACGATGCATTAACGTTTCGAAAAAGGTTTCGGATGTCAAAAAGATTATTTTTAAAAATTGTTGGAGATGTAGAAGCCAAATTTGAATGGTTCCAAGAGGACATAGACGGGAGGATGAAAAGGAGTTTCACAGCGTTACAAAATTGCACATCCGCGGTAAAACAACTTGCAATCGGTAATTGTTCAATATCATCGGCAGTAACAACTTGCATCGACGGATTGGCTACCGACTTGAAGAGATGCCGAGAAACAAGTTTGCTTCCTAGGCATGTTCAATACCGAAGACTAGTTGATGCCAATGGGTACCGAAGTGCTCCTCAGTCAAAGATACCAAAGTCAAAGAGCTTAGATTACGAGATTTTATCTTTGACTGGTTTCTTTTGATTCGTAACAGTCTATTTGTAATTATAGGATAGTTTGTTATGTTTGGCTAATGCTATGATTGTGAAGAATATCTCTAAATCCATTACAATCATTTCTTGTATAAACAGTGGTAGAATATCATGTAATCATCATCAGTTTTATTTAAAACATACAAGTATTTGATAGTATTGATCTGTGTGATTTAAATTCAATATACCACTTTGACATGATTGTTTCTACCTACGTTTTAGCTCGATATTCACAACCAAGTCATCACGACACGCCACCTGCCGCAACACGCGGGTATCAACACTAGTTTATTTTTAACTCAAGATTGTTCAGTTACGAAATTAAATCGGTCAAGAGGATATGTATTTAAAGAAAATTAAAGATTCTAAACCATAGTTTGTATTACGTTTTTTGAAAATGATAAGCACATGTATATCTGAATATTTCAAAAATGAAAGAAAAATTAATAATAAAGATAAACAGTCTGTGTAACGGTTCTAGACCTTGAACCAAACCGACTAATCCCTAATCGGTACTTTATCGCCCGACTAGCGCCTAGCGATTTTTACAACACTTGGTGGCATTTTGTTTTGGTTGGAATGTTAAATTGGTTTCAATGGTTTATGTCTAGTTTATATATCTAAACATAGTATTGTTGATTTAGTACAAGGGTGTTTTGGTACATAAATATAAAAAATAATAGCAAGGGGAAAAAAGATGAGATTTTGATTTTGTTGTATTGTCAAACCAAAATATAAGAAACCAAACATCATATTTAGGAATGACACCAAAATCCTATGCATAAACAAAACAACAGTTCTCAAGTAATGCATTTTAATTCCAAGAACAAACCAAACAAACATCTTTAGAATTTCCCAAAATTTTCATAAAATTTACCTTGTCTGAGCAAGACCAAAAAGTAGATTCTTCTTGCAGGCAAAAGCTAAACCTTCAAAAGAAAAACATCAACCACAATTAGTATACTTGACACTAAGAATGATACATTTATAAATGTTTGTGTAAAGCTAAATCCATACAACAACTCACCTTTCTTCATGGCAAATTATCCAAACATGTACATGAAAGCCATCATCTCACTCAAGTCATCATCATTATTATCATAGGCTGTGTAATCATCATAGTCATAGTATCCATCATACTCATCATCATCATCATCATAGTCAAAACCATAGTCATCATCAGAATCAAAATCAAAATCATCTAAAACATAATAAGCATGTGGACACCCTTCAAGAGAATCAAGAGGAAGTTTTAAATACTTAATCTGTTTTGAACATCTTTTCCCTAAGTCTCCTTTTGGATCAACAGACAAGCAGCGACGCATGTCAAGTGATTCAAGGTGACAACAACCATCCAGAATGGCCTGCAGCCCAATGTTATTGAAGTTGTTCCCAATGAGTTCAAGGTGAGTTAACCCAGGTAGGTTTTTGCCAATTGCTAAGGCTATCCCATTCTCGATAATCATGGACTCATCATAGTCGTCCTCGTCGTCCCATGATCTAATTGCTTTTTGGTTCACTTTGAGTGTTTTTAACAACGGGCAAAAGCAGCCAGCCGCTTCAACATCTTGTTGTGAAATGTTTGTTCTGACAAAGCTGAGTTCCTCCAATAATGATAATTTCTTCAAAGGTTCACTCAAGGTTTCATGCACTTCATGAAAATACGGTATGATTTCTAGACATCTAAGCTGACTTGATCTGTTAACGGAAGACAAACATATCAGAAATATGATTGTCAAGAGTGATATTTTTCATAAAAAGAATACGATTAAACTTCGTTTTTGCTCCCTATGGTTTGACCATTTTAACCCTTTTGCTCCAATATTTGAAAATGGCCATTTTGCTCCATGTGGTTATAGTTTTTACTCTAATATGCTCCCCACCCTAACTCCATTCATAATTCCAGTTAAATGTTACAGTTAAGGTTTGTCGGAATTATGAATGGAAAAGACAGAAATGCCCCTCATGTGAGGGGCACGTGGGTAACATTTAACCGGAATTATGAATGGAGTTAGGAGAAGGAAGCATATTAGAGTAAAAAATGTAACCATAGGGAGCAAAATGGTCATTTTCAAACTGTTTGAGTAAAAGGGTTAAAATTATCAAACCAGCAGCAAAAACGAAGTTTACTCTCAGAATAAAGAAGATGAACTGGTACCTATCAGCAACATACTGAAGAAGCTCATAATTACAAAAACCGATCATGGTTAAGTCAACCAATTGGCCATGGCTTCTATCCACAGCATGCTTACACATCTCGCGAAAGACGGACTTTCCCCTTAGATCTGAAAATTTGTCCAAATGAATGACCCTCCACATGGCAGGGTCCTTGCAGATTTCACGCCAAGCAGTGCACACTTTCTGGGCATTCTCAAGGATGCCAACCACACCAACTCTTTGGAGTATATTCACCATTAAATCTGATGGGAGCTCCAACCAGTTCCTTACTGGTTGCTTCACTTGCCATCGCTGTTTGGGTTTCGGTATCAACTTTCTTTTTCGTCGATATGATTTTGGTTTTGATGTTGATGACATTGTCACTTTAGCATTCACAAAGCAAATCAAATGTTACTACAAACAATTTGAGAAAACGATGATTACAATAAAGTGGCATGTAAACGGTGCGCCACAATCCCTTTTAAATTTTTAAATAGAAAAATTAATCCTACTAAAAACAAATCTTTGGGTCTTATAACAAACGCATTTATATAGTCACTTTCTTAATAATCAAATGCCCTAACAAACAATTTTCATGAACACAAGAACCATACTTGCTAAATGACATTAAGGGGCTAAAGATATCAGAATTGAATAGGTAACAAAAAACCCTACAACTTCGAATATCAAAGAAAACGTGTATCAATTCATCATCAAGTAATTTAAGCAAAAGATAACTCACCGAACAAGAGAATCGTAGGAGGCGATGCGTCGCACAAGTTGGAATAAACAAATTGGGGTTTACTGGAAATTGGTTTAAATCGTGGTCGACTCCTATACCTGCCCACGCTAGCGCCTCGGATAGTGGGACGGTCTCATCTAGACCGGGCAAAATAGTCGGGTCACGGATCAGAACGGGTCACTTAAAAAAATGGTATTTTTGGTCCAGGTCAGAATGAGTTTTCACAAAAATAAGTACGGATCAAAACGGGTCATGTTAAAAATGGTTATTTACTTGATTGAAATTTTATCGGTTTGTAAACGAGCCAAGGTCGACTCGCTCGTTAGCTCTATCAGTTATTTTTAATTAATACATATATATAAACACACACATATATGTAGTGTATATGTGTGGAAGCAACATCATGTATAAAATACATTTAGCATAAAAAATGTAAGAAACAATCTCAACCCTTGATTATACTAATTTAATGATTAAGGATTAATTATGATATTAACTATAGATGGAAATCATAGAAAGGATAAAATAGAGAATTTCACATCCTCTTAAGTTAAACCTTGCTTCCATCATTTTTTTTAATTAAATAACTTTTATATATTTTATTATTTTAAAAATATATATATACTAGAAAATCTAGAATTATATTCTCTTTATTATGAGTACAATATTGATATATTTAAAAAATAAACTTTTTTACAAAGTCTTGTAAAAACGGGACTGCTCTAATAACAAAACATGTATATGCGAGAACAACACGAGGAAAAAAACAGCACATTATAAAATGAGATAACAACACATCATTTTATCATAAACATAACTATCAAATCATTTTATGGACATGCAAACCGTTTTAGAAATATGTAAATCATTTTACAAACATGCAAGACGATTTATCAATATGTAAATCATTTTATCATAAACATAACTATCAATTGTTAATTACATTAATTGACATAAGCATCAATATCAAAGCCCCTTACAATTATAAACCGTTAATTTGGATGAAGCGTGGTAATTGTTGATAGATCTATTTGGGTTGACAACCTCATCCGCTGGCTGGGAGCCTAGCGGGTGTATTATTAGCTAGTCGGTTCAATGTGTGTGATGTGTCATTGTGTTCTAGGGCAAAATCATAACATGCCAGCTTTGGTATAGGAGTTCATGGTAATTCAATACATTATTTGTCGTATGGCCTATACTATTTCTTTGCTATAATTTGGTTACAAACGTTTTCAACGCTACTTATTGTCGGGTGACAACAATTCTTTACTTGGGTTTTCAAAAACAAATGTTTTCATTTAATAATACATGTGAATTCATCAACTTTTGTTGACACGCTTCAACATGTTTTTTTCAGATCGTTGATTGCATTGAGTCACATGACATATAATATCATGATAGGGTCCTATGCGTTAGAAGCTTTTGGTAATTCAATAACGTTTTCTAAACATTTGGATTTACAAACTTATTTTTATGGATTTATGTAACCTTGTGAACTCCATTTATGTTTAAATTTGGTTCTATATTTAAATGTTGATTTTCAAACTCATATAGGGGGTTGTTCAATGCGATCAATGACTATGGTATCCATGAGCACCGCGCCCCACGGTTTCCGTACAAAGTTAATGATCGCGTGATCTTGAGGATGATCCGTACAAAGTTATTGATCGTGTGGTTGAAGTTGGATTCAGGAGTATGGGTTATGAGGGAGATTACAAAAATAAAAGAAACCAAGAAAACTCTACCATATAAAGAGAATCTAGGTTTATAACACACATCTTTGTGTATGCCTCTCACACCGAAAGGGAGGATGCGAAGCAATCAACTATGAGTGGGCAAATGTCATCCTAGGACTATGTAAAGGAGAATCAGTCAACGTTTCACGTATCATATTCAACCATTTGTGCAGAAATGCATAATCTAATAAATGGCTAACTTATCCCAGATTTGTCCAGATGATGGTAAATGATAAGTTTCCGGACTTGCCAATGGAAGGTGACCAACTAGCATTTACAAGGATGAACAACCGCATATCGACTCTCAGAAAGATCATGCAAGTTTTAAGGAATGATAATACACAACCTGAAACACACTCTCACACACAAATTATAATATTAGAAAAACAACCAAAGCTCTTATACCAAATAATAGCCATCTAAATCGTGATTTCAACTTCGCTTTTTTTATAGAAATGGGCAGAGACGGGTTGTTGTGAACCAACCAAACAATCAATCAGAATAATAAACACGGTAGAAACATAAAGTTACGATTGATCTTGGACAACAAAATACATAACTTTCATCCACCCCGGGTGAGCTCCCCCGGGGTGGTGGCTCACAGAAAAACCAACGAAGACAAATGAGACACAATTCCCTATTTATAACTCACGAGTCTTGTACTTTTAACTCAGCTGCCTCTGCTGAAGAACCATCTAGTGTCGCTCATGCACGCCGTCGACACTAGCAAGTGTCGCCTGGAAACATGACGACAATATTAGTGTCACCGGAAACTAAAACTACGTTTTCATCTGAATCTTTCAGTTGATAATATCATTCTATTATTTATATCAAACATATACTCACATCATCATCATGTTTTTAGTCATAAGTTTAAAATACATATTAGTTAATTTAACTGATATTACATAAACTTACATAAATAAGAAATATTTAATATACATGTATAATTAAAAAATACAGATACGTCTCGTTGATAGTTCCAAAGATAATCAAATGAGTAGCTGCTAGTGGCCTTTGGCTCAACGATAGAGCTCATCAATTTGGAAGTTTTTTTTTTCTTTTCAAAGACTTTATCGTGTTTTCTGACTATCATTTAAAATTAAAAAAATAAAATAAAATAAAATACAATTTATAATTTCAACCCTCAACTTATTTATAACTTTATTTTAGCCCACAAACCCCCTTTACAACCCTATTGACATGTAAAATCATTCCACTTGTCTTCGGGTGGAGGGGGTCGAGCTGGGGTTGGAGCGGGTAATACAGGAACACCGTCGCAAGGGGGACGGGTTAGAGACACGGTTCGCGAAACCGTGGATTAAACCAAAGAAAGATTTGGTTGAAAAGCATGTTTGGGTTCGTGTTCATCCGGTAGCATCGCCGCAGCCCATTCGTGTAGTTTAGGGTAAAAATGACGTGATATGACATGACGTGTTTTGATTGGCTAATCATTAGGGTACTTAGAGATTAAAGGGGTTCCACTCTCTCCACCTTTACATGTATTTAAGTGCATCAGATAAACGTATTATAATAGTATATAAAAAGGCCCACCTTACAAAACAAAACAAAAAAATTGTATAAAATTACATAAATAAAATCAACATCCTCCATACGAATCTTCCTCCCTATGTGTAAAGCAACCCAAGATCACCTATAACAATTTTATAAATGTTCACATAAAAGATAAAAATAAAAACTAGCAAAAAAAAGTGTTGTGAAAGCATCACAGAATTAGATTTTATTAGCCAGCAAGCCATGTTTGGTCACACAACACAAAACACAAAGAAAAAAAAGCTCACTGTGATTGAAGTTCAGTTTTTAATTTTAACTGAGGGATGTAACAAACAAGGAGGAGGAGGTCTAACACCACCACCAAACAACCTCTCATCCATCCTACATCCATCAACAATCCAATGCCCTCCCCTCAACACTTTATATCTACATATCCATCAATCGAAGCTCGATGATCGGCTCCATCTTCCTCGAAGGTAATCCTCTATGGAGATGCTTTCTTCTATGCTACTCATCGAAAGAGACGAGTCTTCAACATCAAGCAATGCAAGGTTCAGATGTGATCTTAGATTCGACTGTGAAAACCCTTCATCTTCCAACCCTTCTGTTTCCTCTGGTATGTTGCTAATTTGTAGTCTTGCTTCTGACCCCACTGTCGAATCGAGTTCTTCGCGGGCCCATTTCGTCACCTCCACGTCACCTTGAAGCAGTTTTAGAATCTGCATTCAAGTGAAATCACTCTTCTAAAGTGGCAAATCCGTCTATTTGCTTATATTTTTTTATTCTATTTAAAGTATCATATTATTATTTAGTTAACTAAACCGTTGGCCAATTGCTGTAATGGTAGCCCCAAGACTTCCTATAGTGAAGGTCTTGGGTTCGAATCCTGGCCACAACAAAAAATGGCTCTTTAGACAGGTCAGGGGGTTTACCCAGTTGGGGGGTTCCTTCCTGTGGTGGGCTGTCCTGGATGTTCTAGGTGTTGTCCCGGGGAAACCCAATTATCCTATAATATCTAAGTGTTGCCGTTCAAAAAAAAAAAACTAAAACATTAAGCAGAAGAAGAGACTTACAGTGGTGATTGGGGGCCGAGCCCGTGGTACACGTCTGATACAAAGCAGAGCGGCAAGAGCCATCCGCTCCATTTGGTCAGAATCATAGTCAACACCCAAAACCGGGTCTAACAATCGTGTAAATTTCCCACTATTCAGAATCGGCTTAGCCTGGACACCAACAAATTTGTGTCTTTTAACATAAACAACCACCAAAAAGAAAACCATATTTGAGTTAGAAGAACATACCCACATAACCAAACTCTCTTCACCCTTAGGATATCCATTGCTTATCGGTTTCCTTCCAGTAAGAAGCTCAAGAAGCACAACACCAAACGCATACACATCTATTTTCTCGGTAACTTTTCCATGCATAAAATACTCGGGAGCCAAATAACTGCATTGTATAAGTTCATGAAGTAATTAAGCAACTTACATTTTCATATGATCTATAGATGAAAATGGAGGAACTTTATTGGTTATTTCAGTTTTCTACACCACGTTTTAACAAAAAACTGAAAGTTGAAAATGAAGATGCAAACCCGAATGTGCCAGCAACATCAGTACAAGTTATATGCAGCCCGGTTGGTGTAGCCCATTTTGCAAGACCAAAATCAGAGAGCTGAAATAAGCAAAAAAGCATGATCAGTTAGATCCTTAAAATACAGAATTTGCCACACTTATCTGATTCTGGTTATTTCTGATCACATAATCACATTCAAAACACAAATCCAAAACCGTATTAATGTAGTAAATATCAAGAAAGATCACCTGTGGCTCAAAATCATCAGATAACAAGATGTTTGATGATTTAACATCCCTGTGGACCACGGGTTTATCACATTTACTGTGTAGATAAACAAGTGCTTCAGCTACACCCGTAGCAACTTTATATCGTTCGCTCCATCCAAATTTGGTATCTTTTTTGTTCCCTGATTTAACAAGAATAACATGAGAAAAATTAGCACGAAAATGAAAGATTAGCGTGTGAATAACATGAAAAACTAGCGTATACCATGCAGATTATCCTCAAGACTTCCTCTTGATAGAAGATCATAAACCAAAAGGAGTTTGTTGTCTTCAAAACAAAACCCAAAAAGGGAAATAATATTTTCATGATGTAAAGCGGTAATAATCTTGATTTCTAACACGAATTCTTTCAGTGCATCTTCAGAAGTGTTCAAAAGTTTAACAGCAAGTTCCCTTCCATCAGGAAGACAACCTCTGTACACCTGACTGTTCCCTCCTTTACCGATAACATTCTCTGAAATATCAATCACACAACGAAACCATAAAATTCATATAATATCAGGCTTTTTGCATAAAATGAAAATTATACAAAAATAACAGCAAAATTCCAACTTCTTCCTAAAATTAGTAAAATTATACCTGATCAATAGTTTAGCAGGGAAGTTTTTCTTTTTTATGTGGATTTTTTTTTTATTTTTAGGAATTCTTTTACTTCTGTTTATGTTATTATTACTAAAAATAAATAAGAAACGAAATTTCACACGAGAAAAAAAGAGATAAAAATACCCGGGAAACTGGTGATGAGCTAAAATGCTGCTATTTTTGCAATAAAAAGCAAAACTTTGTTGCAAATTTAGAGAATTTTAATTTTTTATTGCTAGAATAAGAAAATGATGCATAATATCTTATAACTTATGCAAAAACACAATGGAAACACTGAAAGGAACAAACCAGGATTGAAGTTCATAGTTGCAGCAGCAAGTTCTTGAAATCTAAACAATCTACAACTACTTGAGTATTTCTCATGAAGGCCCTCTAACTCTTCTGGTAAACTTATTGAGTCAGTATTCACCGAAGAACACGAATCAGATTCAACTTCATCACCATGAACAACAACCATTGCCCCATTTTCACCATCTAAACATCCGTCTTTCTCGTCATCCCTCACATCAGAGTTTGTGATCAATAACTGGTTTCTAACAGGCAGCCTCATAGCCCACAGAACCACAGAGATTTTACGCGCTGGCGATCTATCAGAAGAAAGCCTATTTGAAGAAATTGCCCGACGAAGCAACGGCCAACCGGGTGTCAGTTCGGGCAAGTTTTTAGAAGATTCAAGATTTTGTATGGGCATTAAAGCCATGAAATTGTCATCATCAGTCTCATCCAGAACACAAGCAGTGCTTGGAAGAACTGAATCTGGTGAACATATCGAACAACTGTATTTCGAACCGGTTCTATAGCAATCAATTTGATTGCATTTATCTTCCTCAGTTCCATTTCTCAGTAACTTGGGATTCAAACTTAAAGATTTATGAAACACACTCAATATTCGGTTTCTGTGATGATATGAACTCCCTGCAAAATACTCATTACCCAGTGAGTGTTGATTAAAAAACAAAAATTAAACAGAAACAATGGGGGCATTTGGTTCGCTGAATGTTTTGTAATTGGGATTTAAAGTGTTTCTTTGAAAATCCATAACATGCTTGGTTAATACATGGGTTGTTTAGTAGAAAAATAATAATGTGTATAAAAAATTAAAATAATGTGTAAAATAGATATTATATAATTTTAGAATGTGCACACAAATTTACATAATTGAAATATTTTTATTATGTACATCAATAAAAATAAAAGTAAAATTACAGTTCACAAAATTCTAAATAGTTATTTATGCCCAACATTTGGTGTCTTGTTCATATTTTTGTCTTTATCAACTATGGATTGTTTAAATCCATCCCTACCTTTTAATATACACACACATATATGTATATATATAAAACCAAAACAATAAATAAAATTCTTTGTTTCATTAATTAAGTAATAATAGAATTCAAATTTTATATTATTTTTTCCTAAAAAAAACCATTAACATAATTAAATTTCAAAATTTAAAGTCACTTAAAATAGGGAAAATTAGATAATTTTGGTGAGAAAAATCATGATAATGACACGTGACATCATTTGAAATCATTTATTAGAATAAAGATTAAAATGTAAAAACACTTAAAATGACAAAATTACCCCTTAAAGTTAACAAAATATAAAATAAAGATCCAAACTTAAATATTTTATTAAAAAAAAGGCCTGGCTTATTAGGTAAATTATAAACATTTTTGAGATTTCTTTTAATAAATTCTGAATTCCATCAATTAAAAGATAATTAATTCTAGTTTTTCTCTTTTTACCTTTGGCACCGAGATTTGATGGTGATGAAGGGGAGTCCCTATGAAACACAATTTTGCCATTATTAACAGCAATTATGGAACAATTCTTTGAAAGTTTTCTAGCACAATATTTTGCTACACAAGATGATGATTTGATTGCATGAGGTGTTCTTGCAGTCCCAACAATAACCTCATTAGCACCATAAGATTTGGCTTCACGTACAATAATCTTTCGAATTGAACTTCCTCTGCAGATCTTCAACTTAAGATCCACCTGCAAATCAACAAAACCCAATTTAATTTCACCAAATTCATCTTAATTAATTCCACCATCAATTTCTGACCTGTTTGAGGTTACAAAATCCTTCGTAAACAGAGAGAATGGAGTCAAACGCTTTCACAAGAGAGAGCAGTGACGACGATGATTTCCCATCACCATCCAAAACTTCTTCACACACAAATCAATCAAATCAAAACCCCAATTTCATTATTTATAAACCCTTTTTATTATAAAATTAATAAATAAAAAATAGACCTACCATTATTATTATTATTTGAGAGAACATGAAGAGCGATAACTCGATCACCAGGATGAGCTGCTTTCACCAAAGCCCAGGTGAGTAACTCTCTGCTTTCTGAATCTAGTTTCACTCCGACCACCACTGTTCGAGCTCCGGCAAGCTCTGAGTGAGTCATGCTCACCGGAATCTTACTTTTTTCTCTACAGTTTTGGAGGCGGGGATGGGGTTGTCAGTGTCATCTCGGGGTTAGGAGAGAGAGAGAGAGAGAGACGTATAACCCTCTGTGCGAATGTGTGGTTTATTTGGGGTGGGCTTTCTTTTAAGTTTAATCAAGCAACTTGTTTGGTTTATCATTTTTTTACTTTTAAAGAAAGAGAATGTCAATTCTAAATGAGTAAATTAGAGAAAACAACCTTTAGCTATATATCAAATTATATTCGTAGACCTTAATCTTCATTAATTATGTTGGACACTCTTTATATACATGGTTTGTATCAAGTTATAACCTTTATACTAACCGACGTAAGATTTTTCAGTTAAATGACATGTAAATGACTAATTTACCCTTCATTCTTATATTAACAAATTAATATATATATATATAGGATGAAAACCCATATGAGTTATGAAAACTCATGAAAACTCTATGTAACAACTTTATTGTTTTTAACAAAAAATAAGATAGTTTTGTTACATATTTTCGTCACTTTTTATAAAAAAAATCAAAAAAGCACCGAAAGAATTTTTTTAAAAAAAAGATGCAACAATTGTAAAAAAAATCCCGTTTTTCAGTTATTACATATGTAACAACGTCGTAACGGTAAATTTTTTATAATTTTTATATCTTTTTAAAAAAAAATCCTTCGACACTTTTTTTTTAAAGTGACGAAAATATGTAACAAAACTACCATATTTTTTTAAAAAATAAATAAAGAAAAAAAGTAGAGCTTTCATGGGTTCTCACAACTCATATGGGTTTCCATTCTAACCCAACCCTATATATATATATATATATATATATGTATATATATATAGGGGACGTATCAAATGAAAACCCTGAGTTGTTGTGAAAACTCTTAAACTCTATATAAACCACATATTATTTTTATTGATTTCTTGTATATTTTAAACCTGAAAGGGCTTTTTAGTAATTTTACAATTAATCTAGATCTGGAAGAGACTTTTAATATTTAAATGATTATTCTCTCTCTCACACACAGAGGCTTCTCATCTCCTTCCTCTCTTTCATCTTTTTGTCATGTGGATTTCCTGTAATCACATCTTACTTCCAATCTAGGGTTTTCTTCAATTTCAGTTTTTGAAGCAAATGACCATCGACGACAAAGAAGAAGGCTCAGTTCAGGAGAAGGCTCAGTTCAGGCGTATAGCAAGAAGGTTGAGCATTGGTATTCTTTAGTGTTACATGCTTTGGGGTTTTTTTCTCTCAACAGAGGTAGCTTTATTTTCCAACTATTTTCCCAATTTGCACAAGCCATCCACATACCACAAATCTACGATTCGATTTGCTCCTGCTAGTGTTCGAATCAAGTTCAGATCTGGTTTGCTCTGGCTTCGATTCATTTTGTAGGTGGTGGTGGGCCTGGTGACAGGCTCGCTTCCCTCTCTAAAGACCACAAATCTAAGTCGTTGAGGAGGAGGAGAGCTAGATCTATGTCATCGTTATGATCTAACACCGCGTTTCAATGGCTGGAGGAGTTCGAAGACGGAAGAGAATCGACTGGGAAATTAGACTTGAAGGATAAGATGAAAATACGAAGAGGCCATAGCGAAACTTTGGTATCCCCATCTCTTGAACTAGTTATTATTTGATTTTTTTAGAACTTGAAAACAATATAAACTTAATTTCTGTTAAGATTGCATTTGGCATCATCTTTGTTAGGGGAATTACTTAATTAAAATGAAACTCATGTGTTGCTGTGATTGAAAATTTTCTTTGTATATAATTTTTAATTATTAGGATTCAACGTTTTGAAATACCTTTTCATATATGCTGGTAAAATTTCTTTTTTTTAATTTTTACTCTTTGCTGCATCTAAATTATGTGCAGGTTGCTGCACATATGTTTTCCCCTTTATGGTGTGCTTTATGAGTATTCACCATCAGCTATTTTATTTTAAAAATAACCACCATAACTAATATTTGTGAGTTTTTTTTGCAAAAAGATGGATTTTTATTGGTAGACCTGGTTTAATTTATCAATTTCACAGATCTGTAGCCTATGTGTATTTTGATTTTACACTTCCGTAATTTGTTTTACACATATATATTTTGATAATAGACTTGTGTATTTGTATGTAGGCTTTTAATATTTCTTTATTGTGTATTTTGATTTTACTAGGTAGTTTGATTATCATCTGATCTAGTTTCATTTTTTTAATAATGCTAAACATGATCATGTACATACTGAAATTTTATTGTATTTTTAATCGATCTTGAGTATCATAACAATATTTTTATCGTTGATTGTATTATTGTCATTTTTTTACCATGAAAGATCAATTAACTAATTTCATCACTAATTATTTTGGGGTTTTATTACTAGGTCGTCATCTTCACTCCTACAATCGTCGGATCTACACTTGTCGGTGATTATTCTGTGGTTTTATAGATTTACACGTGTATATTCGATTTACACACGTGTATGTTCGATTTACACAAGGTAAGTTACACATGTTTATATTCGATTTACACATATAAATAATTTTAGTGCATCTTGATTCTATTTTTTGAATTTCAGGTAGAAGATCTATAAGGTTTGATACTGGGTAGTTTCATTTTACAATTGATTTTTTTATTTTCTACACGTGTATTTTGATTTTACACATGTATATTTTTTTTTCTGGTTTGTAAAGATGTTTTTTGAATTTCACCTTATGGTTTGTTCTTGATTTTTTTTTTCCAACTATTATTAAAAAAGAAAAAAAATGTGTATATGATTTTAAAAATAAAGTCCAGAGAGAGAGAGAATGATAGTCTGAAGAGGAGAATCTGGAGAGAGAGATTGTAAATCTGGAGAGAGAGAGAGAAATAAATGATTTTTTAAAATAAGATTTACTAAAAAAATATATAATTACATTTATACCCCTACAATAAATAGGGACCACATGTTTTTCTTAATTTAAAATTTAAAAAGTTAGATTCAATATTATACACATATTAAAATAAAGAAAAATGGATATGTGGCCAAAATTGAGTTTAAGAGTTTTCACAATAAATCAGGGTTTTCATTTGATACGTTCCATATATATATATAGGGGCTGGTTATCGTACAAAGTGTTTTAACGTACGAAGCGTACGAAGTCACCAGCATGCGACACGTGTTCAGTGGGCGAGAGGTAAATGCGTCCGCGTTATAATCACGCATGATTTATCATAGCGTATGACCATAATAACGTAATCACGCATGTTATAATCATGACCATAATCATGTAAATTATTTAAATCACGTAATCACGCATGTTATAATCATGACCATAATCACGTAATCATGCATGTTATAATCATGGCCATAATCACGCATGGTATACGCACAACACATCAATATTTTAAAAAAAGTC
Source organism: Smallanthus sonchifolius (assembly GCA_023525975.1). Classification (NCBI taxonomy): domain Eukaryota; kingdom Viridiplantae; phylum Streptophyta; class Magnoliopsida; order Asterales; family Asteraceae; genus Smallanthus; species Smallanthus sonchifolius. The sequence goes on along the minus strand of JAKNSE010000034.1, from coordinate 3,657,356 downwards.
GTTTTTTTAATAAAAGTATACTCAAATTAAAGAGAATAAAATGCTCGATTTTATGGTGTAATTTTTTTAAAAAATAATGTCGTATAAAAAAGTTATGCTTGTTTTTAAAAAAACGGGGGAACTTGTAAAAAGTCAACAAAGATAGACTATTCCAATTTTATCATTTTCGGAATCTTTTCACGCTTAAAACAAACACATTTGATCTTAACAATTGATTTCCTAGATCAACGCTTCAAAAATACTTTTTACGCTTCTCACGTTAAAAACACGTGTATTTAAACCATTCCCTATATATATATATAAATATATATATATATATATAAATATATAGGGGAAGATTATCGTACAAAGGGCTTAAATCATACGAAGCGTACGAAGGGCCTACAACCGTTCAATTAATATGATCTAAGGTTGGGGATAACACGGTGGCATAAACGTAGATACTTTGAAAAAAATAACGCGTTGTCCAGATAAAAAAGGGCATAAATGTCATTTTTTTAAAATAATCACGCTTCATGCGTGCTTTTTTTACGTAATCACATTTTTACGTAATTATTTTTACGTAATCATGTTTTTTCATAAAAAAATTTACCGTAATCATGTTTTGTGTGATTGAAACTAATTTTATACATGAATAATGATAATCAATATTACTGTCTTCAATCTTATCTTCTTGCTTTTAAGTCAAATTATCGGCAAAAACATTAATCAAAGTGTCTATCGAATGTGTGTGGATCTGGAAGCGAAAACGGATAGGAACAAACAAACAAAACTAACTGAAAAATCTAACCTCTGTTAGTGTAAAGGTTATAACTTGATACAAACCATTTAGATTAAGAGTGTCTAGCGTAATTTATGAAGATAAAGGTTTACGGGTGTAATTTAGTATATACTTAAATGTTGTTTTCTGTAATTTAGACATTCTAAATAGACTTTTGCCTGCGTTTTGTTAACAAAAATGTTCTCTATATCATGTTCTTGCATCTTTTTCCAATGATAATTAAATGATATAGTATAAAAAAGAATAGGTACTTTTAGTAGAAAAATATTAAATTTTTTTAACTTTTCGTAGAATATTTATTTATTTAAACAAGTTTTGTTGCTACCGTAAAAAATATAGATACATGTTTTTTTCATGGAAAATTTATCAAAATGGATGACCGGTCAAACGTATAAAAATTGACTAACTTTTTCAGCCTACTAATTCGTGATCATTTAGACCAATAGTAGGCTAGTTCAGCCGTCTCCAAATTCCGTGCCCAACTACTTTTTGTCAGAGTTTCAATCAACCAAAAAACGACACGTGGCGGCACTGACTCCCAAGATGGCTGAAAAGCCCACTAAATAGTAGGCTTAGCCGGCGCGTTTTTTTTTGTTCAATTTTAGCCGACTATTTGACTTTACTTATCCAACTATTTGACTTTCCTTAGCCGACTATTTTTCTTAAAATACACACAACAATCATATAAAATATAGTGCTCAAATACAACATTGTTTTAATTTATATTCTATTTTAGCACTACTTTTTATATGATTGTTGTGTTTATTTTAAAACATTAAACTTAGATTGTATTTGACAACTTATTATATGATTGTTGAGTTTACTTTAAGAAAAATAGCCGGCTAAAATCGGGCAAAAAAAAACGCGCCGGCTAAGCCTACTATTTAGTGGGCTTCAGCCGGCTTGGGAGTCAGTGCCACCACGTGTCGTTTTTTTAGTTAGTTGAAACTCTGACAAAAAGTAGTTAGACACGAAATTTAGAGACGACTGAACTAGTCGGCTTTAGCCTACTAATGGTCTAAATGACCACGAATCAGTATGCTGAAAAAGTTTGTCTATTTTGATAAGTTTGACTGATCAAATGTCCATTTTAATAATTTTCCCTTTTTTCATTCTTGTTTTCGCAATTTAGGTCCTTATTTAACAAAATATGAGATTGATAAATTGACCAATTATCGTCTAATTAGTAGCATTGGATTAATGTGTCTAGAAGGGGGAACAAGGCATTTGGTTTTGGTTTTATTTTCAAGTCTATTGTATACTTTTTTTTTGTTACATAACAATATAAACAATGCATGACATGGTATTTTCATTTGCCTATGGCTTTGTAGGATCAGAAAATTGGCTCCTTATCATTGTCATCCAAGTGTTTGGCTATTTTGGTTAACAGAGGCTCTTTTGTGAATTCTCATATTGATACTTTGTCTTCGTCAACTACACATAATACTTTAGTTCTAAGCACCTTTTCTAATATTTTAGTTGTAGGTACCGTAGCGTTTACGTTTCTATTTAAATTTTGTTAAAAATTTGCCACAAAGCGCGGGTGAACCCACCAGAGGATTGATAAAATAACAAAAAACGAGTACTGCATTGTAAATTGCCGTCGCAACGTCGCGCATATTTCTACTATCTATCCACAAAAATAATAATTAACTACAAAATCAAATAAAGTTTCCTTCAGTTTCTTCTATAATTAGAATACCAAAGTGTTCCGATATCTCAATAGAACCAATCATACCACCATCACGGTCGCCTCAATCAACACCTACTTCGTAGCCTTCATAGAGATCCATTCCAGTCAAGCAACCAAATCAAGCGACGTGCTTTTATTGAACATTTTAGGTCTTTGTTATACTTTAATAAAATTGTTTTGTTACAAGTTAAATGTACAAAATATGTAAAATAGCAATACATATATAATCTTCTTGCGACGATTCAGATTACATATATGAAAAGACAAAAACGAAAATAACTAATAATTTTTTTACGTATTAAATCGTCGTTTACAATTTAAAGATTTTTTTTCATCACAGGCGGAATAGCCGGTGGCCCAGAGGTGCATTAACCTTTCTGGCTGTGTAAAATGATATTTAATTTCTTATAATTTAAATATTAAATTATTATTGACAAACTTTTTTATTAAAACTTCTTGATCGTAAATTTCTGATTCCATTATTGTTTTCTTGACATTGTTTATATATTTTTTCTCGAAAGACATACTTTTATTTCATATGAAGAAGGACGATTATAATAAATTTGTAGGTAAACGGGTAAAAGCTACGACACAACCCCTTTTAGATAGCAAAACCGATCTTATTAAAACAAGGTCTTAGGCGCAAAAAAATTAATATGCGTGACCCATTGAACCCTGTTTAGTAATTTCATAGCCTCTAGTGCTAGGGAACCAATTGTATCAAAAAACAAAAGAGATAAACACATGTTGATTCCCTAAACAAGTTTTCTCATGTTTAGTAACTTTGTCTGCTTGCGCCTTTAACGACCAAAAAGAATCGAAGATTTTATACATTAATGCCGTTTAGAAAAAATGAACCTAACAACTAAAAAATTATTACATGTTGTGGGATTTTAAAAACGATTATTTACATTTAATTGCTTGACGTCCATTTCCGACCAAAGTTTGTGGTTACCAAAAATATGATGGGGTCACGTGGGAAATAGTTTTGTTGTGATGATCGCCGACACACACGTGCCTATCATCGTCATAGTCCCATCACATTTTTTTAACGGCGAACATTGAATGTTGTGACGTCGCACTCCCCGTTATATGGGAGAGGCTTGTCCAACTTCGTCCAATATATTGTTTTAATCGGGCCCACTTGGCGTCAGCGTTGGAGAGCATCCAAGGAAAAATCCCACCCAATACGGCCCCTTCTGAACTTGAGGGAGAGCCGAGGCTCGAACCCTGGATCGGCGTAGGTAAAACCCAGTTGCATCAGCCTAAGCTAGGCATCATTTGCATGTCACAGAAACTAATGTGGAGAGCAGGGATTGAACCTGGGTCACTACGAACATCAGGTCTCTCCCTTACCACTCCACCACTAGCTCATTGACAGTCCCACCACATTTACTTTATATCACATGCATGTATGTGATATTTTGGGACCCTCGATCATATTAATGGATCTTTTCTCCCCCTGAGATTTTCTCATGTTCAGTTCCACCGACACATTTTAGAAGGCTGACAATTTGGATCGTATCATCGTATTTTGGTTCAACTGTCGTATTTACGTTGGGCGAAATCATTTTAAATAATAATATGGCACATTATAATCATGTATTTTGAAAACATGACATATAAATATATCAAAGTGTTAATAGATATATGTTTTGCTAAGAAAATAATTTCGTCGAAACCTTAACGAATAATTAGCGACATTTGTCGAAATGAGTATTTATATGTGAATATATTCGTGTTAAACCCGAAACATGATAAAAAAAATATTAAAGGACATAAATAATACAAATTATATTATGTGCACTCGTACGATGACAACGGAATATTTTCCTAAAAATAAATATATATATATATTTCGAAAGTCTATAACTACTTGACGATCATGACTTATATTCTTATACTTATTGTGTGAGTATAATACATGTATAGATAACTATATGAACAAACAAATATTAATCTTCAACACAACACTTTTCTTAAACAAAAACCCTTTCCAACTAGACCCAACTTTTCAAATAGGACATGAGTAGTCAAGTCTCGCTCTTACAATTACATAGTTGCTAACTATACATTGAAGGATCATCAAGTGAGTTTTCACGGCCCCTCTTTACTTTAAAACATTTTAGAAAAATCAGGGGAGAAACATACTTATACAAAATATTTGATTATATATTTGAAAGCATGAAGAATAAATGTTTGATACATTTGAGAAAACATGAAACACATTTACGAACATTTTCATATGGTAACAAGAGAACAAGACCCGCCCTTTATGTTTGCATGAGTTACGAATAATTATAGAGCTCGTAAAGTCCCCTGGAACAACTTAGTAACTATTAACTGTAGCCAGTGTTGTAAAAATCGCTAGGCGCTACCCAGGCGGTGGGTACCGACTAGGGATTAATCGGATTGGAATTTTTACATGTAATTTTTCAAACTTCTATATATACTCACATTAATATGAATATAATACTTCAAAGTTCACATAAATGAGTTCCACTAGGTGATCTAGACCAATTTGGTTTAATTTTGACCAAATTTGATCCAATTTTAACCAAAATCATAATGTTGAGACGCAATGATTTTGAACGACTAGACCGATTAATGACTAATCGGCCATTAATCGGTAAGGGAGATTAGCGATTAATCGGAGGCTAGTCGGGATTTTTACAACCATGACTGTAGCCTAGGGTCCTATGAATAGTACTATGGGGAGTGACGTCCCCCGGTCATGGTTAGTCACGCTAACCGCAATCTGGAGGATTTATGGCCGTATAGCATCTGATAACAAATGAGAGGGGCGAATGAACAATTGTCATGGTTTGGTTATGCCACATGTATGAACACATTATTTGTATTCCTAACTAGTTTACAAATAGGTCAACATTGCGTGGTTGTTTATCATATACACTTGGAATTATTTGCGTACAATTGGATATATTTTCAATGGGAAAATTTCTCATTTCATGACCATGAGGTCATCACATATTTTCAAGGAAAGCAGTTTTACTCTATGACTATATACATTTTAGTGATATTTTCAAGGAAAACGGTTTTTATATTATGGTTGTGTGCACACTAACAATGTTTTCAATGAAAACCACTTACATTATAACGATCAAACCTGTGAGCTCACCAACCTTTGTGTTGACACTTTTAAGTATGTTTTTCAGGTAACATATAATTATGGCATGATTGGAATTAGAGGAGGGCATTATAACCGGATCCGGATCCGATGGATTATCCGAAATCGATTTTTTTTGGAACCGGATCGGATATTTTTGGAACCGCCGGATCTGGAACCGGTTATATGGTTTTCCAAGGGACCGGATAAAAACCGGACAAAATCGGACAAATTTGGAACCGGACAAAAATCGGACACAAAAAATCCGGACAAAATCGGATAAAACCGGATAAAAGGCTCCAATAGGTTCCAAACCTCACACCCAAAAACCGGATCCGATCCGGATCCGGTTCCAAAAAAAATCCGATTTGTGCACCTCTAATTGGAATATGTTAGTCATTTGGATTAAACCCTAGAAGCGGAAGAAACATGATCGTCAAACCTCAAAACAGTTTTGACCCATATGGTTCTAGAACATTGTACTAGCTTAATTTAGTATTTGTAATGATGTTCAGTATATAAAGGAGTCTTTACTTTAGCTTCCGATGTTGTGTAACGTTACCAATGTTGTAACCTTGATTTATTTATTTATTAAGTAAATAAATTTAGGGGTGTGACATTAAATCTGGTCCAATTAAGATAATCGATTCACTGTCCGATCGGTTTCGAAAGCAATGATTACTAGGTTTGGTGTTTAACTCTTACATTAGTAGATAACCTTTTCAAAGTAGTTGGTTTGGAAGAGATTTTGATAGGATCGGTAAGACACACAACTTAACCGTCTTTGTGTGTTTAAGATCTAGCATATATTATAAAGGTTGGATACCCTGTGTATTACACGAGTAGAATAAATAAAGTATTATATAATTAGTAATAAAAATGTATATATTACATATTTATGACATGTTACATAGTTTTATAATATAAATTCTAGAAATGTTATATAGTTGTTTTTTAAAAATGTTTAATAAAAAGAATGAAAGATAAATTCAACTTATTAAAATGTTTTTTAACAAACCTATTTTTTTGAATAGGAGAAAGAGACGGAAAACAAAAAAAAATTTAAAAAGTAAAGAAATTTGTATAACTAATAATAGAGAGATGCGAAAAAAAAAAGTTGAGGATACACGAAAAAGTGACAATTGACTCACCTAAACATTTATTTATCAGATAGTATAGATATAGATATATTTTTAATATTTTTGAAAATAGATTAAAATTTAATATATTTGTTTCTAAATAGTGATCGATATTTGATTGATTAATAAACCAAATTTTTTTATAGTAATCATTTAATATGGTTGCTTAAAAAGAAAAATCGTTAAAATGATGATTTGGTCGTTTAATAAATTGGTGTTTGGAAGCCCAAAACGACACTTCATCCTTAATAGTTGTTAATCTTTCCCATTTCCCTCAACTCCTTGAAAACGAAATCGAACCAAGGTTTTATTTTGCCATTTTTAAAATGATGCAATCCTTTTGAATATTAATAAATTATATTTGAATAATTAGTGATGTAATCTATACTATATAATAAATAAATGTTTTGAGATGATACTTGTCACTTATACATGCATTCTCACCATTTTTTTCACGCCTATCTCTCTTATTAATTGTACATGTTTTTTAATTTTTTATAATTTTTGTTTCTCGCTTCTCTCTTTTATTAATTATACAAAATTTTTATTTTTTTAATAATTTTTGTTTCCCACCTCTCTCTCCTATTAAATAATAATAATTTTTATAATTACTTTTATAAAATATTTTTTATTTAAAAATAACTATATAACATTTTTAGAATTTACAAATCTTCATAGAAACTAATGTTTTATAACAAGTTTATTTATTTAACCCATTAATACATGAGTTTTAACCTAGTATACGAGTATAGAGATGTTCCCTGTCATCTCATTTAACAATGACGGTGGTAATTTGCCATCGACGAAATCGGCCTTTCAATTTCGTTAAATATCACAACTTACCCCTTACTATTTTAAAATATCACTTTAACCTAGTTAAGTTTCTAAAGTATTGAATTTACCCTTTAATATATATATAATCGGATCGGATTTTTTCTCAATAAATTTTGTTCGTTAAATGAAAATAATAATAATAATAATAATTTGTTGTTGTGTTAATTTTTTTTCTTGGCATTCACGTCTATTTTTTTTTGTTAAAAACAGAGATGTGCTAAAAATATGGTATTTTGTAGGTATCATCGGTTATAACGGTTGACGGTAACGTGCTGGTACCGTGAAGAATTATACTGACACCGACTGAAGAACACCGTTACTGAGTCGATATAACTTCATAAATTTCTTTTATGTACTTAACCACATTTTTTGTGATTATTTCTGTTCTCTTTAAAATTATTATAATTTTTAAAGATTGTATAAATAAATTTACTCAATCTCTTTACTTTAATTTCTTTTACAATATATATGGATATTTTATAAAACATTCATTCGTTTATCTGTGCCATTCATTAAACCCGTTCACTGGTTAAGTATACATCTCAGCCCAAAACATAAAGAAAAAGGCAAAAAAAACTCACCAGGTACGCTATCACTATCCCACTATACGTCTGTCAAGCAAAGCGGAAAGCTACACGATCTGTACAAATTCAATACGTGAAATCTATAAATTTTAGCTAGAGTCGCCTATAGTGTTGACAGAACACTTATTGCCGCCTACACAGTGTCGCTAATCATTAGTGTCGTCACCAATCAGTGACGTCAACTCCTCGATTGTCGTGCTCATCCCCCACCAAACTCTGTCTAGTGTCGCCATTTGAAGATTGGGCGTTTAGGACGTTGTTTTTGACCCAAATCCATAAACTTTTTATGTCCAAAACTCTTGTCTAACTTTTACTAAGCAAACCTTTGAGTCAAGATACCATTCCATACGTTAAAACCCCCGTTTCAAAATCAAAACCCTAGTTTTTCACCCGAAATCCTAGTCAAACATAAACACAAGATTTAGAGCCCAGTCTTACCTAGATCAACCCATACAATAACAAATAATGGTTATTTGGTTTTTTCTGTTAGAACCAAAAACCGAACTAAACCGAATCCTAATTTGGTTTCCGGTTCGATTTTGAACTACATGAATTCGATTCGATCTTGGGAAAAAAAACCATTAAACAAAATTAGTCGAACAAACAAAACCAAACCGCCTACCGTTAACCTAAATGGGAAGAATTGGGCTCCAATAATGTTGCGTGATGTCTAGAAAGAATAGAAAAGAAGGGATAATCACAATCGATCATTAGCCCACCTTCTCATTCTTTCTATTGTGAGTGTTTAAGTACAAAATGAGATTAACCGACTCCATGCTTCCTAACTAACTAAGTGCCAAGTCAGTTGAGCATTTACACCTAATTACAGTTATACCCTAACCAACTTCTATCATAATAATTAGCCCAAATCATTATACAATCCTACTAAAAAAGGTGTCAATACCTAAACATAACCTCTAATTGATGTGCCTAAACATGACCTCTACATTTGTTCATGACAACTACATCACCTCTAAACCAGCTATACCTAAACTCATATAACCCAAACACGACCCATGTAGCCCATATATCTAAACACGTTAACGAATTATAAACAGGTTCTAAACAGATTATACAGGTTTGTGGGTATTGACCTTAAGATGCTAACTTGTTTAATTATTTATTATTTATTTTAAACATGTTAACTTGTTTGATAAAAAGGTCAAACAAGTTGTGACATGACCTGTTTAATTAAACGAGTTACCGTTGGTCATTTGGTGCAATGGTAGCCTCAAGACTTCCCATAGTGAAGGTCTTGGGTTCGAATCCTAGCAACAACAAAAAAAGGGGTCTGTGGCCAGGTCAGGGGGTTTCCCCAGTTGGGGGGTTCCTCCTGTGGTGGGCTACCCTAGATGTTCTAGGTGTTGCCCCGGGGAAACCCAATTATCCTAGAATATCTAGGTGTTGCCGTTCAAAAAAAAAATTAAACGAGTTAAACAGATGAATCCAAAGATGACTCGATTAATTAAATGGGTTGAACAAAGTAAACCCTAAGACGACCCGTTTAATTAAACAGGTCTACATGACCATGACCCGTTTAATTAAACGTGTTATATAGGTCAACCAGAATATGACCCGTTTAAATTAACGGGTCTGACATGACAACCCAAAACCTGATTATTTTCATGTAGTGTCAAGAATTGCCCACCCTGTACCAGCAGACAACTAAAGACACTATCAACTAATGTGAACAGTAATACCAGTATAAAGTAAATTTCATACAGATAATAGAACATTATAAGTTGAAGACAAGGTATGGTACAAAACCCAGATATCCTCCTATAGACAGCATCATCAACCTTAGGATGCAATTGACATATTAAAAAGAAACCAAAAGGTCACTAATTTGATAAACAATACCTTACGCGTAGATCAATACCGTTTAAGCATACATCTCATTCGAACAATGCACCACGTTTTCAACAACGTTTTACGTCTTCTCCACCCACCAAAATACTTCTTGATCACAGTCTTATAACTCGGCCTCTGCTGGACCAATGCCCAATACTCCCCCAACTTCGGTCTAGAACTTATATATTCCTGCTCCAAACCCAAAAGAGCTAACCGAGCCAATATGGGAACCAACATAACATCGGCTAATGTGAACTCGTTCCCGGCTAAGTACAAACTTTCTTCAAGTTGCATTTCCACTTCATCAAGAAGCTTTATGAGATCTTGTTCACTCCTTTGTAGCACTTGCGGGTCATGTAACTTCTCTTCGGTTTCATAAGCTTCTTTTAGTTTTGTGTGGTATGCAGTGGCTAGGTCGGGAGCCTCGGACATTCGGGCAATGATTACTCGTCTTATGAATTTGGATGTGTAAATGTAATATTTTTCGGGGATGTTGGAAAGGGTGAAAAACTTTGGGTTCCATTCTTGTATTTTGTACATCCATTCCACAACTTCTTTGCTACTTTGTGTTATGATGCCACTGCCTGACGAAACTAGCGCGATTCTCTCAATGTACCTGTACAATTTCATGTTAAAAGCAACTTATTTGTCTATACGTATCGGTAAATATGTTGTCAAAGTCAAATATCCAGTCAGATGAGTCAAAACATTTTTTTTTCAAATATAAGTTTACCGTCATCTTTTCCAAAAAAAAAAAAATCATATTTGGGAAATTTCAAAGTTAAAATTACGTATTTTTTTTATATGGTCAGCATTCTAACTAGTCAATGTTATTGATTTCGGCCCTAATAAAACACTACAACTTTCATAAGTCTGGTAGGGTTGACCTATCAAGATTGTTTTCATCTTCTTTTCAGTTTCACATTGATTATACCACCTCACGCTGCTCCTAGGCGTTTTGGTCCCAAAAGCTGAGGCGCAAGGCGCACATCACGTACGTGAGGCGTGCGTCTATGCACAACCAAATAAACTTTATTTACAACCAGAAGTAGCATCTTTCTCATTTGTTTTACATATCAACCTATTTATCAAGTAAACCTTTCATAATTTCCTCATCCCTTTGGTTGCTTTTACATATAAACCTCCTAGAGACCCTAATTTTGACCCAGAACTACACTAAGTGCGCCTTTTTTACCCTGATGTACTTTAAAACAAGAACACAATAAGCAGAAAAGCATAAAGTCTCGCCTCAATGTGAATCTAGTAAATAACACTCAAATTGACCCGTTTCCAAAGAAATGGGTTAAAATCACCCTATCTGGTTCAATGTCAAACAATAAGACGTGAAATGGAACCACTTTGGCGTATATTTGTAACACATCACATCGACTATGCTCCTGAATTGTATTGAAAATGAACTTAAAGAATGGAAACTTACTGGATAATCTCTATAGTGTTGAAGAGAACATGCGAACCATTTTGAAAAACAGGGAGTTTGGCGGCTGGATTCATCCTAAAAAACGAAGGATCCATGTTTTTGCCTGTAACAGGATTGACATGGTACGAGGTGTAATCAATGTTCCTTTCTTCCAAAGCCAGCCTGACCTTTTGGCTCTCTAATGAATACGGGTGATGATACAGCTGCATCGGGCTTCCGGGTCAACACCAAAAGTCAAAATCTGAAAAGAGTCAAACAGAAATATAAATTGATTTATGTATTTTGCAGTTAGGCAATCACAATTAACTGTGATGCACAAAGCTTTCAAATTAAGCAGCTATAAATATTGACATTCCATATATTCTTCTAGTCAATTATTTGACTTTTAGTCTATTACTAACATGATACAACTGTTTGAATTCAATCTCTTTCAAATTCAATCCCAATTTCACCAAAAGTTACTTTTTTTTCACAATTCAAATCAACAATACGAACACATAAAACGATTCACAGGCAACAGGAACACGAATTTATAAAGAGAAACGAAGAACAATCAACGAACATCCAGTAATAAAATCAGAATTCAGGGAATAACCTAACCGACCAATAATCAATCGCCAATGCAAAACAGTTAGCAGATATTGTTTCTATGTACAAAAAAAGCAGTAACTTAAATTGCCAAATGAAGAAGATCCAATGATGAATATAGTAATTACCTGGAAAAATTGGGGGGGTTTTCAGTGAGAGTTTGAAAGTTGGATTGTGGGTTTATCGTTTGACATCAGGGAAAGCCGAAAGGGGGTGTAAAGGTAGAAAGCGACAGCGAATGTGGAATTCTAGCGAAGAAACGGGTGGAAAGGGAATGGAAACTTCAATGTTTAATCTGTGATGCGTATAGTACAAGTTGAAGGAATCAAATGGCGGTTTGTGGATGCACCATCCATTGTCATATACACTTCTATTTCGTAACTAACTACTACCCGTAGGTCATTTGGTGTAATGATAGTCTCAAAACTTCTCATAATGAAGGTCTTGTGTTCGAATCCTGACCACAACAAAAAGCGGGTTTGTGGTTAGGTCAGTGGTTTTACCCAGTTGAGTGGTTCCTCCTGTGGTGGGCCGTCCTAGATGTTCTAGGTGTTGCCCCGAGGAAACCCAGTTATCCTAGAATATTTAGGTGTTGTCGTTAAAAAAAAGACCTAACTAGTGGCTGGAATTTTGTCGATATCGGCTCGATTATCATGATACCGAAACTCGAGAAGAATTTAAAAATAAAGTCGTTACATGCCCAAAAGAATATCAGTAAGTGTTTTACATCGATCGAAAACCAAAACAAAGAATATCGGTACTGGTTCCGATAAAACGACTCTGATACCGATGTTGTTCAGCCGGTACAGGTGTTACAATTTGTAACACTTGGTTTCGACGACCGAAACACTCGTACTCACCACGCCAAAAAATGATCACATCGAAATGCTTATAAAAAAACACGTGGAACCGGTAAATCCTGAATTCTATAAAGCATCATATTTTAACGGTTGCGAAAGCACCCTATCAATTAGCTCCAGCATAAATGAAAGAGCTGATGACTAAGTTAGAAGAGCTTCTAGATAAAGGTTTCATCAGACGTAGCATTTCACCTTGGAGTGCTCTGGTGTTGTTTGTAAAGAAAAAATGTGGTAGCATACGTATGTGCATTGACTACAGAGAGCTGAATTAACGAACAGTAAAAAATCGGTACTCGTTACCAAAGATAGACAACTTATTTGATCAATTACAAGGAGCACGTTACCATAAACTCATCGATCTTAGGTCACGTTACGTATGTGCATTGAGTACTGAGAGCTGAACAAACACACAATAAAAGATCGGTACCCGTTACCAAAGATAGACGACTTATTTGACCAATTGCAAGGAGCAAGTTGGTTCCCAAAGATCGATCTTATGAACATGGTTCGTTTGCAGTATATCAAATGAGTGGTGGATACGCCGCTGGTACTTTCTAGATATAAGCTCATTCATTATATTGGGGATAGTCCTGGCCTTGGGTTTTAGGGCATAGGCAGGGCTTTGGATAAAAGAATAAAAGTATTTTAAAATTTGATTTTAAAATAAAGACTAACTTTATGAAAGATTTGATAATGCATATTTTATGCATTATAAACATTATGAGGTTGGACAAGCGGTTAATCTGATGTTTTGAAATATTGATAAAATGAATAAAGCTTAGAACTCACCAGCCTTAGCTGATACACTTGAGCAAGTGTATTCAGGGAAAGAGTGTAGCTTCGAGCAGGAATAAGAAAGGCATCCGAGCAGGCTATTTATCGCTGAGAAGACGGGCTTAGGTTTTATACAACCATGTAATAGTTTTAGTTTGTATAGACTTGGCATTTAAATAAATCAAAAGTTTTAGTTTCCGCTGCATTCAATCTCTGTTATACTATGTATTCATGAATAAATATGACAAGTGACTGACATTCCGGGCCAAGCGAAATGTGGGTGTCACACTACGACTTTAAGACCCTCACCCCCTTGTTTTATGAAGTTGGACAAGGGGTTACCCGAGTCCTTTGAGTGTTTGATGAGTTTTGCTAGGTCCCTGATTGACATTTGCCTTGATACGCCAAGTCTCATCTAGTTAGAAATTCTTTTCCATGTTTCTCTAGCCACCGGGCACCGAATGAAAGTGTGGTCTTCATGTTCCACCTCTAATTGCCAGTGTTTCGGTATTATTGTAACCGATATCAGTGGTCGCTTTTATAGTTTTCGACGAGCGTAACCAATAACGACAAAACTCCTGCCTCGTAATGTGGGGAAAAACAATCACGCTCCCGTCGCGTGTATTATTTTGTTTTCAGACCTTATAATATATATATATAATCTATGTTTTTAACCCGTTTTATTTTCTAGTAATTTTGTTTTCTGTGCTAGCTTTCCTTCGTTAACTTTTTAAAAAATTTGGAATGTGCGACTGTTTTTTGTGAACATGACGGTATAATTTTTTATTTAAAAACGTGTTTTTATTTAAAATCGAGTGTATTTTTTTTGTGGCGTATGCTATTGCAAGCGATGTTACCACTGTGTTTCCATGACACACTCAACCACTTATGAGCGAACAACATCGTTAGCGGTGTTGTGGTTTGATCGTATCCGGTATCGGTTTTGGTTTTTTTTTTATTTTTAACGAGTCGAAACGATAACGATCAAAATCATGTTACGTAATACGTAGAAAAAATGACCGCGCTTCCCACGTGGTAAAAATCCTAGGTTTTTTTTTGAATGGCAAACATTTTGCGTCTAGATTTGATGCAGAATATGATTTTCAAACAATTAATAACTCCCAACGACTCCAGTTAACAATTGTCAAAGTGCAACCACGCGGGTTCGCTTTCCCAAATCAATTCATTAACTGCATCCAACGGTACTTGAGTCCTCTTCTCCGATACTTTTGCTTTTTTTTTCAAAATGGCTGTTTCAACTTCAATTATTCTTCTTCTTCTTCCCTTCTTTATTCTTTTGCAGCCATGGAGTCTCGTCACCGGCGCCGGAGATATTCTTGCTCCCCTTCTCGCCCCGATTTTTGGTTAGTTTCCTAATTAGTAATCTCAGTTTCGAATTAATTAGTTTTTGGTTTAAGCTATTGTTAATTATCATTATTTAGGAGAATAAAATTAGGGGAATTTTTCAGCATAAAGATTGTTGAGTAAACTTCGTTTTTGCTCCCCGTGGTTACATTTTGTTTCAATAGTTTGAAAATGGCCAAAACCCTTCTTGAGGTTACCATTTTGTTGTCATTTTGCTCACTGATACTAACCCTATTAAATATTTCAGTTAAAATTAAGAGCATTTTGGTATATATATATATACACTAGTAAAATGCCCGCGCGTTGCGGCGCTAAACTCGGGAAATAATGTTAAGTTTATTACATGTGTTTAATAAAAAAACCAACAATAATATAGATATAGTATAGATAAATTAATGTTATTCATACAAATTAATATGCAAATTACCAACTGATCTGTAAACGGAATCAAACAAATTGATATGCAAATTACCAATTGAAACAACGAATGGAGATTTAGAAAAAAAAATGAAACCTTCACTTTCGAATCAGCCATCGCAGGAGTGGGGCGGCGGCCTTTGTTCGCCGACAACAACCGCCGCCGCTGCTAAACCTTTTGGTCGTTCATTACTACAGACTAATATTTTGCTGCTAGGGTTTAAACAAAATCGTCTACTGCCAGTTGCACGGCCACCGCCGAGCCACCTTTTCGGTCACTCTCTTCTCCCGATTACCTTCTCTCGCCTTCCGTGTCTCTCTCTAACTTTTTGCTCTCATATACCCTATGGTAAGAGACGTTTTCGTCGTTCGTTTTTCTGCCAGCATGCCCTAGTAATCAAGTGTGAGAAAAGGAAGCAACGAACTTTCTGATAGGTGAGGTAGCGAATCACGTTTATAGAAGACCCGTTGAGTAACAATTCTGCCAGTGGATTGGGGGTTACCATTGGCGTAGGCGAGGACAACGATTAGGGGATGGTCTGGGATCTCTGATAGAAGATTGAAAAGAGTTTAAGATGTATTGAGAGAAAGGATGTTGGAGACGTGGGGAGGTTAATTACCTCCGGAGGTAATATAGATGTAACCGTCCAAAAACCACCCATAACTTACGTTTTCAATATTTTTTAAGCTTTAAAAGGATGTATTTTATGTAATAAAAGGTGTATAAGTAAATTTCTTAAAAATGGTAAAATTACTAAACTGTCCTCACCAAATATATTATATATAGTATAGATATCTAAAGACGAAACATGTAATTTATTCTATAAAATATAGATTAAAAGGATGACATCTTAAATAAAAATCAACTTTTAACTTGTACAATCAACTAATAAAATTGTATCACCAATTTGAATTTAGGAAAAAATGTTGTCTTATTGTTTTTATTTTATTAATATCGGATACTTAAATAGCTTTTTCAAAGAAGTTTTTAAATAAGTTATTAATGGTTTTTTATAACTTTTATAATATTTAAATAATTTAATATTTTGTTATATTTTATATCATAATAATTGATGAATATCCGGTTCACAAAAGTATAATATATACCTAAACTTACAATAATTATGAAGAACATAACTAATAAGACTGTGTATAACCATATAATTATTTTGAACATATTTATTTTTTTAACAAAAGTACTCACTAATACACCAATAACAATTCAGATTAAGACACGTTAATATAAATATAAGTTCGACATATCCAATTATTTTTTAACATTGTTGTAAAAATCGAGATTAATCGATAATCGGGGGTCTACCGATGCGATTTCGTCTAATCGTACCAAAATACAGGTAGACGGACTAAATCGGCCCGACGATTTTATTTTTTTATTTTTCATTTGTCACTTATTCTTTAATAAAATTCTAAGTTTCGTATAAATGTTTATCGGTTGGACTGAAACATGGTTGTGTCGCATCGATGTTTTCCAGTGTTCCAATATATATATAGAGTAGGGGTGAGAAGTTCGCGGTTCGAACCAGTTAGAACCGTAGAACCGGACCAATTGGAATCGGAACCGACCCACGAAATACTAAACAGGTCCGGTTCCTGGTTCTTCATATGGTCATTAAATGGTTCGTGGTTCGGTTCGGTTAATAACCCGACGGTTCCGGTTCGGACCCGTTAGAACCGTTTGTGAAGTATTTTGGGAGATGGTAGTTATTGTACGAATAACTTCTATTTTCAGTTTTTTTAAAAGCATTAGAGGGTTGTACCTTATGCTTAAAAAAATGTGTAAGTATATTTATTAAAAAGTGTTAAAAGACATCTTTGTCCTCCTTAAATGTATTATATATAGTATAGATATATAATCTTACATCATGAAATTACCAAAATGCCCTTCAATTTAACTGAAATATGTAACAGAGTTAGTGTCAGGGAGCAAAATGACAACAAAATGGTAACCTAGAGGAATATTTTGGCCATTTTCAAACTATTGGAGCAACAAAGGTTAAAATGGTCAAAACACGGAGAGCAAAAACAAAGTTTACTCAAGATTGTTTTATGCTAGGTTTGACTTACAAAAAGTCAACTAGTGGATTGATTATTTTTGGGTGCAGAAAATGTGTGCAAACAAGTGACATGTGGTGAGGGTATTTGCAAGCCTTCAGATAATAGCACCATCCCTTATGAATGTGAATGCTCACCTGGGTGGAAGCAACTAGCTACTTCTGTTGATGATCATCATCAGTATTTCAAATTTCTCCCTTGTGTCATCCCCAATTGTAACTCTTAACCTTCTTCAATCATCATCTTAACCACCTAATGTCAATGATTTTGACCATGCTAGTCATTGCAGGCACACTCAATTATTCATGTTCCGAAGCAGCGCCACCCCCGGTGCAGGAAAAGGAAAACCGAGGGAACGAATCATTCTTTGATGGTGTTGTATTCTTGATATCAAAGATTTCAGCCTTTTTATAGATGTTTATTGTTATTGACTAGGAACTTTTGCTTGTTGTTTGCTAATCTAGTGTGTCGATGGACTGATTGTGGAGGTGGAAGATGTGAATCGACGTCCCTGTTCACCCACAAATGCGAATGTAACGAGGGTTACCATAATCTTCTCAACTTAACCTTCTCTCCTTGCTTTAAAGAATGTAAGCCCACAAACTTCTGTTTATGTTTTATCTTTAACGGGTCAGTTTTAATTACAAAGGAGTCGGGTCGATTGAAATGCATAAAAACGTCCTAAATCATTTTTATTAAATTGATTTTGATGTTAGGTTCATTTGGAATGGACTGTAAGGACCTTAACATTGGATTTAAGGAGAAACCATCTTCTCCACCTCCGAGTTTGTCGGCAGATCGTTCAAACCAAGGTAACTAAGACTGCACACCCATGATTGATTTTAAGGTCAAGCCGGCTCGAGCTCTAGTTCTTGGTAAGTTAAACAAGACGAGCTCGGGCTTGGTTTTGCTCGTTTACAGCTCTACATGATTTGATTTTGATATAATTTTCATATGCCACAATGTAATAATTTAAAGACGAGTTTGATATATGCAATTAGCATTTTGTTTGGCAAAATGGTTTTTAATAATCTAACTATGACTCATTCGTTTGTTGATAATAATCCATACTAACATTTTGGCTGATGATAGTCCCAAATTTCACTTTTATTGTCTAATGCAGTTCTAGTAGCATACTCATAACAGATTTACACTTATTTCATTCAAAATGATGACTTTGAACGAAATGGAGAAACGTACAAGCGAAATCGAGTGGGAACCGAGTGTAAATTCATTATGATTATGCTATTTGGACTAACATTGACAACAAAAGTGAAAGTTGAGACTGCTACCAGCCAAACTGCTAGTATAGATTATTTATCAGCTAATGGGAAATAGTATGAATTATTACAAACCAATTTACATTTCTTTTTTCAACAACTCAGCTTTTTTTCGTGGCCTAATTTGTTATGGAATATTTTGTCATAAAAATTACTTCCAAAAATGGTCGTCTTTCGATGCTTGCTTACTATGTTAACTAGAAAAAAAAATTAGTATAATAAAATGAGATATAACTGCTACCCGAAACATGAAACGGGGACAACACTGTATAATCAGGGTTTGTGTTGTCATATCTAACCTATATAATAAACAAATCATGTTTATGTTAACGTGTTTAACCTGTTTAATTAAATAAGTTGTGTTCGAGTCGACTTGTTTAACCCTAAACAAATTTTTTGGTTTTGTGTGTATTGCAGCTAGCTATAGACCGGAAGGGGGCTATGATTGGTTGATATTCACATTTTTCCTTTTGGCTATATAACTATTTGTGTGTTATTTAAATTCTTGGATTTTAGTATTTTATCCTTTTCCAATTGAAGCTTGAATTTGGGGGCTAAAATTAAAGTTTAATGACTCAAGGGGTTTAACCGAACAAAAGGATAAACTTACCCATGTATTCAAAACTCAAAAGGAGATTAACCCTGATTTCCCTCATTTTCCACTACTGCCTCTTGCAAATCTCTCTCTCAATCAAGTGGTAATAAGCTACCACATAAAATACAAACACAAGACTAGAAAGAATAATAGTTGTAGAACAACTCTCTAACTTTGCTCTTTGATCTTGAATATCTCACTTGAATTGATGTCAAATATCAAGAGTAGTGAAATTACATTAGATATGTATATTAGTGTTGTGAGCAAAAGTGGTGAGTTAGAATCAAAGAGGAGAGAACTATATATAGGTACAACTCAAGAATCTGGAAAAGAAATGTAATATCAAATGGAGAGAGTAGTTGTTAAATCCTCTTCTTCATCTATAACCTTTGCTCGACTAACTTTTTACTAGTCGTGCGGATCCGTAAACATCTTTAAATCCTGGCTCATACGGGTCTCCCAGATAGCCTCCTGTTGCTCCTCCACCAACTTAATAATTTGTTCCTCTTTTTTCTTTCTTGATTCCACTAGCTCTTTTTATAATATATCCTCCTTCATCGTTGCGTAGTGTGCAATTTCTTCGGCCAAACTACCTTTGCTTGACGACTTGTCTGATTTCCTTGCTTTTCGTGTTGGTCTTGTCGGTGTTGCGTCTTTGTTAAGGTCAGTTGCCCTACTAGTGAAAGCGTCGTCATTTAAGCATATGTAGTTGTTGGAATCCGATGACTTTCTTTAAAGTTCGGATTGACTCGAAAACTCCTCACCCATCAATGGGACTGTATTCCATTTATTATGAACCCGTACAATTTCCCAACACTCTACGTGGGCAAAACCTTTTTGTGCTTTCTTCATTACATCAACATCAATGGCTCCACTAGCACGTAAACGGTCCTATATAGTTATATATAAATAAAAAAATACTAAAATTATAAACTTAAAATAAACTTTTTGTGGGCAAAACCTTTTTGTGCTTTCTTCATTACATCAACATCAATGGCTCCACTAGCACGTAAACGGTCCTATATAGTTATATATAAATAAAAAAAATACTAAAATTATAAACTTAAAATAAACTTAGGAACTTAAAATAAAAAGTAACAGAGATATACCGCTTGAACCCAACATCCGTTGAACCAACACATTTGGGTATTTAAAGATGTCCATTTTGAATTTAGTTGGTGAATAATTTGGTTGCTTCCACCAACTTGTTTATTGTAATGCTCAAGCACTCGATTCCAAAACCCGTCTTTCTTTTCTTGAATTATGATTAACGGGTCTTCGAAAATATGAAACCAAGCCTTACACAAAGCAATATTTTTTTTCTCGGTCCACTGTTGACGGGGCGCACGTGTGCGGATTTTCCTTTTTTTCAGGTTGTTTTTCCACCTCTTGTTCTTCATCTTCTTCATTTTCTTCTTCTTCTTCTTCATCAACTTCTAGTTCTTCATCATTTTGTTCTTCAATTTATTTACCGTCCCTGTTATCAAATATCGGGAGTGGTCGTTCTTCATTACAGGTTGAGTTAAGATATGGTAGGTTTTGGTAGCGGGGTTGAAATTGCACATCTTTATTGAACAAAACTTCACCTGTTTTACGATCAATTCCCGACTATTTCCTGTATATAATCACTTATTTGCTTCATTTTCAATTTTATAGGTTTTTGTGGAGCTAAGTGATAAAAGATGGAAATTCCAGGAGTTTTGAAGGCAAATATGGTTTTTGGGGAGAGGTACTGTCATGCCCCCAACGGGCACGGTTGTGATCATCCCCAAACCCTAGCCAGGCCCGTGCCCAGCCTCCAACATGATCGCGTTGCACTTGTGACCCCTGTTGCGTTGCAGAGAACCGTACTTCCTCGAAGCGAGAGACCCAATTGAAAAGGCATATTGGTTAACCCTACTAACACAACCCCGCCACCAAACGACACTTTCATGCCCCATGCTCAGGCACTGTTGCGCCTTTCCACTTTGCGCGGCCGTACCTCATTTTCCTATATTTACCTAACGATTCCCATACATTCAACATTCTGGACTTTGAGCAAAAATTCACTGTTTTGTGCTCCAAATTCCCATTGTTCCAGCCACATTTCAAGCATCCTGGAAGGATTACAACATCAAGAGAAAAACACATGAGAGACCAGGGTTCGCTATCCTTAATTGAGGTATCCCCCTCAAGCCTAATCGTGGGCCGTTCTCTGTAGGGTTTTTCCTTGAACGCTCGCCAACCTCGACGCCAGGTGAGCCCGGTTAATACAACATACTTGCCAGGGTTGGTTGAGGCTTCCCATGTGACAGGGGGGTGCGTCACGCTATTCGACAGTTGCCGTTCTAAAAATAAAATAAAATAAAAAATTAAATTTTTATCACTTAATATTGGTTATTATAAATATTTCATTAAATTTTGACCGTATAATCACCAAGAAGAACACACCATTCCTTCAAAGTCCTCCACATATCAATGAAACAAAAAACCTTATCCACACACCTTCAAAAATTGCAAATTTGAACCAGAAACTTTGAACTCCCAAACAATGGCATCATCATCTTTATCCTCAATGGTGGTGGGTTGGAAACCCATTCACAAACAACAAACTTTGATCTCCAAAAGAAGAATCAACAATAATGGTTTCGCAGTGTTTGCTCAACAAGTTGAAGAAACAACTTCACTGCAACAAGAAGTAGAAGAGAAGGAAACCAAACCGGTGGTGAAGGGTGTGACTGAGCCCCGGCCCGTTGAACCTCAAGTGAACGTGGAGAGCAAGAACATGGGGCGGGAGTATGGAGGGCAATGGTTAAGCAGCACGACGAGACATGTGAGGATTTTTGCGGCCTATATCGACCCTGAAACTTGTGCGTTTGATCAAACTCAGATGGATAAGCTAACACTTATTCTTGACCCGACTGATGAGTTCGTTTGGACTACGGAAACGTGTAACATGGTTTATTCTTACTTTCAGGAGCTCGTTGATCACTATGAGGTAACTAATATCCTTCAAACCATCACTAGTAGAAAAAAAAAGTTCCGACAAGATATTTGGTTGGAAATTCGTTAGAAATGGACGTTTCCGACCAATTTCTGACAAAAATCACTTGTTAGGAAAACCCTCCTAGGAAACACGTTTCCGACCATTTTCCGTACAAAATTTCCGACAAACTCTATTTCCGACAAACTACCGACAAAACTTATTCCGACCTTTTCCGACAACAATTCCAACAAACGGTTTCCGACTAGTTTTCGCCCAAACTCCAAACAATTTGGCTAAAATCATTTTGGTCGGAAATTTGTCGGAAATTTCCAACAATTTTCCGACCAGTTTATTCTTTTGTCGGTTATTTTTTGAAAACTTGTCGCTAAATTTAAGGTTTCGCTTTGGTCGGAAATTCCAACAAAAATTATTTTGTGGTTAGAAATGCTTGTCGGAAAATTCACATTTTTCTAGTAGTGCATATTAAGAATACTATTTTCATTTTCAATCATATTTTGATGAATGTAAATTAGTTTGTTTGATTCTTCGTGTTTATTTATTTAACACATACACGTATATAATAAAAACATATATAAACAAATTAATTTGATAGATTTTTACGCGTATAACAAACACAGATTTTAAAAAGTTTTAATCATTGATTCATAATAATTTTTTGTATTCGTAATAATTTAGTATTATGTAACTTAAAATATATATCACATCTCAAAATAAAAAGAACTTTTGGTATGTGTCAAATAAGTTGTTTGTTGTGTAAAAAGAAAAATTAGTTTTCATTTGTTGTTGTTATGATGGACAGGGAGCACCGTTGACAGAGTATACACTTCGGCTTATTGGTTCGGACATAGAACACTACATAAGAAAACTTCTTTACGAAGGACAAATACAATACAACATGAATGCAAGGGTCCTTAACTTCAGCATGGGCAAACCTCGTGTTGGTTTTAGTTACCAAATTGAAGATGTAAATCAGTAACTCGATCTTCAACTCGATCATACCGATTTATAAAGTTATATTCGTATTTGTAAAACATAACGTCTACATTCTTGTTGATCACGAGTGGGTGAACCAACACTTAGATGATGTAAAGCCATTTAGAAAACTTATTAACCTATATTGTATGCGATACAGTTAACATAAAAAGCCGTTTTAAAATCAAATGTAATCAAATACTTTGATACCGGATTGTTAACTTCGTCTAGAAGAACCAAAGAAAATAGTGGTAAATATTGTTAAGGTTTTTATACATGTTTTTAAAATTTTGTAAAATAATACATCATTTTGAAATACTTATAAAAATCCAATCAAGGATCCATTTGTATAGAAACCATAGATAAAGAAACAAGCATTAGTAATACTATTAGGGACGTCTTAGATTCAAGTCCTACTTGTGACAAAAAAAGGGGGTAAGTTGGGCCATGAGTTTTTCTCACCTATGGTGGGTTTCCTCCTATTGGGGCGGAGATGATCGGGCCACCAAGTTGGGCCAAGAGGTTTTCTCACCTATGGTGGATCGCCTCCGCCTCACCGGGCCACCTAGCGACGCCAGACCCATCTCCGACGCCACCGTCATCGGCATCTCCCCTTCTTGGCCTTCCACCGTTTTGCTTGGTCACCGAGTGTTATCGGGTATTGGAGGAATACAAACTGGGTTCATTTTGGTGTTCGGGAGATTTAGAGACGAGACGGATAGAGATCCGGGTTCATATGAGTGGATTAGAGTTTCGGGTTTAGTTCGTGAAGCCGGATCTAGCGACTGGATTATTGCCAAGATGGAAATGTAGTGAACTAGAGACTTCTTTCTAATGTTTCTCGAGAATATATATATTTACAAGTAATTTAGTTAACGACTTTTATGGGAAAAAGAAACTCCAAGGATGCAAAAGCATGTCATTGTCATACAGAACATGTCTTGTGTAAATTTGATTTGGGCTTCGAAGGATATCAATCACTTGTGGCATTGAATAATTATGGCAGCCATCTCATGGCCCATTAAGACCCGAGACAAAGGGGAATGGGAGGCCCAATTGTTTATTTTAAATATCTACAAGAAATCTCATTTGTATTTATTTTTTGTAATCCATGTAATGTAACAACATTTTATAAAACTATGTATTTTAAATAATAAAACAGTTTTATTACATAGACAATACTTAATTATTACAAAAATAAAAATATACCTACACATGCAAGAAATAAAATTAACTACATGCTTAAGGATTTATATTATCAATATTATTTCATCCATCTAATAATGCATATATCATTCATTGGTTTTTTACTCCTAAATCATATTTAAATATATTTTTGATAAATTACTCATCGTGTGATTCTATAGGATCATTTATCAATACCAATGTTGTTGTAATTTGTGTCTTGAGCACATAAATCTAATAATCTCTTACTTACACGATTCTCAATATATATAAACATAGATATTGGTGGACGTCTAGGAATAACTAAATGCCTTTAGTGACATATAAATAGGTGTAATCCACACTAACCATCCATTTTTAAGAACACATGCTTCAATAGATTGGTATATGTTAACTTATTGATTAGCCTTACTTAATACACTTCTCGTAGATCATGAGACACATCAAGGTGAATTATATTTTGTTCAAAAATTATGTTTCTCGGTTAGGATTCAATGTGATTAAACAAATATCATCGAACAAATCAAATTTGTTTAAGTGTGACCATTCATTTACATCGTTTTGTGTCATGTCTCATCAAGCAAGAGAAACAAATTCTATTTAGACTACATACACCTTATTTATACTTCACATCTTAGTAAACAATGGTCTGTAAAATTTTTAGGTTAAAGAATGATTTTGAAGCACATCTTAGTTAAAGAATGATTTTGAAGCACATCAAAGGCACATCCATGAAGTGATTTTGAAAGTGAGCTATGTCTAATATTTATTCACTAATAAATATCTATAATTTGGTTGTAACTCCTCGCTTGTTTTCATCTGCACACATGGGTGACTCAACTTATTTGGAGGCCTAAAGCGAAACATTAAATTGGGGCCTTTTCCGAAAAGTTTAACCTTTTTAAAGAATTAGTGAAAGCCAAAACATATACTCGAATGAAACAACTAAACAAACATGAGAAAATAAGTAATTACCGAAGATAACGCCTAAATCCGTGAAACGAAATGTTTAATAGAATCTGATTCAGAATTGATGATGTTCAGTGGAACCCGTGACTTCCAGCAAGTGATTCTGATTCAACCCCGCCATACATAAACTACCTCAGCACATAACATTATGTTCAAAGCGACGTAAAAAAACATTCTTGTTCATCTCATTCACCATCATCACAAAATTGAGCTCTTTAAATGGGTTATGGGTCATGTAGCCCATGTTCATCAAGGGAGGGATCAGATGCATAAACACACCAAATATCACCATTTGATCATACTGTTTCTTAGCTTCGTACTAGAGAGAACTAAATCATCAAAGAGGTGCATATATTCCTTAGCAATCCAACAACACACCACTACAACAAAAAACAAAGAAAACATCCTATGGCTTATCGTCTAGAATATTAAAATATTCCTAATTATTTACAAAACAAAAGTTAAATATAATAATTAACAAATAATTCGTATGTATAAAATTTTACAAAACATCAATACCTTAGCATCCAACCAAAGTTTTTCCCACTCTTGCTTGCCAAATTTGCTCGTAGGAATATGATACGAAAACTTTGATCTCAATTTCTATCCTAACCACAATTAGCACATGTTCATCAAAATCAATGTTCAATTCGTCTTCTCTAATTTTTCTTTTACCAGAAGCAACACCTCTTGTCTACCCAAACGTATAACCTGATATTAAATGTTTAAGCTAAGTTTAAAATTTTTCAATCCCATAGATCTAACGCGCAATTTAATCAAAATACAGGGTCCATTTATGTAACTAACTCATATCTATATACTATATAATAAATAAAGGTTTGATGAGACACTTGTCATTCTTATGTTTACCCTCACCATTTTTTTCCGCCTCTCTTTCATATTAATTATACAAATTTATTTCATTTTTTTATGTTTCCTGTCTCTCTCTCCTATTAAATAATAATGATTTATATAAATATTTTTATAAATTGAACATTTTTTCATTCTTTTTATATAATATTTTTAAAAAATAACTATTTCACCAATAACATCCAATATACAAATCTTTGTAGAAACTGACGGTTTACAACAAGTTGTCTTTATTTAATCCATGTAATACATGGGTTTTAACCTAGTAGTTATATATATATATATATATATATATATATGCATTCAATGTTAATTAAACCACATTTTCCACTATGTGATTAAACTCCTCTCTGAAAATTCATACATTATATTTAAATAACTGATAAATATTTTAAATAATGAAATACTTTAATCATGATGGACTTTTTTTCCTATATTTAACTGAATTGGTAATATAATATATAATCATGATTTTGATAATGTTTCGAACTATTTTAAAGTTTAAACCCCTTATTTCTTTAGTTAGGTCATATAATTCCGTCAATTGAAAATTAATATTCAATTGAAACTTGTGAAAGCCATTTTCATGATTGTCGTCATGAGTGGTTACTGTTGGAAATATTTACTTACCCATCATCTAGCCAAATAATTATATTAAGTTATTGTGTAAATTTGATAATGATTACCGGTTTTGCAGCTAAAGCAACACACACATATGTGAAATTTAAAACAAAATAAAAAACATATATAATCTTCTCACATTGAACACAGAAAGACATAAGAAGGAAGAAGATGAACTTCAACCTGTCAAATGTTAAATGCGCCGTTGATTTCTTTCTCATTATGCCATGAGAAGGAATAGTTTCTTTTTAAATTTTTTTTACCCTAAAAGTTTTTTTTAGATATGCCACAGAAAGTTTAGGCTTTTATTTTTGGCTAAAAAGTTTTTTTTAGATTTGTCACAAAACTTCGATATAGTAAAGTTTAGTTTTTTTTCTCAAGTTTGATTTTTTATAAAATTGTAACAAAAGTTCAATGGGTTTATTTTTTTAGTAAACTTTCGTTAACTTTTTTTAAACGGTATGTACGGCTTTTGTGAGAGATCCGAGTTTTTTTTGTATCGTACGTTATAACGAGTTTGTGTTTCAACGTAAGTTTTATCACCGTGGACGAGCTGAATCGATAACTACCAAACTCCCGTCGCGTAGTGCGAGGGGAAAAACTATTTATTTATTTATTTTGTCAAATTTTTTTAGATTTGCCACAAAACTTTAATAGAGTAAAGTTTAGTTTTTTTTTTCTCAAGTTTGATTTTTTATAAAATTGTAACAAAAGTTCAACGGGTTAATTTTTTAGGTAAACTTTCGTTAACTTTTTTTAAACGGTATGTACGGCTTTGTTTAGTTTTTTTTAGTGAGCGATCCGAGTTTTTTTTGTTTGTATCGTACGCTATAGCAAGTCTGTGTTTCAACGTAAGTTTCATCACCGTAGACAAGCCGAACTATAACTACCAAACTCCCGTCACATAGCACGGGGAGAAAACTAGTTCCATTTATTTCGTATATTAAAGTTATTAAGCACTAAACTATTCATGGCCCAATAATAGTTAAGACCATATCTAAGAATATACCCATTAAAATTAAATAAAAATACCAAAATACACAACCATTTTTTTTTTCTGAACGGCGAACATTGAATGTTGTGACATCGCACCCTCGTTATATGGGAGAGCCTCGTCCAACTCTGACCAATATGTTGTCTTAACCGGGCCCACTTGACGTTAGAGTTGGAGAGCATCAAAGAAAAAATCACATCCAATACGGCCCCTTCCGGGCTTGAGAGAGACCCGAGGCTCGAACCCTGGATCGGCGTGGGTAAAACCCTGGTGCATCAACCTAAGAACTAGCCTCATTTGCATGCCGCAAAAACTAATGAGGAGGGTAGGATTCGAACCTGAATCACAAAAAACACCAGGTCTCTCTCTTACCACTCCATCACCAGTTCATTAGCAAATACACTACCATTTGATGACATATCCTATTAACATTAATACCATATGTAAAAGCGACCTCAGCCTTTTAACTTAATAGACATTGACTTTCCCTTCTCCCTTTAACTTCCAATATTCCAAATATTTCTTTAATCTATCAACCGAATTCTTAATATTTCTCAAAAGCACAAAGATGGCATTCGATTTAATATATTAGTCGCTTTTAAGACGTTTTAATAAATAACTGTTTGCTTTTATTTCGTATATTAAAGTTATTAAGCACTAAAGTATAATATATTATTGTATTGTATATTTAGTGCACATGGTCAAGGTGTCTACTCAAGTAAATTGAGTTATTAATTAGGTCTCTGTGTGTGTGTGGAAATTGCCATTAAGCATCGTGTGCACGTTTTGGCCAAGAGAAATCACTCTATTACCTTTTTGACTAAAACGTTCACAAACAATCATAAATAGATATCCATAAATCGTTACGATCTTGGTTCCCAATATTCCACTCGATCCCACTCAAGCAACCACCTAAAAATTGTCATTTTATTTTTGTCGGCTCGTGAAAAGAAACTTTTGTTTATTAGTCAACTAGGCGTTACACATCACCCGGTGCTTCAACTTAACATTGCCATATTGGTCTAATCATGAATCAATAATTTAAGATCTCAATCTCGTGTTTTATTTTCATAGTTGTTATAACCGCTTCACACTCTCATTTCTTGGCTTAAAAGGGGATTTGTTGGATCTAGTGTGTCTCATTGGCGGACCTAAGCAATTTCCGAATGAACTAATTAACAAGCTTTCAATAGTACTAAAGGACTTGTAGCACAATCGTAACAAAATGTTAGCAAAAGGTGTACCGGATCAAAACATAGTCCTAGCTAGATATGACAATAATTGCTTATTACCTTGTGGTTTAGTGGTATTAGTAATTGCTTCTCACAAAAAGGTTAGGGTTTCAAATGACTTTATTCCTGTCTTTACAATGAATGTACCGGATCAAAACATAGTCTTACGTTATGGTCTTTCCACGGCAACGCACAGGTGATAACACTAGTTGATTCTAAATACTAAATTGATAGTGATTAATGCTTCTAAATCTTGTTTACACTTTAAAAAATGTTTATATTTGATTTTTCTCTATACATAAAACTTTTCTAGAATTTCGATTCTCATTTGTTTACCTGATTAAAATATACTTACGTTATTATATATTTATATGCACTATATAATTTTAAAGTCGTGCTCAATTCACGGTTTTTATATAATATATAAATAAATAAACAAGATCTCTTGTGCATCATTACAATTTTAGATAAGTCCTAATTTCTACTTATTAAATCATTGCCACCCTAAAAGTGGCCTTCATGCTCTTAGTGCCTTGATTTCATTCGGTCTTCCACGTCGATTTATCACTCTCATCCAAGAGCTTAAGTCAAACGTTACGCATGTTCAAAAAGTTGCAGGGATAATGAGTGACAGCCCTTACCGGTTCATCACATGGAACTTTTTGACAACGTGTTAGGAACCGGTTCGTGGGACTAGACACTCACAAACCGTCATACTGAGTCTGCTCGGTAATAAAGATCATGTTCTTGGTCCTTATGATTTGATGGTTCTAATCATAAGAGTACAGACTTTAACTTGGGTTCTCTAGGCGTTATTTTATCAAGCCATGCTAGTTCAAGCTGTTACACATTTTTAATGGTAGTTGTATGGAACTGCTAACAGGGCGGCGCAACTATTTTAGGGGTCTAAAGCGAAGTACAAACTTGGGGCCCTTTTCCATAGTTTTTTTGGGTTCGTATTTCCGGTTTCAATTTTACATGGAAATCACTAAGAAGAAACTAATACAAGTAAATTATATAACACCTAATCAGTTTATAAACTAGATGTTAATCTGGTCAAATAAAATTGATTATCTAAAATGAGTATGAAGACGGAACATACTTACCTCTTAAATTCAAGCTAGCGTCGTATCAGACATGATCAATCACTAAAAACAAGCTAATGACTTTCACACAACTAAACACAAAGTATTCGATAATTTGCCTGAAACACAAATACAATCATCCAACAATGAGTATCTCCATCCTATCAAACAACAAAATCAAATGAAGTGGTTTGTAATAAATTGTATGACTTGATCTTAACTGAAAATTTGTTGCTCTCAAGTTCCACCACATATGCCACATAAGAGACTTTTAAAATACATTCATAACACCTGAAAGTTACAAATGCAATGCATGACACTTCAGATTAGATGGTAAAATTTGTTTTCATATAAAATACTAAATATGTCAAAAATGGGGGAAGAAGAAAGAACGAAAACATTACTAGGTGAGAATCAAAAGGATTTAACAATCAAAAAATAACACCAGGGAAATCGTATTCAAACGACTTGAACACAATATCATCATCAACTTTAATCTTGTACTAAAATTTCCACAAATTTTATTTGAAGATAATGGGGACTTTTTGTTCATGGAGCACAAAAGCAAAAAATACCGAGGAAAGCGTCGAAACGAGCGTGAATTCGTGCTCCATTAGCTTGAATCGTCGATTTTATTCAAGAATGCTAGAATGGATGCGAAGTATGCATCACAACGGAGGGTTCAAAGCTAACAACTACCTATCCGACAATATTCAACCGCTGAAATTGTATCTTGATATTAAAGGAGTATGGATTCAGATCCATCCCTTGTGGTGGATTCTTACAAAAATATGTTAAATGAGTTTTCACATGGAAAAAAAAAATGAGGTTTTGTTTATTTTCACATGTGAGGGATTGCTGGAAATCTTTAATAATATGTGAAAATAAATAATAATAATAATAATAATAATAAAAAAAAAAAAAAAATAGTATGATTTGGTTATGTTTTAAGGCTTGACTTTATTTTGTATATAATCTTTCAATTTTGAATACAATTTAGGTTTGTGCGTTTCATCTTTGAATTTCATTTTTTGAGTAAAGTCTATAGGTGTTTCAACTTTGAATTCACTTCTTGAGTAATGACTTGAAGGGTGTTTAAATATTGGTTCACTGTAAATACAAAGGTATGTCTTTGTTACTTGACACACTTGAACACACCATAAACCTCCTACTTGAGCTCTCTCATCATTCTCTAAAAAAAATATTCTAGCAATCATTCTCTCTACTACAAGGTTAAATTTCGGGTTTAGAGCCCTTCCCGGTTGTACACACAGCTTCGGCCGTTGTACACCGGGAAACATTCGAGTACTCTTGGGAGACTCGGAATTTGTTTTAAGGACTTGTGTTAAACACGAAGTCTCGGTCACGAATTTAGTATTCATCTTTGTTTTGTACTTTTCTTTTATTTCTTTTGTAAAAGTATTATAATTTATAGCTTACTTTGATTATTGTATTGTATTTGGAATTTATACAAGTGTTAGTTTTTATTTTTTGACGAACAATTATTACAATTATTTGATAACCTAATTATCTAACTTAAAACTATGTTTGCAGATTTCTACGACATGTTTTAAGCTTTAGCATTGTAGTAAATATTCAATCTGGTTAAGGAATCTTGTTTACCCATATGAAGAGGCTAGAGACTAAAATCGAGAGGTTCTCATAGGCTTTTCTCCGGATATGGAGCATCTAATGGAACTAGAGACACCTCGTAGTCCACAACATCATACTTAAGAGCCTATCACCACGAGAGATGTGTTAAAATCGAGTTTATATACAATGACTGGCTTCTCCTTATACATGTTTAAGTCAAGTCACAAGACATATTCATTACGAGAGTTATGCTAAAACCTACCCTAAGACAAGATGGCTACGACAAATGTGCCAAAACCGAGTCCAAAGGAAGATATCGTTACAAAGAATGTGCTAAAATCGGGCGTCAACAATATATTCGACTACATAGAATCTTGATACTTGTGAGACATGATCGTCACGAGAGACAAAAAAGTTTGTCACTAAAGTTTATTTTTAATTATTGTAATTTTGTAATTTAATTTAGATTATAGATTTTGTATTAATTTTCATAATTTGTATTAATTTATATATTTTTTTTATTAATATCTATACTTTGTATTAGTTTTCCAGGTTTTTATAAATATTTTTTTAATTGGAATTAAACTACTGATGGTTACCGAGTGTAAGTCCATCAATAATATCTAACACATTCACTTTGTAAACCGACACTAATAATATATTATCCACGATCCATCAGTAAACTATCCGTCAGTAATCCCTCGGTGTTTTCCTCAATAATCCGTTGGAAACCAAAGTATCCACACTAATAAATCTGACGAACGTTCACCGATGGAATCTTTTCGGTAATCATTTTCAACAACGAATTTTCGTCAAAGCTGGTAGTCAGTGATACTCCGATTTTCTAATAACAAAATCTGTTATGAAAGACGGGTGTTGCAAAATTGATTGCAAATCCAAGCAGTCTGCAAAATTCTCGCAAACTATTTCTGTCCGGATTTGGTTAGTGATATGACAAACAAATTTTTTTTATTTAATTTCTCTTGGAAAGTGAATATGGTCGCAAAAATCAAAGTAAGCGAAGTATATATATATATATATGAAGATTAGTATCACATATGTATTATAGTGAACTATATTATTAACGGTTATTGCAATCATTGACTCAATATTTGACTCAATTGTAAAAATTACATCTTGAGAATTCATTGATTCATAGTTCTAATTTCCCGACAACATCGATGCTGACAGTACATAAATGAAGCATCATTTTCTCGTGGAAGTCAAAGTCTACTTAATAAAGTTAACTCAATGACAATAACAAATGTTAATCGAGCTTTCAACTATTTGATAGTTTTGTTCGGTAGTCATTAAAATTTCTTGTTTCAACGGCAAGACAAAAAATAAAAGTGAATTCTTTATCGTTTTATTGTTGAAAAACGACAACCTTAGATTAAAGTGAACGGAAAAAAACAGCATTTATATTGATAATATGGCTTAAATTTATGACCACTGAATATAACAAAGGAAATTTAAGAACATATGTTTACTATTTTCTTTTGTATTTTATAAGAAATTTCTTTTTAGAAATAACTCTTTTCTTTTTCTAATATATTAAAATACCATCTAATTAACAACACAACGATCATTGTTTTACATGATCTGTTTCATTTCATGTTCGTGTTATCAATCATAACTTATATTACATCTAAGTGTTGGCGTATTTGTGAATTAGAGGCGGGTTGGGAAGTTGGCCCAAATCGGCTAAAATTAAACTTCCTATTATTCGAGGCGGCTTGGGAAGTCTGCCCAATTCGGCTAGACAATCATTTTCAATCTGTCAAACGTATCCTGAGATATGTTAAGGGCACGATGTCTTTCTGTCTCACTTTTCAGCGCTTGAACAGTGTGGCTATCTTGGGCTACTCTGATGCCGACTGGGCACGATGCATTGATACCAGGCGATCCACGTATGGCTACTCCATTTTCTTAGGGGGTAACCTTATCTCTTGGAGCGCAAAGAAACAATCGACCATCTCTCGCTCCAGATGTGAATCTGACTATAGAGCTATGGCTAATACAATGGCTAAAATTTTGTGGGTTACACATCTCCTATGGGAACTCCATACTCTTCCTCCGGATCGACCCACTTGCGTTGTGACAACCTGAGCGCTCTGTTCTTGAGTCAAATTCCGGTGTCTCACAAAAGGGCCAAGCACGTTGATCTCGACTATCATTTTGTTCGTGAGCAAGTTATATACTAAGTTTAATCCTACCAAACTTCAAGTGACGGACATTTTTACCAAGAGTTTACAAAGACCACTATTGAGCACTTTCATTCTATGCTCCGTCTCGGTCCACCACCGTTTCGCTTGAGGGGGGATATTAGAGATAACACAAGATCTTCTTAATATTTTATATTATGTTAATTAGTTTATGTATAAAGTGTAAATCTCCTTTTCTATATTATCATGTATATAGTTTTATATAAACATATTACTCCTCTCCCGCAAAGGCTAGAGAGAATTTCCCTTTATCACAATTGCTATGATACAGAAGGATAGATGTGTTATCCCGTTTGACCGACCTAGTAGAAATATAAGTTTTTAGATGTTGTTTTGTAGCCTATTAATGATTCAATTAAGAGGCTACCTCTGAATCGTTCAGAAGTAACAGGTGTTTGTTTCGCTGACAACCCATCTCTTAATGGTTCTATTTACCTCTTAATGGTTCAGCTGAAAAACCATGTTGAACCATTTAAACCTTTTAATGATTCAGCACTTAATGGTTCAGAACTTATCAAACAACCCCTTAGTCTAAATGTAAGTAGATCTTAGGGGGGTGGGAGTGGTACCCTCCCAACCAAACTACCCTCCCAAATTACACCAATTAGAAAATACCACCTCAATTAGCCAAAGTACCCTTCCAAAGTACCATCTATGGTGGGAGTGATACCCTCCAACCCTCTTATTTATATTATTTTTTAAAATTAAAACAAATTAATAACTAAATTAAAACAAATTAATAACTAAATGGTTTCACATCTTCACACTGTCAAATTATTATTTTTTAGTTCATATCTCTTTATTTTATTTTGACTAAATACTTTAATAAAGGAAAGGTCCCTAAAAAAATGCAAAATTTTAAAAATTTTGCTTGATCATCGAATCCATACAAGTCATAAAACCTATAAAATATCAAAATACAAAGAAATTAAAAAAAAGAACTTTTTCAAGAAAAATAACCAAATCTTTTGGCACATTTCATAAACTTGACAACAAACTACCTTTAGTTTCAGCGGGTATATATACCCGCCCAAAGTACCCTCCCACTTCCACTCTCTGAACCCTCCACCCTTGCGACGGTGTACCGGTTACCCTCCCTACCCGCTGTCCACTGCCAGTCCCCTTAGTATTATGACTTTATCACTGCATATATTTGTCATCCAAGACGTTTCACCTTTTTCCATGCAATTTTTATCTAATTTCTTACACCGTAAATATCTTTTATATAGGGTGAATCATCATGAACCATCATGTGTATGTGACCTATAGTCACATATCTTCAACAACAATTCTCGTTTACAATAATATAAAGTGGGGTAACGTTTTAAAGGTTAAAAACATTTACAAAAAAACCAATATATAATATAAAATGCCGATTTAGTATACGTTATTTAACTTGAAACTTTGTTGTTTGAAGAAGACTTTTATCAAAGGAAATCACAAGGCTTAAGTAATGGGATGATATTAATAAAGGTGACAGTAGTATATTTGAAAGAGACGTAAGATGAAATATCCTTTTAAATAATTCAGATATATTAAACATAGCAGGTTAAAATCCCCGTGTATTACACGAGTTGAATAAATACAATGGTATACACTTAAGTAATAAATATTTACATATTACATATTTATAACATATTACATAATTTTTTAATATAAATTTTAAGAAACGTTATATAGTTATTTTTTAAAAATGTTTTATAAAAATTATGAAAGAAATGTGCAATTTCTAAAAATGTTTTATCAACAAACCTTTTTCTTAATGAAAAAAAATTTATAATCTAATTATAGAAATCATTATTATTTAATAGGAGAGAGACGAGAAACAAAAAATTATTAAAAAAAACAATTAAAGAAAATTTGTATAATTAATAAGAGAGAGGCCGGTGTGAAAAAAATGATTAGAATACATAGGAGAGTGACAAGTGTCTTACTAAAATCTTTATTTATTATATATAATATACATACGGATTTTATACAACGGATATTTGGGAGAATTTAATTCAAATAAAGTACATAAATAGTATTTGATATAAAAATATTTGTTTTTTTTAGAACGGCATGTCGGTTAGGATGTCGCTAACCCCTCCCAGCCCAGAGTTCAAGTCCTGTCACAGAGGGTGCTCCAGAAATTATGAAATGCACCTTGTGAAGATTGAACCTGAGACCTCCACAGGAGGAAAATCTTATGACAAAACCCCCTGACCACCAGAAAAAGGCCTGATGGCATATAAAAATATTTGTTAAAAAATAAAATGGATCTCATAGAGAAACAAGAACAGCAAAATGCCAACCTAATATGACCCAGCCCGTGCCTTTGTTGGTCCCCTCCCTCACTCTAAAGTGATGAGATTCCTTTTTTAGCGACTAACAAGTTTGCCGTCTGAGTACGTTCATCGTTTTTTCTTCCACTAACGGTTGTTATTCACATCTCAAAATTGGACACCTCTTTTGTTTTTCATAGCACATGCACATTTGACACGCCAAATCAAGATCATTGTTCCAAAAAGAATATATATGTAAAACTATATTTAAAAAATAAATAAATTAGGCATATATAGAAAAAATCATTTTTATAATATGGTTACGAGTTGAGAACAACTAAAATTTTAGAGTTAAATAAGGTTTTCGTCCTTGTGGTTTGATTCAAAAAATTATATTATTTCAAAAGTTTAAATTTAACTTTTTTATTCTAATAGTTTCTTTTTCGTATCAGTTAATGCCAAACGTCTAACCCAATCCGTTAGTTCTGTTAGATATTGGGTGAAAAGACAAAAGTACCCCTTCTTACTAAAAAAAATATAAATCAAATAAAATAATAAAAAAAGAAGATATATAAATTAAAATCTCCTCTCCTCTTTCTAACCCAGCCTACATCACCACGAGAATCATAACTAAAGTTTGCAAATTCCAGTTACATGAGTTGAACATTGGTCAGTAGCTGAAGGACCATGTTTATATGATTAAGCTAATTATTGTTTTTGGTGTAATCATGAACATGTGGTTCACGGTTCACGGCTTATGGTGTTTGGGCCGGCTATAGGCCGAGTGCATGTATAATGGGCTTAGTATGATGTAGCTAGGTATAAATACATTTATACCCTAACCGTATGTGGTTAGCGGTTGTTCATAGTTTCTCTTTGTAATCTCGAAGTGCAATAACCGTGTTTTACATTGAATACTTGTTCTTGAATCATCACACCAAGTAGATTCCGCCTACTTTGTGTGAGAGTTTGATAACTCGTTCTTATTCGTTCTTGGGTTTGAAGATCCATATAGAGATTCGAGACTTACAATTGATATGAGAGCCATTGAAGTCATTCAAGGCTCGGTTTTGGATATCAAAGATTCAAAAGTTTAGGTATTTTTTAAGTTTTCGGTTGGTTTTTGTCACTGATTGTTTGTTTTGTGGTAGATGTTCATCTTTTTCTGCTGAGAATCAAGGAATTATCATTTTTTTCGTGAAATCATTGCTATATTAATGCTGTTGGAAAGGATCTCTATTGAAAACTGATCAAAATCGTCTTTGTGTTCATCGAAAGCTATTTGAATTCAAACTTTGAAATCCCTCAATTTTCTGCATTAATTTTGGAAACAAGATAGAGTCAAAGATTTGATCAGGGTTGGTTCACGGGAAGAGTACTCGGGTACACTTCACGGTTAGTTCATGACTCAAGTTCATGGGTGACTACTTCTCGGGAATCAAGCTCACGGTTTGGGTTCACGTGCTCTAGTTCACGAGATAGTCACTCAGGTTCTTTGTTCACGGCTGTAGTTCTCAGGTAAACTTCTGTGTTCACAACTTCAAATAGTTCACGGGTTTCACTAGGTTCACGGTGTTAACCTAGTACGGCTCAACATAAGTTCACGGCTGAACCTGTGTTTATGGTTTAAATTGTTTTACAAGTTAGATCAAGGGCCTTGTACTCTGATCAAGATGAATTCACAATAAACCATGAATCTCAACAGCATGCTCGACCTTCAAATTGGTGCCAGCATAAAACCACCAAGACTAAAATCTGCAGAAGACTTTGCTGACTAGCCAAATAGATATCATAATTATGTATTGCTTTCAAATGTGGAGAAGTTTCATTAAGGGGCCTTAGATTCCTATGTATACCATAGAAGATGGTACACAGGAACCAAAGCAGATTAAGAACTATACTGATGAAGATTTTGATCTAGTTGAACGTGATCTTAAAGCTTTGTCCTCTCTACCTATGGCATTTTCACCGGATATTGCCCATAGCTTCAGAGATTGTACTTCTGCTAAACAACGGTGGGAATCCTTAGGGAAAGTGTTTTAAGGGAATGATGGCATGAAAGCAAGTAGGAAAGAGATGCTTTTGGAGAAGTTAAACATGTTCAATCACATTCTTGGAGAATCTCTAGAGATGCAACTGCACAAGTTCATTAAGTTGGTTACTGAGATAAGAGGTGCTCAGATTAAATTGAGCACTGGGGATTTGAATAGAAAGTTGTTGAATGGCCTCCCACAAAGTTGGAACATGAATGTTGTTCTGCTAAAGAGAACTAAAATGTGGCTATGAGCATCTAGGGTACTATTTAGATCGTTAGGGGATGAATACTAGAACAATTTGAATAAAAGGATTATCATTGACTATGATTTATCAAGTTCTTATATATTATCCTAAAATGTGTTTTAAGACTTCCACAAATATTAAAAAAATCAGTTAAGAAATATAGATGTTAAAGTAGATCACCTTCTTGTCGTCATTCATTCGCGAAATAGGTCTAGGAGAAGTTGCACTAGTGGTGTAGATATATGGACCAAGAGGGGTTTTCGGTTGTCTAAGTATGTCTTATAAATAGCTAAAGCTCCCTTTCTTTCAATCATTGAACGTTATCATTCCAACGGTTCTAAAATATATTCAAACTACCTCTATCTTTCATGTTATCCTTTTCCTTATTTTTAAACCCATAGATGTGTGACCGCATATATAAAAATTATAGTCATATAGAAAGTGAACAAATCAAGCTAGGCATTTCATAATATATTATTTGGTCTGTTAACGACGATGTATATGGTTTTACTGTTCCTAACTATATATGATTTAGTTTGAATTTCAGATATTTTCTTAGGCTATAACTTGTGAAGAAACAACAAAGACCGAAAAAAGAAAAAAGTAAACAAAGACCGAAAAAAGAAAAAAGTAAATAGTTAAGTCAAGTTTTCCAGTCTGTAACACAAAATTCTTTCTCTTTATTTTTTACTAGTTTAGACCCCGTGTAATACACACGGGTGAAAAACA
Organism: Smallanthus sonchifolius; assembly: GCA_023525975.1. NCBI lineage: Eukaryota > Viridiplantae > Streptophyta > Magnoliopsida > Asterales > Asteraceae > Smallanthus > Smallanthus sonchifolius. The sequence continues at coordinate 3,617,952 of JAKNSE010000034.1, read as the reverse complement.
TCAATACATAAATTTCTCTAATTTTATTTATGTATTTTACATGTATAAAAATGTATTAATGTATACTAAGGATATAAAAAAAATTCAAAATATGTAAAAAATAATATATAATTGTGTTTCGAAAATACGTCAATTACTATTTAATGTAAGTTGACTTTCATTTACTATTTGATTGAAATAAAAAATTACATAATTAGATTTCAAAGTTTTTTTATAATAAATGATAATTTAAAATAAATGTGTTTTATTAGTATAATTAGTAATTTATTAAAAGATATGAGTGCATTTAATAAGAGAGAGAGGCGGGAAAGTATTAATGAGATTGAATATGGTGACGACACATGGCATACAAAACCTTTATTTATTATATAGTATAGATTTATTACCAACTATTTAATATTTATTAATTCGTAAGATTTCATTACTATTTATTATTTTATTTTTTTAATAATTTCTAAATCTTTATTATCAATTATTTAATATTATTATTCATATAAAACACGATTTTCTAACTTAGTTGTTTAATATATTAACACAACCGTTGATTTTTTTAGAAAAACACAAGTTACACGCTTTGTGTTCTCTGCTGACTACTAGACTAAAAACTAATGTTATAATTAGAACAACAGAGCTGCTGAATTAATCACTAAATACACAACACAATGATTGATAACAAGATATAATAAATAATTTACAACAAATAAGTTCCAGGGTAATAAATACATTGAGCGAGTAGATAGAGATGAAAAAAAAAAGATGCCATATATAAGCTCGAATATTAGGAGAGGAATAAATTATAAAAACTCATGGACCTACCCTGGGGATTTTGATTTCAAGCTAAAAAGTGAAAATAATTATTTACTTTATATACTTTTAGTACTCGAAAGATTCTCAAAATTATTAGGCAGTTGTTTTGTATACATGATTTATTTATTTTTTAATATCTTCTAAAAAACTATGTGTAGAATGTTTATATGCTGTTAAGTTGTTGAGAAGCGTAATAAAAAATCTTAAATTTAATAATTTGTGTAAGAATAATTTTGGTTCAATTTTCAAAAGTGCTTTTGTCTTACTGATCGACTGTATATTAATGCTTGACCTCTTCAACATGATGTAAATACATATTTTGGCTCTACATTGTGATTTAGCAAAATTGATTTGGAGCAGAGTGTAACAATGGTGTAGACTTGCGTCTATCCCCTTGAGCTCGGTTCAAGATCTCTTAGACTATCCGTTTATCTCATCTTCATGTGAAAAGAAATGAATGCTAATCCATAGTATTTTTCTTATTACTCTTTGGTGTATATGGAGATCAAGAAATGATAAGGTGTTTCAGGGCAAGACGGTTCATCCTTCAAAATTTTTTGAAGACATCAAGACTTTATCGTTTTTATGTATAAAAAATAGGGCTACTAAGAACGGAATCATATGGTTTAATTGGTGTAATTTTAATATTCTATTGTAAGTTGGAGTTATTGGGGTCTTTGGTTGGGATAGTTTCTTGTTAATCCCGTCCGTTCTTTGAATAAAAATCTCGCCGTTCCAAAAAAATCAAATACATATTTTTTTTAACGTCAAAATCACACACTCTAAATTTATATCACTAGCTTTTTAGAAATGAGACATCATATAACACCTAGATAACATTGGTTCACCATGATATTTTATTAAATACATGTTGTAGCTATGTATTTTAAAATTATTTTGCCTAATTTATCCATTATAAACGAATTTAACTCTTAAATATTCAGTGTGAAATTCAGATATTGCTACGTTTCGATTTATATAAATTAATAGAAGTGGATTTTTTTTTTGTAATTTAATAACTGGCCTTGTTATTATGTGAATCAAACTCTTTACTAAATAACTACACAATTTATATATATTTTCTTTGAGGATAAACGCACGCCTATCTAATCCTACTACTAGATCTATACAGTTATTTACCACGAGACTCAAACTCTTAATCTCATGATCAAGGAGACACACCACTATATACACACTTGAATATCATTAGGCTACAATATAATTTATGTATAATTACTTTTATAATACATACAGTAAACAAATATTTTAGGAGCACGTGATCAACCAGTAGGAGGAGGTGGCCACGACGATTGTGGCATTTGTGAGGGTGGTGTCAGTGACAGGAGATGGTAATTCGGTAGGAAATTTGAATGTATGTATTTTGTTGATTTCCTTTAGTATTTGGAATAAATTTTATTAAACTCTTTTACTTAAAGAAATATGAGAAATTCATTTTAAGTAGGTAATTGAATGGGGAGGCACGATTATGTCTTATGCTTGGGCACGCTTGTGCCTCAAGGCTAGGCACGATCGTGTCTCACGCTCCGGTACGGTTGTGTTTCATGGCTAGGCACGGTCTGCTAATTTTGTATTTGTGACAATATTTTACGGTTTTTATTATTAGGTATCAAATATTCACTTTTATCTAGTTTCAAATCCAAATTTATTTTCTGGAAAACTGTATATTATTAAAAAAGAATTACTAACCCGACCCTTTTGCGACGACAAGTCGTCGTATATTATAATTTCAATTTTTAGTTTTTTTAAAGAAAAAATACACCCTTTTGCGACGACATGTCGTAAAACCTTCCATAAACTATTTGATTATTTTTAGCGAAAAATATGTTTTGTTGTAATCATATCTCACATAGATTACACTTGAAAAAAATCTAAAAGTTCTAGACAAAACGTGTTTTAGGTCAACCAAACTTTGACATGCATTAAATCTTTTTTTACACAAACTTGCTACTCAACTCCCCTGACCCACTTAACTTTCCACTTCTAATTAAAACATTTTCTGCTCCCTCCACGGGTGTATAAGAGATATTTCGATCTATGAAATAGATATTTTCTGCTATACTTTCTTCATTTCGATTTATGAAATAGATATTTAATTATTGCCTCAATTTTGTGTTCTAGAGAGTGCAAAACCAGAGCCGATAATGTATGTTAGGAAGATATTTTCCGTTTGAATTATGTTATAATTTTGTTTTTGTTGTAGATATCATGGCACGTACTGTGGGTCGAGGTGTTGGTCAAGCTGGTGGTTAAGCAGGTGGTCGAGGTGTTGGGCCAAATACAAGGAAAAGAGGGTCCAATGTCAGTGCTGAAGAAGCTTCTACGGTTGATGATCTGAAGCAGATTTTCATAGTCAAACATGTAAAAGAAGAATGTTTCTCGTTTTTACTGTTATTTTCATGATCTCTTCATTTTCTCTTTTTGATATCTGTTTGAAAATATTTACAAAACATTTTCTACAGTTAATTTGAAAGTTTGGAATTGTAATGAATTGTTTTAGATAATTTAAAATTTTAATTTGTAACGAATGGTTAGTTTGTAATGAACTGTTTCATATAATTTTGAAATTTGAAAAAATTTACAAAACATTTTGGTAACAAAACGGTCGCAACTGAAGCGGTGGCAAATTAGTGGCAAACGGTAGTGGTCGCAAAACGGTCGCAGCTGAAGTGGTGGCAAATCGGTGGCAAACTGAAGCGGTCGCAAAACGGTAGCAACTGAAGCGATGGCAATTCGGTAGCAAACTGAAGCAGTCGCAGAATCGTAGCAAAAACGGTCGCAAAACGGTAGCAAACCGTGGCGGTCGCAAAATTAGCGACGGTTTTTACCATCGCAAAATGAAGAAATGGTCGCAATTCGGTTGCAAAAAGGCAATTGCGACGTGCATTTTTCCTAACGCAATTTCGGTTGCAAAACGGTCGTAACAGGGCAATTGCGACCGTTTTACGACCGAAAATGCGATCGCAAATGCGTAGTTTTCTAGTAGTAAGTTGTTTTATGAGGTTTTGAGATACTTAAACTAGATTAGATATTAAAGCTTGCCAACAACCTTAAAATTGACTTTATACAATTTTCCTATATTGCTTTCAATTTTTTGATCTATAACATTGAAGAAAAGCAGAGCCGGCTCTGGGGTAGGTCAAGCTGGGCCGTCGACCAGGGCTCTTTTTTTTTGCCTTAAATTTTTTATAGGGCCTATATATATATATATATATATAGGGGAGAGATATTCTAAGAAGCCTAAAAATTGTAAAAAGTTTTTAAAAACCCCACCACCACCCCCCAAAAGCCAACCCCCACCCCAAAACCTAACCCCCTACCCCACCCCCAAAAACCTAAATCCTAACAAAAAAAACCCTAAAAAACCGAAAAAAGTCGTCTAAAAACACCACCACCACCCCCAAAAGCCTAAACCTTCAACCCAACACCCCCAAAAACCTAACCCCCACCCCACCCCACCCCCCCCCCCCAAAAAAACCTAAAACCCCCACCCCACCCCACCCCTCCAAAAGCCTAAATTCTAAACTAAACCCTAAGGCTAAACGTCGCTGAAATGAGTAAAATCGGAGTTCGTATGAGCCCGTTATGAGCGTTTTAAAGGACTTTTTATACTTTTTTGACTTTTTAGTGAAACCTTAGACTATATATTGATAAGTGGCCAAAGTTTCATGTATTAAAAGGTGTAATATGTTATATTTATGCAATTTGATATGTGGAATACAAAGGTTTTTTGTAGTCATGCATATGCAGGTGTTGGAAGCTTAAAATGCGATCTTTGAAGATATTACGGAAGAGTTGGATGGAAGACGGAAGAAACGGGGCAAAACTGCAGGCCAGCGTAATCCTACGCCACATGGCGTAAGCCTACGCCGCCAGCGTAAGCCTACGCCCCACCAGCGTAGGCCTACGCCTAACTGTTTTCTTCACAGCTTGCTTCAGGTCCTCAGCGTAAGCCTACGCCCTCCCAGCGTAAGCCTACGCTGGGTGCGTTTCAGACGCGGGGTTTGGTTAAACAGCCCGATTTTCAGGTTTAATTAGGTTTTTCTTCCCCAAATTCGGATCCATCTTTTACACCATAGTTCTTGGGCGATTTTGGAGTTCTTGGAGGCTAAAGAACACGATTCTAACATCCGATTGAAAGATTGAAGATGATTTCCACCACCATGAGCGGCTAATCCACTGGTAATCATTCCCGGGTGGATTGTTTGTAAGTTTTAGGGTTTTATCATGTGCTAGCTTTGAGAAACAATTCTTGTAATCGTTTGGTTTGAAACACTTGAATCTTTGTGTTTAGTATGGTTATGAACTCATGGGAGTCGATAAATTCTTGCACCATTGACCCCGTTAGATGATAATTGCTATGAACTTTGATTTATGTTGAATCTATTGATTAATCTAATTCTATATTGCATACATTTGTCTCGATTTCATTCGTGAATATTGTTTTACACTATTTGCCGATGATGTATGAATGTTGATGTTCTTGGTTAGATTTGGTTAATTAGATTTGGATAACCATTCGATTGTTTGAACTCAAATGTTGGTGTGATAATCCCTAATTACTTGTGAACTTGAAACCCGGGTGTGATACCCTTTTTAATTATTGTTTACAACTTAAACCGTTTTGTTTGGTACTTGATTTGTTTGTTGAGTTTATAAAGTTTTCACTTAAATCATTGATTGTGTTTGGTCAGAAAGACCCGTTGTAACTTCATAATTTGCATTGTTAATTGAAGTTGAGCACCGACCACAAACTCTTCGTGGTTCGACACCCTTCTTACCCTAACTAGTTTAAGGTGATTAGGACACTCTATTTCTTTATCTTTGACCGGTCCCTTCGACTCCGATCATATATATATATAGTGGAGGGTTCCATAGAAAACCACATAGTTAGGCGAAAACCGAGAAAACCACTAAAAAAACCAATTTTAACCAATAATATAATAATATTTATTTTATTTTTTTCTATAAGAGTATAAATGAAATATTACACATTTTTACCAAAAAATAATTTAAATACTAGCTTATGTATACGTAACCCATTGTGTTACATATACGTAAACAGAAAACAAAAAATTGTGGTTACGTATACGTAACCCATAGTATTACACATGGTTTTAGTGGTTTTCTCGGTTTTCGCCTAACTTTGTGGTTTTCTCTTGATCCCTCCCATATATATATATATATATGTTTTTTTATATAATTTTAAATACTGGTTTTATATATTGGATCTTTTTTATGAAAACTTAAAAATATATTGAGCCCTTTTTATAATGGTAAGAATGCTAGGAGAGTTTCGCAAATCATATGTTAGCTATTACGGAATATAATATAACATTAATCATCGTTTAAAAAAAAATTAGTTTATTTATTTTGTTCGTATAGGCCTTTTTTTAGGCTAGGCTAAAGCACTTAAATTTTCAGGACCGGTTCTGAAGAAAAGGACAACATGCAAATAAAAGCAAGTTACAACTTTATTCCTTTTAAATATACGATGTACTTTTTCAAGCATGACGTCTTCTCTTTCGTCTCAAAATATTTTCTACATGATTTTTAGATATTAAATAATATTTATTTATATGCACCATACAGAAAAAAAAATTAAAAGGTACTAAAAATCGTTAACTGGTTCTTAAAACTTGAGATCATTGGATTTAAACTGGATTCAGATAAGATAATGGTTTATTTAAAGGTATACTAGCTTAGAACCCCGTGTCTACACACATGGTGAAAAATATCAATTTATAAAATTCTTAATATTTTATATATATATTTTACATGTTTAAAAATGTATTACATATACGAAGGATAAAAAAACAAAATTCAAAAGATGTAAAAGTTAATATATAATTGGGTTTTGAAAATACATTAATTACTATTTTTTGCAATTTGACTTTCATTACTATTTGATTTAAAATAAAAGTTACATATTATATTTCAAAGTTTCTTATAATAAGAGATAATTTAAAGTAAATGTGTTTTATTAGTATAATTAATATTTCTTTTTTATGATATATTATTACTAAAACATGGATGTGTATTTAATAATAGGTAGAGGCGGAAAAAAATAATAAAAATGAATGTGAAGACGACACGTGACATGTAAAAACATTTATTTATTATATAGTATAGATATGCTCTTTTTCGAACTTAATTAGCCTTTGCTATATATTTGTATAAAGATGTTTTTATGTGATGACTAAAGGCACAACTATTATTCTTCTTCTTTTGCACACTTATTCTTAGTAAGAAAACATTAAAAAGAATGTTTGGAATAACCCTTATTTTTTAAATCTTTATTGAAAGTTTATGGATAAAATCGAACCCAAATAAGATCACGTAATGAAAAAGTAAGGTATAATATGTTATTGTGATATCTTATCTCAAATGATATTTAGTATTATAAGGTATAATATGTTATTGTGATATCTTATCTCAAATGATATTTAGTATTAATATGATTGAAATGTAAACATTTAATACTCTTGATTCAAGAATAACATGATAAAGGTATCAAATGACAAGAAAGTGTAAGATGCATTGAACGAAAAGGAACTACGTATACAAGACTGAGTTTAACGGAGCAACACGCTGTTAAATAAAGTTTACCCGTACACCACTAATTCACACATGTAAAACTCGTAACAAACTAGTTCAAAAGGAACTACGTATACAAGACCGAGTTTGGCGGAGCAACACGCTGGTAAATAAAGTTTACCCGTACACCACTAATTCACACATGTAAAACTCGTAACAAACTAGTTCAAAGTGTCATCAGGGGCGGCCCTTAGGGGGGTGGGGTGGGGAGGGCGACTGTTCGGGGCCCGTAGTTTTTAAATTTTTTATATATTTATAAAATGCACAACTTGTATTATCAATTTATCTTATTAACCCACTTAGAAATTAAAAAAAGACCTACTTAGAAATGTGTTTTTTTTTTAAAATCTATATATAAGCTCAGTTGTTTATAAATCTGAACTGAAAACCAATAAATAAAAAAAATCTATATATATAAGCCTATATATTTTTTTTAAATCTATACATATAAGCCCGTATTATTTTTTTATATATATGTTTATTGAGTTTATATCATAGGACTCGCTTTTTTCTTATATATCCCAGGCCCATAATGTTTTAAGGATTCTCGGGACCGGCCCTGAGTGTCATACGTGTAGCTCATGTTGAGAAATTTTGGTCTCTAATTGCATTATTCTTTTAAAATATTTGATAAATAATAACAATAATAGTAAAAACAATTAATCGGTCGTCATATCAATAACAATAACAACAATAATAATTATTGATCGATACACCATTAAAATACGATACACACTCATTACTTCACTTATGAAAATATTAATAAAGCTGTGTACAACAACAATAAAGTCACAATTAGATGTATAATAAATTCAGGTTCAAAAATTATAAATGTTCCGTTGAGGATCATGAATGGAGTCATTAAAATGAAAATGACATCATTTGGATATGATTAAGTAAAGATCTGCTGGTATGATACTAACATACGAAAATTCTACTAGGCAAGTATTACAAATGAATTAATGAATAATTGGTTGTATTCACTTATATATGCCAAATGTGTGAGGGAACATATAGCATAAAGTCAATCATAATTGGAATAATGTCAAGAGGAAACGAATTTAATGTGTCATAGTACTGAAAGCATATCTGTAAGAATAATTTGATATGATATAGAAAGCTAAACATGGAACTTTTTTTCACAATGGCTGTTTATAGTTATGATATAACGAGTTCTTTTAACCCTCGTTTTGTAACGGGAGTTTGGTCGTTTTCCTCCCGTGCCACGCGGTTGGTCGTTACCAGTTCGATTCATCGAAAATCATAAAAGCGAATATAGAGACCGGTTCCGCTAATACCAATACTGGTCGCATTATCATAGTGGTAACGACACTTGTTATAGGCTACGATCCCAAAAAAATACTCGGTTTTGAATAAACGAAAAAAAAACTTGATTTTTAATACAACTCCGTTTTAAAATAAATTATATCGGAATGATGAAAAAAACCTAAAAACAGTCGCGCACTCCGTATTTTGAAAAAAAGTTAACGAACGAAAGTTATTAAAGAAAAACGAAATTAATAGAAAATGAAACGAGTTAAAAGCGTATATTATATATAGTATAAGAGTAAAAAAGAAAAAATAAAAAAAAACGTGGCAACAATTGTATGGTAAAGTCACTATTCCCTCAAGTTGTACTTTAAATTTAATTTATAATTGTACGGTTTTTTTTTGGCAATATCATAATATTTCTTTACCATATAAAAGAAACTTGTTTGAATACAACTCTATTTTTAACAAAATTTATACTTAAAGGTTGACAAAAAAACTAAAGAAAACGGCGAATTCCGTATTAAAAAAAAACTAGCGAACGAAAGTTAAAACAGAAAAACAAAATTTATAGAAAACTAAACAGGTTAAAAGCGTATATTATATATGATTACAAAACTATATTATAGATTTTTCATCATTCAAACAGCAAGGGAAAAATTGATTTATCAACAAAGAAGTATTTTTTTTGTTAGTAATTTTTTCGTCTATCAAACATCAAGGCTACATATGGTGTTAATCTTAAGATTCAGATCATATTGGTCAAATGAGAAGATATATGAACCAAAATGGCATTTTAGTAGCCCTATCTCTTCCTATAACAGAACCAGTGCAGAGAATTTATCAAAGCCACTAAACTGAGTCAATTTTTAGAAATAACTGCAAAATCATAACAATAATAAAAAAAAATTTGAGGATTATTTAACTATACAAAGGAGTGATTGCGAAGATTTTACTTACTTCAGCCAACATATCTGAAAGATAAGCCATTACTAATGTGATTTTATCCTTCTAAAGATCAGGGAATGATGATAAATGATAATATCTTGAAACCTTGTAATATTTGCAGAAACATTTGTATCGTGTGTATATTTATTTCTTTAATAAATAACTAAGTGATACACTTGTAAGACTCAAAATTTTCGACTGATTTTAACTTTCAAAAAACACAGGCGGAAGTAGGTCCCATTAATACTCTTTGACAAAACAACACATGTTAACATCTTTGAAATGACAACATCATAAATTTGGTTTAAAAAGACCGACCAAGATTCCAAAAGCAACAACGAGTTTCAATAATTGACAAGTCAACTACGACAGTTTGACTTAACCCTTGTTTAGACGTCAACTAATTCAAAACATATGTTTTGCCACTTAATTATATCCATTTATACTTTCATAAGGTTTAGCACTCCTAGGGAGGCTTAAACAAACAATCATCGCATCAAAGATCTTCCAATGAGAATCCGAAGCTTGAAACATGACCCGAGGCTTGACCGGAGTTTTCCCTACATAAAAACACACAAACAAACAACCATTAGTAATGACATACACTCCTTAGGACCCCTTACAAGTTAATTCCAAACGCCACTTTTCGGAAACATTTCAGCGCAAATCAGTGGGTTTTCAGCGCATCATGCGCTAACCAGCGCATAATGCGCCAATACCAGAGCATAATGCGCTGGTGATCAGGTCTGCACACACCAAAATTCATTTTATGCGTATTCCAACCCGACTCGACCCCCAGTCGTTTTGACAACTCCCCAATGTTATGTCATTATTATAATCACCATATAACACTTAACATCCCATGAGGATTCATGTGAATCCAAAACAATCAAACACATTTAGAATTGTAAGTAACAGCTAGTTATATCACATTTACAAAGCTTAACACTTCAAAATCTCAACACACCGTTGTGAAGTTCGAAACCTCAAGTTGTTTGCACACATGTGAGACTCTTTGATCTCAATCCCCAAGCCACCCTTGTGTGATTCTTTTGATCACAAACACATACCACACTTGTGAGATTCTTAGACCTCAATTACACCCGTCTTTATGAAGTTCATAACTTCAATTACCACATGTGAGGTTCTTAAACCTCAATAACAATCTTTAACATACCACAATAAACACATACACACAAGTTACACAAACCATACTTTGTACTTAATATGTAAGGTTCAAAGACTCCAATCCACCCATTTAAATGTGAAGTTCATGACCTCAATCCTCAATTATAATTCTACACTTTGTACATAACCTAAGCATTCGAATGTTTCTAAATAAAAAATTAACAATCAATAACAATTAGTCTACTACCATCATTATATGACATTGTGAGGTTCATAAACCTCAAGCACTCACCATTTGCACACAAACACCATATGTAGTTTCACCAAATCATCATAAACAAATTTATGCATATGCTAATCAACAAGTAATCAAGTACATGCATTTACTACCACCTATCATTACTAAGTAAGTGAAAAGACTTACCTTTTGCTAAAGATGATCCCGATTGATCCTCCAAGTTAGCACCCTTACCACTTGATCACCTATACGACCCATTTACAATTAGTAATCCATTGATCACCAATTGACACCCAAACAACTTTATGATCTAAAGATCAATATTCTAACTTAGAATAGTTAACACAACTTTAACCAAACCCTCAACATCCAATAACCATCTTTCAACCCAAATGACTCGTTTGACCCAATAAAGTCAAATTCACAATCCACTAATTTCACCATTCACCAATTGATGTCTAATACCCACCCTATACCTTATGGATTACATCCATTCTAACTTAATTAATTATAATTTTAAACTTCCAGAGACTACATTCATCCATTTGTCCCGTTTAGGTTCCACCAAATTAACCCAAACTCCCAATTTCTTATATCACCAAATTGATTGAGGGTTATTACTTGGTTATGTGTTTAATCACACCACAAACACTTACCAACCCCCAATTACATCCAAACAACCTCAATTTCGAAAACCCCCAATTTCATCTCAAGAACCCTAAATTTGAAATCATCAAATTGGATGTTATAATCATGTTAATCATATATCTCCATCATTTACAACACTAGATTAAGGTTTATAACCAACAATAAACCAAAATCTCCACACCCATTGACCTAATTCGGGTTTTCTACCAAAACTCACCAAGAACACCTACAGTGGTGATTCAAAAGATGAAAGGGTTACTTACTAGATGCTTGCTTGAGGAAGAACACTTCATTTGCAACTGATTTCCATAAAGTTTCCAGATTTTGATGATCTTGGCTCATCCCCTTTCTCCCTCTTGATTTTCACGATGGCAACACACACACCTAGTGTGTGTCGCCATTTTCCTTCTCCCCAACATCAGATGTTTGTTTTTTAATAAAACAATTACACACTACCCCCCTTATACTTCAATTTTAGCCCCTTTTAATCCAAAAAGTCTTAAGATGCTTATTTAGAACAAACCTTTGACTTTCAATTGATTTATTTTACACCTTAAAGTATGAATCATCTTATAATAATCATAGGATGAAAACCGGTTCGTTACAACACTCTTGATGCCTGAACCATTTATGCATACTAACACAACTTAATCATGGTTTCTAGTTTAATACGAACAATATACACAAACATCTAATTCGAATTAGCAACAAATTATAGATCGAAACACCATAATCTTACTTCACATAAACCTAACTCAAATTAAACACAGCAATCAAATAATGAAACGTAATAGAAGCAGAACATACTTCAAAGATGAAGCTAACGATTGTAGTTCCGGTTTCTCCTACACAGATCGAAATTGAATCCGGTTTTTGGAACATCCATTGCTTCAGTTAACATCTTCATATACCTAAATTTCAATAGAAAAAACACACACCCCCTAATTTCAAACAAAATTACAATACACCAAAAGCACAACACGTCAACCGGCAAAGAACACTAAACAATTTGCTGAAACTGATGTTGAGGAAGACTTACCGGGAAGAATTCGTTATCAAAACACAGCAGAGAAAAGAAGCAACATTGCAAATGCAGGAAGAGGAAGCGAGCACACCCAAATCGAGACACAAAACATACGCAGAAAAACAAAAAATAAAGAAGCCATTTCAGATCACACTAGAAACAAAGGAAGACACAATAAAAAAACAAACGGACCGTAACTAAAGAATGAATTCATATAAAAGAATGATCTAATAGCCGGGTTGAATAAATGAAAATTTTGATTGTAGTATCTAAAGAACAAATTCATATAAAAAATAAATAGGAAATTAGTTTCGATTAATTTATATTAAACATAGTTTAGTAAAGTAGCAATTAAATGTACATGTGATTAATTTATATTTATGATTATCGATTTCAAATTAATATTTAATATTAGTTAAAAGCTTGTAAGTATGCAAACATTAAGAGATTTTAGACTGACATAATATTTGGCTAAGGGAAAATCAAATCCCTAAAAATATGTTTTTAAAAAATAAAAAATATTCTAAGCATAATTTTAACAAATTAAAATTTGATTGTAATATTTAAAGAATGAATTCAAATAAAAAATAATTAGGAAATTAGTTTCGATTGATTTATATTATACATAGTTTAGTAAATTTAGCAATTAAATGTACATCTGATTAATTTATATCAATAAATTATAAATAAGGATTATAATTAGTGTGTACTTAAATTTGGAAGGTAAAATCTAAAAAATGAATTTAAATGCTAAATAATTAGAAAATTGACACGTGATAGAAGTGAGCTAAAAATGTGATAAGTGGCAAAATTATGTTCCTTTTTTATAATAGTAAGATAAGATAAGATATAATTAATTTATAAAGTCAAAAATAAATAAATAAATTTTTAAATGCTAACATGACTTGTACGCTCATAGACTTATGACCTACAATGGTCTACTGAAGTCGTTGCAAAGCAATCTTGGTCGGTGACGGAAAGCAAAAAGTCATCAAAATTCATATATATATATAAGAACCACTTTATAACCCGTGATTTAAATTCTCTAGCTTGCCTATAAACTTAAATTATAGATTTTATAGTAGCATTAACTTTTAAACTAAAAGGTATTTTATCTAGTTCTTTTGGTTAGACCCATGTAAATTAAAAATTGAAGTAGACAATTTAAATGTTATCACTTCTAAAATAAAACTATTTAAAATTTATTGATTACTTTTTTAAAAACTCTAAAACAAGTTAAGGCCGGGTATCCGGTATACCACCTGTGACTCTGATTTTCACGCTCTTTCACACAAGAGAGGGGTGGTGTTGCACGCCCCATCTCAACTAATCAAGTGCCCACGCCCTCTCTCTCTCTCTCTCTCTCTCCATCCTTTCTTGCAGGAAAATTCTCATGCCCCCCACCCTCACGCCCCTTTCTCGCCGTTGGAGATGGTGTGTCACGCCCCTCACGGCCGTTCACACCTACACCGGAAACCCTTAATGGGTCAATTCGTTTATTAAATGAGTCGTGATTGGGTTAGCTCGTTTGATATACGGGTTATAATAACAAACCTAAAACTTGATTATTTTCGTGTCCTATCAAAAATAGGTATCCATAGTTACAACGGTACGTCTAAAATCACTTGTTATTTAACACACATGTACCATTACAAAACAAAATGCTAAAACTTTTAAAGAAAAATAATGTTAAAGTTTTAATGGTCATATTTTTGTTGAAAATGGTAACACTTTGTCAGTTACTGGTTCGGGTAATGTCTCTCACAAAACTCCCAACCATACTTATTATCAACCAAACGACATCCTTAAATACAATAACGACATCCTTAAATACAATAAGGAATATGAATCCTTATTGATAAAGTTAGTGATATATATGTGAAACGGTATTTCTATGGATAAAGTGCAGCGGGCTAGCTTTAGTTGTCTGGTCTGGTATCGATGCATGCAATAGGATAATGTAAAGAGTTTTTTAACTAATGAGGTAAATCTAAAGGGTTATACTTTAGGCAACAATTACGATCATTGGATATATTAACAGTTAATATAGTCCATTACGAGAATATAACGAAAGGCGAGATAGTTATTTATAAAATAAGTATATGGACGAATGGATTCGGTTGGATACGAATAATCATTATTATTAATTGAATTAATAATAAGTCGGTGAAAATATGTTTGGAACATATTTGTTAATTACGATATTTAATTGTGATTATAATTATATTTAGTTAATTAAAACAATTAAATAAATTAGTTCCTAGATTGTAATTAGTTACTATCCGTAAGGGATCTAATTGTAGTTAGAAACCTTAAAAGCCTAACTTGGAGAACAAGTTAAAGGCTTTATAAGGGAATGAAATGGAGACAGAAAATTATAACACACCATTCTTAAACACGCGGAAGCATAAGTAAAAACCCAGGAAATTTTTTTTTTTTTTTTTTTTTTTTTTTACGTCCTCGCGTACCGCGAGGGACCAGACCCACAACTCTCGCGTACCGCGAGGGGGCGTCAGGAAAGCAATCCGAGAGACTTGTCTCTCGCGTACCGCGAGAGAAACCTCTCAGGTTCTTCGCGTACCGCGAGGGACCAGATTTCCAGAAAGTTTCAGTTTTCTCAGCAGCTTTTCTACTTAGCCAAAATTTCCATCTTTTACCAATATCACTTAACAACAACTTTCCCACAACATAAAAATTGACACAAAACCTTTATCAACATGGTCACACACCAAAAACAAGTTTTGTTTATCAATTTACAAGCAAAAAGGGGAATTCTACTAATTCATCAAAAACATAAATTTTGCATACGAGAATCCGCCAACGCCTTGGACTTGACTTTGACTACTTCGGAGTTTTTCCTACATTCACCACATATAACACCATTAGTAATGAAGATAAATTCATAACAAACAAGTAAATTCCTACTTGTTTCACCCATTCACCCATTTGACCCGTTTCCACCCAAATTATCATTTAGGCTATATATTCTTGCACCCTTACTACAAGTTTCAATTATGATCAACACATAATCCATTTCCATTATGGCACAAAGACCATAACTCCGTTTCATTTATGATCAACACATGATCCATTTCCATTATGGCACTAGGCCATAACTCCGTTTCGTTTATGATCAACACATGATCCATTTCCATTATGGCACAAGGCCATAACTCCGTTTCGTTTATGGTCAACACATGATCCATTTCCATTATAGATTATCACCATAACTACATTCATTCCTTGTACATACTAAATCATTCACAATTTATCATATCACAAGTATGCACAAAATCACATAACACATAATCCACAAAATTCACCATTTATCATCAATACTAAGTAAGTGCATAGGCACTTACCTTTCGGGTTAGAAGACCCCGCACCGCTTTCAAGCTTTGCAATTAGATTACCTAAACACATTCATCTAGTTTAGTAATCCATTCATTTCTCCATTTTACAATTTAATTGAGCTTACAACCCAATTCCCACAATTCAACCCAAATTGACCCGTTTGGGTTATCCCCATAACCAAACACCCCCTTTAATCAAGAACTCAACCACTTGAATTCTCTTTCCAATACCTTGACACTAATTTTTCATCAAACTAGTTTCTTTAAGTTCATTTGGGGTTTGTTTAAGTGTCTAACACCTCTATAACACTTAATCATTATCAATTTATAAATTTTTCATCAAAACCCCAAAACCCCCAATATCTTCCATATGAACCCTAACTTTCAAAAATCAAAATCAAAGGGTTCCATGGTGTTATTCACCTTCCTACACCTTTAGTTTAGCTAGATTATCAATAATCTAACACCATTTTACCACATGCAACATAAATTTCGGGTTTCACCCAAAACCCACCAAGAACACAACATTGGTGAATCAAAGAGGAAGATTAGCACTTACTTGATGTTAGGAAGGTGATGAGTAAGCCAAAACCTTCTCAAATCAAGCTCAAATGCACGAAATTGGCTTCAAACTCATTTTCTCCTTTTAGCTCTCTTGAGATGAACGACCCAATTTGCCAAATGAGCCTAATTTTGACTCTAAGGAGTCAAATATGGCAGATTTGTATAATTACAACATTAGTCCTTCCACTTCCAATTCACCCATATCCTTCCATAACTAGTTAAAAACTAGTGTAACTCCCGTTACCAACTTGAAACCCGCTTGTTTCAATTTATTTCAAAATATTATTTTCAACATAATATTTATTTAGAAATATTAATTATTTATAACGAGACCCGGATTTTGGTTCGTTACAAATCTCCTCCCCTTATTTGGGTTTCGCCCCCGAAACCCGACTTCACATAAAAAGGTTCGGATAGTATTTAAGCATCTCTTCCTCGGTTTCCCAAGTCATTTCCGCCCCCTTTCTATGCTTCCATCGAACCAATACTTGGCTAATCTCTTTATTGCGTAACTGTTTCACTTTCCTATCCAAGATTGCCACTGGTTCCTCAACATAATTTAACTTTTCATCCACCTCAATATCATCCAATGGAACAAAAGTAGACTCATCCGCTAAACACTTGCGTAAATGGGACACATGAAACGTATTATGAAGTCTACTTAGTTCCTCCGGTAGCTCCAAACGGTAAGCTACCGCACCCACTCTAGCAACAACCTTAAACGGCCCAATGAAACGTGGGCTTAACTTCCCCCGTTTCCTAAACCGTATGACCCCCTTCCAAGGAGAGACCTTTAAAAGCACAAAGTCCCCCACTTGAAACTCAATCGCCCGTCTCCTATTATCCGCATAGGACTTCTGGCGATCTTGCGCTGCCTTTAAGCGAGCCTTAATTTGGTCAATACTAACATTCGTTACATCAACCACATCCTTACTACCAAGTTCCCGTTGACCGATTTCACCCCAACACACGGGTGTCCTACATTTCCTCCCATACAATGCCTCAAAAGGCGGCATACCAATGCTAGAATGGTAGCTATTGTTGTATGCAAATTCCGCCAACGGTAAATGGTCATCCCAACTACCCCCAAAATCCAAAGCACACGCACGTAACATATCCTCGAGCGTTTGAATCGTACGCTCGCTTTGCCCATCCGTTTGTGGATGATAAGCGGTGCTAAGGTTCAACCTCGTACCCATGTCCTCATGGAATTTCTTCCAAAAACGAGAAGTGAATCTCGTATCCCGGTCCGATATAATCGACACCGGCACCCCATGGCGTGACACAATTTCTTGCACATATAAATCCGCCAATCTATCCGATGAGTACGTTTCCTTTATAGGAAGGAAATGCGCACTCTTTGTCAACCGATCCACAACTACCCAAATTGCATCATAACCCTTTCGCGTCTTTGGTAGTTTGGTGATCAAATCCATGGTAACATTTTCCCACTTCCAAAGCGGTATTTCAAGCGATTGCAGCTTTCCATACGGCTTTTGGTGTTCTGCCTTTACCCTTAAGCATGTGAGACACCTCTCCACATACTTAACAATATCACGCCTCATTCCCGGCCACCAAAAATGACTCCTCAAATCATAAAACATTTTTGTGGCCCCCGGATGGATAGAATATTTGGATTTGTGCGCCTCATCAAGAATAGTTGTCAAAACACTTGACAACCTAGGAATCCAAATTCTATCAAAGCACGTCTTCAAACCCGTGCTGTTTTCCCCAAGCTTATCAACGTAAGCAACCATCCGCTCTTTCTTTAAGTCACCCCCGAAGGCTAACAATTGAGCCTCCCGGATTTCATCAATTAGGGATGATGAAATTGTCATCTTAAATGACTTCACCTTCAAAGGTGCATGACTCGACTTCCGGCTAAGTGCATCCGCCACAACATTCGCTTTTCCCGGATGATAAAGTATTTCACAATCGTAATCCTTGACCAGTTCAAGCCACCGCCTTTGCCTCATGTTGAGGTCCTTTTGGTCAAAGAAGTACTTGAGACTTTTGTGATCCGTGTAAATCGTACACTTAGCCCCATACAAATAATGCCTCCAAATTTTGAGTGCGGAAATCACGGCCGCTAGCTCCAAATCGTGAGTAGGGTAGTTCACTTCATGAGTCTTTAATTGCCTAGATGCGTAGGCAATCACCTTCCCCCTTTGCATCAAAACACAACCCAACCCCGAATGCGAGGCATCCGAATACACAACAAAATCATCGGTCCCGTCTGGCAAGGATAAAACAGGCGCCTTAGTCAACTTTTCTTTCAAGAGTTGAAAGGCAGATTCTTGCTCGGAACCCCAAACAAACTTAGTCTCTTTACGGGTCAACTTCGTCATCGGTAAGGCAATCCGAGAGAAGTTTTCGATAAACCGCCGGTAATAACCCGCCAACCCCAAGAAACTTCTAATCTCCGAAGGCGTCTTCGGTGGAGACCAATTCTTAACCGCCTCTATCTTGGATGGGTCGACAGTAATCCCTTTATCATTAATCACATGACCCAAGAATTGAATTTCGCGTAACCAAAAGGCACACTTGGAGAATTTAGCATAAAGTTTCTCCTTTTGCAAGACTTCGAGAATTTCACGCAAATGGCAAGCGTGATCACCTTCGCTCCTTGAAAAGATGAGAAGATCGTCAATGAAAACAATGACCGAGCGGTCGAGGAACGGTCTACACACCCGGTTCATAAGATCCATGAAAACCGCGGGTGCGTTGGTTAAACCGAAAGGCATAACTGTAAATTCATAGTGACCGTAACGAGTGCGAAAAGCGGTTTTAGGAATGTCATCTTCTTTCACCTTCAGCTGATGGTACCCGGATTTCAAATCAACCTTAGAGAACCACGACGCCCCTTGCAATTGATCAAAAAGGTCGTCAATCCGAGGTAAAGGGTACCTATTCTTCACAGTCAACTTATTCAACTCCCGATAATCCATACACATCCTCATGCTCCCATCCTTCTTTTTAACAAAGAGAACGGGCGCACCCCAAGGTGAGACACTTGGGCGTATGAAACCTTTATCAAGAAGTTCTTGCAATTGCTCCATAAGCTCTTTCATTTCTGGCGGTGCTAATCTATAAGGCGCTTTGGCTACCGGTTTAGCACCCGGCATCAAGTCGATCCCAAACTCTATCTCCCTATCCGGCGGAACCCCCGGTAACTCGTCAGGAAACACATCCGCAAACTGATTCACGACCGGCACATCGTGAATCTCTTTTACCTTTCCATCCACATCCGTAACACATGCCATGAACGCCTTGCAGCCACGCGCCATGTACTTGGTTGCCTTCACAAAGGAGCACAACCTCACCTTACCTTTCTTATCACCTTCAATGTAGATGGACTCTCCCGACGGGGAATCAAGTTGGATCGCCTTCGGTCCACATAAAATACTCGCCTTATTCTTTGACAACCAATCCATTCCCACAATAACATCAAAGTCTCCCATGGTCATAGGAATCAAGTCTATAAGAAACGTCTCACCCCCCGCTCGTAGCTTACAATTCTTAAAAATGTCAAACACTAGGAAGCTCTTGTTATTAGCCGCCTCGATTTCTAAGGGCTCATCTAACTTGCTACTATGAAAAGAAAAGTGCTTAACAAATTTCAGAGACACAAACGAACGACTAGCCCCCGAATCAAAAAGAACTAGTGCAGGTAAAGAGTTAATCTTGAATGTACCTGTCACCATCTCTGGGTCAGTCTTCGCCTCTTCCGCCGAAATGTGGAAGGCTCTACCCTTAGGCTTTGGCATCTCAACACTCGCTCCGCTTCCACCTTGCTTTAACTCGGGACAATCCGCTCTATTGTGCCCGGGCTTGTAACAGTTGTAGCATATACGGACTTGGCTTGGACATTGATTAGCCAAATGCCCCGGCTTTCCGCATTTATAGCAACTTGAAGAACCCTTCCTACATTCCCCATAATGCACTTTTCCACATAACTTACAACCTTGTGAAGAGGATTTAATAAACGGCTTCTTACTAGGGCTCCCGCCCTTGATCTTCTTCATTACCTGATCCACAATTTCCCTTTTTCTCTTCTCACCCCTAGCCTCTTGCCTCTTTAACTCCACCTCCCTTTCCCGACACCTGTTTATTAAATCAACAAGCGTGGTAAATGAGGATGGAGATATGCTATCTCTGAATTCTACTGTTAGCATAGCATAGAATCTATCAATCTTGGCCTTTTCGGTAGATACCACATCCGGACAAAACTTAGCCCGATCAAAGAAGGCCCCAGCCAATTCGTCAATTGACTCAGTCGTCTGTCTCATGAGGAGAAACTCCTCAGTCATCCTGTCCACCGCGGCTTGTGGGCAGTGGTATTTCAGAAAAGCCGCCTTAAATTCCTCCCAAGACATGGAGGTCACCCCAGAAACACCTCTCTCCCTACGGAGATTCAACAACCATTCCTTTGCCCTCCCAGTCAACAGAGGCACACTAAACATTACCCTGTCCTCGGGTTTACATTTAGTCGTTTCGAAGTTCGACTCCATATCCACCACCCACCGGTGGCTAAGTATCGGGTCCACCTGACCGTCGTATTCCTTTGGTTTAATTACCATGAAATCCTTGAGAGTACAACCTCGAGGTTCCTTTTCTTTTCCCTTCATGACCTCTTCAAGAGAGAGCTTGATAGTCCCCCTCATTTCCTCCATCAAGAGATTCGTGGCTTGCTCAAACGCCTTGGCCACTTCTTCTTTTATCATATTTTGGATTCTTGTATCCAACGGTTCTTCGTTCACATCAACATTTTCGTGGTGGTCACCCTCGTCCGTCATCTCTTAACTGAGAAATAGAACCAAAAACACCTTAACATTCCTACACTTTCAAATCACCTAGGGTATCCGTCACACTTATGCACTTATATGAATTAGGTATATATATATATTTACCTACTTATATACATACATATACGATCACCTTCACCTAATCCTTGCAAATGTTCATTGTCATATGGTTATCATAAAAGCTCTTGCACATCTCGTCTTATTAATCATATTGGCCAGACATGTTTAATAATACGTTATGCCCAAGTACAATTATCATATTCATATAACAACTTACAAGACAAGTTTCGGCACACATAACACTTTATCATTTAATCATGCGATTATAGCATATCTACATATCTCTTTTATCCAATCATTACTAACCTTTCATTTCCGGAAGCTCCGAGTCTTAGTCAAGTCCTTCATGGATTCTCGTATCAATTCCCCATATCAAGAGCATCCGGTTTGAGTTTAGTGCCTTGCGCACTAATTCCCTCAAACCATTGCTCTGATACCAATTTATAACACACCATTCTTAAACACGCGGAAGCATAAGTAAAAACCCAGGAAATTTTTTTTTTTTTTTTTTTTTTTTTTTTTTTTTTTTTTTTTTACGTCCTCGCGTACCGCGAGGGACCAGACCCACAACTCTCGCGTACCGCGAGGGGGCGTCAGGAAAGCAATCCGAGAGACTTGTCTCTCGCGTACCGCAAGAGAAACCTCTCAGGTTCTTCGCGTACCGCGAGGGACCAGATTTCCAGAAAGTTTCAGTTTTCTCAGCAGCTTTTCTACTTAGCCAAAATTTCCATCTTTTACCAATATCACTTAACAACAACTTTCCCACAACATAAAAATTGACACAAAACCTTTATCAACATGGTCACACACCAAAAACAAGTTTTGTTTATCAATTTACAAGCAAAAAGGGGAATTCTACTAATTCATCAAAAACATAAATTTTGCATACGAGAATCCGCCAACGCCTTGGACTTGACTTTGACTACTTCGGAGTTTTTCCTACATTCACCACATATAACACCATTAGTAATGAAGATAAATTCATAACAAACAAGTAAATTCCTACTTGTTTCACCCATTCACCCATTTGACCCGTTTCCACCCAAATTATCATTTAGGCTATATATTCTTGCACCCTTACTACAAGTTTCAATTATGATCAACACATAATCCATTTCCATTATGGCACAAAGACCATAACTCCGTTTCATTTATGATCAACACATGATCCATTTCCATTATGGCACTAGGCCATAACTCCGTTTCGTTTATGATCAACACATGATCCATTTCCATTATGGCACAAGGCCATAACTCCGTTTCGTTTATGGTCAACACATGATCCATTTCCATTATAGATTATCACCATAACTACATTCATTCCTTGTACATACTAAATCATTCACAATTTATCATATCACAAGTATGCACAAAATCACATAACACATAATCCACAAAATTCACCATTTATCATCAATACTAAGTAAGTGCATAGGCACTTACCTTTCGGGTTAGAAGACCCCGCACCGCTTTCAAGCTTTGCAATTAGATTACCTAAACACATTCATCTAGTTTAGTAATCCATTCATTTCTCCATTTTACAATTTAATTGAGCTTACAACCCAATTCCCACAATTCAACCCAAATTGACCCGTTTGGGTTATCCCCATAACCAAACACCCCCTTTAATCAAGAACTCAACCACTTGAATTCTCTTTCCAATACCTTGACACTAATTTTTCATCAAACTAGTTTCTTTAAGTTCATTTGGGGTTTGTTTAAGTGTCTAACACCTCTATAACACTTAATCATTATCAATTTATAAATTTTTCATCAAAACCCCAAAACCCCCAATATCTTCCATATGAACCCTAACTTTCAAAAATCAAAATCAAAGGGTTCCATGGTGTTATTCACCTTCCTACACCTTTAGTTTAGCTAGATTATCAATAATCTAACACCATTTTACCACATGCAACATAAATTTCGGGTTTCACCCAAAACCCACCAAGAACACAACATTGGTGAATCAAAGAGGAAGATTAGCACTTACTTGATGTTAGGAAGGTGATGAGTAAGCCAAAACCTTCTCAAATCAAGCTCAAATGCACGAAATAGGCTTCAAACTCGTTTTCTCCTTTTAGCTCTCTTGAGATGAACGACCCAATTTGCCAAATGAGCCTAATTTTGACTCTAAGGAGTCAAATATGGCAGATTTGCATAATTACAACATTAGTCCTTCCACTTCCAATTCACCCATATCCTTCCATAACTAGTTAAAAACTAGTGTAACTCCCGTTACCAACTTGAAACCCGCTTGTTTCAATTTATTTCAAAATATTAATTATTTATAACGAGACCCGGATTTTGGTTCGTTACAAAAATACAATAGACTTTTAGAGAGAAACAAGTTTTAAGAGTTAAAACCCTAAACTCTTTTGCTCTTCCTTTAGCGGTCTCTAGGGATGAGTTTTTGGTACCCAGTACTCGTATCGGTACCGGTACCGAAAAATGAAAACGGGTACCGGTACCGGGACTTGATTTTCTTCGATTTCGGTATCGGTACCGGTACCTGTACTTTACCAAAAAAATACCCTTTTAGTCCCGAAAATACGAGGGATCCTTTTTATGAGAATTTGTTATTTTGTAATACTATAATTTCACAATATCTATCACCTTTCTAATTTCCATAACCCCACTCGCTAATCTGAACGAATCGTCATCCCTAACCCCACTCAAAATTCTGGATTAATTAATTTTTGTTTGATAGAATTATAGAAGATATGGTTTATATATGAAACCAACATTAGGTTTGATCAACCACAGTGTGATAAGATATGGTTGACTTTGCTTAAGAAAAAGGCATATGTATAGTATATCTATATATCTATATGTATATACATATGAAAGGGATGTACGACAAACATACAAAATTAAACTGGGTATAACCCATAGTTAGGGGTGAGCATAGTTTAACCATAACCGAAAAATAACCGATAACCGCCACGTACCGTAACCGACTTTAACCGACGGTTTTGGAAGTGACAAGCCTTTAACCGAATAATTCGGTTATGATTATGGAAGTGCAAAGCCCTTAACCGACCAAAACCGAACCGATCTCGTATTCCATCTTCACTTTCCTGTATATATACATATATACACTTGCAAGTATACATATATAATATATATTAATGTTAATGAAAAACTTTATTTGTTTTTTTTTTCTAGAAAGTATTTTAAATATGAGTTAATAGAGTTACCAATATTAATAGAGATACACATGATTGTTAATTCAAACAACACATATACCTATGATTTATTCATACACAGGCTTCAATTTGTTTAAGTTAGGGTTTTTTTTAAGTAAATGTATATTATATGAAACTGGGGAATAATGATGATTTGATCTAATTTAATTTCTACAAATTAGATAAACAATTATTTTAGATAAACAATTACTACCAAAATAATAGTTTTGCGATTGAAATGGCTAATTGGCTACCAAATTAACTGCTTTCCAATTGAATAAATAATTGTTACTAAACGTAATTAGAATTCCAAAAAAAACAATCGGATAAAACAATGGAATAAACAATGGCTGCTAAACAATTGTTGACTATTAATATACAGTTCAATAAACTTGTTTCAAAATCACCATAATCGAACCATCTTCAGCTCGAACAATGCAAAATATAAAATAAAAAAAATACATTGAACAATTAACCGAAACCGACTCATAACCGACAGTTAACCGACCTTGCCATAACCGACCAAGCGGTTATGGTTATGGTTATGGAAAAAGTCTTAACCGACCAAGCGGTTATGGTTGTGGAAGAGGCCATAATCGACCCATAACCGACTTTGCACACTCCTACCCATAGTGCAAATAAAAATGAAGGGCCTTTCCTACATTGAAAGGAGCAAGTCTACAAAAGACAATGGTTTATCCTCAACCGCTGGGTACAACTTGCATTACACCAATAGCTTAGCCTTGATGGGAATGACGTTTTTTAAGCTTCGACAAAAGAAATCTCTTCATAATATAAATCACAATCAACATATTAATGTTTTATTCAACAGTTCCAATAAGAATGGGTGTTACTCAACGGTCCTGACAAAGAAGTCTGGGATGCTAGCAGGAACCTGTATGTTGTTTATCGCTTACCGGCTCTAGGCTCATCATAATGTGGCAAGGAGAGTCATGACTCGGCACCGATTGTTATGAGCGGCCTATCAGAGAAAAATCTAACCCTAATGAAGCAACCTAAATTGCCTCTAAATTAGACAATGTGTCTTTTAAAAGATGATATTATTACTATAGGTAGCATTAGTTCTTAACTTCTTATTATGAAAACCAAAAATTTATGAAAATCTGTATTCGGGTACCAAACTGGTACCGGTACCGAAATACAGGTACCGATTCTATATTTTCGGTACCGGTATCGGTACCCGCTTTTCATCAAAATTCAGGACCGGTACGATACCAATCTCATCCCTAGCGGCCTCCAACACTACCTGCGTCGGCCTCCCCTAGGGGCTTCAGCTATACGCCGACCACCTCCACACCGCCGCCGCCTTGCCTGCTCCGGCCACTTTACGACCATAAGGCTGTCACCGGACTTCGGGTTATCGTTGCCATGAGGCCGCCTAAACCACCGCCGTGAACCACCATTATAACCTCTGGTATTCTGTTTTATCTAGTTTTCTCGGTTTTTTAGGTATTGTTACTCAGTAACTGTCTAGTTCCAGTTAAGCGGGTGATTACGGGTAATCTAAAAGAGTTCGGATTAACAGGTGCTTTTGGAGACTAGATTTGAAAGAGTTCAAATCAAGAAAAGATTAGCGTTTAACAGATCTAGCGACTGGAATCGTTGACTCAAGGTGTTTATATTTTATCTGCCAGGCGGTTATGCGAAAGGTATAAAAGTCTAAACCCCTATGCTGGCTTGTTTCTTATTTGTTTGCATCTCGACTCCTGGTGGGCAATCTAGGGTAACGGCCTAGATCGGTTCGTGTATATTTTTCCGCTGCGTTTATTTATTTAATCTGGTCAAAAATAGTTTTTTTAAACCGTATGCACGAAACCCAACACCTCCATCTCTTAATCCCCTATATAAAAAATTACTTAAACTTGGGGATTAAGTTAAGGTTTTAATAATTAACAATTAATTGTTGAATAAATGCATTTTAAATTCACTAACTAATTATTATTCCTAATAATAATTAATTTAGTAAATTAACCCAATCAGTAATTATCAAACCTTTTGATAATTATTAAATCAGTTTTCTAATTACTAACTCTTTGATAATTAACTAATTTAATTCGTTTTAATTATTTGTAATCTAACTAGAAATAATTAAACGTCTCTTGTCTCGCTTTAACTATGACCGTGTTAGATTACTTAACTCTTTAAATAATCTCATTATTCGTTGCCCATGGTGCAACCCTTTCGATCCTACCTTGATATTAGTACTAACAAATGTCATTCCTTGGGCATATTTGTCCAACACTATATAGTGTCTCAAACTTGGGGCCCAAAAGTGCAATTGGGTCATACCATATGGTCCTTTCTTGTAATTAACTCAAATAGATAATAAGACAAAGTAGTTATTAGATCTAATCATACGAAGGGCCCTGTGTATGTCCTGATTTCACTTTTGGCCAGTTGTATTTCCCCATTCTTGCTCCCTAAATTTGATATTGCCCTTCTGACGAGGTTGATTGTTGCTCATACTGCCACTCCTATACGGAAACCTGACCATGGTTAAACACCACACACCACCACCACTCTTAATTCAGGTAAATCCATGCACCGTGATTAAAGCAACAACAACTTGAAATGGGAAAGAACTTGAAACTTGAGTGATTCTTTGTTACCTAATTTCAGTTATTCTTTGTTGATTTGATCCATTTCGATACCTAGATTGGTGAGAGATTGTTAGTTGTACGAATCAGTGTTTGTGGCAGTTGTTCATTGTATATGTACTCGTTTAAAGACTCGAGCGTTGCGGCGGCGGCGTTTGTCGATTCTCCACGCGTTGCGATTCGCCTTGCACCTTGCAACGTAAATAGGACCTAGTTAGTTATCGTGTGTTTATGTTATGTCAACATTTGCCAAATTAATGAAAGAAATTAGAATAAAGTTAAAAAAACCGCGTGTTGTGGTGAAGCCATACGATGACATTAACGTGGGTAAGCGTTTTGGAACTTAGTTACGCGCGTCGTGGCAGATCGGTTTTAGACATTGAAACATAGATAAAAAAAAATGTATTATTATGCCTCTCACATTGCGCCTTAATAATTAAATAAAAAGTAATCAAAAGTAAAAAAATAACAAATCTAAATAGAATAAAAAACCAAGAAAAAAGATTTTTAGAAGTGAGGATCGAACTTGCGCTGTGGACAAAGCAAACAAAAAATGGAACCCTTCTTTAACCAATCCACGAAAAGGATCGTTTGATAAATTTAAGGAAATTCAAATAGATAAGAATAACCATGTGCTTTGTTGGTGTCCTCCCATTGCCCACCGACATTACGGTTAAGGTTTTGTTAATGCCTTTGTTGATTTTGGGTGTTTATTTGGGGTTCAATTTAAGTATTCAGGCCATGGCAAGAGTTATGCTGAAGTTCTTGCTGGTGACCGGCAACAGAACATCTGTTGGTATTGCCAAATAAGAAATGGAGGGGGAAACGAGGAGCTGGCATACCGTTGGCCATTTGGTGCAATGGTAGCTTCAAGACTTCCTATAGTGGAGGTATTGAGTTCGAATCCTGACAACAGCAAAAAAGGGGGTATGTGGTCAGGTCAGAGGGTTTACCCAGTTGGGGGGTTCCTCCTGTGGTAGGCTGCCCTAGATGTTCTAGGTGTTGCCCCGGGGAAACTCAATTATCCTAGAATATCTAGCGTTGCCGTTCAAAAAAAATGTAATGTTAATGTGGGTCCCATAGGTTTAAAAAGAATTAGTTTATCATTATTATATAAAAAAGGATATTGTAGTCACTTAAAAAAATTAACAGACAAAGTTAACGCTCATACATCTTGGAGGCCAATAACGTTACAAAATGGAAAGCTATGGATCAAACTTTTGTAATATGAATACCTTTACGTTTTGGAGAGATATAAGGTGCCATTTTAGGATTCCATTTCCTAGTTTTTTTTTTTTGAACGGCAACGCTAGATATTCTAGGATAATTGGGTTTCCTCGGGACAACACCTAGAACATCTAGGGCAGCCCACCACAGGAGGAACCCCCCAACTGGGTAAACCCCCTGACCTGGTCACAGACCCCCTTTTTTGCTGTTGCCAGGATTCGAACTCAAGACCTCCACTATGAGAAGTCTTGAGGCTACCATTGCATCAAATGACCAACGGTTCACATTTCCTAGTAACATAGCCAAAATGAACTCCTCATTCCATCATCTCTTCTATATTAATGTTCCAATATCTTGTCATTTCTCCCCACACTGTTTCCCCTTTTTGAAAAAAAGCGAAGAGGTACACTGAAATAAATACTCTATACTACACTATT
Organism: Smallanthus sonchifolius; assembly: GCA_023525975.1. NCBI lineage: Eukaryota > Viridiplantae > Streptophyta > Magnoliopsida > Asterales > Asteraceae > Smallanthus > Smallanthus sonchifolius. Next base: position 3,589,023 of record JAKNSE010000034.1, on the reverse strand, counting down.
TTTTTATAAATAATAATAATAATAATAATATTCTATAACCTTATTTAGTATACAACTTAATTTATAAAGTCATAGACTAAATTTTTCTACTGAAGTCGTTGCAAAGTAATCTTGGTTGGTGACGGAAAGGAAAAAGACATCAAAATTCATATATATAAGAACCACTTTATAACCCGTAATTTAAATTCTCTAGCTTACCTAATTAAACTTAAATTATAGATTTTATAGTAGCATTAACTTTTAAACTAAAAGGTATTTTATCAAAAAAAAATTAGTTAGACCCATTTAAATTACAAAGTGAAGTAGATTATTTAAATGTTATCACATTTAAAATAACACTATTTAAAATTTATTGATAACTTTTTTTAAAAACTCTAAAACGGGTTAAGGGTATCCGGTATACTCACACTAGAGAGTAGGGGTGTCGTTTTTACCCGAAACCCGAATACCGAACCCGACCCGAATTAACCCTAACCCGATTAAGACGAAACCCGAACAAACCGAACCTGAAGAAAGTATTCGGTTTGGTAATTGGGTTAAAAAAGTTTAATCGGGTTAACCCGATTAACCCAAATAATAATAAAAATATTTTTTTATTGTTAATATTTATTTGTAACCTTAACAACCATTATTATTTTATTTGACTTTTTTTAATATATGAGTGGAAACGGACGAGCGAACATGAACGTGACAATTTGAAGAGTGAACGTTGTTAAGAAGTTTATTTGTTTATACAGTTTAATGGTTTCTTTTTAGTTTATACGATTGGTTGATATGTTTTGATTTTATGCTTATTTTATTTGATGTTTTTAAGTTAATATATGTGTTTAGTGCATACGTTTGAACGAAATATCATATTGTGCATGTTTTTATTTGACATTTTGAGCTTATTATTTGATAAATATTATGTTAAGTTAAATTGTAAAGTATGCATTACAACTTGTACTTAGAAACCCGAATACCGATTAACCCGACCCGAATAAACCCGAAACCGAATAACCCGCAATTGATTAACCCAAATTTTATTTGGGTCGGTAAACGGGTAGAATTCTTATAACAAAAAACCCGAATAACCCGAAACCCGATTAAAAAACCCGAAGAACACCCCTACTAGAGAGGGGTGGCGTTCTACGCCCCTCACAGTGGTTCACACCCACACCGGATACCTTTAATGGGTCAACTCGTTTATTAAATGAGTTGTGTTTGGGTTAGCCCGTTTAATATACGCCCGTTACATATAACAAACCTAAAACTTGATTATTTTCGTGTCCTATCAAGAATAGTTGTCCATAGTTACAACGGTACGTCTAAAATCACTTTTATTAATTAGCACACACATATACCATTATAAAAAAGATGCTAAATTTTTTAAAGAAATTTAATATTAAAAATTTTCAATGGTCATATTTTTGTTGAAAATGGTAACACTTTACGGGTTCGGGTAATGGCTCTCACAAAACTCCCGACAATACTTATCAACTAAACGACATCCTTAAATACAATAAGGAATATGAATCCTTATTGATAAAGTTAGTGATATATATGTGAAATTGTATTCCTATGGATAATGTTAAAGAGTCTTTTAAACTAATTAATAATATAAACTTAATTCATTGAGGATAACATTACTGTTACATACGTTAAACTGTATTCATGTGGATAATATTAAATTAATTAATAACGTAATTACATTAAGGTTAAATTAATTTTTTGTCAACTTATACCCATATTAAATGCGTATACATCTTAAGTTGTATTCTTTTGTTCGTGGACAATTATTGTATGATAGAAGAAGGTTTCCTATTTTCTTTCAATTTTCTTGTAATTTTAAGGAATATCAAATAGTTTCCTAACATTTGTCATATTTTGGTGAAATCGGTTATTAAAATAAAAATACTTTTTATTAGGAATAGTGATGATTGTAAGTAATTTTATCCGAAACGGATGGATTTACAGCCAAGTGTCCAGGTCATCCACTCGTCACTCGCCTAGCCGCCAAAAGCCCTATAAATACCCTTCTTCATTCTCCAATCGATTCACATAACCCATCTTCGCTTTTGTTTTTATTTCCAATAAATATGGAAGCCCCCATGAAAAATGACCACAAACCACCATCATCATCATCGTTCGATTTGCAACACCAATACCCTTCAGAAAGGCCCATTTGGCAAATTTTGATGGTAGCCTCCATAGCCGCCGGTGTTCAATTCGGCTGGGCTCTTCAGCTCTCCTTACTCACCCCTTACGTCCAACTCATCGGCGTCCCACACGTCTGGTCCTCCTTCATCTGGCTCTGCGGTCCCATCTCCGGCATGGTCGTTCAGCCCGTTGTCGGCTACTACAGCGACCGATGCACCTCCCGCTTCGGGCGCCGCCGTCCCTTCATCGCCGCCGGAGCTTTCCTAGTCGGCATCGCCGTGTTTTTCATCGGTTTCGCCGCCGACATAGGTGTCTCCACCGGCGACGTTATGGGCGCGGCGAGGAAGCCCCGCGCGATAGCTATTTTCGTGGTGGGGTTCTGGATACTAGACGTGGCTAACAACACGCTACAAGGCCCATGCAGGGCCTTTATAGCGGATTTATCCGGTTCGAATTACAGTAAAATTCGAACCGGAAACGCGTTGTATTCTTTTTTTATGGGAGTAGGAAATGTCCTGGGGTACGCCGCAGGCTCCTACCCCCACCTGTATAAATTCCTACCGTTTACAAAAACGGATGCGTGTGAAGTCTACTGCGCGAATTTAAAAACATGTTTTTTTATCTCGATTGCGCTTTTATCTAGCGTGACGATACTCGCCCTCGTCCTGGTGTCGGAAGATCGTTATGTTCCGGAGCAGGACGAGGACGGTAAACCAGCAGGTAAACAATTGTTGTTCTTTGCGGAAATGTTCCGAGCATTGAAAGGACTATCGCGGCCGATGTGGATCTTGTTACTAGTGACATGTTTGAACTGGATCGCGTGGTTTCCGTTTCTGTTGTACGACACCGACTGGATGGGCAAAGAGGTGTACGGCGGAAAGGTTGGTGAAGGGAACCTGTACAACCGGGGAGTCCGGGCCGGAGCATTGGGTTTGATGCTTAACTCGGTGGTGTCCGGTCTGGCTTCGCTTGGGATCGAGCATGTGTCACGTGCGATAGGGGGTGTGAAGCGGGTGTGGGGGGGAGTTAATTTCCTTCTGGCCGTTAGTTTGGGGATGACGGTTTTGGTGACGAAGCTAGCACAGTCTACACGGCAGTACACGACGTTGGCTGATGGAACCACCAGCCCACTGCCACCTAACGAAGCTGTTAGAGCCGGAGCGTTGAGTATCTTTGCCGTTCTCGGTGTCCCGTTGGCGGTCAGTTTTTATTTCTCGTTGCCTCATAAAAATTAATTTAATATTCAAAACAGTTACTTTTTCAATTTTGGAAATATATTTTTCTTTAAAATAAGCATTATATTTTCCGATCCTGTTTTTTTGTTTAACAAGTTTATTAAGTTCCTATTAAGTTTAAAAATTATAATTAATGCTTTATTAATTAAAACACTAGGTTAGTTAATTTTTAAAAATGTTTTATAAAAGAAATGAAAAAATGTTTGATTTCTAAAAATATTTTATGAACAAATCTATTTTTTTTAAATGAAAAAAATTATTGAATTAATTATTATTTAATAGGAGAGAAAAGCGAAAAACAAAAATATATAAAAAAAATAATTAAATAAACTTTGTATAATTAATAGGAGAGAAAGATACATAGCAGAATGACAAGTTTCCTACTAAAACCTTTATTTATTATATTGTATATAGATTTCTCATAAGTTATATTAAAACTAATTCCATGGATGTATTTTAAATTGAAACTCGTGTTTTCGTTTTTATATTCAAAGATAAAACATATAATAAAGAATGAGAATATAAAAGTAGTCGGATATATGCAGTTTCTGGTTATTTAAGGTATACTATTTCATATTTATTAGAGATTTGAATAGCTATTAATGGAATATATCCTTTGAAAAAGCAATTAATATTCTGGGAATCGTTTAAATCTTTTATTATATAACGGTTTAAATTTAATGCTGCTTGCTGTATGGAGTTTTTCATGTTATTATATATGGTAGTTTTTAGCAATAAGTAGAAACTTTGCTTAGAATTAGTTTATTCCAAATATACAATTATTATTAAGTATTGGTTTCTATGAATTTTTATTAAAAATGTTTTTAGATTTATAAATTAAACAATAAAAATCTTTAAAACACTGTTGTTTTGTGGTATGATTCAGGTGACTTTCAGTGTCCCTTGTGCTCTAGCTTCAATATTTTCAAATGACTCTGGAGCTGGACAAGGTAAATCTTTATTCTTCTATTTTTTATTTTTTTTTAAATAAGTTTTTTTTTAAATTTGTTTAATTAACCTTTATTTATATGAATCTTACTTGCAGGTCTATCACTGGGTGTTTTGAATCTTGCAATCGTCATACCTCAGGTACAAATTATTATCTCTAACTCTATTATTACAATAATAACAACAAAAATAGTTTTCAAAAATATCTTTACAAAATAAGAAACGTTAAATTTTTTTGATGTAAACCCAAAAAAAGTTTGAGATTCTGTTACGAAGACTCCAAATTTTCATTAATTTTGTGTGCAATTTAGCACATGGACCACAAGATATGTTTATTGAATTGTGGCTTGACGACACAAGTCTTCTTGTATATATGTTGAGACCTATAGTCTTGGACTCATTTATGACTTGTATATCACGATCCAAATATAAGTTTTGTATGTGTATATACATGTCTAAAATAAATAAAAGAGTTAATTGTATAAATGGCCTCTGTGGTTTGATCAAATTGCATGTTTGGTCATTAAGTTTCAAAAATTGCAAGTTTAGCCCAAACATTTGAGACCCGCTGCGCCTTTAGGCCCTGATGTTAACAACAGTTAGTTTTTTAACGGAAAGTTAACCCATGTGTCATCCACGTGACTTACAATTGAAAATTTTATCTTAAAAATGATTAATATCAGTAAAAATCTATAGAAGTTAGTGATTTTTTACAAATTTTTACAAACTTTTTTTATTATTTTTAATATTTTTTTTACTGATTTTAACTCATTTTATAGTTAAGTTTTCAATAGTAAGTCACATGGATAGTATATGGGTTAACTTTACGTTAAAAAACTAATTGTTGGTAGCATCAGGGGCTAAAGACGCAAGAGATCTCAAATATTTGGGCCAAATTTGTAATTTTTAAAACCTAGGGGCCAAACATACAATTTAATCAAACCACAAGGGCCATTTATACAATTAACTCTAAATAAAATGAAATTTTGAACTCAAGTTTTACCATCAAGTGGAACATGTTACATTACTTTCTCATCATTGACTAAAAACCAAAGTATGTACCCACACCACTATTTGACTTCTAATAGTATGGGGTGGTGGATGGTGCTTTAAGAATGAATATGTTACCCTTGTGAAAATGACTAATTAGGCACTAATAATTAAGTTGGTCATAAGTCGAATATGGTTTTATAAGCCGACGGGTTAAGTGAGTGTTTTTTTTTTTCATGTCAAACGGGTTGAAAATGAGGCTAATTAATTAAGGAAATAATGGGTTAAATGATATGCGCAACAGATGGTGGTATCGGTACTAAGTGGACCATGGGACGCGCTGTTTGGTGGTGGCAACTTACCGGCGTTTGTGGTGGGTGCTGTGGCAGCTGCAATAAGTGGCATATTCGCATTCTGCATGCTTCCATCGCCGGCTGCGGACGTTAAGATTTCGGGAGGGGGGATGCATTAGATCAAGTTACAGGAAAGATGATAAAAAATTAATATATTTTTTATTTGGATGTTGGGTTTGTGCATATATGCTAAGCATGATGCAGAAATCACTAGTGATTCTGCATATGTGATGTTTGTGTTTAAGAGAATGTTATGACATTCCTCCATTAATCGTGTGAGAGACACCACGTACTTCATGCTTGATGGAATTAAGTCTTTGCTTTATTCATGTATATGTTTTTTCTTGGTTCATGAATAAAAGATTTTGTTGACTCCCATATGTACATGTATTTTAGTTTTGTTTATTCAACTTTGAATGTTCAAGTGTGTGTATATATACAAAGGGGTGTTTATTCAATGTGGTGGTGACATGACATTAGTGGCGGATACAGAAATTTTTTTGTAGAAGGGGCAGAATACGGGTGGATAAAAAAGAAACAGAGGAAAAAATGAAATAACAATAAAATAATATAGTTCATCAAATATTTAAACACGATATAAAAATAGCTCGATTACAATTGTCTTCTACGTGTTTTCATCTTTCGGAAACGCTCGATTACATCTTCATTAGTAACATTGAAAAGTTCATTGGCCTATTAAAACCCGTTATTATTTTGGACCGGACAGTGGGCATTCGCCCACCCTTTTACCTACTTGCATCCGCCTCTGCATGACATGCTGCTTTTCACTTTTTAATGAGTCCATACATGTAGCCTTATATTTTGGTTTTAAGCTAACTAATGGTACAACATGATTGAATCACATAGATGGAGAATCTTAGTGTATCCACTCTATTAAACAAGAAATTAAATATGAACAAGTAGAAGAAGAGAACAAGGATAAACCCTAAAGAAACTTGAATAATCGAATGAGGCAACTGACTATCATGTTTACATGACATCGACTCTTTATACATACATGGATCGACACATCGTTTCATATGAAACATCATGACTCCTCCTAATAACCTAATTTGATCAACTTGCTCATATACGACGTAATTGAATCAGTTTCTAATTTACAAATGTTACACTATGACCCTTGACGTTTTACAAATATACAAACAGACACTAATTTATACTTTCTAACAAATACATAATTAACCCATTTTTATTCAAACTTATATCAAACAATTAAGGCTAACAATCACATCCCTATTTGTTAATCCAAGTTTGAGTCTTCTTTTTTATTCATCTTATGTCTCTTGTTCCATGCTCTTCTTGAATTTTGAGAAACATCAATCAACTTAAAATGGTAGATTATTCCCAGGCTCTTTGAGTATAACGTCTGCATCAATAACTCTCACCGGAATCAAGTTTCAAATCTCTTTCTTGAAGCATCAACCAAGTGCAAGTGAGCAAAAACAATTATGATCCCTTTGGGCTTGAATGAATTTTATCGTGACCCGACATGCAAACTCATTTGAAATAATTTATGACTTTTCAATATATATGCCCGATTGAAAAACTTGCCTGGAATATGCTTCTGACATTATGATTGAAAATGAAGATCTAGTCCCTTCTTTTGAATCTTCTTGTGATGATTTCCCACCTAAATCCAATCTTGGCAAAGTGTAGGTTCCGGGTGTCACGGATCGTCTCGTGTGAGTGAGTCTCTAGTCGAACAGGGTGTGAAATGCCCGTGACTAGATGGAGTATAAACGACAATGGAAACCGATAACAAACACAAATCACAAAATGCTTCGTCTGTTATCAATATCACTGCCGATTACAAGATGTCTGACTAAATACAATAAGAGCGTCCTTAACAACCAGCAATATATACTAACAGACCTAGTACCTGCGTACATAGCAAGTACGCAAGACTTGCTTCATGCGTACTTGTTTAGTACGCAGGACAAAACTCATGCGCACTAAGTACACAAAGCATACATACAACTTCAAACAACAAGTAGAGACACAAGTTCATACATACATGATTACAACTCGATAAATCAAATGCAACGGAGACATAATACAATACAAAAGACATTACAAAAGCAGGGACAATCTTCAGAGTGCTTGTCACCATAAATGCTTCAACACAAAGCGTTAGCGATTCTACTAGGGACCAACACGAACGTGATCCATTGATTCACTGTACAATGTAGAATCCTCTCTATGTATGTCAAACCGACTTGGATTTGTTTGGTAATTAATTTCCTAGAATCGCCATATTCAATTTCTTGTAAGCAGTTCCTCTCGGATTTTTTTAAAAGAATAGAGAAAATGTAGTGATAAAGGTATAAAAAGTATTATTTAATTGAAAAGAAGAGAAAAAATGTAGTGATTTTAGTGTAATTATAGAGATTGAGATAGGAAAGCTACCGTGAAAGCATACTATGTCCACTCCAATAGAAATTACCTTTAACAAACCCTAGTGGCAATGAGATGGGTAATAGAATGGAATCAATACTAAAGTCTTATGACAAAGCAAAAAGAAAAAAGTATTTTTGGAATCATCAATAGTTAGGAAGATTGTTGGAAAAATCATAAGAACTGATATTACAATATTACAAGTGTATGGCACTTCTTACCAAAAGTGTGATGCTGCCGATAGATGTGTATGAGATCAATCAACTCAATTGCACATGATATAATAATCATTTAATAATTTCAAATATCACCAATCTGTTAAGTCACTCCTCATAACAAACTAAAATAATATACTTATTATAGTTCCACAATTGCACCAGTTTCATACAACTTCAATCAAACTAACAAAACATAAACCGATCATCTGACTTCAAACTGAAGAGTAGAGTAAAGCATGCTGCCATGTCACCATCAATACCGCCTTGGAAAGCGATCCGTGAGCCTCCCAGAAGGGCATTCAAATGCCAGGTGGCCTCTCCCCCCACAGTTACGGCAGATAATCAAATCAACACAATCACGGCTCATATGGCCCACTTGCTGGCACTTCCTACACACAATGTCGCTAAAGCCGCCACGTGGGCCGCCACGATCATCAACCATCATGCTTCCCTTTGGGCAATCTCTAGAGACATGGCCCGCCACATGGCACGAGTTGCAAACTGGATCATTTATGCAGTCTCGAGCAATGTGGCCCGTCTTCCTGCAGTTCTTGCATGCCATGTCATTGGTACAATCAGCAGCTATGTGGCCTTGCTTGTAGCAGTTGTTGCATAGCCTCACGTCACCAGGTGGCAGTGTGCATTGTCTAGCGCGGTGTCCTTTCTTCCCACACGCGTGGCAGATGCCCTCATTCGGGCAGTTGCCAGCCATGTGCCCGGGCTCTCTACAGTTCCAGCATAGAGAATTGGCGCTACACTCTGATGCAATATGCCTGTTTCACATCACAATGGCTACCATGTTAAAGATGAAAGGCTCCTTTACAACCAAGGTTGTAAAAATTGCAATTAATCGCTAGAGGAATGTTGGCCTAGTCACCCAATTAATCGGAAGTCGGCCCTAATAGGAGCCAATCGGTCCTTTCAGGCGAGATTCTGGTGTCTTTCCGGCGAAACTCTAGGAATTCCAGCGGATCTCTAAATATTCCGACCAGGTTAAACTAATTTCTTTATTAAGCTAATTTGTCATATAAATATATATATATATATATATATATATATATATATATATATATATATATATAATTTTGAAAATTACATATAAGTTTGAAAAATTACATACAAAAATTCCAATACGATTAATCGCTAGTCGGTACCCCACCGCCCGACTAGCGATTAACGATTTTTACAACACTGTTTACAACTACCCATTCCGACTCCTACTAAAGATTGTGTGTTCTAAACTTAAACTGAAACCAGATGTTCTTTCAACTTATATTAGTTATTAACTCTCTTTGGGAGACTCACTCATGAGTTAGAGACTATAACCGCATCACCAATGATTTTGAAAACAGAAAAAAAATCAAAACATGAACAAAAGATACAGAAAGAAGATTTTATATGCATTCAGCTGTCAACCAAGAAATCAGCAAAAAAGGGAATAATCAACAATCTTACCCCGGAAGTCCACAGTTATGGCAAATTGCCACATTAGGGCAATCCCTAGCATAGTGACCTGGTCTTTTGCAATTCTTACACAGATCGCTTTGGCTGGAAAAGAAAGAAGCAAACAACAGTTGTTACGACTTACGAGATGGAAACATAATTGGGTTTTCAGAGGCTGCATGCTGTTATGCGAATTCAGAGAAAATAAAGGTCAGAGAAGAACGCCACCCCTCCCCCCCCCCCTCCCTTCCACGTACTGACAACACAGTACGCCTCTTTTTCAAAAAGAATCAAACGCAAATGCCATTTTCAAGCATTCCCTCAAATAACAGAGTACAACACACCAAGCATCACAACATCATATGCTTTCAGTCATGTTTAATAATTGCTTATTAATGAATCATAAATAAATACATGACATATAACACTTAAAGATATGCATATAGTTAAAGCCACAAAATAAATAAGTTTTAGGCTAAGGATGATAGTAAAATAGTAAACAGACAATATGCAAAATAAATAAATAATAATAATAAATTAAAAAAATGAGGACCCAGAAACAAAGTTATTTTGAGTAGATTATAAGATCCTCAGACAATAAATCATACAGAAGCATCATCATCTCTGTTGTGTATCTCAGTCAAAAGGGCAAACCCATCCATTTGTTAGCCCCGCAACAACCCCCAACTTACATGTTTAGTCAAAGAGAAAAATTAACTAAGTAAAATATAACTGAAACCTGTAACCCCGATGAGAATCCCTCCTGTACGGAACATCACGATAAGAGCTGCGCTCAGTACGCATCTTGCGATCCATGGGGCTCCTGCTCCTGCTCCTGTCTGAGCTCATTTTCAAATCAAAGTTACAACCAACCAACCACCTCTACAACGGCTGCCTCCAACACCCTGCCCATTGCAACCACACCCTCCATGAGACAAAATCCAATCATACTTCACCTCAACATGATATCAAACACCCAATCCCAACACACATATTATTCAACATGCAACAAAACCACCACCAAGACTTTGCTCACTAATATACCCAACCCAACACGCACCACGTCATCATTAATCACATTGCTCAAAATTTAACTCAAAAACTATATACTGTTTACCATTGTCAAAGAACAGAAAATCAACTCCAGCTTCATACATAAACAATACAACTCAACCCCCCTCTCACTAGTTAGGATATGCTAAAACCATAACAAAAACAAATTAAACCTTATACCACAAAATTGCAACTTTCTCAACACACAAAAATGTGGAAAGTAGCTTTTTTCTAAATTAAATTTCACTAAACCATACATTGTTTTCTATGCATAAAATGTGGATAAATTGAATTGAATACACAGCATCTGTAATCCCTAAACCAAAGGTGCAGTCAGAAACTTCTTCATAGAGTCCACATATACACTTTTGGGAAATTGGATGAACAAATCTTATTGAGCTTATCAGATAACTAGATTCAAATTTCTCTCACGAACATCAACATGTATAGAATAACAACAAAAAAGGATCCGTTTCTAAATCTAGGAAACAAATGTTATCTCTGAATCAATAATTAATTAAAATTCCTGCAAAGATGTTAAAAATTAAGAGTTAGGTCGAAGGGAATGAAAGGAGATCGAGGAAATACCTGAACGAAAGTTGTTCAATTCGTTGTTTGACACGAAGATAGAGAGAAGCTTTTAGGGTTTCGTTCTCATCGACCTTGGAAATAGGCAATTATAGATACTACAATTTCGCAAAAACTTAACATTATAAATATTTTTTTTAGAGGAAACTTTTGCACATATTTCATCCCTAACGTTTTATGTTTTAACAGTTTTCATTGTTAGTTTTTGTGTAAATTTACTAATATACCCCTTACCAGTTCTTCTTCATCAGACTCAGTAAAATGTACATGAGACTCAATAACATGAATGACACCCCCCTCCGGCCACCGGCTCTCTAGCACCACCTCCCCCTTAATCGACGACGGGTCTTGGTGGCTCCAACATAAATGGTGGCGATGGTTAAGGGTTCCAGGAAGCAGAGACAGAGGTGGAGACAAGGTAGCAGGCGGCGTCGGGTGGTCTAGATAGCAACGGTGACAATGTTAAACGACGGCGACGATGTTAAACGACGGATATGGTGACGGGATGAGTTTTCCGGCAACACCCCATCTAGGGTTCTGTCGTAGCAACGGTGGCGGAGGCTAAGGTGAGACCTGATGGCAGCGGAAACGGAACGAGGATGGTGTTCCGATGACGGGAACGGTTTTCACCACGTGAATCCTCCGTCACCTGGTTCGCCGTGGTCATCGCCGTCGTTCTCCGATCACCACCACCGGCAGACAGTTGTTTAACGAGTGTAAAAATGTTGAGTGTGAAAAAATGGAGTTGAAATTGCTTATTGGGTCTGATGGTTGAAGAAGAAGAAGGGATGCCGGATATATTAGTAATTTGCACAAAAACTAATAGAAAACTTAACGGAGTTAAGAACCATGGACGCAAAGTGTTAAAACATTAAACGTCTGGGATGAAATTAGTTATAGAGGGACGAATCCTGAAGTTTTGTGCAAACCTCAGGGACGAAAACTGAAGTTTACTCTTCGTTTTATTTAATTTTTGTTTTCACATATCTATATCTATACTATACTATATAACTAGCTCACACATGTGAAACGTTAAGATTATATTGATAAATATTTTAACAATATTTTTTATGCAAATTTGATATTGTATTAGTAAATTTTTCATTTAATTACATGTTAAGATTATATGCATAAGAGTAATTAAAATATCAGAAAATACATGAAAATTCATTTAACAAGTTGTGCACTTTTTATAATATATTAAATTACATGTCAAATGAAATCTTACAATAGTTATTTACAAATTTGAAAAGACTTCATTGTATGTAACATTTGACGTGGTATTGGTAATTTTTCATTTTTACTTTTAACTCTTAATAATGCAACATACACTTGATCATAAATAAACACTGGATCTTTCAATACAAACCAACATTTAAAAATTATTGTCCTAAACTTTTATTCATTGTCATTGCAAAAATACAACAATTGTATATTTTTTTTTTTTTGAAGTTTTAATGAAATTCGTTTGTCTGAATATGTTAACCTAATTATAGGGATAAAATTGTGACCATCAATGTTGCTTTAAAATATAACCTTTGCTTCTATAACTCGATTACCTTGTGATTTGACCTAAAGACTTGTTACATTGCCTAAACCATTTTTTCATCAATATTTTTTAATATCATAAATGGAACACCGACATTTAAAACTAATTTATAGTTTGACATACTTGATAATGTAAGTCCATTTAGAAAACTAGGAGATTATAAACTTTCATCAAAATCATCATCAAGATATTTTGATTGACGGATGCTATTTATACTTTTATACGAAAAATCTCGCTAAAATTTTAATACTAAATCTCTCATTAAAAAAATAACAAAAAAACACAAATAAAATTTAAATTTCAATATATCATCTTTTAAGTTCATATTTTAAAACTCCAAATTTTAGAAATTTCACTCAATATTTCGGCACAGTTAAAATTAAATATGAAAAAATTTAAACTACTAAATTATAATTGGAACTTGTAAACTTGTTTTTTGAAAAAAAATCTCGTCATTTAAAAAAATTAAAGTTTAAAGTATCATACACTTTTAAAAATAAATATTTGCAAGTTTTTTAATTTTATCAAAAACTAAGTATTAAAATTTGTAAATCAAAATAAAAAATTTGTTTATAAATTTTAAATTTAATTAAAAAACTACTAATTAAATATTAGTAAACTTTATTCTAACACATATTTATTTAAAATACAAACGTAGTATTTTCAAGTTTTATATGTAAAATTAAAAAATCTTGTATTTTTATAGTAAAATTTTAAAAATCATTTTTTTTAATAATAAAACTTTAAAAACTTGTTTTTTTTAATCTCTTGTTTTTTAGTTCTTGGTGTTTTTAAAACATTAACTTTTAACGATAATTTTAAAAAAATGTTAGTCAGTGGTATTAATGATGAAAATGTTTATTTATATAATTTAAAAAAAACTAAATATGAAAGTATTAAATGGAGGATATAATTGTGGTTTGGTGAAAAGTTGTGAGATGAAATATGGTGATGTCAAGTGGCAAAACATTTAGTTTTTCTATTAGAATAGAGATAAATAAAGATTTTTAATGGCACGTGTCGCTTCCATATTAATTCTTATAATTTTTGTTTCTTGTATCTCTCTTATTAAATATATCTTTATCTTTTAATAATAATAATAATATATTTTTAAAGAAAATACCAATTATACTAATAAAACACATTTATTTTATATTATCCTTTAATATAAGAAATTTTGAAATCTAATTATGTAACTTTTCTTTTCAATCACATAGTAAATGAAAGTCAAATTACATTAAATAGTAATTGACGTATTTTCGAAACCCAATTATATATTAATTTTTACATATTTTGACTTTTGTTTTCCATCATTACTATATTTAATACATTTTTACACATGTAAAATATATACATAAAGATTTAAAAATTTTATGTACTGATATTTTTCACACCGTGTGTAGTATATACACTAGCTTAAAATCCCATTTATTAAACGTGTTGAATAAATGTAATGTTATATACTTAGTAATAAAAAGTTTATGTTTTTAAAACATGTGTAATACACGGGTTGAATAAACCCATGTACTACACGAGTTAAATAAAAATATAATGTAATCTATTAACACATACAATTGTCAAAATGAAACAATGTGAATATGTAAATATATGATTACAAGTTTTTTATTTAAATCATAGCTGGCTATAAAATTGTTTTCAGTTTATAAAATTCATAAAAATATGATTGAACAAGTTAAATGATGTTAAACATAATTTTAAATTATAAAACGTGTAGATAACAATTGAAACAAACAATTAATTTAGTTGTCTAAATTAGTGGAGTTGATTATTAATAGGAAAGAGATGCGGAAAAATGATAATGAGGAGGCCTAGAAATATAACAAATGTACTCCTAGTTTACTAATGTGTCATTAGGCTATAAATAGATAGAGTTATTAGGGTTTTTGGATAGAGATTAGTAACACACATTCTAGAGTTTTTGGAGGCTTTACTTGTAATTATCTTTTGCAATTAATCTAGTGGGTTTTCTTGTTCAAATCTTGTGGGTTCTTGAAGATTTCTTCACAAAATCATATTATTAGAGTGAATTCGAACCTATATATATATATATATATATATATATAGGGGAGGGTTCCAGAGAAAACCACATAGTTAGACGAAAACCGAGAAAACCACTAAAAAATCAATTTTAACCAATAATATAATAATATTTATTTTTTATTTTATTTTATTATTATTTTATAAGAGTATCAATATAATATTACACATTTTTACCAAAAAACATTTAAATATTGGCTTACGTATACGTAACTCATAGTGTTACGTATACGTAAACAGAAAACAAAAAAATAGCGGTTACGTATACGTAACCCATAGTATTACACATTGTTTTAGTGGTTTTCGACTAACTATGGAATTTTTTTCTTAAATGGTGTTGTATAGCAATAGTACTTGCACAATAGGTGTTGGATTTGAAAATTTAACACAAATGGTGTTTCCATACTTGCCAACCACGAATTGTGGTGTTTCCATACTTGCCAACCACGAATTGTGTGTTTACATAGTTCCTAACCACGAATTAGTTGAAAACATTGCTTGCTAACCACGAATTGTGGTTGGTAACCACGAATTGTGGTTCTAAGGGTTGCCAACCACGAATTGGTTGAAAACAATGCTTGCTAACCACGAATTGTGGTTCCTAAGGGTTGCCAACCACGAATTGTGGTACCTAAGGATTGCCAACCACGAATTGGTTGGAAACAATGGTTGCCACCCACGAATTGGTTGGAAACAATGTTGAATTCTCTCAAAAATTGAGTATTAATTTTTCTTTTATTTTTTTATTGTTTTATTATTTTGTTGAGAGAATCTTACTGTGATAATCATCTCTGTCAATTTTATTTTTTTATGAAGAAACAAGAGAATCTCTGTCAGCTTTATTTTTATAAAGAATCTTTCTGATGTGTGAAAAATGTTATAGAAGATTTGCTCAACAAATATATATTAGACTTTAACAAAAACCATCCCAAACCCTTTCAACTCTTTCATACTTTTTCAAATATTTCAAACTCTTTTAAGTCTTTATTTCATAATGTCCATATGAACTACAAAATTGAAACTAAATTACATTAGTATATTTTTATAATGAAAAAGAAATGTATATAATTTAAATTACCTCATCTGCTTGTAAAGATGTAAATTGTGAACGAAACATAACAAGAACATGACTTGTTGCTTCTCTGAAGCTTAAAGGAACACTCCACCTATCAAAATCGTATAAAATTAATTTTATAAATAATTAAAAATAAACATATATAATATATGTTGTTTTTAACTTACCGTGCACCATACGGTTTTTCTCTAGCATAATCTTCTGTCCGTATGGGAGCAATTGATGGTATTCTCTCCCATGCCCATAACTGTAACAATACCATCGGCCCATAAATTTATGTGGCTTGCGGGGATGATGCTTTGCAGAGATTTCTAAAAAGGCTAGCAAGAACAGCGCTCCCCCAACTTAGCCGACCACATTCTTTTAAATCCTCTAGATGATTTAAAAAATGTAAAGATACGTGGTTCCCAATAGAATCAGGAAATAGGGTTCCTCCCAATAAATGTAAGATGTATAACCTTGCTCGTTGTATAGGCGATACAGTGGACTCAGGAAGCGGCTTCTCTAGTTCATCCATTATAGAAGATAACCTAAGCAGAGAACCCTTCAAATGACAAAATGCAGGATCCAAACCCAACATTTCATAACAACGGCTTTTCCACTGAGTTTTCGATAATCTTATGTCCTCTCCAGAAACGACGTTGTCGGTGATCGGCATACCCCAAAGAACTTGAACATCTTGCAATGTAACAGTGGCTTCTCCAAATTTAAAATGAAAGGTGTGGGTTTCTGGACGCCACTTCTCTACAAGTGCGGTTATCAAGTGATTATCCACCTTTCGGTAACCACAGTAAAAAACACCACCAAAACCAGATTCTCGTATATGTAACATTACATTTTCTGGAACCTTAAAATTTTTAAAGTGATTCCAGAATTTCCGATCAGCACGTCTAAGAATAAGTGCTTCATGACTATAGGATGATGAATGAAACAACTGATAAGCTCTATGGTTTCTTTCAAGGAATAATACTTCTGGACAACTAGGACCGGAAAACACTTGTGGTTCCATGTGTGAATTGTGAAACAAATGTGATTTGATAAAAAGTGAAAATGTGATTTGATAAAAATTGAAACAAGATATGCTACTTATAAAAATGTATTTGTAATGATATCATGTGATATCATTATTGAAGAATTCTTGGCTTTGATCAAAAAGTGAAACCTACTAGCTACTAAACAAATACATGTGAAACAAAAATACAAATAAGTACATATATTTGTAGTTTTGAAGTAGTGATACATCAAGTCAAATAATTACATATATTTGTAGTTTTGTAGTAGTGATACATCAAGTCATTTACAACCCGTGACAAACAAAACAATAGAGATAAAGCCAAAATTAGTGAGATTCTTGGTTGGCTGTGAATGAATTCGTGGTTGGGAAACAAGATGTGAATGAATTCGTGGTTGGCAACTGAATTCGTGGTTGGCAACCAACAAGTACCTAGAATTCGTGCTTGGTAATACAAGATTGAAGAAATCGTGGTTACCAACCACGAATTAATAAAAAAAAGATTGAATCACACCAATTCGTGGTTGGCAACATGGAATTACACCAATTCGTGGTTAGTAATCATGGAATCATGCAATTCGTGGTTAGCAAGCATGGAAAAACCATTTGTGTAACTAAATCGAATACGACACCGCTTGTGAAACTACTAGTATAAGCAGCACCGTTTAAGAAAAAAATTCCTAACTATGTGATTTTCTCTTGATCCTTCCCTTATATATATATATATATATATATATATATATATATACACACACTTAAAAGTGGTTTACATTTTATACTTTCTATATATATATATATATATATATATATATATATATATATATATACATGTTCAATTGAGAACCATCATTTTGACGAGAACCATACATTTTTACACAAATGTATACATGCATCCTTACTTTATATATGCACAAATGCATATATGTATCCTTACTTTATATATGCACAAATGCATATATGCATCCTTATATTTGTGTAGAAATACATGGTTCTTTTGGTTCTCGCCAAAATAATGATTTTTAATTGAACATGTCCTTCTCTATTTATTATATATATATATATATATATATATATATAATAGAGAAGGTAGAAAACTAAGTTGTATAATGGGAACCCCAATTAATAAATATATGTGCTCCCACTTCATACACCGGAATGCGGCGTTCTTATATTAACGTATAGATAAAGACGCTTTGACATTTTCTTAACCCGAAATGAACAGGGAGAGCACAGGATATAGAGTGTTTTGTTTTATTTGCTTACTAGGTTAGAATCTCATGTATTACACAGGTTGAATAAATGTAATGTATATTTATTAATAAGAATTTTAATATTACATAGTTTTTTAATAAAAATTATAGAAATGTTTAATTTTTTTTAAATGTTTTATAAAAAGAATGAACGAAATGTTCAATTTATAAATTGTTTTATGAAAAAAAAACCTAATTTTTTTTTAAATAAAAAACATTTTATAAAAAAGAATTTATATAAGGTTAGATATTTAATAGGAGAGAGATGCGGGAAACAAAAAATTATAAAAATAATTAAATAAGGTTATATATTTAATAGGAGAGATAGGCGGGAAAACACAAGTTGAGGAGGCCTAGAATCATGCCTTGTGTCCACTAAGATTTTTATTTATTAGGTAGTATAGATTGTTCAAATCAACAAAAAAATAAACGAAAACACAGTGATACATTTTTAACCCTTGACTCGTGGTTAAGGGTATTGCAAGGAGACGATGCAAAAGGAAACCTTTATGTTACAAAATGGAAAACTTCATTTAAATGTTGATACACTCTCTTTTAACGACTGAACCATTTTGATCAGATCATGTTATAAGCCTAACTCGTTGTCTAAGCCTAGACAGGGCCGGTCCCGAGAATCTTTAAAAAATTCTGGGCCCTGGACATGCAAAAAAAAAAAGTGGGCCCCTATAATATAATTATCATATTATATAAAAAAAACCTTAATACGACAATAATAGTTATAACAATAATTAATAAAACAAAAGTAATGTACCAAAATGATGGAGATTACTTATGTGAATCGTGAGACTCTCCTAGCGTTTTTGAAAGCAAAGCTCTCGATTAAGTCTTCATAATTCATAGTCTTCATAATTCATAGTCTCTAATGTATCACTTTCAATAGATATCATCGCTAAACCGTTAAGTCTTTCTTGGGACATTGTCGATCTTAAGTAGGACTTCAACAACTTTAACTTTGAAAAACTTCTCTCCGCCGAAGCCACCGTTACCGGAATCTTGAAGGCGATAACAACACGATTTGAGATCTTTTTCATCAAGCTCTCTCTCACATCTACAAGTTGTAATTTAATAGGTGTAACACTATCTACACGACTTTCCCAACGAGTGGTAGACAATGACTTAAGAGTTAAACCTTTAACATTGTCTTTCAAAACTTGCCATCTTTTAGTAGAATTGGCAAATATAGTATAAATCTGTTGTATGACTCCAAAAAAATCTCTAGATTTAGTACAACTATTAGCCATGTCACATAATGCGAGATTAAGACTATGACAACCACAAGCAGAATAAAAAGCTCTAGGATTTATATCCAAAAATCTTCTTTGAACTCCATTATGTTTCCCTTTCATATTTGAACCGTTATCATAGCCTTGACCGCGCATATCATCAATATCAAGACCAAGAGACTTTAATTCCTCAACCGTAACATCAAAAAGTCCTTTATCAAATCATTGATAATGTTAGGATTAAGTCCATCCCAAGTTCTATGATCAAAAATATCAACAACATCATCTTCATCCAAATTAACATCATCTTCCTCAACAACATTAGTTTCACTTACCCAACTCAAGCCCAGCCCATCTTATTATCTATTGGGCCTTATTTAAATTTTAAAACGGATAAATACAAGAATTATAATATTAATAAGATTGGGCCTTTTTTATGAAAAAATATATGTAATATATATAAAAAAATTTTGAAAAATGCGGGCCCCTCGGAATACCGGGCCCTGGGTGGTCGCCCACCCCGCCCCCCTCTGGGCCGCCCCTGAGCCTGGACATAATTAATTAAATTATTTATTTATATAAAATATATATTCTAAAATTAAACTAAAGCGAAGACGATATGTGGACACTTACCCAATCTTTCCATTAAGCTACAAATGACGACTAAATAATATGGAGACGTAATGGATGAAACCATTGACTTCATCATACTTGATGAGTCCACCATTACCACCAACCACCAACCACTTTAGTCCAACAAAAACAAATTGTAATTAAACTAGTATTTTTACTTCACGTTTCGCGAGAAGCGCGGTCATTTTTTCTCCGTATTATGTGGCAAGGGTTTTGGTCGTCATCATTTCAACTTGTAAAATACCATAAAAACAAATAGCGATATCGGATACGATACAACCACAAAACCGCGAACGATGTTGTACGCTCATATGCGGTTGTGTTTGTCACGGCACCGCAATGATAACGTCACCCGCTAGAGCGTACGACACAAAAAAAATTATACTCAATTTTGATTTAAACTCCGTTTTTAAAAATATATATACACCGGAATGTTCACAAAAAAAAGCCAAAACCAGACGTGAATTCAATTTTTTTGAAAAAAAATAACGAAAGAAAGTTATAACAGAAAAACTAAATTATTAGAAAATAAAACGGGTTAAAGCATATATTATATAATAGGTTAGAATCTCGTGTATTACACGGGTTAAATTAATGTAATATTATATTCTAAGTAATAAAAATTTATGTCTTTAAAAACTTATGTATTACACCGGTTGAATAAACCAGTGTATTACATATATAATGTAATTTGTTAACATATATAAGCATCAAAATATGTCTTTAAAAAATGTATTTTGATGTGACGGTTATAAATTCTGTTAAGTACATTTTAAAATATTTTTTTTCAATCGGATATTAATTTTTTTATATAATTGATAAATGTTACGTAATATTAAATTCATTTACTTAATGATATAATATTCATCCATAATTAAATAATAAGTATCCATAATTAGATTAACATTTAATAGGAGAGAGATATGAGAAAACCATGTAGAGGATGCACCAGAAAGTGACATTCATCCCAAAATTACTTCTTTATTATGTAGTACTAGGTTAAAATCTCATGCATTATACGGGTTAAATAAATAAAATGTTATATATTTAGTAATAAAAATTTTATATTTTTAAAAACCCATGTAATACACGGGTTGAATAAACCAGTATATTATATCGGTTGAATAAAATATAATGTAATTTCTTAACAAACACATTTGTTAAAATATGTTTCTAAAAAATGTAATTTGTCATTACAGACAGTTATAAGGTCTGTTAAGTTAGTTTTTAAAACATTTTTTTCCAATTGAGTATTAATTTTTTAATTTAACTGATAAATGTTAGTTCATAATAAATTCATTTGATTGATGATATAATAAATATTTATAATTAAATAATAAGTATTGTAAGTCCCAAACTTGACGGATCTTCGAATAATGAACACACACGATATCAAATCTCACACTTGATAGGCGGAAACTATCAAGTATGGTGATTCAAGAACACAAACACTCTCGTAATAACTTGTATATTGCTCCAGAGAAATTACAGAGAACACAAACAAAATCGCTTACCCTCTAGGCGGCTATCAACTTGTTTAACCTCACGTCTAACCTAATAATGATGCGCATTTATCTGTTTATACATAATAGAAAAACCCATGCGAAAATAAGGTATCTCGGCCTAATGGCCGACCCAAGACCTATCCCGTGAACCCATTTCACGGTTACAAATCTCGAATACCCATCTATTCGGTAACACCAACAATTATGTTTATTTGATAAGCGTCAGCATCAGATATTAAGACCCAACAATCTCCCCCTAGGTTGATGCAATCAAATGATCTTCATAACTCGAATGTAGCACTGTGATCACCACTTCCAGCATACAACGTTGTCATTCGAATCTATGGTTGTTGCTGTAGCATCGATGTTGGTGTAGTTCAACTTTTCTTTACTCTTAAACTTGGGTCTTTCTTTCTTCTCTTGGAGTTAGATCTTCATATGGATCCTAATTACCATTTGCTTGATCATCTTGGTAAAAGAGGATGTGAGAGGAGGATTCTTAACAGCTCTTTCCTTTTTCATTCTCTCTTTCAAGCAGATTCACAGTTACTTCTTCATGTGTACCTTCATTGTCGGAAGATGAAAACATATCTAGTTCTTCTGACTCAAGTACATTATGTTGTGGTGGTACTTCAAGTTTGGCAGCAAATGACAGCATTTCATTTTTCTTCAACCCTGGTTCTTGATTTGAAATAAATCCTGTAAATTCTCAGAAATTTTGTAAGCAGACATTTATATGCAACAGGGGATTCAGTATCCACACGAATACCTAGTACATTCACGTACTATCAAACTTTAGAAACTTCAATCCTTTTGATGACAAGTCTTTAAATTCAAGAATGGTCAATTTTGTAAAGATAAAATAAAAGTAAAATAAACTAAAACAGAAAAGCTAAAAACTAAACTATAACTGAAATAAGATTAAAGATAAAATTTGAAATAGAATCTTTTTGTAATTTTCTTAACAAAATGCAACTCAATTTAAACACAATTTTAAACTAACAATTATTAACATAAACTGCTAACAAAGAGTCTTTAGAAAGTTTGCAATTGGATCAAATCGTTCTTTAGGCAGACCAAGGAAAAAAAATTCAGCACGTACTTTTACTCAGAAATGTCAAGTGGATTGCCAATATTTTGATCCTTCTAAACTCATGCTTTAGTTTCAAACCTAAGTTTTTCACTGTGATTTATATTATCATTTTATGACTTAATGGGTCCCACACTCATATCTCAGAAACCTGTACTTAAATGAATATGAATTAAGTGAATTCTTGATGAACTTTAATGGACCCCACAGCTTATCAGGTAAACATTTCTTTCCTCATAATCTTTTGAACACCTAAATAATAACTAAATAAGCATAATTAGCACATGTTTATGCAACTTTTAGGGGAATCTTTGACAAAATTTGATAAAAACATAGTACTACGGGCTTACATGTTCAGAATCATCAGAAGCTCAGAGTCATAGCACTACGAACTTACATGTCATGACAAGAGATCCCTTCCCAGTCATATATTCTCAAAAATAAAAATATGTATAATAATAATATATACGTCTTTAGACATATCTTTTTGATGTATGACATTGCATTTCTTTTGAATTTATTCCTATAGCACGACATTAACATTGCGTGTCTTTTTGCTCAAAGTTCTGCTTGCTCAAAATTCTGCTTTGCAGATTAGCTTTGCACTATCATTGAGTGTCTTTTCACCTATTGCACATCAATGCATGTCTTTTAACTATATAGATATATAATATTTACAGACTTGTATCAAGTCAAGCTCGCAACCCCTTTGTGAAGGGTCCTGGTTAGTGCAATCCCAATAGAACAAGGGTTATTCACATTTCATCAACCTTTATGTTTAAATTCTTGATTATTAACAGGAAAAACAAATTACACTAATCTATGAGATGTTCCCCACTAAGGCCATAATACTATTTTGTTCAAGTGTATCACATGCAGAGCCTATCAACATATCCAACACTGATCCTAGTCTTTTCAATTTAGTGACTTACATGTGTTGATCCTAGCCTTAAGAAACGAACATTCATATCACTTCCCATTTAATTGCAAACTCCCGACTTAAACACAAACAATATTTTTGTAATTTTTTGTTAAATAACCTCAAAAGCAAACTTTTTTTGAATTTTTCTTAACTCTAGGAAATTTAAGACAAACTCTTTTTGTATTTTCTTGTATTTTTCTCATATCTCCCCCTAAATTTGTGCATTAAAATTAAAAATAATGTTTAAATTTAAACTATAAAGAAAAATATTTTTGTAACCATTCTCAAATTTCAAAAACTCATTATTTTCAAAGCATAATGTATCAAAGTAAATTGTACATTTATTGATGATCTTACCTCCCTTATCTCCTACAAGGAAACATACCATCCGTTAAAGTATTAACGTTATGCAGCAGAGAGATGTCGTATAAAAAAGTTATGGTATAATTTAAAAAAAATGTCGTATAAAAAAGTTATGCTTGTTTTAAAAAAAATGAGGGAACTTGTAAAAAGTCAACAAAGGTAGGCTATTTCAGTTTTACCCTTTTCGAAATCTTTTCACGCTTAAAACAAACACATTTGTTCTTAACCATTGATTTTCTAGATCAACGCTTCAAAATACTTCTTACGCTTCTCACGTTAAAAACACTTTGTATTTAAACCATTCCCTATATATATATATATATATATATTCTCATACTATAAACCGTGACGAAGTTTGAAAAAAAACACAGCGGGGGCGGAATATTTTTTTTCTATCAGGGGGGCTGAAACTATAAAATTTTTTGTTGAATACGTATAAATTTAACCATGAAAGACCCACCCAACACCCACACACACAATAAGAGACCCACCCAACACTCATAGCCTTCTCCCTTTCTCCTGTGAAGCCATTCACGCATCCTCCCTCACCCCCCTTCATGCGAGAGGGGGCGGTGTTCCGTTTCTGCTCATGCCGTGATATACCTCACAGGTACCCTCCCATGATGGTATACCACATACCCTAAGAGAACGCTAATCAAGTAAGTTTTTTTTATATTTAAAAAAAATTGACATAAATATATGGAACTTGTTCCACATCCCGCAAATTTGTTCTTGTTTAACAAGTTTTTGTTTAAGAAAAATATATAATTTTATAAATCAAACTAGGTTGGAATCCCGTGTATTACACGGGTTGAATAAATATAATGTTATATACATAGTAATAAAAAGTTTATGTTCTTAAAACTCGTGTAATACATGGGTTGAATAAACCCGTGTATTACACGTGTTAAATAAAATATAATGTAATATATTAACGCATACACTCGTCAAAATGAAACAATGTGTATATGTAAATATATGAATAAAAGTTTTTTATTTGAATCCTAACTAACTATAAAAATTGTTTTCAGTTTGTAGAATTCATAAAAATATAATTGAACAAATTAATTGATGATAAACATAATTTTAAATTAAAAATGTGTAGATAAAAATTGAAACAAATAATTAATTTAGTTGTCTAAAATAGTGGAGTTGATTATTAATAGGAGATAGAGGCGAGAAAATGAGAATGAGAAGACCTAGAAATATGACAAGTGTTATCTCAGTTTACTTGTTTATTAGGTAGTATAAATTTGAACGGACCTTAAGGGGAGTTTTGACTATGATTAAACTCAATATACTTTTACCTAAAATAAAACAAATTAAAAGTCATGTTTTTAAGATAAACCAAATAATTTAACAATTTTCATAATGTGTTTTAGAATGTTCATGTGATCATCATCGACGGAAAGCACGCATGATTAAAGAGAGAACAGTATTAATTGCATTTATTCGTTGACTTTTTTTTCGACGTAGTTAAAGCTTATTCATGTTAATATTTTGATAATATTTAGAGTAAAGTGTAATTTTTATTCATTTAGTTTCACAATTTTAGCAACTTTTATTTAAAATTTTTTTTTTTAACTTTTTCGTCCCTAACTTTTCAAAACCTAGTCATTTTCATCCAACTGATAAACTCTTTCTACATTTTAACATTAAATCAGGGGTCGGTTTGAAATTCATAGGTTAAAATCTAACCAAATTACCTCTGATTTAACAAAAATTGTCTCTGATTTAACGTTAAAATGTAGACGAAGTTAGTGAATTTGATGAAAATGGCTAGATTTTGGAAAATCAGGGACGAAAAAGTTTTAAAAAAGTTTTTAAATGAAAGTGACTGAAATAACAAAACCATATGAATAAAAATAACACTTTACTCTAATATTTATTAAAACAAATCAAACCAAAAACCCACTTCTCTAGCAAAGTTAGTAGAAGACATTTAACACTTGGGTTAAAAAATCGTGTTAAGGCAGGCAGCTTCGTTGACATTAACCCGGAAAGAGTGGAGCTCGTTCAATCTTTCTTGTATTAGTGGTTAAGTTTTTTTTTCCGATGCAGAGATGCACTAGTCCAAAACTTGATATTAGTTTCTTACTACTTAGTTCCTGCATATTTTAATAAATATCGGTTAAAGCAATAATAAGTTTTTTTTTGAACGGCAATACCTAGATATTCAAGGATAATTGGGTTTCCCTGCAACAACACCTAGAACATCCAGGACATCCCACCACAGAAGGAAACCCCCAACTGGGTAAACCCCCTAACCTGGCTAGGGATGGCAATAGGTCGAGTTCGGGCCGGGTATCGGTAATCCCAAACCCATACCCGGTTGTAAAATTGTGTCCCATACCCGGCCCATTACCCATCGGGTTTGTGTCGGGTATCGGGCTTACCCGTTAGTATCTGGTATCGGGCATACTCGCGGGTATCGGCCAATAACCGTCAGGTATGTGTCGTGTACTTTTCTATGACTATATTTATAAATAAATATTTCAAAAGAAAAAATATTTTTTCACAAAATAAACTTTACTAAAATGAAACATTAATAGTCATGGGTTAAGAGAAAATAAAATTATAAATTAAAAATTTTAGGGTATATGGTTCGGGTAAAAAGGTATGTGATTTCGGGTAATCGGGTTGGGTATCACCTAATCCCATACCCGCTAAATTTTCAAAAGTTAATCCCATACCCGGCCCCGTACCCATCGGGTTTCGGGTATACCCGCCCCGAACTCGTCGGGTTTAGGGTATACCCGTCGGGGTCGGGTTATTTTGCCATCCCTTGGCCACAGACCCCTTTTTTTTATGTGGCCAGGATTCAAACCCAAGACCTCTACTATGGAAAGTCTTGGGGCTACCATTACACAAGATGGTCAACGGTGCAATAATAAGTATCATGTACTTCTAAATAGAGAATAGCAAACAATTCTATCGCATAGATATCTAAAGTGTAGCCCTACCGATCGTCTTTCGTTACAGCTCCTTCAACTGACCTTTACGGTTAACAAATAACGAACAACCCACTCATTGACTTGTTAAAAGCGAACACTTAAAAAGATCAACGTCTTATACACTAATGAACAAACCATTAGCGTAGGCTCATATACAAAACTCTCATTTCTAAAGCATGTAACGGGAACAAATAGTAAGATTGTGCAGGCTTGACCAACACTCATGATCTTTATTACATTTGAGCGACAAGAGTCGATCTCTACCATATCTTAACTTGTTCATTACATCTGTATTTCTGAACACAATATAATTCATAATAAAGCTCAGTCATGTTTACGCAAATCAGAATTCAACGTCGATCAATTTCACTTTCGGAACCTGTCTCCATACATTCACAGTACATAAAAACTCACCGTATGGTTCAAACTCCACAATCACAAAGTGATCAACTTGATTCAGTAAAGTTACACTTAAAATACAACTTTTTCAAGCCCATAGGCCGTGAAAACTAGCCCAGAAACCGATCCACTAACATGTCATCATAGCCCAAGAGAACAGAATACAAGATGCAAAGAAACAATCACAATATGTAAAAATCAAGAAAAACAGAAAAAAAAAAAAGTCGAAAATGCCCCTGGCTAGGAGTGGATAATGTCGAAAAGGCTGCTGTACACCAAATCCATTCCCAGGTAAACCTAATTTCTGTCTTGGATTTCAAAGACGTTGCAGTGTTAGATCTTGTATTTTGCATTGGTTCGTCGGTTGAAAGATGGTGCACAACATGAGTCTAATAGAGATTGAAATCCACGGCTCCAAAAGAATGTATGAAAAAAGAACACTATGATAAATGACCAATTTGCCCACGAAAAATAACTATACTTCATACTTTGACAGCCTCTCTTTTACAGGTGGCTCCAAAGCCGACATACACTGCTCCCATGCTCCATTCTTCAACATCTATCATAAAATACGACAGTGAACCCTCATTTAATCGGGTTTGACCAACAAAACACTTTTGTCTATATATATGCATACATACATAGGGGCACGAGACGTGACATATCGCTTCAATGAAAAGGGTAGAACTAAAAAACAATATATGCATATGTGCATTTAGATAAAAGACTATCAATACCTGCTTATAACCAAGCAGCACCTGTGAAACTTCATTGTGTAAATCCTCACTCCTTATTTCCTGTAGAAAAGAGGAGCAAGAATAAGTCAAAATACAAGATTTATAAACAAAAATACTGAACCAGGAAAAATGAACATGTCATCATGTTTTTACACTTATCAAATACAAACTAAAAAACAGATTTATAAAAACATACTAATACTATCATAATCATATCTAATAATATCATTCTCATCCAATGTCCAATCAAGTTGCCTACTTGTTCTCATGTCCTCTACTCCTCTTGGCCAAATAACAGTTTACCTTAAAACTAAGTTATGTCATGCTGAATATATGGCGTTTGGAAGAATAGTGTATGGAAGTGCTTGTGTAAGTTGAAATAACTGTCTTTGGGAATTCAGATTATTAATGGAGTAAAAAAATAAAATGACCAAAAAGTGCTTTATGTGAAATGAGGGTAAAGTCTAACTAAATATGTTGAAATCGGGTAAATAGATAACTTCAATTTACCCTTCAATGATCATTTTTCTTAAAGCTGGTATGAAACTGATTAATTGAAAATTATCAGAAAACTAGAAACAGGATCTGCTAAACTTAAAACTGATTATTGTGATTTCAAGTCGTGGTAATCAAATAACTAAATGCAAAATGTAAATCCAAACACCCTCTACATACTAAGGGTGTTAAATGGGTCGTGGCCGCGGGTTGGTAGGTCAAACCCGACACAAACCTGAAATCATGTCAGACATGAAGCCAAACACGACACAAGTTTTCGTGGGTTGACGCATGAGCTTGATATGAATACAACCCGTACAGCCCAAAATTTTATTTTATTTTATTTTACCTTTTTGCATTTTAATTCTCTTAAAATTAAAATTTAACAACCAAAAATACAAATGTACATAAAATAATTGTGTTTAACCTATATAAACCTTATGCTAATTTCTCTTTTATCTTCTTTTAAATTCAGGCAAAAAATACCAATTCGTTTAATTTAGGACATAGTACACTTTTTGGAAAATTTATAAAAAAAAACAAGTTAAAAAGATCGACCCGAACACTTTTTGGAAAACTTATAAATTGGTTTGTCAACTAAGTTACTTGTTTGTTTTGGCAATTGTTGTAAGGAAACTTACATGCCAACTAGCAATAGCTCTACACAAGAAAACAAGTGAACTCACAGCCCCTGAAGGGTTTGCTTTAATCTGCAAATCAACCAAACATAAGTTTCTGTTTCAAAAATCAAAATTAAAGAGCAAGCTTCACATTACCATGGCACATAGACCTCGAAAAGCATCCTCCTTTTCAATATCATCCCGAATCCTGTCAAAAGCATACAACAATTAATTATGAAACTTTGAATGCAAGTTTTGCAATGAATGTGTAATAACTTATACTTGCGTAAGTACAATTTTGAATGATATATATGCAACAAAAATACTCACATAGCTAAAGCAATACACCATGATTGCATGAAATGTTCCATGTGGGGTGACACAAGCTCAGGGCAAACTGATGCAAGTCTACCCAGGGTGATGGCACTATTTTCAATGAGGGACTTATTGAGTCCCTGCTCACCATCAAGAAAAGTAAATGAAACTGAAACTGTACAAATAATTAAACAAAAACTATAAAGAAAATAAAACAAACTAACTAAATTACCTCTGCATGTTGTAGGATTGGGACTAAGCATGAAATTACAGTCATCACCACAGGAGAAATTTCTTGATTGACCTGAAGCATTCGTTCATCAATAAAAATAAAAATAAAAACTTAAACGTAAGAAGTTTATTTTCTATGATAGAAAATAAACAGCTTCATAGGCTGTGCGTGAGGTTTAAGAAATGTGGTGGACTAGATTTAGCAATCTCAGATCAAATATGAACGGATTGATTCAAGTAGTTATGTTTTGTTTATCTCAAATGGGTCAACCATTTAAACTCAAAAAGTTTAGCTAAAAAGGTAGCAAGGTCATACATGTCCCGAAAGTGTATTTTCAATGCATACAAGTCTCTAAATAATTTTATTTTAATATTAAATTATTATTCAAACAAATGATGCTTGTAAATTGTAATAGTAGTTAATGCACTATATACACTTGTATATAAATTACTTGTTTTGGCCAAAAAGTATGAAGACTGAGCATGAAATTAAAGCCATCACCACAGGAGCAAGTTCTTGGTTCACATGAAGCATTCATTTATTAAAAAAAAAAATCTTAAACATGAAGCATACTTTCCAAGATAGAAATTAAAAATTTCATAGACTGCACATTAAATTTGACAGATGTGTTGTACTAGATTTAGTAATTTTAACTCGTTTACTTATGAATGGGTTGATTCGGGTGGTTATGTTTTATCTTTAAGGGGTCAGACAGGTATACTCAAAAACTAAAGCAAAAAAGGAAACGAGTCAAATAGGTCAAAAGTTGCCCAAAGTATACTTCAATCCATACAACCTCCAAAATCATTTATTAAAAATTATATCATGATTCAAAATATGTTATTTGGCAAATTATGATCATATTACTTACCCATGTATAAATACTAATATTTTGAACAAAAAGTAACACGGGTCAACTAGGAAAACCACCCATTACCCAAACTTAAACTGGTAATTGTAATGCGTTATTGTATGATTAGGGTTTATACAGGGAGGTGTTTATATAGAACACCATATTACAAGTCTAGTCCCTATACTATATCACTTAGTCTAATACCCAACCAGGATAGATTTTAGTAAAGAGAACACACCTTAATTGCTAATTCCCCAATAGCCCAGCATGCATTATTTGCCACAGAGATGGTTTCCTTTAGTTTGGGTGTATTCTGCAAAATGTGTAAACTTGAATTTAGATATATTACAAGAATGCTAAGAGTTAAATGAACATAAAGAGTCTAGAGGTCATCATACCAGTTGCTTGGCAGCTACATCAAGAAACTCAGGTAAGCGAGGGCGCAAATGAATTGGACAAACCTAATAAAGAGAACACAAGGTAATGTGAATGTTGGAACTAGGGTTTACATCTATAAGTGAAAAAGCATGTTTATTTCAGTAATTATTAATGAAATAAACGATAAATATAGTGGGAGATGAGAACCAAAAATTAAAAAAGCATATAACAATGACATAATCACCCCTGCATACCACACAGAAAAACTATAAAATATGGTTCACAAGTATAACTTGATAAGATCAGCTGATCAAATTACCAACTTACCCTTGCAAGGTCTCCAAGCAATGCAAATGCACTTTGACGGATATCAGCACCATCATCCATGCAACATTGCAGAAGGAGATCCCTTAAATTACTTTGTGATACCTGTGAAGAAATTCGATTATAAATATGAAGCCTATGATTAGACTCCTATAAACTGCACATAGAAATTTCTGCACTGTATCGAGTAAAATTTCGAAGGAAAGAAAAAATAAGTGAATACCAGACTCTCTATTCCACTACCAAGACCTTCAGTCAGTCCGGATAGAAGATCCAATGAACAAACAACAAATTCTTTGTCAAACTGAACCCCAGCTGAAACAGGATCAACCTGCAACAAAAGCACATCAAATTCACAAAAGTTGTTTATACATGAGGTCAAAACACTTAAGTGAAACATGTTATATACTTATATTAACCCTAATACAAAAAAAAATTTAATTTGACTTGCAATAATTGAATGAATAATAACAAAGTTCACTGTCAATGGTATGTGATGTGTTGCATGAAATGCCAGAATGCACACAAAGGACATACAAATATAAACTATTATTAACAGTATTAAACATTAATGATTCATAGAAGAATTAAATTTTTCTGCCCACAACCTTGGCTAGCTGTTGGGTCTGGATAACGTCTAGGCATCTCTGGAAAACAGGCTGAGAAAACTGTGAGAATCCACTACCCAATGCCTGAAAAACAATGAAAAAGTGTATTTTATAACAATGATTCTATGTGAATAAAAATGGTAGAAAGCATGTATTCAAATAAACTGCATACAGATAAACCGGTTAATACTCCTAGTACCTGTGCTATGGAAGTAAAGCACTCCAAAAGGGGGAAAAGGTCTCTGTCTGAATTTGAAAGTTGTTGCCACTTAGAAATTAATGGTGGCATCAAAATTTCAAGGTATTTAGGCTGCAGTTCACAATGAAGTTTATAATGTAAACATATCCTCTAAATTACTAAATTTAATGAAGTGAAAGATACAACAAACAGGGAAAACCGTAAAAGATGAAAGAATGACCCAGAGCTATTATATGCATTACCTGATTCAATTCCCCACCAACTGCATCTGCTAAAGTACCAATAGCATCATATACAATTCTGAGATTCCTCCTCTACATAACATCAAACAAAAAACATACTGAAATAATTCAGTTTTTATAAACATGTCTAAGACACTAACTTGTTAATTAAAAAATTAAACTTTTGGACAAAAATGATTTGGGACATAAAAAAAAAGTCATATTGACCGTTATCCAACCCAGCCATTTTGCCAGCTAGCCAACAACAGAAGATTAAGAATCAACCTGGTATTTCCCAAACGCGCACATTAGGTGCTGTAAAATGATCTCCAAACAAGGTGCCAAAAGGTCAGCAGCTTCCTGAAATTAAAAGAACAGTAACTATATGCTGTCAAATTCACACGAATGAATTAGATACTCATTTACTCTTAATAACAACCTCTTCAAGAGTTGCAAAAGCAGAGCAAGCAGCCTCCTGCACACGCTTGTTATCATCCAAAATCCTTCTTAAAAGACCTGTGAGAACTTTTTCAAACTGTTCATGTCCCTCTCTGTAACCAGCACCCTGAAATAAAAATCAAACAAATTAATATCTGGTTTTTATATAACCTGCCATGAATAACAACTTTTAACATTCCAAATTCAGAAACAACATGATGCCATTAAGCAAGTGATAATATCAAGCTAAATGTGTAGAACTGAATCATTATATTATACCTGGACAATAAATTTGCTAAAGCGTGAGAGTGTCCAACAAGAAATGCTCCTTATCAATGGAAACTTATCATCCAAAAGAGGAATGAGGAAGGCTATAATCTGCAGGAAAAAAAAAAGAATAATTTTAACTTCAAGAGGACACCAAGAAGCATAGAAAGATATCACAAAACACTTATTCCATATATGCAAAGAATTTGTTGTAAAAAATAGTGATATTGGGTATTCAACATCAGTTACGCATTTTATAATTACAAGTCAATTAACATATTACAGAGCTAACCTCTGAAAGATGAGGATAAAGACCATTAATGCAACCCTCAGCTATGGCACCAAGAGCTAAGACTGCGGCCTCCCTCTCTTTCCAGCTAGCATCATCTAATAAAGATAACTTAGACTGCACAGACCATAACTTTACATTATTTCTCATGACAAAAGAGGTAAATCATCTGCAAACAAAGAACTCATTTATAAAACAATCTTATATTTTCTAAAAATTGAACAAATACCTGGACAAAGGACATTAAAGTTGGAAGAATCTCATCACCAAACACATTAGAGATTATATCCAAGGCAGCAGCACTGCACTTTCTGAGGTTCCATATATTCACTATGTCATCATCCTACAATTGTAAAAAAAGTGATATTATTACAACAATAATGTAAACGTGAGTAAAAGCATCAGGAAGTTATAAGTGTTATAAATAGACTTGGGGTGACTTTCAACCCCTTCGACCTGGTCCTATTTTATTTAATATTTTTTATTTCAATAATTCGACGAGTTTGAGACAACAATCAGCCAATTCATTAAAAATGGGATGAAACTGCCACCTGAGCTTATTTGTCAAAGAAATATTTACTCTCAAACAAAAGTATATCTGAAACATACATCATCTTCAGCATCATCCGATCCATGAAAACGTGATGAATGGAAACGTGGCTTCAAATCCTGCATAGCTAATATAAAATAAGAAAATTGTTCATGGGCCATATGTTAAAGGATGATCCTAAAGAGTTCTAAATAGGAATTGAAACCAGAACCTGATCCCTGTCTGGAAGAGAGCCGTCCTCCTGCAATTAAAAAGTTAAGTTAAGATCTGCAACTATTCATAAAAAAATAACACAGGAAAAAAGTTTACCTCCACATCTAGTAGTGACTCGTCATCATCTGCATAAGCCATGTTTGACAACAAAACCTACCATATAGGCGTAAAATAAGGCATAAAGTAATGCAAAAGCAAAAAGATGGAGAATATAATTAAATAAATGAGGAAGGATAACATACTGGAATCAAACGCGGCAAGAATGCTTTTAAATTCTCAGGTGGCAATGGTGCTTCACAATATGCAGACCTGCAAATAAAGATTTAAGAAGGTAAGATAGAAGGATAAAAGTAAAAGAGACATAAAAGAACTTAGGATCGCATTCCTTTTTCAAATGAAGGAAAAAATAACATTCTTTTCTCTAATCTTTTCTTTTATTCCTCAGAAAGTGGTTGGTTTGATCATAGATAAATGTGTATTTACGTAAGAAATTTCAAGTGGAACTGTAAAGAGGCATATATTCAACTTGGAAACATTTATTAAAAACACACATGCTGGATCTATAGAATCGAATGTTTAATACTATATAATCAACCTTCAATTGGAAGTATTGTATGGTAAGCACTCTATGACATTAATATATAATAAGCTCATCAACCCATATTTTAATAATGATATAAAGCTAGACAACAGATTGTACCGTAACATAAGCCATAAAATTCAAGAATCTGGCATATAATATATGTTTTCAATTGTTAAAACATAAAACTAATGTTACGTAACTTTTCACACGATAAAGCACTAAAAGTTTAGAGGGCACAAAGTGATAACAGCTACAAGAAATGGGTTACCAAAATTCACAGGCTTCAAGTGACACTTCATCATCAGGGTCCTTGTTCACTTGTAGCATGTATTCAATTACATTTTGCAAATGTGGCTGCAAGCACAAAAGCATCTTGAACAGTATGAGATAAGAAAAAAAAGAAGATGATCACAAGTTTATAAATGAGAAAAATCACAATCTGTTGGACTACTGATGTAATAAGAAAGCAGAAAGATGCATTATATAGGATTACAAGAATTAAGAAAAAGTGAAAACTTAAAAAAGTCCAACCTCAAGGAAAGAAGGACGAACTTCGATTAGCTGAACGAAAGCAGAACAAACCTATCCATCATGTGAGTAATTATTATTAATGATGATGAAAAGCAACACTCCAAATGAAAGAAAATTCAATTAAAGCAAGATTGAAATGATAAAAAAAGCTAAAATTGCAGAACTCGTTTTGAAAAGAAGTGTGCGGCACAAAACTGCGCCTGATCACAACATCCATGAAAAATAACGCATAAATATAATTAAAAATTTAATGAAAACTCTACTATATAGAAAGCAGCAAGGGTAAACATTTTAAATATCAAGGGGTAGAAATATTTACCAGTTTCCGTACTTCTGATGATGGATCATTAGCAAGAACAAACAAACCTTGCAGGTATGTATCCATAGACATATACAAAACCTGTAGAAAATAATGCATTTACTGACCAGTACACTGCAGTAGGAAGTATAATTATTTAGTAGAAAGATAATAATACTTACTGGTGGCATCAACATAATATACTGATTTACGGAACCCAATGCAAGCTTTCTAAGGGTGGCATTTGGAGATTGAAATGACTGTATGAAACAAGCACCACTTAAGAGTTAACACCATGTGATGAACAAGAACATATGTTCATAGATGCAACATGGAACTTAAGAACTTTGTAAAGAACAACATCCCTCTTCGAATAAAAGAAAATAAATTATGCCCCATGTCACTTGCACAGCCCTCCTCGTTCCTGTTTTTCCCGCCTAAAATTTCCACCCCATTACTAAACATGCAGACCTACTCAGTCCGACCCTATTTCTTTTTTCCTAACCCGATTCTATTCTACCCTCTCTTTCTCAAACCCTAACTACCTCCACATAATCATCGCCACCATCACAATCTTGCATCTCTTGATTCTCTTCAAGGTAAGTTATGTTTTCTGATTACTTTTTTGATCTTTTTTCAGCAGCCAAATCCCGGCGAATCTCCAAGTTACAGGTACAACGCCTTTGCATAGTTGTAATGTTCAATCTTATTTAACATAGATGTTCGATTTTGCGTAGCAGTGCAGAAGTTTTAAAATTAGAACCAGACAAGAGGATTTTGTTTCTGAGTTTCAGTTAGGAACCTCTTAGACTCTTTTAATTCATCATTGTAGAAATCGCAAACCGTTGAAATCTGAGATTCGTAACGACTATCTCATAATCAAAAGTCGTCCAAAGTGTATTTTTAATCAATAAAACCTCTTAAATCATTCTTTTTCAAAATCAGATTATTATTAAATAATAAAATTTTGTAATCCTATTTGACAAGTTAATAAGTAAAACAAAATCTAAAAGTTTGAGAAAGTGTAGTATGCGGTTTTTAACCTAGTACATGTATATAAAGTAATCATAATAACAAGTAAAATCTTACCTGGAGTAATCTTGGGAGAAATATATCAATAGGCCGTTCAGATGACCCAGGACTTTCTGCATCCAGAACTTGAGGAATATCCTCACAAATCTGTATTATATAGTAACTCCATTGAGTAAGTCGATTATCCTTCATATTCTTAATTATTATGTATCATGAGTAAACTATTCATGCATACCGTCCGTATGCTCAATGTACAGTTTGTTAAGCTCGTTTGTTGAAGTTACTTTAAAAAGATCACCCTGCTATTTTTTAATATGTTCGCATTGCTTTATGTAGAGTTTATTGATACAAAAATTAGTAGTGCCCATGTCAAACAAGGATAATAATTAAAATTTTGACCTGAATGCTGTTTACTTGCAACCACTTGCAGTTTCCCATTAAAAAGTAGCTCTTTTTTTATAACAAGTTTTTATTTCTTATTCTCATTTTAGTTCTCAAACTTCTATCATGACAAAGTAGTGATCAACTGCTCAAGCAATTAAAAACCCTCATCCCATTTATTCACATTCAAGCATGAGAAGGCACACAAGGTACAGAACCAAATAAAAGAAACAAGTATCAAATGTTCAAAACCTTCTAGGAAGAAACAAACAACACTAAGATTACAAATACCATGGAATGAGGAAACTAAGAATTAATTAAAAAAATACCTTAGACAAAGCATCCATAGCACCTTCCATATGAACTAAATCGTGACTATCCAAACACTTGACAAGTGTATGCAACAACTCAGGCCATCCTAAAACACCCCCAAGCTGAACAACAACACTAATGATCGTTCCCGAAGTAGATCTGATTTGTCTATCTGTTGATCCTAAACATGGTAACAGCTCAGCTTTTATGTATTCCTGATTTGTCTGAGGCATCAACTTGAACGCGGTTTTTAGATTATTTTTCAGAAGCAATCCAGCTGCCTGCCGGACCTCCACTGGCTTACCCTGTAAATTATACAACCCAAACAACATGAATATCAAACAACATTCCTAGTCCCTCTTGCAAACAAAAACAATAAACATCAAGGATATCAAACCAACAAACTGATATGAAAGAAGGATGACAAATAAAAAGGAAACCCACCTAGTGTTTTTTTGTAAATGCATATATTGCTGCTTTTATGAATAAGCAATTGCTTCTTCAATATCACATAGTCCACATGAAAGGATATCATACAAGATATCCAAATTGATTTTTGTGCCACCAGAATCACAGGGAACATACAAATCTATTGTAGTACCCCACTGCCCGACTAGCGCCTATCAATTTTTATAACACTGACTAATAGTAACTAAATGTTTGTGACAAGGAAAAATGAATGATGAATCGCCTACTAAAACTAACCAAGTTAACCAACCAAAACTGCAAAAATAAAAACTTATAACCACAATGTGAAATATCAAAAGCTTAGAGTCTATTTTTACACATTGTTCAGTTGTTGCTTTATAATTTTCTGACTTTTGGCTATTGAAACTTTTTCAGCATATGATGGCCAATGACTCTATGGTCCTAATTTTGTTAAACAAGTAGCCAGAACTGAAAGCAAAAAACAGAAATGTTCAACTGACCCAACCCCTATCAACTGGCTCAAAGATTCTGTTTACTAACATATCAACAACAACAAGTAATTCCAACTTATGCAGCTTCGATGAATGCTTTTCCTAACATTACTTTATTTGAGTCAAAGATTGTCCAACAACAAAGTAATTAACCCAAGCTAGGGTGTGTAAGCTATAAAAACCCAAACAAAGAAGCAAACCATCTAGAGTTTCAAAAACATGAATGGAATCCTTCTAACTATCTTACTGCAACTTCAGTTTATTAGACTCACTCAAATCTCTCCTTCTGCTACAAATATGTGCTTCTTCTCAATCAACACAACCCTATCCGAGTGCAATTAAGTTGTAAGGAATTACAACTATAGCATCCTAGCTTACTGAAAAAGACATAAATCAGATACTGTAATCTAAACAGCAGTGCGCATCAAAGTCATTCAACCAGGAAACAGAACCATCATCAACCAAGAACCTCACTATATGATTAACTAGGAGCAAATAAAGATAAGTTAACAGTAATAAACCTAATCAAACCCTAACATACCACCAACCAATTTCGCATATCAAAACAGAGCAGAAACCAAAATTACCTCGGCCCGAGCTAGGATGAAGGCGAGATAATTATTGAAATCCGGGAATTGAGAGTAGTGCTGGAGTTGCTGCCATATCTGAGATTTATCAGAAGACGGAGAAATTTGTTGCTCAAGTAATCCACAGATCTCCTTGAAACCAGCTTCTTGAGGTTGCCATGCCGCCGCAACCGTCGGAGTCGCCGTCGCCGCCATAGGTGTTATTAGCAGATGGTGGTATTAGATTGTGAAGATGACAGGGAACGAGTTGAATTTGGAGAGATTCCGATGACGACTGCGCTCTGTTCAAATCATAAACAGGGGTTTAGGATTATGCCCTCTTTATGCTTTCATTTTATTTTCTACTTTCAAACTATGAGCCCTGCCCTAATGATCATATAATCTTTTTATGTTTATATTTTAACAAATTAATCTATATCTATATAATA
The DNA here is from genome assembly GCA_023525975.1 of Smallanthus sonchifolius. Classification (NCBI taxonomy): domain Eukaryota; kingdom Viridiplantae; phylum Streptophyta; class Magnoliopsida; order Asterales; family Asteraceae; genus Smallanthus; species Smallanthus sonchifolius. The sequence goes on along the minus strand of JAKNSE010000034.1, from coordinate 3,549,776 downwards.
AATAAAGGTTTTTGTAAGACAAATTTTCTCGATTCTTTATCTTATTAATTGCACAAATTTTCTTTAATAATTTTTTATTTTTCATCTCTCTTCTATTAAATAATAATGATTTATATGATTTCTTATAAAAAGTTTTTTATTTAAATAAATATAGGTTTGTTCATACAACTTTTTTAGAAATTGAACATTTTTTTATAAAACATTTTTAAAAAGTAACTATATGACGTTTCTAAAATTTGTCTTTAAAAAACTATGCAATATGTCATAAATATGTAATATGTAAATATTTATTATTATGTATATAATATTATATTTATTTAACCCGTGTGATACACGAGGTTTTAGCCTAATTAATTTAATAATTACATGTTTGTGGCATTTTTTTAATTTAATGATTTTAACTATACTATATGATTATTCTAGATAAGAAAAAGTGATGATTCTATGGTTAATAAAAGAAAACCAAGTAATGGGAATAATGTCATCCTCAAAAGTTTTGAAATAAAATATATAATAATACTATTATAAGTTTTAAATACTTTTTTATTAAAAGTTACAAAATTTCTTATCTTTACAAAAGTTACAAGATAACCCCTGTACTTTAACTGGAATAATGGTTTGACAGGCTCCAACAACAACATTGGCCTTCGCCTTTGTTCTTGTATAACGGGACTAAAACACTTCGCATCCACTCATCCGGCATCTTCCCGTTTTTGCAAATAATATTGAACAAACCTATCAACCACTTAACTCCTTCCACGAAACATTTCCACACCTCGATAGGAATGTTCTTAAGAGCTCTCCCTACCTCTTCCGTTGTGATATTACAATAGTAACAGTTATTCCTTTTGTCTTTGCGGGATGGTGTAACTCCCACCATCTTCTTGACAATTCCTACCGGTGTTAAAAGGATCGTGAAAATAGTTTGCCATCTCATCTTGATGTCCTCCTCCTTCACCAATACACGACCTGCCTCATTCTTGATATACTTCAAGGTAACATGTCTACCAATAACATAATGACGAGTGTCTAACAATAAGATGGTGCAAATCGATGATACGATTACAAGCCATGTATCTAGTTCCAGATTGTCGTACAACTTTCTTAAAGATACACCAACAATTTTCAGTTATTTTACACTACAAATATTCTTTTTAATGTATCCAGAAGCATACACAAGGAACCATAGAGTTCTGCCCATGTATATGTGGACACATCTTTTTTAAAACATTATTAATCATATAATATATGTATATCAAATACAATCCTGTCATAATGCAGAATGTCTTCGCAAGAACATGATGAAACATAGATTATATAAGAAAGAATTACACATCAAATGAGATGTCAAAATGACAGCTTAATGGAGGTTTGTTGTCATCATTTTCGATCATGTAGCAGCCATTCCTAATATATTTTGCTCGATAAGATTTGAGAGTGCGCTATCAATCTTGGCAAATACAACCTCCTTGGAGAGACTTCCATCCACCTATAAACAAACATAAGACTTCTATTAAAGGTGATGGGGTGGTAAATCCTAACAAGACCCGAGACTTATCAACCCGTCAACTCATATACAACTCGTTTAGATAAATGACAACATGATTTTAAACGCGTCCGGGTTAGGGTTGATGTCTTTGACACGAATAAATATGTAAGTCATGTTCGGGTTCAATGGTTCAAATATTCAATAAGCCAACCTACAACCGGCAAACCCAAGCCACCCCTAGTTTAAACTAATTGTTAATGATGATAATTATGAATTTCGGATTATTTGACTAGGAAATAATCAAATATCGAGAAAAGGGCAAGAAGTTGCCACATATTAGACTAAGTGATATAGTATAGGGACTAGACTTGTAATATGGTGTTCTATATAAACACCTCTTTATGTAAACCCTAAACACACAAACACAATCACATTCTAATACAATCATATTACAAGGTTTAACTTGGTATCAGAGCTAGGTTACAACCACCTGAAAACATCTCCGGCGGGGCGGCCGCCGCCGCTCCGCCACACCTCTCTTTTCTTTACAAGCTTTTTTTTTATCGTTCAAGAACCAGATCCCCCACCACCAAACAACCGCGCTTAGTCTTCTCTATCCACTCCTACTGCCGCCGTCAACCACCACTGCCGCCTCCACCTATGGCGGAACCCTAGCCGCCACAGCGGCGGAACCCTAGCCGCCGCCTCCAGCCGCCGGAACCCTAGATGGCGACCCCTGTCCGGCCACCATTGTTTCCCGTTCGCTTTTAGTTTATTTATCTTGTTTTCACTTTCCTGTTCAAATAAAGTCCCGTTTCGGTTTCGCCACTACCTCCCTCCGCTTAGCCGTCGCTGAATCAATTTGGTCAAGCGGCCTCTATTAATTTTGTTTACAACGGTGTCGTTGATTGGGTAAACAATTGCCGCCTCTAGTTGATTTTGTTTCAAAGCTGTTTATTTGACTAATTTTGAAGACATCATTGTTATCCACCAAGAATCTTGGTGGAATGTGACATCACTCACTTGGTGGATTATGACATCACCCAAAAGCTTCTTTCAAATCTGAATATCGCAAGCCGCCAACGTAGACGCCACCGACAATTGCTGAACTGACAACCACCCCGGCGAGCCGCCGGAACCCTACCGGCGACGACGTTGTCGCTGCCCTAAACCCTAACTCTGGCTGCCGCCACCACAAAAATACAGATCCGGCCGCCGTTGCCATCTCCGGCGTCTCCATACAAGCTGCTGCTACCACCACCACAAGGTAAGCCACCGCAGCTCCTCCCCATCGCCGCCACTATACAACAGTGGCCATTTTATTCCGGCGACGTGCACCTCGCGAAAGCCACAATGCTTTCAGTTCCGTTTATTCGAGGGTTGCATAAAAAATAAAAAATAAAAATAAAAAAAATAGAGATCTACAATAAGGGAGTAAAAAAAAAAGGGGGGGGGGAACAAACCCCTAGTTGTTGAAGAACTCCGGCGAAGTGGTGACGGCCGGAAGAAGATTAGGGTTTTCCTAATGTAGTTTCGATTGGGCCTTTGAGGCTGGGCCTCACAAGCCCATTTACCATTGCTGAAAAAAAAAAAAAAACGTGTGACGGGCGGAAGCATGGCGAAAGCATGGTGGAGAAGGAGAAGACCAACTATCTTTTTAGTTTTATGTTTTTATATTTTCAACCTAAATCTCTCCCGAGCTTAGTTTGCGGGGGAATATTAGACTAAGTGATATAGTATAGGGACTAGACTTGTAATATGGTGTTCTATATAAACACCTCTTTATGTAAACCCTAAACACACAAACACAATCACATTCTAATACAATCATATTACAAGGTTTAACTCCACATAATAACAGATCATTGTAAATTGCTTATCTGTATCTAACTTTGAAAACAGGCATCAACTCCCCCTTTCCCTCAACACACACATTTGACACTTTAATTAACTTTACCAAGGCTGTAAAAATCAAGATTAACTGCCGATTAATCGCTAATCGGTAAAAAACCTTGGAATTTTGAGCAAATAGCCTAATTAATCGGAAATCGGTCCAGGCCGGCCCTAATCGAAGCTAATCGGCCCATTCTGGAGAGATTACAGCGAAACTCTAGAAATTCCGGCGAAGTTAAACTAATTTCTCATATAAAAATAAATTATGTATATATATATATATGTATAATTTTGAAAAATACATATAAAAATGTATATATATATATATAGATATATATATAAGTTTGAAAAATTACATATAAAAATTCCAATCCGATTAATCGCTAGTCGGTACCCCACTGCCCGACTAGCGATTAACGATTTTTACAGCATTGAACTTTACAAATATCTAAATGAGTTAATATACTTGTTCATCTTCAACGTAACCGAGTTGACTCGTTTACTATTTTGGGTTCATCTAAAGATATTAAAAAAAATGAAGTCATTTAACAACAGTTGAATGTTTTTTTATGTAGTCAAAGATGATAAAAATTCCTCGTTTAAGTTCTATAGACATAACCAGTGGTAGCAAAATCAGAGGGCTAGGCAACGGCTCTATACGGCTTTGGGTTGAAATGCATTACTTTTAGTGTCAATCAAAATGAGTCGGGTCAGGTCGGATTCACCTGCCTAACACTTTCTGTCCGCTTTTTAAACTTATTTTTTATAATTACTTGATGCATTATATATGGTTACAAAATATGTATTATTACAATAATAACATAAATATTTTTATACACCGATTTAAGGAGGTTGTATGTACTAAAATTACACTTTGGGCAATATTTAACCCATTTAAGTCGTCTAAACAACTTGACCCATTATCATTTTTAGCTAATTTTTAATATTGACCCGTTTGGGATGATATATAAAAGATGGACGCATTGATAAGTAAATTGGTTGAAATTGCCACCTCTAGACACAAAGTAAAAGTAAAACATGGTTAGAAGATGGGTGAAATATAGAAGAGAATAAGCAGTTAAATAGCAACATATTAACTGCATAACAAGTTAAGAACCAATCTTGAATTCCAGGTTAACTCAAGAGTGCAGAATTGCATACCTTGACTGTAATATCTTCAAACAACGAAAGGACCGATTCTACATTTTGGTTATGTGTTTGCAACCGAAGCTTTACCTAAATTAAGATCATGAGAAATTCAAATATAATGCATGTCAAAATGCGAAGCATAAAATGGGACAAAGTAAACAAGAGCTAAAACCAACCCAACCCATAATTTATATTATATATATATAGAGAGAGATGTCTAAGTTATATGATGACGTAAAATACATATTTGCAATTTTAATCTTTCACATGACATGAAGTTATCAACAAATATTTTGTTGATCAAGAAGAATACGTGTCAAAAAAGCAGTTCCTATAAACTGATATGAGAAACATGTGTTATCCATATTCTTATCTTTCACATTAATCATTGGACCCCACCTTATGATAGAACTTGGTAATCTTTATTAAACTAAGTTGATGCTAAAACAACATGCAACAGTTAGCAGAGTTTTGAGTTGTCAACCTGATCTGACCCATTCTCCACCATTAGTATGTGGCATTACCATGGCATGAGGAAGAACATGTAGAGCTAAATATTATTGGCCAAATGAGTAAAGGTATTTTTCTGTTGTTGAGAACTAAGGAGGCCATTAATTCCATCATCCAAAAACGAATTAATTATATACTCTTTTGCATTATCAATAAGCAATTTTTTTAACACGTTAAACTGAGAAATTAAATACACAGAAAAGTCACAAACAATTGTAAAATTTCACTTGTAGATTTAAAAAAAAAAAGCACACCTACTTCGAGCAAATTTAACATAAAACTGATAAAATACTTAAAAACGAAAGTAATTTAAGGGTTGGAAAACATCATTTGATTCATAGGGATTGACATAACAAACTGAATATTAAAAACATACTTTTTCTTCTGTGTCATCAAAACGTTGGGTTAGCCTTGCAGCAATTTCTTCAGTTTCAGGGGGCGAATATGTCAAGTGATATATTCTACCAGTAACTGGATCCAACCTACGACCAACCACTCTATCAACAAGAATTTCCTCAGGAACCTATTAAGTAAAAAAAATGTCTTCTCAAGATAATGAAAAAAAAAGTATCTAGATGCAAAAAAGATCACATCCAAACAAAAAAACAACATAATTTGTAATTATGTATCATTAAAGTTGCATCATGCCCCTATGCAGTTGCTACTTTGTTCAAATAACATTAATCCTAACTGTCTATATACAAAGGTGGCAATTTCAGCCCATTAACTTATGAATGTGATGATTCAGGTTGGATTTTATCTCTAACGGGTCAAAAAGCTAAAACAAAATATTAGCTTAAAAGGTAATCGGTAAAATATGTCGTCATATGTTTCACAAAGTGAGTTTTAATTGCATAAAACTAAAACCTCCTACATCATATTATTTGAAAAGTTTAAATTTTTATTAGAATTGTGTAACTTTAATAACCCCATTTGACACACCAATATCCAGAAAAAAATGTAAACTTTTGAAAAAAGAAGTGTTTCGTTCTACCCAACCCGGCTCGATCCAAACCAAAAACTACCGGTCTTGACCCATTACCCAATCCACCGATTTTGCCACCTCTTAACAAGTTACAAATAACTATTCAAATAATGGAAGCAATAAAACCCATCTCACTTCAAGAAGAATAAAAAGGTCGGGCTTAAAACCAAAGGCTTGAAGAGCCGTAGCTTGCGATGAGCTTCTTGGATATCCATCCAAAAGCCAACCCTTTTCAGCAGAATCTGGTTGTGACAGACGATCCTTAACCATCTATATCAAGGGAAAGATTCACCAGTTAAAAAGCTCTAAGAAAAGTCAACACGAAAGTCAAAGAGCCCTACCATGACAACTATCTCATCTGGAACCAGTTTTCCTTTCTCCATGTATTCCTTTGCTCGCTTCCCATTTTCAGATCTTGCTGCAATTTCTGCTCTCAGTAAATCTCCAGCTGCAATATGCACTAAATCATACTGCACATACCAACATTGCTTCATTTAGTACCGCTTCATTTTAACAGTTATCTTCAACCTATTTAAAGTAGAAGCTAGTAACATTTGTATCAATGTATAGATGTTTATGCAACTCACATTCATGCAGAGTGCATTATATTTAATTTTTTGAGATATCATGTCACTAATACATAATTAAGTAATTATATCTTATAATCTTAGTACGATCCTTATGTTAACCACTTTCCAAGGTGACACATGTCTTATGTATTTTCACCCTATCTCGTCAGTGTTGTAAAAATCGCGCCTAGGCGATTAGTCGCTAGGCGGCTCGTTAACGACTAATTTTGGCCTAGTCAGTCCAAAAATCGCTAGGCGGTCCAAATCGCGCCTAGGCGGCCAGATTCCGGCGAACATTCCGGCGAAAACCTGAAATTTCCGACCAAATTCCGGTGAAACCCTGAAATTTCCGGCGAAAACCTGAAATATCCGGCCAAATTCTGGCGAAAACCTTTGGTGTGCTTTAAAAATGAACATTTTTATAAAAATTACATATAAAAATGTGTGTATATATATATAAAAAACTGAAAATTACATATAAATATTCCAATCCGATTAATCCCGCCTAGGCCTAGGCCCTACCTCACCGCCCGACTAGCGCCTAGCGATTTTTACAACCATGTATCTCGTTCAACGCTTCAAGACACTAGACTAATAGAAGTCAAATCAATTGTCAAATGGTGGGTCCAAGGCGCTTTAGATGTTTATACATTAAGGGTCCATAGTTGAATGGATGTTAACATTTTCAACATTAATAAATAGCAGTTAGTTTCAAATGCCATAATCCAACACTTGAGTGAAATCTATAACTAATAAATTAGTAACTGGTTGCACCAGGTATGAGCACAAAAGATTCTTCTGTTTCCCGCTTAGTTTTTCTTCATTACTAACTATTTAATATTTCCGTTATTAATTCCTAAATCTTCATTGAATCATTGCTAACTATTTAACATTTCTCGTGTAAAACACCACAAATGCCCTAAGAGGATTAACACTAAAAAAAGCATATTAAATTGGTGTGCAATATTGACTCACTTTACCAGTAATTAGCTCGCATTGTGTTCCTTTACCAGAAGCAGGAGCACCAGAAATCATAATCTTCAAAGGCTTCCTCGGTTTATCCATCGATGCCCTAACCTGCTAATAACAAAACCCTAATTTCATTAATCACCACATGAATTTAAGGAATTGCAGAACTTACCAAGGAATGCCGGTGATTTGTATGCCTGCTCCGGCATCTAACACTGCTAATCGGAGAAGCTGATGATGATGATGACAGGTGGTGTGAATTGAGGAAATCAAGGGGGGGAAACGAAACAGCCGGCTGTTTCGGCTTCGATAACACCATAGACGAATTCAAATACGGACAAGAAGCCATAGCTATGATTCGGATTCACGCCCCTAACACAGTTTGAGTTCTGAGTGAGTGAACAAGAATAGGTTTCTACTACTACTACTACATGCCTGCCTTCATTGACAAAATTTGGTTGTTACCCAAAATGTCAATTAGAACATGCTACTTTTATTTTTTATTTTTGTAATAAAAAGTACAACAATATTTTTATTTTATTTTTTTGTACAAGTCAACAAAATACTAGTATAATGATATCTATAATGCTTTCAGTAAAAAATGAAAAATGTCTCGTCACGTCAGTATGGGGCAATCACTAAACACAATCACTAAGATATGTAATGGTTTCACTATCCATATACACATATACATATACATAACTAGCTTAGAACTTGTGTCTACACACGGAATGAAAAATACCAGTACATAAAATTATTAAATCTTTATGTATGTATTTTACATGTATAAAAATGTATTACATATACTAAGTATAGAAAACAAAATTCAAAATATATAAAAACTAATATATATAATTGAGTTTCAAAAATACGTTAATTACTATTTAATGTAATTTGACTTTCATATACTATTTGATTAAAAATAAAAGTTATATAATTAGATTTAAAAATTTCTTATAATTACAGATAATTTAAAATAAATGTGTTTTGTTAGTATAATTAGTATTTTCTTTAAAAATATATTATTATTAAAAGATAGTGGTGTATTTAATATGAGAAGGGCGAGAAAAAATGATGAGAATAAATATGGAAGTGACATGTGAAATCAGAAACCTTTATTTATTATATAGTAAAGATATAGATATAGATACACACATGCCCCATGCCCCTTATAGCCAATCAATAAGCCATCTCACACAGGTTAAGTTTATGTTTCCCCATCATTAACATATTGTCCATCAACTAGACTACGAAATAAATCAACAATCTACATTTTCCGTACCAAAAGCATTCTTAATGTCACACATTGGTTTCAACAACTTAGGAGGTTGGGAGTGGTACCCTCTCACTTTAAACTACTCTCTTAAACCCACCAATGAGGATATGTCACCTCATTTTGACAAACTACCCTTCATGGTGGGGGTGGTACCCGCTATTTACCCGCAAACTTAGCTTGTTTCTCCTTGTTTCGGCGGGTTAAAAACCATGTTTCAGTGGGTTCTAATACCCGCCAGCACCCTCCCAACATACCCGTCCAATTCTACCCGCTTGAAGCCGCTTCCCTTGCGGCGGTGAACCCGCCAACCCGCCTCCTTACCCGCCCTCCAACATGTGTGAGCTCTTCAACAAGAAGAGTAGAAGATGAAGGCAGAATACAAAATGCATTTGCCTTTTAAACCTAATCACCACCCACACCAAAGTATTAGGAGCATCTTTGTGTTGTGTAGCCTTGGTCCACAAATAGTTATAAAATTCACATATTCACACATGCTTTTAAAAGAATGAAATAATATTAATAAAAGAGTTAGAAGATAAGTAGACAAAAGAGCACCTAAACAGCAACAAGTCGGTATACCTAGATGAGAATAGGCATCCATATAAATAAATTAAAGAAGAGTACGTGGTATTTTTTTTTCTCTCTCTCTTTCCCTCCACTGAGTCTTTCTTATTGTATAGTTTATGAACGAGCCTACATTATTAATAATGGAATAGAAAAATCATTTAAGACATGTGTGGAAGATGTCTCTCGGCCATACAGGAGAGAATGGATAGCCCATGACCTTTTGTTGTGTTGGTTGGTTGATATATGCGATTAAGTTTTAAAATTATTCTTTTACGCATATGACATGTAATGATCATTTTATCCTTTTATATACTTATTTTTTTATGTAAAAAAAGAACAAGAATTGTAACAATAATGAAGATAGTGCTGTCTTGAAGAATAATTTTGATCGAGTTTAGTTCTTTGTGGTACGAATTGTTGGCGTGACAAGTGTGGGGCTTCAAAAACATCATAAAGAAGCATGGATATTTTTTTTGGTCTTTTAGTTGATTCACTCAGTTGTGATGGCTAACAAATACCAACTAAGATAGGCTTTGATATGCGTGTACACACATGTGTCAATGAATATGTGTGTACTAGTACTAGTGCTACTATTATTTGTACGATCCGGTCTCTCGTACCATTAATATTGTCTGTTTTACCTATAATGACTTCACGAATTTGTTTTTGGTTGGTGGAGACTTCTCATGAGGTCATCCATCCGTAACATCCCGAAAACCCGACACTAATTACCCGAGGTGAGGGATGGGCCAAATGAGAGAAAGAAGGGGGAAGGGAATGGGTTTTGGCTCATTAGGGGCATGAGTGAAACACCCTACTTATTTCTTTATTATTTTATCAGAGTTTAATGCGGAAAACGGTCTCAGACTTTTCAAAACCTTGTCACTATAGTGACAAAGGTATATTTTATTATAATATTATTTTTACATAAAATATTAGATCATGTCACATAGGGATTCTTCAACTCCGATAGACCACGTCCTCAGGAAGCTTCATTCCACGTGCCTCTTGCTGCAGTGTTTGGAAAACGTTTTTGAATTAGCTTACGCTAACTAAGTACACTGCATCGTTTATTTTATTATAAACTCTTTAGGTTCTTAATATTGTTCAAGTTTCACGAGCTCTTGGCACCCCGTGACCAACTCCGGACGTACATCCGGTCACGTCATTCGTATATTTTAATGGGTGTGCTAACCCCCACTCGATCATCTTCAGACGTACCTTCGGTCAGAGTTTTCATTTCATTCTTGAGACCCGCCTCGTAGGTTGGACATCTCTTCTCATTTATTTCTTATTGAGACCCGCCTCGTAGGTTGGATATCTCATTTCATTTATTCATTTCTTATTGAGACCCGCCCCATAGGCTGGACATCTCATTGCATCAGGATCTCGAGTATGGTTGTTATTTGTGTGTATCATCAACAAATATGAGGTACATTACAAAAACATATAATTATCTTAAGGCAGTACTTAACCTATATATACACTTGACTTCTACTTGCCGTAAGGTTTAAAACAAAGTTACAAGCAAGGTTTTCATAACCGGATTGAACCGGGCAAGCCACCAGTCAGGATTAGAAGGTATGGGCTGCTCTCGTCTAGGCCGACCAGTTTTGAAGAGTCCCGGTTCAACCGTTATGGGTTTTAGCAGTGAATCTTTTATAGCGATTTTTAAGACAATGGTTACATGTGTGCAAAAATCATATATTAAACCATTCAAAACATGTTATTACTTATATATATATATATACTAGATGGTATTAGAGTATGATCTTAAGTTTAAACGTCTATCACAATAACTTATTGGCAAAAACAATCTTTATGTGCTGTATCACATGTGAACCAGAAGATTATCGAGACATATGACCATTTCTAGTATTGTGCATTTCTATAGATATGTGTTGCAATGAGCTTTAGTTACCAACAATCTGAAAATAATAAAAACAAAGATCCTAACTTGTTGCGCTTTAGAGGGGATTGTTTCCCAAACTACTTGTTTAATAACTGTTGGGAAAAATAGTTTTGGATATCAAACTTGTTAAAAAAAATTGCAACTTTTGGTCATGTCAAATGAAAACGAGATGTCGACTATTCTTCTAGCTGTCATGTCGGTTTTGGGGTTTTTATAACACTATTACAACTTATTTACCCTCGTCTCAGTTCGGGTTTCAGTCAAGTTAACGATGGATTGGGGGTGAGGCCGCTTCGTGTTCGAACTCTGTCTATAATCATTTGTCTCCCGGATAAATCTTCTTCATAACTCACCACCTGCCATTATTTCATAACGTTTATGTAAATTCTAGAGATGACAATTTCAACTCGTTTATATTGAAACTAGAGATGGCACATAGACACAAAAATAATCAGATTTTAGGTTGTCATGTCTAACAAGTTTGATAAACACGTCGTGTTCGGGTGACCTGATTAACCGTTTGGGTCGAACCACCAACCCGTTTAAATTAGAATAGTAAATAAAAATATATGTTTATAAGATCAACCCGCCAACCCGTTTAACCCATTATTACAACCCGACACGATTGCCATCCCTAACAGATTCGGGTCAAACACGTTAGATGAGTCAAATTGGTTGAGCGGGTCAAAACTGTTTTATTTAAACTATATTATTAGTATAGTTTAAATAATATGGTTTTGTAAACATTATGTGTTTACAAAATTAACAGCATGAAAGATTGGAAGTTAACTACTTTAATCAAGTTATGGAAACAGCAGAAAATAGAGAACGGAGACCTGAGATTCCGTTTGAGTTTCGCTGAAACCTCCATAAATGCCGGTATTTTCTTCTCCGCCAGGGTTGGCGATGTCATCCTTTTCATTAGACCTGGAAAAGTAATAGAAAACAAGAAAAAAGTATCAAGACAATAATCCAAAAGCAATCAATAGAGAAAGTAACATGTCATCTTACCTCTGTGCCCAGTGCTTAGACAACCCAAATGCCGAATGAGGATCCTCACCATGAAGATCATGCCCGAGCCTTGAACAATCAGATGTAAACACCTACAAAATTGCAATAAATAAATAAATAAATAGTTCAACCCGTTTACTTATCAATGGGTCTATTTGGGTCATGTTCCCTAGAAAAAAGTTAAAAGGAAATAGTAAAAAAGTTTTACTTATATTGGATATAACATATCTTTAATTAGGGTGTAAACAAGCTGAGCCGACTCGTTTATTGATTAATTAATTATTTTATTTATAATTATAACATAATACATATATATAATGTAATTATTTTTATCATAATTTTATATATAATTATTATTATATAAAAATTTATTTGATACACTAAATAAAAATTGTATAAATAAAAGGCTCGTTAAGGTGTGCGAGCCTATTCGAGCTCGATATGTGAAGATCAGGCTCGAGCTCGTTTATTAAATGAGCCCCAATAAGCTCGAGCGCGAGTTCGTTTAAGCTCGGCTCAACTCAAGTTTTTAGTGAGCCGACTCAAGTAGCGTACGGGGGGCTCGGCTCGTTTACATCCATAAGCTTTTGTAGTCATATTCTTAACACTACGCTAACCATTTTTCAAAATATTGGACAGGCTTGTAGAAAATACTTGTTACCCAACCCACCCAATTTGACACATCTAATAGAAGGTCAGAGCAAAGAAATATTCAAAGCATCAAGTGATACCTCTGATACGTTCTTATCAGTTGATGTTCTTCTATCTGGTGACATCTGATCATGAATCTAAAAACAAACCATAATTTTAGCAAGCCATTCACATCAACCACACCCATACGTCATAACACCAAAAACATTACTTTCTAACCTTGCTTGTCTGCTCTAACAAATCCTCAATAGCAGATGCAACATCAGGGACCGACTTGGAAACTTCCCCACCATTTTCAGTAACCGTGTTTTCGGCAGAGATATTCTTGCAGATAGGATTTGGAGGAATTGATTTAGAAGATAGATCTTTCATGCTGCCATCTTCAGATAGCCTTGGTTTTTTACTGCACACAGCTGAATATTTTACCTCCTTCCTTGTGCAGCTGCTATCATTAATCCGGGCATCATTTGTCATGGGTTCCTGGGATTGACTTGTTAGTTGAGATGCACCAGCTGCAGAAGTCATTCGAACCGCTTGAGTTGGATACTGGCTCGTGATGCACCTTCCTGCTTCTTGGTCACTCATAGTTGCTTCTTTTGGCAAAAACTGACCCGAAGCAACAATTTTGTTCTGCCAGGAATAGCAGATGGATTTTTTTGGTGAGGAAGACATAAGAGCTAAAAGGAATACTAGAGGTGGCTAAATGGGCTGGTCGGACGGGTTGGGTAATGGGTAAACGAGGAATTATTATGTGCGAGTCAAAACGGATCAGGTTGGGCCAACCCACCAACATTTTTTGTCTACGTTTTAATTTTTGTAAGAAATTAATATATTAAATATAACTAAAATTTAAAAAGAACTATGTTATAATTTAGGAATATAATTATAACATAGGATGTTATACGCATTTGAATACATGGTAGTCGACTTTTAATCCCTCTAACCAATTCGACCCGTTTGACACGTATCGCTTTTAGCTAACTTTAATATTTACCCTTTTGACTTTCATCAAACAAAATATAACCCAAATGGACCCGTTTTCATATAAATGGGTTCAAATTGGCACCTCTAGAAGAAACACATATCCATATACAAACTTGAAATAGTAAAAAGACAGTTGAGGGGCAAACTCAAACCTGTTTAACGCACTCCCAGATCCACTCGATTGCAACTGCTTGTATCCCCCATTGGCAAGCAGCCTCATATTTTGGACCTTCGGTGAATTTGCATATTAAATAGTTGACCTTTTTGGTCAACTTTTTAACCAATCTTCCTCCAAGAACATGGCATAAGTTCCTCAATAGTTCTCTATCTTTCTCCTCATACTGGGATACACAGAAGTGAAGCCCTATAAACCCAGGTAAAGGAACTTTGCATTGAAGTGGAGAAAAGAGAATGTGACTGCTAACATCAAGCAAATGCCCATCCTTCACCAGAAAATGTTCAACTTTAATATACACTCTTTAACAATAGTATCAAATAATTGTATACAATTGCCTGTAATATTGAAATACCTGTAGACATGATCGAATCCAGTGAGAGGATACATTAGTACCAGTAAACCGTGTTGGACTGCATAGAATGCCATGGGCTTCAACTGTGTAATTAACATTCTTCGCGGTGCAAGAATCCACAACTTCACCACCACCTTCATGAATCCAATCGACAATTTCACCTCTCTGAACAGATAACGAAATAAATCAACAGATGTAGATAAATAGGGAAGAAAAAAGGCCATTTGTGTAAGTAAAAAGATTCAAGGGTTTTAAGTAACATAATGTAAATAAATCATATGCAGCAAATATGTAATATTGAGAACACGAAGTTGTACAAATTGATTCCAGTTTTAAAGGAGCATATTTATCATTTCTTCCTCACCCTTGTCATCTTCTTTTCCAAAACTTGAGATCCATAAACCTGAATTTTGGGTCTGTAAACTTTTTGTGGGTTGGGAGTGCACGTAATGGGTTTTAATTTGGTTTCAGTGATCAAATAGGTAATAAAAAAACAAGATGGTAAAAAATTAAATGATAATGGCAACCAAACATGTGCATCTTCTATATTTTGTAGTTACCATTGTGAGATACATGAAACTTTTAACTCTCTATATCTTTATCGAACGAATGAACCACTCAGTTAACTTCCAACAATACCAAAATTCAAGTCATGCATGTACAGTCATATGTAGTTCACTGTACACTCTCAAATTGTTCAGCATAAATTTTCAGGGGTTTTGATTTGTGAACATGCAGCTCGTTCAATTTGTATGCAGGGTTTCAAGGGGGGGAATATTGAGACAAGAAGTTTTCACATCATTCAGCCCATTTAATCTCAACTGCTCAAGCCTCTGTTGCAGACGGCAATTTTGGGCATTTGAAAAAACCAACGCCTTTTAGGGTTACTATAATACTATTAATATTTATTCATTTTTTTAATCATCAATTGTTTAACATTTTTCTTTATTTTCTTTTAAAAATGGCCATGTGCCATGCAAATGACCTTTTTGACAAGGCAAACAGTGGTATCACAACTTCATACCAGAGACTTTAGTCCAACTGGAATTAAGTGACTGAATTTATAAGAAAATTTGAGGTGACTGACTGAAACTGTAACTTGTCAAAGGTCCAGGAAAGATTTTTTGTACTTCACTTATTTATCATCATTAGATAAAATAGGCCAATTATTTGAATACCTAAAAGATCATCTGGGTACTGCATAAAATTTTTGTAAGTTCCAACCCATATGCACTAAACTTAAATCTTTAGAAGGCCAATATTCACTAAATTCTGTAACTTTGATTCATAGTTCTAAATATTGTACGACTGTGAATCGAAATTACAATTTGTAACTTTGAATCACAAATTTGTTCGTAATTATGAGATCAAAACCAAATAAAAAGGATCTTCATGTATATTCTGTGAACCAATATCCTAAACCCTCCCTCCTGTGAACCAATATTCTAAACCCTCCCTCCTTCCCTCTTAAAGCAATTAGGATATTTACAAGTGTTTATGCGGTTCTCGCAGTTCACACTAATTTGTCCCTTTCAACATGAAAAACAAATTTATAAAGGGAAGAAAGACAAGCATACTTGAACATCTGGGAAGGAACTGGAAAACCGAAACAATCGGCCTATAAATACACTTGATTTTTTGTCCTGGCTTTTGTTGCTGATAGCACGCTGCATTTTCTGTTGACCCTCACTCAAACTGCCAATATTACAAAAAAACTTGTGGTTAAATTTATAACCCAAAGCTTACATGGAAGAACTTTTGTGTTCATTGTGATTTTGGTCCCATTTTCTTCTACAAAGACATCAGAAAACAAGAATTCAAATACCTTTGATGCAGATCATTTGGCAAAGATGGTTGAATGGTTGAGGGGTTCCCTTGTTTCAGACCAGGCATGCCACTTACAGATCCCTTATTATAGGATAAGGAATCTGCAAACCAGGAATTGCAGTCAGTAACAAAGATATAAAACAAATTGAGACAATAAATGATAAAATACCACACCTTTTGGGAGGAGCAAATCATAAGCAACATGTCTCCGGACTACAGGAATTTCTTTCTTTTCACGTTCACAATCCTCAAGCCATACAGTTTTTACCACATTGATGACACCCATGGCAGAAAGGCTTCTTACTTCTTTCTTCTCACTGCAAACATATTAATTTCCAAATAAATTCTCTTCAAATTATTTCTAGAACTTAAAAGTGACTGTTTTGTTGGGACAGAAAAACTACAAGATTTATAAAATTAAAACGCTGCGACAATAACACTGTGCCCCTTTTCACAGTAACGCAACCCAGTCACATCGAAGCCATTCATATTCTTGAATAGAACGTTAATGTAAAGAAGTTGAAACAAATTATGAAGTAATTTGAAACTGCATATGGTGTATAAGACTATCACAAGTCACACTTTTAATTGACACTCATAAATTCAATTTTTGAACATAAGCATAAGCTGGCAGCCTTTCTTCAAAAGAAGCAGCGAGTTGAAAGGAAGTGCAATCACAACGAGTCTTGCAATTATATCCATTAGAAATACATTGCATAAGCAACCTTTTAACTTGTTTATAATTGTATTAAAGGTATAGGTGACATACAATAGAAAGAACTTAGGCACTGCCTCATAACATCAATAAGGCTGTCAATGATATCACTAGTGTTTTGAACATTAATGTAAAAAAGTTTAACAAAATATAAGATAACTGATTGGCATGAGAAGATATTTACCTTTCTGAAGGAATTCCAACAACAATGTGTGTTAATTGTTCATTGAGAGACATATAACGGGACCCACCTCCTCTCCGAACCATGTTGACCCATCTACGCATTTCAGAAGCATCAAAACCAACAAGATGGATTTTGCAATTTAACAAATACAAATCATTTTCTTCAGATTGAGAGTCTTCAGCAACACAAGCATCAATGTTAAAAGAAGTTTTATGCTGTATGCAAGGTGGTGTGTTGTCATCGCTGACAAGGACAGAAAGTTCTGAAATAGAAGCCATATTCTGGGAGAGAGTTGTTTCCAGGTCAGCATCTACCATCCCATCACATGAAATATCTTGATGGGGACCACACTCTGAGTTTCTAGTAAGCTTTGAGGAAGTCCTTTGGCTATTCAAGGATGTGACAGGGCTTTTGAGGACAGGATATGACTCCTCATTCAGACATGCTATTTATCACATTACATAAGATAACTTATGGTCAGAGACGAAGTTTATACGCTATTATTCATGGCACCCAAGTCAAATGTTACCTCTTCTAGCAACAGACTGATTAAACCACGTCCTAGAAACAATATGAATGTGGCCCCATCTTTTGGCAACCTTGTATTTGTCACCTTCAGGAGAGTGTTAGCGGTTAAGGAAGTATAAGTTTTTCAAGACAATCTAGAAGAAATTGCTTGCAATGATCCACTTAAAGTAACAATAAGCATGATGCACAAAATGTTGAAAGCATACAAGTCAAAACTATGAACTGGTATATGTAATATCATGTAGGTACCCAAGTTTATCACTAGAATAAAGAAGCAAGGAATATCACAAACTAAATGAGCTAACAAGCCCTTGCCAATATAGCAAGCTTTAATGACCAAAATATGCTTGTCATTTTAATCTACTTGTGTGGAAATTAAAATTAAGGATATATCACAAACTAAATGAGTGCTCTTTCTCGTAAGCTCAGCAGAGTATTTGCCTCCATTCTGTAGGACAAGCTTTTCTATCTCCTTCCGCTCATCTATGATAAAGAAACATGTTAGCAATACATGAGAAGAGCAACGTATGTTAACAACTTAAGAACCATCATAAAGACATATTTTCCAATATTCATATAATTTTGAAGCTAATCAACCTAAAGGAACTTGGGTGACGCTAATTATCAACCCAGAAAATGGAAGGGCTCTGTGAGACTCATGAGGAACAACACGATGCTCCTTCCAGCACTGGTGCAGCCAACTCTCAGAGACAATTGGTTTCTTCAAATTGTTTAAAGCCCACTGCAAAACATGCAAGAAAGCAAAGCCTTCAGGAAAAAGACTGCATTTACAAACATGTAGACATACATGCATATGTATATGTATGTTTGTGTATGTGCATAGTACATATATACACATGTATTTTTGTGTGTGTATAGATGCATAAGTACTTTACTACCCACAATAGTACACAGCCAATCATTCTCATCAAGCATGATTATGTAGTTTCTACATTCCTAGCCCGGGCAATGGCAATTAGTTCATGCACCAATTGAACAGCATGCCAGTACCACAAACTCACATTGGACCAGCTAACGGTTGTTTAAAAGTGCAAAAGAATTGAATGGTGTGTACTGGCAGTTTGGCATAAGCAATACAGTTCACACTTGAAAAGTATGACAACGCAAGAAAAAGTTCTAATACCTAATGTGAAGACAGAAAAGAAACCAAGTTTGATTGTTTTTTTGGCCTTGCATGGCCTTTATCTTTAGACTTTCTTTAGCCATTGTTTAGGCTTTTTTTCCGTCTATGGGCCAGGTATTCTAGTCTATGTTGTTAGCCCATAGGTATGCCTTTGTTGGGCTTTGGTGTTTTCCTCTCTTAAAGTTTATCCCCGGCGGGCAGCGGGCCCAAAGTCTTAGTTTGTATTTGTTCATTTTTTTCATTATTAAAGTTTGTCCGGCATTCGTCCCCTGTACCCAAGAAAAAAGACAGAAGAGAAACCTTATATTTTGCAGCTAGTACATTCTTCACAATTACAAAGCTAACATCTGATGATGCTTTAGTTTGTAGCACACCTCCCATAGCAGTTACTAACTTGGCAATCTCATCCTACAAGAAGTTTAAAGAAAATGTTACTCACTTCGCTGGGTAAGAACAAAATCTCTAAAAGATAAAAAGATGAGTCAACAAAACATATAAAAAGAGATGAAAGATCAAGCATGCCCTCAAATAGATGAAAACAAAAAGGAGACACTTTCACCCTTGCATATTACTTACTACATAAGTGTTGTAGTACCCAGTGAAAATATATATCAAGTTTAATTCAGACCTTAGCATCAAAAAAATATCATTTTTCGTTTGTCCCGTGTATTTAGAAGAAGGTTATAAATGTACTAACTAAACAAACTGAAAGCTTGTGGTTAGGAAAACAAAGCAAAAATCATAGAATTCAAAGAGCTAGTCCCAATGCTACCAACTAATAAACAATAAAAGTGGTGAAATCAAACTTAAAATGAGAAATGAACAACAAAAAAGCAATAAACAAACAAAAAAAAAGTCATCATGAACTATGATATCACTTTATTTTTGTTAATATTGTTCTTACCTCCCATAGAACATGTTGATCATCCTATTCGAGAAAACAAGATATATCTTCTAATATTTTTGCATGCATGGTTGAACGGTTTTGAGATTGATATTGAGCTATTGTTCAGTTGATATATCAGGTATCCAAGTAATTCATATTTCCTAAATTGGCACATCACAAAATGAACTCAATGTCACTTATTCTAGGATAGAGGGAGTATTAACATGCTACAAGAGAACATATCTAGTTATTTTAGGCCCATCAAACACTTAAGTAAACAATGTCTTATGACGAATGAAAAAACATGGTGAATCAAGGTGGTAGCAGAAATCAACTAACCATGTGTAAACCAGATACATGTCTCAAGCTATTTGTTAGCTATAAATATCAAATACAGAGCATCACAACTGAGAGCCATGCAGGCCCATGCTCAGCAGATAAATTATAGCTATTTGTTAGCTAAAAATACCAATACACATAGCATCATGCAATACTTGTAACGGTGGTAATTAGTAACCAGAAAAAAAAGAACCTTTTCCTTCATTTCAAAGCCAGATGCCAGTATTTTTACTCCATCCATTGCAAGGCAACAAGTGAATCCTTGTTTTGGCAGCACTCTGTGCTCTTTTGCACAGGAAAAAACACATTGAGGACCTGACAAAGGTACAAATAGCCCACTGTAACACATCATCACATCTTCTTACTGAACAAGTTATTTAGACATGTCATATGCACCCCTAGTTTATAGTTTGCAATCATGCAGAAAAATTCTGATTCACTGTACACTGTTCGAAGTGAATATACAACTATATATATATAAGACAAATGAGATATCTCAAGTCCCAACAAAATAATTCAACTCAACCAAGCCCTAATCTCCTGCTAGTTGGATATGCTAGAAACTTCTTCAATAAGAAATACCAAGATGTACACTAACCTATATAGGAAAATAACCTTTTGACCATTGATGTCATCAGCTCCAGCTAACATACTGTCTATCGTAGGTTTATGACAACTACACTCCTCACAACCTATATGAGGTTAAGATACGTTACAGATCAATAAACTGTCATGCACTGTCATACTCCAATAGTCACATCTTACTTACTTCCAACCAAGCTAATCTAGCCCTACCACCTTCATCTAATATTTTCCTTTCCACTTCTTTTGACCAATGAACTTTAATGTCTAAATCCACAGAAAACGAAGCATCTCAAGGACCATGGAAACATACTACCTATGAAAGATCACAGTAAAATTACATTCAAAGGATCGGCTTCTTAAAAATTAATCACTATAAGGATGCCAGGGTATCATCCATGTACTCTCTATCAGTTCAAATCAATAGAATAATATTTACGTAGATTAAAATAAAAACAGTATAATGTAATCTGTATTGCCTAGTCTATCAGGATCAAGAAAATATGTAAAAACTGCCATTTTGTAAGAAGATATTATATATTTATATGTGTCTAAGCACATGAATATGCTTTGTAAATCATGAAAAAGTTTAGCATAATATTTCCTGGTTATCAAAATGTAAAAAAAAATCATTTTAACTATGGATAATTCAAACAAGGGAACCTTTATGTAACTGCAGTAGATATGAGCTAAGGATACTAACTTGGAGTGTTTAAGAATAAAGGAACATGAGTCTTAGAGTAAAATAAACACAACCTAAATATAGTGGTATTGAAAAGGTCAAAAACCAATAAACAAAGATCAAGGAACCTGGGAGAGTAAGCTCACAGCCATACCAAGCAAATTGCAACCTTTCTGACGCAGATCATCGAACTTTTCCTGCAAAAGTCCATTGGAAACAATTGGTAAGCTTCAAAATCTTACGAAAGATGATTATATACAGTATACTCCAATAAAAGAAGACAGACATACATGATCTCGAGAGGAGATTATGTGGTAATCATTAGGTCCATTCCGGGAAGGATCACAGCATAGGAAGATATCAGCTCCATTATCTTTGAGAACATCGTGAAGCGAATCGAATATCTCAGGAGGCACCAAATTCCTAGACATGAACACATTCGCTCCCTTGAACATTGTCTTCCTCATAGCTCCTCAATATCCCCCTCCTACTACAAAACATTGAAAAACTATTGATGCATTGGCGCAATTGATTGAACAGAATCATGTACTATAATCCAGATTCAAGCACAGTAGCTTGCTTCTAAAGGTGGATCTAGGAGGGAAACATAGACCGGTAAAAACAAGTCAAATAGGCCAAAAGATGAATCGGTTAAAACAGGTCAAATAATGATAATTTATTAAAATTAACCACAGCCTAAAACGATAAAACTAATGCATCCAAAACATATATATTGATTATTGAGCAACCCACCTAAAACAATGGAACACCAAGAAGAATTCGAGAACTGGAAATTTGCGTTTGGAGGAGATCTGCGATATAACAAATCAACAATTGTCGATAAACATCAAATAATGTGATAGAGCCCAAAAGTCGGCTGTTTGATTATAAGAAAAACAGTACAGATAGTAGACCCGATTCGAGAAGGGTTGATCTCCACAAACAAAGAACAAACTCAGATAAAAACTCTAGACCGCCATAAACTAAACTACCGACCCCTATATATTCTAGACTCACAAAGCAGTTAATAAAAACTGATAAAAAAAACTCCCCCACTGAGCAGAAACTGTCGCATAAGAGGGAGACTGGGTCAGAAAATATGCCCAGTTCAGGTCTGACCCAGATGGGTTGACTGCTTGACCCGACCAGAAGGGTTGATCCGACCGGTCTTGTATGGTGGTGGAATCGTATCAATACTTCCCGCTGGAGAAACGACTTGCCCTCAAGTCGAAAATAAGAGAATTGGTGCGCCAACAAGTCATACTTCTTCCGGGTTGCTTCTTTCAACGGATGGTTACACCAAGCGATAAGCCATTCAATTGTACGGTGACCCGCTTCATAGACCCATCGAAGGTATAGAACTGACTGGGGTTGCAGGTCGGATTCCCAATTTTTAATAACCAGGAGAGCCATAAGTGTAGCGGGCACCTTTGATGAAGGCCTTGCCATGGGTCCACTAGACATGCCACAGCTGCGGGTGAAGACAGTTGGACCTTCAACCCGTCTTATCTCTAGCCCGAATCTCATTGCAAGCCTGAAAGAACCCGGTCCAGTAGAATTTGCCTCCATCCCTTGCCTAGGGCTCTGTTTATCATGAGTATCGTCTTTTTTGACACCTGGTCGTGTTTCTAGCCCTGCTTCCTTGACCACATCCGTCGATGGGCCTTGAGGTTCGGCGTCAATCATCCAAGCCTTGATGGCTGCCACATCCTCCTTCAAGGCTACCAGAGAATCTAAGCGAGAGGCAATGGTTGCTAGTTGAGCAGCGAGCACAGCCGTCTGATTTGGTTAAAGTGAGTTCCGGGTCATATTCCCCTCGATAGTTCCCGGAAATGGAACCAATGATAGAGCCCAAAAGTCAGTTGTTTGATTATAAGAAAAACAGTATAGATAGTAGACCCAATTCGAGAAGGGTTGATCTCCACAAACAAAGAACAAACTCAGATTCAAACTCTAGACCGCCCTAAACTAAACTAGCGACCCCTGTATACTCTAGAGTCACAAAGCAGTTAATAAAAACTGACAAAAAAACTCCCCCACTGAGCAGAAACTGTCGCGTAAGAGGAAGACTGGGTCAGAAAATATGCCCAGTTCAGGTCTGACCCAGATGGGTTGACCGCTTGACCCGACCAGATGGATTGACCCGACCCGTCTTGTATGGTGGTGGAATCGTATCATAATGGATCCAAAATAAGTAAACAGAACGCTTCTTTAGGGATATTCTGGTCAATTTGTTCAGCTATTGTTTTTTGCTTTCTGCTGTTACCTGCGATTTAGGTGAATGGAACTGGATTTATGCTATTACCTGAGATTTAGGGAAGACTTGAACCGGCGATTTTGACTGTGGATCAGAGAAGACTGAGCTTTGGAGATTGAGAGTTGAATTGAGAGCATTCACATCAGCTTCCTCATCCCCATCCCCATAATTTAACTAAAAATCACATTTTCCTAAATTTAACTCTGATTTTCTTAAAACCTCATACATCTCATTCCCCATCCCTATTTCTATATATTTTTTTAATTATTTCTTTCTTTTTCTTCCATTTACAACTACTAACTATTTTGTCTTGTTATCTTTTTTTCTAAAATTGATTTCTAATAATTTTTTATAGAATTTTAACTATCTAATTATTATTTTCGGGTTGATCGGAACCGGGTTAATCTGGTGGGGTTAACCCAACAAGGATGAAAACGATCCTAAACATACAATTACACAATTTAAAAAAAAATCATACTTGTGAATATATATTATGATGCAAATGCAGTAAAAGAAAAAAGCTTTTTCGCTACAGAAACAGACAAACAAGTCATTAATTCAATCGAATTAGTTAAAATTAAGCAAACCTGGTTATCAACAACACTAGAATCAATTCATGAAGGATTATAAGAATATGTGTATTATATAATCTTATGCAAGAAAAATAATGAAGAATAGATTGAACAAATAAAGCAAATCACCGTAAGGTTTACTAGGAAGAAATGCAGCTGCAACTCTTTCACTAAAATCGATTAACGGGTCAAAACTCAAACACGTGTTGATTACACGGGTTAAAAATCAAACATGGTTTAATTAATGAATAAATATTAATTAAACGGGTCAAAACTCAAACACGAGTTGATTAAACGGGTCAAAACTCAAACACGGGCTAACTAACCAGTATCAGTGCAGTGCAGAGGAAGTGATAATGTTTATATACCTTGAATAAAGAAGTCAAGAGATTAAGCAACTTCAGTAAAAGAAGTCAATCCTTTATGTGGCATATCCCCTCAAGATCTAATTAAACATGCAACACTTTGAGTCAATTGATCAGCAGTTCATGTTCAACAAAACATTGGGCAAAAACTTCAATCAATACACAGATTTAGCAATGGATAATCTAAATAAAATCAAAATCATATGAAACCCAATTCCATTATTGAGGATCAAACCTCAAGAATTCTGTCAAATCTTATATGAGTTTGCTAATTACAAAACCTTTGATATGAAAACAAGAACACATTTTACCCACACACATACAATGAGTTCAGTGCAGCAATTGGGCGATCTATTTAGGTATAATTCCAAGTTAAGTGGGCTTTTGTAATAAACCAATATCATGCAACTACAATTCTTCACTTCCAAATTAAATTAAACCACCAAACTGAACTGCAAAAGAGAAAAATTTTGAACTCTACTTATGCCATGCCAAATATACTTTACTAAACAACAATAAACCAAAAATGTACTATCCTGGATATGACTTGTTCATGATAAATTATGAACACTCAAAAAATGAAAATCTCAACATGTAAACCTGGAAATGGAAATTCAAACATTGGCACAGCTAAAGATATGAAGAAAACCTAATTGCTAAAAAAAACAATCGATGGGAACACATGTATAAATCACTTGAAAGAAGCAATTCAATAACATGAAAAGGGGCAAAACCTGTTGGGGTTTCAAAAAGAAGTAAAATTCTTGTGATTTCTTCCAGATTCCTGAAACAAAAACACGTAAATTGATGATTTCTTCTGGTTATTTGCTAGTGGAGACGAGACGAATGACAGCCATGGCCGAGACGAAATCGAAGCGGACGAACAGATGGCTCTGTATCAACGATTTCACAAATCCTGCTTTAAATAAAACAAAATTAAGAAGAAGAATTACCTATATATCAGTTGGTTCGATCTGTGATGTTGCTTGAGTTTGGTAATTAATGGATTTGAGTAGTAGGCGGGAAGAGGGTTTTTGTTTGCCGGGTATTCGATTTGAGGGAGGGGATGAAGTATTTTGGGTTATGTTTCGAAGCATTTACTACGTATTAATTAGCAAAACTCATAAAACTATACTATTTATTAATGTACAAGTGTTCAATGCATTATGTATAACTTTTTAATGCGCACACAAAAAAAAAATTCAATGCACTAAATAATAATTATTATAGGGGGAATAGTATCCCACCAATAAGGGGTGACAAGTGTCAGTTTAATTTTTTTATTATTTTTATTTTCTATTTCACCCCTCATACTATATATATTATACGCTTTTAACCCGTTTATTTTTTTAATAATTTCATTTTTCCGTAATTACTTCCGTTCATTAGTTGATATTAAAAAACAGAATACGCGGTTTTTTTTAGTTTTTTTGTCAACGTAGCGGTATAAATTTTATTAAAACGGAGATGTATTCAAAATCGAGTACTTTTTTTTTCTATCGTATCATATAGCAAATATGTGTTTCGACGTAAGTTTATCCCTACAAACCAGCAAAACCGGGTAAAAATCAGACTCCCGCCGCATAGCGCGGGTAAAAAAACTAGTTATAATTATATTATAACTATAATTATAATCTAACTACCGACAACTTCACCCCTTAGGCTTTTGATAAATGGCAAAACTGACCCCTAAACTTTGTAAAATGTTATTTTGATCCTATTTTAAATTTTCAAGTTTACCCCCTGTAGTATATATATTCTGATTTTTCCTTAATAATTTCCATTTGTTTGTTTAAATTTTTTCTTTACATCCCGATATAAATTTTGTTAAAAATGGAGTCGTATTCAAAATAGAGTATGTTTTAGGCATCGTGGGTTATAAAGACTGACGGTGACGTGCTAGTATCTGAAGAATGAGACCGACGCCGACTGAAAAATATCGGTACCGTTATAAAATTGTCTTTTATCTATGTTTCGATCTCCACAACCGAGTCGCCGTAACTACATATGTTTCTTCTATTTATTTAACCACGTTTCTTTTTGTGCTTAGTCATGTTAATGGCACCGCCTCAACCGTTTAAGGTCCGCCTCCATCCGCGAAGTGCGGGGCAAAATTTATTAACGACGTTTTTTTTTGCTTAGCTACATTAATGTCACCGCTTCAACCGTTTAAGGTCCGTTTTCCGTCGCGAAGCGCGGTACGATATTTCTAGTTTAATATTTAAACCTTGTATACGTTATTTTTGTGTAACAGTTTTTATGATAATTAAGTATCAGTGTGTTTGTAATTTCATTTTAATCGTAAAGTTACCCATACACTAAAATCTATTTCTAATCTACATTACTCGTTATACATTTACTTAAAACTAGTTTTTTTCCACCCGTGCTTCGCGGTGGGATGTTATTTGAAAAAAAACGATAATAAAGAAAAATGAAATTAATAGAAAATTAAACGGGTTTTACTCGCGTTAGGCAGCGGATGCCAGGCCGATCGTTAGTAGAATTTAAGAAAAAACGTAGGCGCAACGGTAAAAATAATGGAAATAAAAAAGAAACCTAAAGGTAAATAATAAATCAAAGAAAAAAAGTTAGGGTCGTCGAAAACCATAAAAGTAAAGACCGATACCGGTTCCGATAATACCGACACCGGAAATGATGTTGTCCGCTCATAATAGGTTTGGTTCGTCACGGGACCACAAAAACGACACTCGCTAAAGGTCGCAATAAAAAAAGTCGATGTTTAATACAACTTCGTTTTCAAGACAATTTATATCGTAACGTTGACAAAAAACTAAAAACAGCCACGCACCTCGTTTTTTTTTAAGTAACGAACAAAAGTTAATAATGAAAAACAAAATTATTAGAATATTGTACGGGTTAAAAGCGTATTTTTTATACAATACGAGGGTTAAAAATGAAAAAAAAAAAAAAGAGGTGTCAAATTAAGTGGGATGGTCACTATTCCCTCAAGTTTTCTTTTAATCCATTAGGTAATGGCTAACGGACAAATAATATCAACTCCACAACGGAATTTGTATTGTGTTTATTTTCGTACTAGGTTAAAGCCTATGTTTTACATGTGTTGAATAAATATAATTTATTATAAAACAATATTTTTTATGAATATTTGTATATTTTATATTATTAGTCATCTGTGATATAAGAAATAATTAAAGTTTTCTTATGATTTAGTATTTTTTTAATAAAATATTAGAATATATGTTAGATATTTAATTATTTAACATCATCATTATTTAATAGGAGAAAAGCGAAAAATAAAAATCTAAATTTCATCATAAGTTGGCACGTAGCAAGTATAGTTATTCATTTATTATAATATAGGTTAGAAACCATGTATATTATACAGGGTGAATAAATGCAATGTCATATATATATATATATATATACACACACTTAGTAATAAACATCTAATATTACTTATCGCATAAATTTTTAATACAAACTTTAGAAACGTTATATAGTTATTTTTTAAAATGTTTTATAAAAAGAATGAAAGATATGTTCAAATTATAAACATGTTTTATGAACAAAGCTATTTTTTTAATTAAAAAATGTTTTCTAAAAGTATTTATAAAGATCATTATTATTTAATAGGAGAGATAGACAACAAACAAAAGTTATAATTTTTTTATGGAAATTTATATCATTAAATAGGAGAGAGATGCGGAAAAAAAATGTTAAGCATTAATACGTGAATGACATGTGCCACCCTAAAATCTTTATTTATCAGTATGTATAGATATAGATTATTCCTGATTTAGACCAAAAATTTCCAGCCCCAATGCTTGATAATTGAGATGTACTCAGGAGGTTTGGGTAGAGGTGCACAAGTACAGTTTTTTTTTTATCTAGTTTTGGTTTTGGAATCGGGTTTAGCTAGACCGGGTTGAAAATGGAATGGGGTTGAGGTGGAAACGGCTCCGATTCCAGATCAGGTTGAGTGTGTTATACTTGGGTAGAATAGGGTCCAAACCGTTCCAGGTCCAATACTTGGGTAAAACCGAGTAGGACAAAAAAAATTATTATATAAATTTAATAAATAACATCAAATTCATTTTGTATTTATTTATATAAGTTTACAAAAGAAAATAGATTCAATCAAAAAATAACAACTAGTACATTTATATTTATTTTTTATTCATCGTCTCATGTTTAATCTTCGCCTTAACTATTGGCGTGAACCGATGTGTCGTCAGATAGGCTAAAAGATAGTCCCTCGTTCACCTCTTGATCGTGTATTTGTGTTTCAACTTCTATTTCGTCTTCAAGAGTTGTTCGGTCTTGTATACGATCCACCACGTCCAAGTGGTCATTTAAGCAAATGAACATTTCTACCACGACGGAGTGAGTCTTTTTATTCGTAACGATAAAACATTGCCACTAAGAGAAAATGCGCAAGACGTCGACTACGAAAAAATTCGTCGTTACAAATCGGTTTATATATATATTTTTTATATTTTCAGTCGCGTTTGCATTGTTCGACGCATTATCGAACGACATTGAAAATATTTTGTTTTCTGATTTAAAAGTTATTATTACACAATCTAAAATCTGAACAAATTTTATTTGGTGTGTGGATATTCAAACAATTCAAACATAATCGTATGTTTCAACATTTTCCACGTATTGGAATCCACCCAATGAGCGAGCGGTAACGCAAAGGTACGATCCGAGTAGACCATGTGGAGCCGACCAAACATCGGTAGTTAAGTTTACACCGGTTTGTAAATTTTTAAAAAATTAAAATTAAATCTAGTTTTGCAATTTTCCACATTTTTAACCAATCACGTCTTACGATAGAACAACTTACGTGATTGTAGCGAGGTTGTAGAGTTTCCCGAATCAACTTTGTCAAGCTGAGTTGTCAAAGTGGTCGAACGACAAACCTTCTTCAATCACTAACTTCGTGTAACACCAGAAAACTCGTTACTTTTGGGCCAGAATAAAAGAAATAAAGAGAGATATATGGATATGGGCTTAGAGAGTGTGTTGAGAGAGAGTTTTTTTGAGTTTTTAAATATTTATTTTTTTGTTTTTTCATATAAATGGGTAAAAAAAAATCAAAATAACCTCATGTGCATTGCATATGCTCATACTTAACGAAAAAATTTAAGTGGGTTAAGGGCAAAGGATGTAACGTACAAAATTTGTAAACATAAAAGATAATCTCTGTCAACTTTTTTACTAAAGGATAATATCTAAAAAAAATAGTATAAATATAGGACGATTTGTGTAATTTACTCTAAACAATTTTTGCATCTCTTATATACATAATCCTAGAATATATATAATAAACCAACTAGATATTTAAAATGTTTATAATAGGATGCAAGATTTATATAAAAGTGATGACACAAAACACAGAATACTCACAATGAATTATTTATATAAATAAATAGATATTTAAATGTTTATCATTTAAATAGGATGCAAGATTTATATGTCACGATACAAAATCCTTAATACTCGCAATGAATCATTTATATAAATAAGCATTTACATACTATTTCTATTTTATGTGACTTCATAAAATATAATAATATGTTATAATTCATGTATATTATCATTTTACTTAATCACAACAATCTTAACATAATAATCGGGTTGTACACGTTAAACCATGTTTAGATGTGTATTGGAATATTTGCTCGGTTTGTGACCTTTTTGGGATCATATATCAATTGCAATAATGTTATACGTTGTATCTTGAGCATATTAGTCCAACGGTAGCAACTCAAAACTAATATAACAAACTTGCCAACTCAAAACGCCTCTCGCATGTCATAGTTGGTGAATAATATCTATACTATATAATAAATAAAGGTTTTGATGTGCCAATTGTCACTTTCTAATGCATCCTCAAGTTTTTTTTCCCGCTTCTCTCTCCTATTAATTATAAAAAAAAGTTAATTATTTTTTCTCTCTCCTATTAAATAATAACTTCTATAATTTTTTTATAAAACGTTTTTAATGAATATGTCATATGTAAATCTTTATTACTAAGTATAGTTAACGTTTCATTTATTCAACACGTGTAATACACCAGATTTTTAAAGTTTAATATGAATTAACATTTATCAGTTACGTTAAAAAAAAGTAATACTCAGCTAAAAAAATGTTTTAAAATCAACTTAACATAATTTATAACTGTCACGTAAAACTTTATTCAACTCGTGTAATACACGGATTTTGAAAAACATAAATTTTTTTATTACTAAGTATAAGATAAACTTGGTAATTGTATTGTGTATTGTAATTATTAATGATGATTACAAGGGATTATATAGAAAGCATATTTACACATAGAACCCTCTAATATAAACTAATAACTAAAACTGTCTAATATTCCCCCGCAAGCTAAGGCCGGGAAGCGACCTGTAGCTTGGACCGTAGAAGGAGAAACCGTTGTGAAGGTAGAGGTTTGGTGAACACATCCGCAATCTGATCGTTGGTAGAGATAAACTGAACAGAAAGTTTCCCTTGAGCAACCTTTTCTCTAACAAAGTGAAAATCGACTTCTACATGCTTTGTACGCGCATGGAACACTGGATTTGTTGATAAGTAGGTAGCGCCTAGGTTATCACACCATAGTGTGGGAACAGAAGGCAAGGGAACATGAAGTTCGCGCAGGAGTGCTTCAAGCCAGGTGAGTTCTGCAACTGTATCAGCCAAGGCCTTGTACTCAGATTCTGTTGATGACCGAGAGACAGTCTTTTGTTTACGAGCAGACCATGAAATTAGATTGTCACCTAAGTAGATTGCGAATCCCCCGGTGGATCGACGGTCATCCGGGCAACCAGCCCAGTCTGCATCCGAAAAGGCACTCAAGGAATTATAAGCCGCATCAGTATAGGCATGCAGGAGCGAACCAGAGTTATGTTTGAGTAACAGGCCGTGATCAGATGTACCCTGAAGATAACGGAGAAGCCGTTTAACCGCGGACCAGTGATTTTCAGTGGGCGAATGCATAAACTGGCAGACCTTGTTGACTGCAAAAGTAATATCAGGTCGGGAAAGGGTGACATATTGAAGAGCACCCACTATCTGACGGTATTTAACCGGGTTGTCGAAAAGGGGACTGTCACCGAGAGATAGGTTAGCCGTAGTAGTGATAGGAGAGGGCACGGGTTTGGCATTAGAGAGCCCCGCGCGATGAAGAAGCTCCTTAATGTATTTCCTTTGGGAAAGTACCAAATCATCACCTTTGGAGAGAATTTCAATACCCAAAAAGTAAGTGAGTCGACCTATATCTTGGATAGCAAAGGAGGTACTTAGGCTGTGAACAACCTGGTCAATGGCCTGAGAGTTGTTACCTGTCAGGATAATGTCGTCTACATACACCAACATGTATAAAAGAGTGCCTCGTGCCGAGTAGATAAAAAGTGAAGGGTCGGTTTTGGACCCCTGAAAGCCGAGAGCTAATAAAGCTGTTGAAAGCCGTTGGAACCAGGCCCGTGGGGCCTGCTTGAGACCAT
Organism: Smallanthus sonchifolius; assembly: GCA_023525975.1. Taxonomy (NCBI): domain Eukaryota; kingdom Viridiplantae; phylum Streptophyta; class Magnoliopsida; order Asterales; family Asteraceae; genus Smallanthus; species Smallanthus sonchifolius. The sequence goes on along the minus strand of JAKNSE010000034.1, from coordinate 3,517,704 downwards.
AAAGGGACTTATGCAACAGGCAAACATGATCCGGTTTGTTTGGATCAAGGAAACCCGGTGGTTGTTGCAGATAGACTGTTTCTTTGAGATCACCGTGCAAAAAGGCATTTTGCACATCGAGTTGTCGTAGGGGCCACTTTTTGGTGACAGCAAGGGAGAGTACAACCCGTATGGTAGTGGGTTTGACAACCGGACTAAACGTCTCCTGATAATCTATACCTGGTTGTTGATGAAAACCCTTAGCGACCAGCCGCGCTTTGTGACGTGTAACAGCCCCAGTTTGGTCCCGTTTGAGTTTGTATACCCACTTACAAGCAACCACATTGGCATTAGAGACCCGTGGAACCAAAGACCATGTCCCATTTCTCAAAAGAGCCGAGTATTCATCAGCCATAGCCTTACGCCAGTGAGGATCTTTGTTAGCAATGGAGAAGGAAGCTGGTTCTATGGGAGTGGAGCTGGTGTTGGTGTGAAAAGAAGTGGGCTGGAATTTGTCTGGTTGTTTTGGGTTTGGCCGAAGGTTAGGAGGGCGAGTCCTAGCAGGAGGTGGGGCTGGTGGAGAGGTGGAGGGCTGCTGGACAGAAGATGTGGGCTGCTGGACAGAAGAGGAAGCAGGGGCCGGTGGTTTTGGGCGCCTGCTATATGTTTGTATAGGTGGGGATTGGGCTGGCGGGGAGTTAGAGGGTGGTGAAGGAGGTACGGACTATGAGTGGGCAATAGGTGAGGAAGGTGGAGTGTGAGGAGCTGAATCAGGGGTGGATTGAGGAGCTGGACTAGACGGACTAGACGAAGTTTGTAGGTCAGGAACAGGATGATGGGTGGGGTAAGAGGAGACATAAGGAGTGGGAGAGGGTGTGGGTTGTAGAGTGTTGGGAGGAGTGTTTGTAAAAGGGAAAAGTTGTTCGTTAAAACGAACATGACGGGCTACATAAAGGCGATCGGTAGTGGGATCGAAACACCTATAGCCGTGATGGGAGGTGCTATAACCAAGGAACACACAAGGTGTAGAGCGGAAATCCATTTTGTGTTTGTTGTAGGGCCGAAGATGAGGATAGCATTGACACCCAAAAACCCGAAGGAATGAGAAGTCGGGTTTGTGATTAAAGATTAGTTCAAAAGGGGAAGTGCTAGAGTTAGTTCGGGACGGCATTCGATTTATGAGATATACGGCTGTGTCGAAAGCAAAGTGCCAAAAACGTTGTGGGACGGTGGATTGAGCTAATAATGTGAGACCGGTTTCAACCACATGACGATGGCGTCGTTCGACGATGCCATTTTGCTCGCTCGTATGTGGGCAAGATAGTCGGTGGATGATACCGAGAGGAGAGAAGAACTGAGAAAGATTTCTAAATTCCCCTCCCCAATCAGTTTGGACAGATTTTAACTTAGTTTGAAATTGTCGTTCAACCATGGCTAGAAAACGTTTAAAGGTGGCATAAACATCAGATTTAAGCTTTAAAGGAAAAATCCACATAAACTTAGAAAAGTGATCAACACACAGCAGAAAGTAATTGTGGCCATCAAATGAAGTAACAGGGGCTGGGCCCCATACATCACAGAAAACTAAGTCCAAAAGTTTGTTGCTTTTATAAGTAGATGCTAGCAAATGAAGTTTCTTTGATTTTCCAATAGAACAAGAATTACAAAAGGAACTTGAACTGTTATTAAAAACTGGTAAACAATACTTAGATAACATAGAATGTAAAAGCTGTGGATGTGGATGACCAAGCCTTTGATGCCAAGTGGTGGAAGATGCACGCGTGGTGGAAAAAGCAACTTTGTGAACTGGTTGAGCCCGTGGAAGAGAAAAAGAGTAGAGCCCATCATTACTTGGACCCGTGAGGAGGGTAATGCGTGTAAACTTGTCCTTCACACAAAAAAAGGTAGAGTGAAATTCAAAAAATACATTATTGTCATGGCAAATTTTTTGAACGGAGAGTAGATTTTTTTTTATTTCAGGTACGTGGAGTATATTAGTAAGAGAAAAGGTTTTGTTCGGTGAATAATAATGTGAGGAACCAATGTGAAGAATAGCTAACCCCTTACCATTGCCGACATGAAAATTGTCCTCACCGTAGTAAGGCTCGGTGTGATCGAAGTTGGAGAGATCTGGGACAACATGATTGGTGGAACCGGTGTCTGGAAGCCATGATGTGGATGCCTGTGAGCATGAATCAGCATAATTAGCAGATGGTTGTCTTCCCCGAATAGTGGCAGGGTCACGATTAGGGCATTGTGAAGGAACATGCCCAATACCACACCTGTTACACGAACCATAAACTGTGTTCTGATTGGAAGCCCAACTGAATTGGCTTCTGTTTCCCCCTCCTTGATTACGGCTGCTGTTATAGGAGCCTCGTCCACGATTGGTGTTGTAATTTCCCCGGCCACGACTGTTGTTACGGCTGTTGTTGCCAAATCTGTTGGTGTAAAAGGCCTGTGGGGCCTGCCCAGTTGGTGTGGCTGGTTGAAGTTGAAGCCCAAGTTGAGCAACAAGTTGCTGAAGGGCCTGCATTGTGGCTGGTTGAGACATACCTGCTGAAACAGAAGAGGAGGCAGCAAAGGCCTGAACAGGAGAGACATCGCTGGTCGGTTTCTTGATCATGTATTCGTGATCGGCTAATAGGCCATGAAGTTCAATAAAGGCAGTGGGAAACTCCCTGGCCAGCAGATTTGTCTTCAGCCCATTGTAATCTTCTCGAAGACCCGCGACTACCAACATCACTAGGTCTTTTTCCTTCATTGGTTCACCGATATTAGCAAGAGCATCCGAATAGGACTGGGCTCGAGTGAGGTAGGCTGAAGGCGTCTCGTCTCCCTTCATCTCGATCTTAAGCAATTGGGTTTTGAGGGTGTATTCCCTGGAGGAAGTATGAGGTGCGTAAGAAGCCTCGGATATGGTAGAAAGAACAAGCATTCGAACGTGAGCATCATTGGAGAGCCAAGTCGAATGATTTGGGTTGGGCTGTGGTGGTGCGAGGGCTGTTTCCTTCCCTGTGGGGGGGGCCGATGGGATAGTTTCTGGTGGACAAGGTATGCTTCCATCAATATATCCAAATAAATTATTTGTAAGAAGAAAGGGTTGGATCATAACCTTCCAAAACCCATAGTTTGTAGGTGATAATGTAAAACCGAATTTGTGGGAGTTGTGAGCAGTCTTTTCTGCTGTAGAGAAGGCTGCCAGGAGTGCCATTGATTTGCTGAAGAAAAAAAAAGAGGTGGAGGAGGATGGCTGACAGGTGGCTGAATGGCGGCTGTGGTAGGGTTAGGGGTAGAGGTGTCGGCAGTTTTAGGGTTAGGAAAAAAACCTGCTCTGATACCAAGAAAAACTTGGTAATTGTATTGTGTATTGTAATTATTAATGATGATTACAAGGGATTATATAGAAAGCATATTTACACATAGAACCCTCTAATATAAACTAATAACTAAAACTGTCTAATAGTATATAACATTACATTTATTCAGCCCGTGTAATACACGAGATTCTAACCTAGTTATATCTATAATTAGTAACTTTCTTTTAAAAATAAAGACAACTTGGACTATATTAGTGTATGTATACATCCACCTCCTTCGGACATGTTTCTTATTATGATTAATCGAACCCATCAGATCAACACGCCAGCAGCTACCTGCATGTAATGAAGTCTGTTGCCTTCTCAAAACAATCCCGCCATTGCAATAACCGCGAATTGCATCAAATGGTGGTTGGTCAGTCATCATGCAAGGGTTGCTCTTTTCCCTTTTGCGTCTCTTGACTGCACAAATAGTAAGCAAAAAAATTGACTTTTGACTTTTTAAGGGTCAAAGCAGACTACTTTTGAACTTGAATTCAGATTTTTGTACTAATGTAACATGAAAAGTATTAACATATTCAGTAAAATTTTGTGATCATAATATTATTTAAAAGAATGGAACAAAACTCCCGGTAAAAGATTGTAGTTACACAACCCACCCATTTGCCACCTCTAGCTTAGATAATGAATATTTGCAGAGGATGCATAGAATCTTGATCAAATCTTAAGTTGAAAAAAACAAAACTCATTTGACCTAAAAATCCAAAATGGTGTGTGAGAGAGACCTGTGCAGCAGCAGATCTTTTAGCATCCAAGAACTGGCCATAAATGCTGTATAATCTCTGTTTTTCAGCTTCTGAAACCGAAGGTCTTGCATTGTCACAAATCGAACGTAAGAGTATATTGGTGATGATTGGCTTATTTCCGGGCTCATGAGCTTCTTTGCTGTTCAAAAGATCGTGAACAGCTGCCAGCTGTGCATCTGATAAAAGAGCTTGGAGGTCTGCTCCACTAAATCCTTCTGTTTTTTGAGCTATGGCCTCTAAATTCACATCTTTAGCCAATGGTAACTGATATTCAAAAGCTCTACAATGAGACCGTGTACCCTTAAAATGACTGGCAAAAATGGTGGGTCGAAGTGGGTTCGGGTCAAAATGAATAATTTTAAGGTGTGGATTGAATCTTGATTTCTTACTAAAGCTACCGGCTTGACTTGATGTGAAGTAAACGGGTTGGGCCAACCCACAAACACAATGAACACATTTGATAAAATGGTTTAGAATGCATTTGAACTCTCTTCTGATGACTTTGAACCCGTTTGGCTCAATGACCCGTTTCCATTGTTAAATGCTTTAGCTTTATTACCCATTGACCCATTAGATAAACATAACCCCAAATCGACCCATTATAAGGTAACGAGTCAAGATTGCCACCTCTAGTAATTCTTACCTTTCTGGAAAGAACAGTTAGAATATCCAGCCTCTCTTGTGGTGACGGAAAATCGCAGAAAAGGAGGCGATCTAATCTACCAGGTCGCAGCAGTGCAGCATCCAGTAGATCCGGTCTACTGCAAATCCAAAAAAAATGAAGTTTCAATTGCTACCAATCAGAGAACAAAACTGAAATTATAAGTTCACATTTATTTTTTACATTTTCAAAATCAAGATCAATTTCTTCAGGTAACAGTTTTGTATGTCACCGACAGGATTCATTATTTTTGTGATCAAAACAGTTCTTACTCAGTTTGATATTAGAATACAATTGTTTGTTCACATTTATTTTTTACATTTTCAAAATCAAGATCAATTTCTTCAGGTAACAGTTTGTGTGTCACCTACAGGATTCATTATTTTTGTGATCAAAGCAGTTCTTACTCAGTTTGATGTTAGAATACAATTATTTGATGTAATGATGCTTAAAAGTCAAAGTTGATTCCAGATTTAGGACTTGCAAACAATTATATAACCATCAGTCCCACAATATATACATTTTTGCTAAACATGATCTTTTAAAAAATTAAAATGAAGTCCAATAAATAAACGTCTTTCACAGACGTGTAACATAAAATATATATATTTTTATAACCATCAGTCCCACAATATATACATTTTTGCTAAATATGATCTTTTAAAAAACTGAAATGAAGTCCAATAAATAAATGTCTTTCACAGACGTGTAACATAAAATAATGAACACAGTCAAGCGAATATATAGCCACTAATGGTGGAAAGATGGACGAATTGGGTAACGGGTCAAAATCGGTAATTTGTGCCAATCACTTTTTTCCAATATAGGGAATTTTTATAAACAATAAAGGCCTTATATATAATCACAGGAACTATATCTTAACAATAATAATTAAATTTAATAAAATGATTTGGAAAGTTGTATGCAATAAATACATTTTAGCAACTTTAGACCCATTCAACTCATTGCCTTTCAATTTAAAAGTTTTGACTTGGCCCGTTTGAGATAAGAAACAACACAAATCGACATAATTCATAGCAAAGGGTAGAAATTGTCACATCTAGTAGTAAAGACAAAAGTAATAATCCCATGAGAAGATAAGTATCCATAAATGACGATCAATAAATTAGTTCATCTCATGTGTTGGAAAAGAGATGATCAAAGAATTTGATAGAAACCGGAAATATGATTTATTAAAATAAACAAAAACAAGGATAGTTGGCCCGATTCGAGAGGGGCTAGTCTCCACAATTCTGATCACAGAACTAATTTAGATAAAAACCAAGACACTCCTAAAGCTAAAGCATAAGAACTTAAATAGACATGAAGGTGAAGCCCAAGAGTTGACAGTTTTTGGACATTTATTCCCCTAAAGATCAAAAGTCTCATTTCAATGGTCCCATTTGCTTTCTGGATCAGCAGCCCCATTTCAACAGCTCCATTTACTTCCTGGATCCAGCTGATCCGGCCCTAAAACCCGCCCGGACAGAAGATGGTCTGTATCAATACAGCCTGCCCAGACAAACGACTTGTCCTCAAGTCGGGTAAGGGAACTCTGATCCTTCTCTCCTGTCGATTGTTCCTTGAATGGTTCGATGGTGAGGTGATGAAATGCTGCAGAGTTCTGAGTCCCAGGTGTCACTCCCTGCAGTTTATATTCTTGGCCCGCTATAGTAAACATCAAAAACATTTTATTCCAATTTGCCTGGACCGTATTCAATGTAGCTAACCATTGTATCCCAAGAACCACATCCGCCCCCCCTAGTGAGAATGGGTAGAAGTCTTGGGTTATTTGGAGGTTGGCTACGTGCAGTGGAACATCCTTGCAAATCTGGTTGCAACGGATGATGTCTCCATTGCCAATTCGCACCCCAAAAGGATCGACAACTTGTGTTGATAGGCCTGCCTTTGTAACCAAGGTGTCTGTAATAAAATTGTGGGTTGAACCACAGTCGATCAGAATTGATACCTTGGCAGAATTGATAGACCCGTGAACTATCAAGGCCGGGTGATGTGACATGCCCATAATGGCATGTAGGCTGATTTCAGCCATCTCTCCTTGGAGAACCACTTCTTCTTCATCCTCCTTAGAGTCTTTAACGTCCTGATCACCTGCCTCCAGCAATTGAAATGAGCTAGTTTTGCACCTGTGCCCCGGGCCATATTTTTCACCACACCTGAAACACTCTCCTTTAATGTACCGGGCTTGTTTCTCTGTTTCTGAAATGCGAAGGGGTGGAACTGGTGGTGGGGTGATTGCTGCTGTGGTGGAAGAGGATGTTGGCTTGGTGGTGACAGTAGCTTGCGAGTTCAGTCCCTTCCTGTTGTGGGTTGCCTTGGACTCAAACTCTAATGCTAAACTCATAGCGTTATAGACTGTCCTTGGCTTTTGAATCCGCACATCAGCCCTTAGTTCTTCCTTCAGCCCACTCAGAAACACCCCGAGAAGACAATGATCAGGCCAGTTTGACACCCGCGATGATCGTTTAGCGAACTCTTGGCGGTACTCTTGCACTGTTCCCGTGTGTTTGATGCTGCAGAGATATTCATCCGGGTTTTGAAACTCGGCTGGACCAAAGTGTTTCTGCAATGCTTGGACCAGCTCTTCCCAAAAACTCAATGGTTGATCCTCCGACAGCCATGAAAATAGGTCTAACGCATCCCCCTCTAAATGCATTGAAGCCACGTTCACCTTCTCTTCATCCGGTATGTCATAGTAACGAAAATACTTCTCGGCTTTGAGTATCCAGCCCCGAGGATCTCCGTCACTGAAGGACGGAAAATCCATCTTGTGGTAAGGACGGTACGGCCGACTGTGGTGTCCCGATGATTCCCCGTCCTCGTACCTTCCCGAGCCCCCACCTGATTTCTGCTTGGGGTTAGCTTTAATGGCTGCTACTTCTTTTTGCAACGTCTCCATTGATAATGCTATTGCGGCCAATTGGGCGGCTATAGGATCAGGGTTAGAACCCCCTCCAGTTTCTGAATTCCGGGTATGCACCATCGCTGCTTCGATTTCCCGGCAATGGAACCAATGATAGAAACCGGAAATATGATTTATTAAAATAAACAAAAACAAGGATAGTTGGCCCGATTCGAGAGGGGCTAGTCTCCACAATTCTGATCACAGAACTAATTTAGATAAAAACCAAGACACTCCTAAAGCTAAAGCATAAGAACTTAAATAGACATGAAGGTGAAGCCCAAGAGTTGACAGTTTTTGGACATTTATTCCCCTAAAGATCAAAAGTCTCATTTCAATGGTCCCATTTGCTTTCTGGATCAGCAGCCCCATTTCAACAGCTCCATTTACTTCCTGGATCCAGCTGATCCGGCCCTAAAACCCGCCCGGACAGAAGATGGTCTGTATCAGAATTACTAACCTTGTGGCAGCAAAAACAAATACTCCAGTTAAAACCTCCACACCATCTAACTCCGTTAGAAACTGGTAAGATTTGATACAAACATCATTCAGCATAATGGTAAAAAAGCAGCATGATTTTGCCTGAAGACCAAAAATTGAGTTGTAAATAATAAACTAACTTGATTAACAACTCGATCTGTCACCCCAGTATTGTCATGACCTCTTTTTGGAGCAATGGAGTCAAATTCATCAAAAAACAGAAGGCATGGTGCCGCAGCGGCTGCTTTTGAGAATATATCACGTACCTGGAATGAAACTATCAGCACTGGTAACATTTGCGTAAACAAGCCCGAGAAAAGTCTTCAAAATCTAAGTAAGAATTTCTCATCTTTACAGATGTTAGCAAATTTAAAAATTAGATGCTCGATCTGATATCTACAATCTGTTTCAAATATAAACTGGTGTAAAAAGAGTTTGTCACAACTCCTGAAGCATCTTATAAAATAACATCTGTTATGAGGATTGTGTAAAAGTCGGGATCTAGAAGAAAAAAAAAGGGGGAGGGGGGGAGGGATCATAAAACAGTAAAATACATGACAGATGGTAAATCAAGGGGGTGTCTGGATGTGTTGCTGCAGTTTGAAGTTGTAATTCAGATAATCAGCTATGATATAAAGTGAGGCACGGTTTGAATGTGCTACTGCAGTTTGAAGTTGTAATAATCAAATAATAAGTTCTTCGAGTGTTTGGAAAACTCTGATTATTTGTGAAATTAACAGAAAAAATGATCACAGCACAACATACAATTTTATATATTGTAATTTGTAGAAGTACTAAAATCTTAAATCTGACAATCTATTTTTATCAACTATAAAAAACTTACAAAAATTAGTTGTTAACAACTCTTTTCAAGCTTATTGCACGTAATTCCAATAATTATATAAATGTGTGTGTATTAATGGTGTTATTTGTCAACAGGGGTAACTAAGAGGGGTAGATAGGTGATCTTAATATCACTTACTGCTTGCTCAGAAGCACCAATGTATTTATTCAGCAGCTCAGGCCCTTTCACAGAGATGAACCGCAATGAACATGCAGCAGCAGCAGCACCAACAATATGTGTTTTACCACAACCAGGAGGACCATATAAAAGAACATTAGACCTCATCCTTAAAGGAGCTTGTGAAAAAATCACAGGAAACTTGGAAGGCAATTCAATCATCTGAAAAAGATACAATAGGATATAAGGGCATAAAGAAGAGCAAAGGCTAAAAACTACTCGCTCGTATGAATCATACTGCATACAGCAGTTACAAGTAAGAAAACAAGTGCAGAGGGTCCCCAGAATTCTATTTGAGAAGGTCAACCTGAACCATTGAAGATCGACCCAAGACTAGCCTTGCAACCATAGCATGTTTACTTGTGTTCCATTCTAGTTAACCTTTTTATGTTCTACACTAAATGTTCTGAGTTGTGCATATAAAATGATATGGGTAGTAAACAAAAAAAATTTATGAATGAAGAAGCTAAAAGAAGAGAAATCTCGGGAGAAATGCGGTACCCCAACACATCTTGAAAAGGCCATTGCTACTCTAGGTCATAATGGACAGCAGCAAGTTTAAGTAAATCTTGCAAATCATATTATTGTGAGTTGTTACCATAAGTTACTTCCATAACCACAAACCACCAGTTGGATAGCAGCTAGTTTAAATGAATTTGAACATGACTACATGCTAGGGGTTGTAATTTCAGCCCGTTAACTTATGAATATTGTATTTCCCAATGATCACCGACACTTAGGATTAAGTGTAATAATAACTGAACCAAAGGTGTTCGGGTCAGCCCAATCTGGCCCCCATTTCAACCTGTAGAAAGAATTACCCGTTCTGACACACATATTACCCAGCCCAACCTGCACACTTTGCCACCTCTGGTACATGCTCAAACTCTTGACAAAGTTTAGGTGGGCCAAAAGAGGGAGAGAAATACTACCTGCATAGCATATGATTCAAGAAGTAATTAGTTATCGACTTATTGCAAACTACCACCGCTAACAGGACATAATATGACATTCTTTGCAATAAATTCAGTAAATATCATAAGCATGAATGTGAAATGAAGTATATAAGCATTTGATATCTCCATATTTAGAAAAACAAAAGCAGGTGTAAAAATTAAATCTATACCTCTTTGATAGAGTTACGAATTTCTGTTAGACCGCCAACATCCTGCCAGCCACCATGCCCTTCCTCAGAAGCAGATTTAGTAATATCACGCATAGCAATAGGCAAAAACCCTTTCATTGCTTGTACAAAATCATCCTTCTCCAAACTAGGTTTCTTTTCGCTCTCAAAAGCCAATCCGCGAGACACAAAACGACCAATGGCAGCATGAACTGACCTATCAACAAGTATTTCCTGCAAAAATAAAAAAAGAAAAAGTTACATATAGTATTACGATACATGTAGACTGGATTGCCAATTGTATCAAAAGAAGACAGATTTAAATGTTCTACTAATGGATCAAGTTCATCAGGTTTAAACTTGTAATTTGGCAAGCATATATGCAGGATATAAGGAAAAAAAAATCAAAATACCAGATCATATGCGTCATATCCATCACATGAGGAAGCAATATCTAGCAAAATGTCATCCGAACATAACAAAGAACGTTTCTGAATCTCATGTTTTAGTAAAGCGCCACGTTCAGCAGCTGCAGGAGCAGCAAGTTGCACATGAAAGTCGAACCTTCCTGGAATCAACAGTGTCACAAGAGAAAGAAGATAATTAAACTGTGGCTTTATAATAGTAAGAATGCACACTATTATATAGTTCATTCACAAGGAGCCAAACTACCAGAGGAGCTCAACGCCTGTGGAATACTAGTCAGGGTCTGCACACAAGCTATGAATGCAATTGGACCAATTCCACATGAATTCTTTCGTTTCTCCTGTTATTGCAGATATTAATTTATTCATTAGCAAGTTATGCACATGAACAATATCGTTTTCATCTATCTTCAAGAAAACAAGATGCTTCAATCAGTTTTCTGTGTTATGTCTCAATAGTAAAAAATAAAAAATTAGTCGACTGCAACAGCACTACAGCAGGAGCTATACTTAAGTGGGATCATTTTAGCTCAAATGCATATAGGAGAACTTTCATGGCTATAAAGCATGAAACAACATAGAAGATACTTACGCACGCCTCCATGGTTACACATAAATTACAGAGGTGGCAATGGGTTGATTTGGGTTACATTATTTCAATTCTTGAACAGGATAAATAGGCCACATCAAAAAATTTAGTTAAAAGAGGAAATGGGTCAAATGGGTTTAAGGTAGCCCATGGTATATTCAATGCATACATCCTAAATCGCTCTATGCAAAACAAGATAAGTATTGTAATAACTTAGTTCTTGTAATCATGTATACTAACTTATTTCAAGAGACAAAAAGTGTATGGGTCAACCCGACCCATAATGACCCGTACCAAAGACTATACCTCATATTCATCCAAAATTCCTGTGAGAAACTCCATGAGGACTGTAGAAGAAGATGAAGAGTGATGGTCTTCTGAGTTATTAGGAGATGCAATAATGCTATCAAGATCATCAAGTACCACAAGAGAAGGAGCATGATCCAATGCTTCAGATATGTAACTTGATACAGCTTGCTGGATAGTCTGTGACTTACTCGAAGCAAGTCTAGAACAGCCTACATAAACTCTGCAGAGGTAACCCTCAATCAAAACCATTTCTCATAACACAAAAAATCAATAAATATTTCATTTAGCTATAGAAGTCATGAAAAACCCTACATGTGTGCCAAGACATCTTCATGTTCTTCAATAGTTTTTGCAACAGTTTTTGCTAATAATGTCTTCCCAGAACCCTTGTAAAAATAAACAGATTTGATGTTATACCTAGGATTTCCTGATTAATATATATATATATATATATATAGTGCGCGTTTTTTGAGAAACAACTTTATGTTGAGAACCGAGAGAACCGCATAAAATGTGTACGTATCGCTTCTGTGAAGAAAGTAAAACTAAAAAACAATGTTTTATTTATCTATCCACTCTCTTAGTTTGATTTTTTCTCCTCTCTCCTGATTTTTTTTAAATAAGTATAAAAATGTGCATATATGCATATAGTGTATGTGCACATATGCATTTAGACAAGCGACTAAAAATACCATGTTTTTAAAACCAAGCCTTAAACTTATTGAAATCTACATTAATTCTAGTCAACTTATATAATAAAAATGCAAGGGTTAATACGGTTCTCAACATAATGTTGGTTCTCAAAACAACACCAGCTATATATACTAGGTTAGAACCCCATGTATTACACGGGTTGAATAAATGTAATGTTATATACTTAGTAATGAAAATTTTATGTTTTAAGACACGTATATTACACGGGTTGAATAAAATATAATTTAATCTGTTAACACATACACTCGTCAAAATATGTCTTTAAAAATATACTTTAACGTGACGGTTATAATTCTGTTAAGTTATAATTCGCTATGCATTAATTTTTTTATGTAATCGATAAATGATAACTCATATTAAATTCATTTGGGTAATGATATAATAAATATCCATAATTACATTTATATTAAATATTTAAAAATATATTAAAGCTAAACCCAAAAACCTAACCTCCCCACCCCCACCCTCCAAAAACCTAAATCCTCCAACCACCACCCCCCAAAAACCTAAACCTACCCACCCCCAAAAAACCTAAATCAATTTCTACAATAAATTGGGGTAGGTCACTAATGGAGTTTCCTATCCACGATTTTGTTATTTACTGGAATAATTTGACTCGATTAATATATAGGAATATAGGATGAATTACTCGTTGAACTATATCATTTTATTTATTTGCTTTCAAATATTGTGTGGGTTCAATATCTTTGGATAACCCATACATAGAAATTAATCAAATGTTTATAGTATAACGGATAGTGCAAGAAGATATTTGCATAAAGACAATTTATGAGTTGTCACCATGACTAAATGTCAAGGATGAGATATCACACACCATGTGATGAGTGTATTAACATAGATACAAGATATGTTGAGAGTATCAACGTTGTGAAGATTCACATTTGTGAATTATAACATATGAAAGAAATATATGTTATTATTGTAAACGACTTTAATAAATCGTGCGAGATTTATTATAGGAGACTTACAATAACCCAAAAAAAAATAAAAAAATAAATCCCCCAACCCCCAAAAACCTAAACCCCACCCCCCAAAAACCTAAATCCCACCCCCAATAACCTCGACGAACCGGTTTCAACGCCGCTGGAATGAGCTCAATAGAAGTTCGTTTGACCCGGTTTCGGTTAAAAAAGAAATCATTTCTTAGGTTTCTTAGAGAAAACTCACTTCTTATTTGAGCCTCCCCCTATATATGTATATATAATATCAGAGAACACTGTTCAACAGAACGGTGACAGGCTATGGCAGGGTGGTCAACGCACTACCCTTACTCCTGCCAGACCCAGGTTCGATCCTAATACCTCCCACCAGCCGATTCCTTCCATCCCCACTCTAACTCTATAACTTTTATACCCTGTTGAGATGGTGGGCCCATATGTTGAAACCCAAAACCCACTTTTTTGTCCTCCAACAAAAGCATCGCATTAAGACAAATGTAGAATAGGCAACTTATTTATTATATAACTTAGACTAGAATTCATGTAGATTTCAATTCTTTCTCTGAAACTACAAATAAGAATTAAGAACTCACTGGAGGTCCATAAATCAACACATGTCCAGGGAAAGGAAGATTGTAAGTACTTAAAAACATCCCAGAGGAAGGTGACAATAATACCATCAATCCTGAAGAAAGGAAGAAAATGCATGTCAAATAAACCATTCATTCAGCAGTAATACTTACAAGCAAAATGCGGTGTATTCCCATCAGCATATGACTGATTTACTTGTCTTTTCTGTCATTACCCTCTAAAAGCATATCATCCCAGCAAAAGAGGATAAAGGTAACAATAGTAATGCCTACAAATTACTATGCAGCTCTATTGTAGTAGAAATTACTCTACTTTCAGGCCCCTATTAAATTTGGTTCAATTCGGTTTTTGTTCTATAGATAATAGGCCAAACAGGACAAATCACAAATGCATAAAATTAGATAAAACTAAAACGGGTCAAATGAGCAAACAGGTTAAATGGGTTAAAAATCGCCTAACATATATCCAAATGCTTACGTCTTAAATCGTTGTATTCAATCAAAATTGTCTTTATTAGTAATCAAACTTAATACATTAACTATTTAAAAAAATTAAAAAATAGACAAAAAAGTGTTGACAGGTCGACCATTTTGACCTCCACATCAAATTATTTGTTTTGACCTGAACTGATTTGATCAGTAACTCAATCAACCCGACCCACCAGTTTTTCCAACCCTATTATAGCTATTAAGATGAAAAACCAAGAAAGAGCCCAAAATATGCATCGGTCATGATTATCAGCAAAATGAGAAATCAAAGCTAAAGTACCTACTATTAGTTACATCATCAGCTGTTGTGCCCATCCAGCTCAAGGAAGAAATCTTCAAGTTAGAAGGCTTGTCAGATATTCTTTCTCGGATAGAATAAAGAGGTAAACCTTCACCCAGACACAATTTCTCAAGAAAAAACTCTAAGCTTTTCTTATTTATAGACATCTTGCTTACTTCAGAAAACTCGAGCTCATAAGCTACTCCACCTTGCGTAAAATCCTCAGAAATTGACATAACATACATGATATCAACTAATGCTTCCCCAACTCTCTTTCTTACTTCATGTGGTCTTGCAAATTCAATGCCTTTTACTTGAAAGTGAAGCAACATCTTATTTCCCAAAACCATCGAACTTAGTTCTGTTTTAGAAAAAGACAAAATGGCATCAAGTTGAGCCAAAATCCATGCACGCAGAAGAACCACTAACCCGTTTTTACTACTGGAGTTAACAGAGGTTCCTTCACTTTGTTGACCAGATGAATGATCTGAAAATAGTGTGATAATTCTCTCATGGGTTGACCAATCAGTCAAGTCAAATTGGGTATCTGAGTTTGTCTTGAGAAGCAATTTCTCTGTGTGGCGGTTCCTATGGCCATGAAGATTTTCAAAACCGCCATTTTCAGAGACCTTCCCAGAAATCTTAAACTGACAAGGAGAGAGAACAAGCGAAGGAGAATCTTTTTGTAAAACAATATTGCAACTCTTCACATGTATCCCTGGAAGATAAAAATAATTTCTTTTACATGGCTGAATCCAACTCTTCCATGAATACTTTTTGTTAACCTTTCTTTTAGAGTGACACTTTAAGATACTGAATGCATAAAGTTCGAGGACAGGCACTAGAGTCATATTTTAATGACATTGAATCAGATTCACTGTGAAGTTTGTAAGCAAAAACATAATGTATGTATGTCGAGTTTAGTGTTTTTGAGAATTAAAAATGTTAGAGTGTTAATTCAAGTCTCAAACACAAGCATGCAGCTTAGCATCATAAACACTTTACTGTGGCAAATTGGCATTAAAAACATATGTATTTTGATAAGCTAACACAGTAAAAGAATCCAACATAATGCTTATTAAACTCACAGGCTTCATATTGCAAGTTATGACCTGAGGACATCAAAGAAAAGTTAAGATATGCAAAACTGCAGAAGATTATTTGAGGTACTATTTAACTAACTGAAATCAAGTACTACAAAGGGGGTTGGAGGTTTAAGACAGTTAATGTCATAAAATTAAACTTACAAGAATGTAGGCCTGCTTTCAGATAACGTCGTAATGATTGAGAAAGCATGACATGTCCTTTAGCTACAGAATCTGATATTAGAAGACGAACAACAGCCTGTCTAATATCCTGCAGTTGACTTTCTGTTCCATTTTCAGCTTCCTTCACAGTTGACTTACCATTCTTGGAGATGTTATATGTTCCATGGTTTAGTTTTCTCTCCTTTATAACTAACTTTTGCTCTAAAACTACAGGTTGAAGAGGATCTAGTGAAAAGGATTTAGCTGTTTCTGGATGAATAAAGACAGCAGAAGTGAGAACCACCCCTATCTCGGTGTCATTGACCTGACATTTGTGACAAAATCTAGTGTCTCCATCTTGGATACGCAGTAATGCCTTTACAACTGAATTTTCAGATCTTCTTCGTCTCTTGGGAGCAACTGAGACTTCAGTCCCAGGCACAAGTTGCACTGAAAAACACATACTTGATAAGTTACTAACATAATAATGCAAAAAACTGAAGATCTGGAAAGATCACATTATAGGTAGCAAAACAGTATGGATTTCTACACCCAATCAGTTACGTAGGTATGGAGGATACACAGATTTAAGGGTATCACCATGCGTTCATACACATATGCTTAAACCAAACATACTCAAAACGCTATCAAACTCATACCCTCAAAACCAAAGTTTAAAAGAACGGAATCGCGCCTCGGGGGTTTTCCCTTCGCCTCACGAGGCGTAAGCTGCGGAATTAAAAAATAAGTATAAAACTAAAAGGCCATGATTTATCTATTATGAGTTAGAGCTTGATGCTTAAAAGTTGGCTATATGACAATGTATTAGCACTATGAAAAGCATACTTTTAATTCATGAAATAAGAACTAAGCATTAAATTAGCATAAACGGAAATATTTATCAAGAGGAGAGATATCATATATCAGCTCACCTAATGGTTCCTTGGGATCGATTGAGACAACAGAAAATGTAATGGTTGTGTGTCCATGCAACCACAAAGGAAATCTCATGGCTTCATGGACAATTCCAGCCTGCAATCAGTAAGTAAACTAATTAAGAGAGAGTTATAAAAGAAATATATAGTCATAAGATACCTACAAAAATGAAGTGACATTTTGACTGACAAGATATGGATTACGAAATACAATTATACAAAAAGCTACTGAAGTGTTAAATCTTTTTCGCTTCTATTAACGGTAATCTAAGATCAAAACTAAATCATCAAAAGTGTAGACCTTCTAACAACAGATGGGTCTGATGCCTCAAGCAAAGAGATTGAAATCCTTTGATCCAGTTAGTTTCAGGTGTAGTCCATAAATGAATATAAAGTAGCATTCAATCGTTATTCAACTTCAAATCTATGTATATTAGCAAAAAAAAAACGGATAGGGGTGTAATGAATCGGAATCGGATACAAGTATATCTGTTTTTTTATCAGACTGGATAGGCATTTGGATATTATACACATTTACATGCAACCTAATATTTGATGAGAATTTTACAAATAAGGCTTTAACATGGGTGATATAAAGTATGTGGTGTATAAACATATATATACAAATATTGTCTAGTTGTCAAAAGCATACTTAACGAATAGTTATGCATCCTAAATCTTCTAAACCTATTATTGTTCAATAAAAATATATATACTAATAATCACATATGGTATCTTATGTTAAACTATTGTGTATATTGGACAACTCAGATTTGCATAGGGCTATATTCATAGAGGGAAGATAAAGCTCACTTATCTTGGATACGAATTCGAACACATGTGATTATAATGTCCACATTACAAGAAAAAGTAGCGTTATTAACTTATGATTTCCATGGAAGATAGATTGCATATGTTTCACCAAAACTACTTGCAAAACAAAGATATTCCCCAAGTTATTTAATAGGAAGACACTCTTCATAAAAGTAAACAAAATATAAAAAATAAGTACCTGCTTTAAAATGCCTGCCTCTGCATTTTCTGCATTTAGCTCTAGAACTTCCCAATCATCTTCAGTATCGGGTTCTATTGTCACACATTTGGCTTTTGGAACATTAGGAATGGCTCGTATTCTAACAGTTGTGTGATCCGGAAGATTAATGCATTCTGCATATTGCTGAGCAATCTACATAGATAAATGGGATAAAGTATCAAATCATTCTAAATTACTAGAGTACATTTTAAAGAAGCAGCTAACAAACATTATAATGAAATCGGATACACTAATAATGAAAAGACTGACATATAGCTAATAGGTTTTTATAAGAACATCAAAAAGTGTAGAATTATACATACATACATCGATAATAACGAAATTGAAATCGGATAGAGATGTACCTCAATGGCAGAAGCGGTGGAGGATGCGGAGCCAGACCAAGCGACGTACCAGACGTCGTTATTGTTGGCAACTGACCGGAGCTCGAGAGCTAGAAATGAAAAGAGAGAAGCGGTAGAAGAAGTTGATTCAAGTGTTTGAATCAGATGAAGTGGTAGTGAAACGTAGCATCCTTCCATCCCTGCCACTGTTCGTACTGCCATCTCCATCTTCACAGCTTCCTTCAGAACAGGCGTTCTTATCAGTTTTGGGAATATAAATTGGGGAATATTATTTTTAAAGAAACGGACTTGTATATATACTCCGGAATTATAATTGTTTAATTGGAATCTGTTAAAAAAAAAGTAAAAAAATACACAAATTGTATTTTAGTTATACCAGTGGGTTGTCCCGTAAAAGCGTCGGCTACTTCTAAGGCTTTTTTGGAGAGCACAATCTAACCTGAAGTCTCGAACTGTCTTAGACACTGATTATATTTGAGTATTACTTATTATTATAATTATGTAAATATTTAGTAATTATATACTTAACATTTAAATAAGATAATACTTAATTTAAATAGTAAATATAAATTTAAATCTTAATTTTAAGTATTATAAATAAAAAATAAAATAATATATAATGTAATGAATTAAATAATTATCTTTTTATAGTTAGAGTAGTTTGGTATTTTTATTTAAAACTAACAGAAAAGATAACATCAGTTAATGTAAAGAAGCGTATAATTTCTCAAAAAGAACATTCAATATAATTATTAAAGTGTAAGGACATAACATAAAATTTGATATATTTATAAATAACATAATTTATAATTACTCTAGATTATAATTTATCCGATACCCTATAGTTGTTTATCAATTGACAACCAAGTAACAAATGTCACAAAACTCGTCCGATTGCATCTGCAAGATCCCAACTCCAAACAAACAAATTCATCATAAACCAAATCAATGATTTGATGATACATTTCAGTTTCTGTAAGCGAATCTTCAGATGAAAGTTTCATCTCTAGATTTGTTGCTGCTGTCATCATGTATACTGGTAATCTGTTAGGGTTTGGTCTAGCCGTCTCGTCCAGTGCATTCATCGGATCAAGCTTCATCATAAAAAAGAAAGGTCTCCAAAGGGCTGCTGCTTCTGGTACTCGTGCAAGTAAGTTTAACTTCTTAAGAAAACAAATGTGTGACTTCAATTTCAGTCATATTTTAGGGCTAATTTCATTTTTGTTTGTTCCTTTTACCTCTAAATTATAAAATAGGATCAGGCGGATACGGTTATCTGCTAGAACCATTGTGGTGGATTGGCATGTTCACTAGTAAGCCTTTCATTTCTTTTAGGAAAAAATTACTCAATAATTAGCATTTGTTCCACTAAAGTCACTCAAATGTTTGCTTTCATTAGGTGTTCATACTAATTAAGATATTATATGTGTTTCATTCATGTGGCTTAATTTATAAAAAATTAGAAGATTGGAACAACCGATGAAAGTTGAGTGACTTTAGTGGAACAGATAGAAACTTGGTTACTATTTGGTGAGTGTTTTTCCTTTTTTTATTGTTGGATTTATATGTTGATAATATGTTTATTCTGCTTCTCAACTCTATCTATCTGAAATATGTGAGGATTCACAGTGGTTGTTGGGGAATTTGCCAATTTTATAGCTTACATCTATGCTCCAGCTGTGCTTGTGACTCCACTGGGAGCATTGAGTATTATTGTGAGGTGAATATTTGTATATTCAGTTGGTGATTAGAGGGACTACTTTTCGTTGTTCTGAACTTAAGGTATCTTTAAATTACTTTGCAGTGCGGTTCTAGCACATTTCTTACTCAACGAGAAATTGAGGAGAATGGGTGTATTAGGTTGTGTGCTTTGTATAGTGGGGTCCACTGTTATTGTGCTTCACGCCCCTAGTGAACATAGCATAAGCTCAGTTGAAGAAATTTGGGACCTAGCCACACAACCAGGTGAGCCGTGCAGTCTCATTACTCATTTCTTGATTTTAGTTATGTTTATCTGTTTGTTATAG
This sequence comes from Smallanthus sonchifolius, assembly GCA_023525975.1. Taxonomy (NCBI): domain Eukaryota; kingdom Viridiplantae; phylum Streptophyta; class Magnoliopsida; order Asterales; family Asteraceae; genus Smallanthus; species Smallanthus sonchifolius. The sequence continues at coordinate 3,497,429 of JAKNSE010000034.1, read as the reverse complement.
TAATAAGATATTGTATATCATGATTCATTTGGTCTTCTTGCTCCAGCTTTTCTTTTGTATACAGCATCAGCAATAGCTGTGGTGCTGGTATTGGTGTTGTATTGTGAACCACACTATGGGCAGACTAATATGATGGTGTATATCGGCGTATGTTCAATAAATGGTTCATTGACGGTTGGTATTTTGTGAATTTTCTGTCCATCGTTAATATCAACATTTATTTTTTTTTTTGTTCAATAAGGAATTGAATTCATTTCTTTAAATGTCTTCTTGCGGAATCTGTAGTTGTTAGTATTTTGATTGCATATCTTTTTATAGGTGAAACAGGCCAAATACGTTTTACATTCTTTATTTTTTCTCCATCGTTATAGGTTGTAATTTGCATCAATGCTCATAGTAGTCATGATGCATGGTGTCAACTTGTAAGATCATTAATATCAGAAATTATCAAAAAAGGAACCATCTATGTCATGTCAGCAATTAGATATGCCCATCACCAATTTAATACTAGAGTCCTGATGAGCGGGATGTTCTATTTGATGTTTGGCTTGCATATAAATGAGCATGATCATCTAGGTAGGCATATGATGGTCTATTTGATGTGCTCCTTTTGTTTTGCAGGTAATGAGCGTGAAAGCAATAGGGATTGCCATAAAACTTACACTGGAGGGCTCAAGCCAGGTGGCACGCTACCAAACATGGATTTTTGTAATGGTAGCTGTTACATGCATAATCACTCAATTGAATTACTTAAACAAGGTTAGCTATCCTTGCTCCCTCCAATTCTGTTATGAGATTTCATTTGTGCATGACTGACTGAATCATGGAAGTGCTGAATCTTATAGTTCTTAACTAGAAAGATACGCATTGTGAGCCCAGTCTACAAAACATTAGCTGAAGAAACTGAATCTTGTAGCTCCTAACTAGAAAGATACATATTGTAAAGTTAACATGTGGGCTGTTGAAAGCCTTTTGTTCTTTAAGTTTGTTTAATTATTAGGTTTTCTCAAGGGCGTGAATCCAAATCAGTGTTCATTAGTTCTTTACTCAAGAGATTCATTAGTTTATTCCTTACTATTTGATGTAGTCGTGTAGGAAGGAAGGCCCTTTTCATCCTACAAATCTTACCGTCCATCTTAAATCCATGATTCTTGGTAACACGCTCTGTGGGCACAGTTAGGACTTAGGAACACCATATTGACCAAAATATGGACATGGTTATAAAAGAAAAAAATGTTGAATAATACTATGCATAATTTTTTTCACTATTAGAGCTGCCATACATGATACAAAAGTGTGGAATATTCTCAACATGAATAAACAGGCTTATCTTGGCTCGCTGAACTTGCACACTTTTGTTTTCTTTAATTTACATCGGTAAGTCTGAAAGACATTGTATTGACCATCAAATACAAATTGGTGAAAAATACGAACCAAAAAAGTTATACCCTGTTTTAACACAATACGAGCAATTATATGCGTAAAGTTTTTTTCTAGTTTATTTGGTGACTATGAGAACCTGTTAGGGGAAAACTCATAGAGCCCTACTATACCCTGCTAACTAGTAGAGTAGTGGGACCAGGTAAAGTGCAGCTTACACTGGCTTTCAAGACTCTAGTGGAAGCTAAATTCGAACCTGAGACCTCTGGTAGAGAGGAATCCGACTCTTACCGTTACACCATCTCTAGAAGGTTTTATATACCTAAAGCTGTTATATTTAGGTTGTTTTGTTTCGTCTACAAAGCCATCACAATGTATTTAACATGATACGAGCAATTCACCACCTTTTTCTTTAAAATTGTTCATTGTTTGTATTTTCTCTGATAAATTGTGTGATCAACTCATAGTTTGTCCTATGTACAACATGAACTGTGTATATATATATATATATATATTACATTTATTTCTTTTAAACCAGTAGGCGCTATAGTTGCCACAGTAGTTTTGACAAATAGATATCTTGTGGAAGCCAAATGCTGCTTTTATAGATTTACATTACCTGAATTTTGGATGCAGATATTATCTCACATTTATATTCGTTGCTTGTTGTCTTACAAAAATACTTCATTGTGAAATTGTATCAGGCTTTGGACACCTTTAACACCGCGGTTGTTTCACCAATCTATTATGCCATGTTCACATCTTTCACAATTCTTGCTAGTGCCATCATGTTTAAGGTATTATATCTTTTGCATGTGATGAAGGCTTTCCCGCATCCCTTCTGAAGCGTCGCAACTCATAACTTTTAACCAATTGTAGGATTGGTCTGGTCAAAGTGTTAGCACAATTATTTCTGTCCTTTGTGGGTTCATGACTGTGCTTTCTGGTACCATGATTTTACACAGTACAAGAGAACCTGATCCACAACCTGTATCAGGTAATGGAACAATTGAATGCGTTTGTTATATATGTTACTGTTTATTGCTTTTTATGTTAATTAGTGAAATAGGCACAATGGTATTTTCCATAATCGAAGTAGCTAACATTATTACTTCTGTAGGGAAAAAACCGTATCGTGAACCCATGGTTGCACCGATATAGCATGTCGGAAACAAATCGTTCATTTAGCCATGAGATACTTGAAGTCGCGTATCTACTTTTACCATTTATGAGACTTTTTCACATCAATAATGACTTAAGCCATTGTGATACACGGCACCATATTGAGTATAGATTAGCATATGTATTGTTATTCGCATATAGATTCGCGTTTAGAATGAAAATATTTATGGTTAGGGCGAGAAAAAGTTGATACGCGAGTAAAAGTTGATACACGGCCAAAGATTCGCGTATCTCATGGCTATATGCGTGAAATTGTTTTGACATGACCATAACTAAAAAATAACTAGTTTCATGATTTTCTATACCGAACACATTTTCATGAAACGTTATAAAAAGTTCTCGTATTAAAGTAAATGTTATTTGATAAACTTGCAGATATCTATTCATCACTTTCTCCTCAAATATCATGGATTGTGCACGCAAACGGGGAAATATGGAAGCACAAAGATAATGATGAATCGTGCCCTGAAGTTGTTGCAATAATTCAACCAGACCATTTCAAATGATTTTTTTTTTTGCAGAATGTATATTCAGATATGATGTTAATACCAACCACCAGGCTTACAGGGCCTTACTGCATTCTCAATCAGGTCCCAAGTGAGAGGAAATATGCTTGCTTCCCAAAAAGAGGAAAAAAAATAGAATAAAAAATAGATATCGTTTAAATCGATTAATAGTATTATTTATTATATGTTATATACTAACCATAGGTTGTGTTATGCTTTGTAAATGTTTAACGCTGTGTATACCTTTTAAAGTAAGATTTTGGTTTAGTTATCTTGTAAACAACCTTACTTGATTGTGTTAGGCTAAAGTTAAACCGCGGTTGATAACTCGATGAGTGTTCTTGAGATTCGAAAAACATTTGAGATCTCTAATGTAAATTCGAGATCTTAAATAAGTTTAAAAGTTTAGTTATATATTAAATTGTACTTTATATTATTTGTTTAATAATTACAGAGATTGTTCTTTTTTAAAAAATTTACACATCCTTTATCCTTTAGATTAACTATCATCCATTATCCTCGTTAACTTGCATCATGTGTGTAACACCTAAATTTTTTTACCGATTTTAACTTTCAAAACGCGCGAAAAGTAGGTCTTATTTAACACTCTTGATTAAACAACACATGTCAAGAGCAATGATACGACAAACAACATAATTTGTTTATAGACAAACAACCGACATCTAAAAAATAACGATAGGTTTAAACCTCCAAAATATAATATAAAACAAGTCTAATGAACCCCAAAGAAGTTTTAACTCCAACCATAAACAACCACCAAACAAATGAGAATCCAATCTGACACGAAGCGTGACCCGGGACATCAAACCGGAGGTTTACCTACAAGGGAAACCCCACAAATAACGTCATTAGTAATGATACATGTTCAGACTAACACAACCATGTTCCATGCACTTTCACCCATATCGACCACACTTCTTTGTGAGATTCTAAAGACCTCAAACACCACAAAACAACTATGTAAAGTTCATGACCTCAAATAACTTCCGTGTGAGGTTCTTAGACTTCAAATACCACAAAACGACTATGTGAAGTTCATGACCTCAAATAACTTCCGTGTGAGGTTCTTAGACTTCAAACTCCTTTATATGAGGTTCTAAAGACCCCAAACACCACAACACAACCTTGTGAAGTTCATGACCTTAAATTACTTTCGTGTGAGGTTCTTAGACTTCAAGAAACGACATTTGTGAAGTTTAAAGACTTCAAGCTACATTGGCATAAGAGTCTTACAACCGTTGAAGAGGGACCAACATTTTCGACCATTTTCGAGATTGTTTTCGATTAAACAAGTAGCAAATGAGACTATAAACTTGTGTGGTTCAACCCACACAACCAACAAGTATTTATACCAAGTTATGGGGTCCAAAAAACCAAAAAAAGGCTAAAAAAACATGCCCAAACGGCTATTTTTTTTAAATTAACGGCTATTTAAAAAAAACCGGGTTTACCCAACCCAGATCGAACCGGTTTGGGCAGACGACCCGATCCCAGCCCGGCCGAACCGGTTACATCGGGTAGGGTTCGAGTGGTAGATAAACCTGTTTGTGACCTGGTCCGGTTTGGCCTCCAACCCGGTCTAGCAGGGCTTTGTAAAACCTGGTTCGGAATTTGAACCCGAACTGGTTTGGATTTTGAACCCGGTTTGTACACCTCTAGTGTAACATCCAAGAATTTTCTAGCATTATTTGTATTTATATATATATATATATTTACTTATAAAACTATAAATATATATGTAGCTTCCTGTATCATAATAAACGAACCATTTATACAAATGACAATTTTTATAAAAATATATTAAGCGAAACTTTCCTTTTATAAAAGTTATTTTTATAAAATATGTTTTGATAAAACTGATAACGATGAACTTTTATATATAAAAACTATTCACAATTTAACTAGTCTGGAACCCTCATCCTTGAACATTTGAACTCCCATCTTTAAACCCACACATTGCAATTTGACCTCATTCATCCCATTTTGACCCAGTTTGACTTTAAAAGTCAAACAGGGCAAATATCTTGCAATTCGAATTTAAAATCGATCAAAACTTGAATCAAATAACTTGCCATAGATACTAGAACGATTGTCGTCGGTTTCTAAACCCATTGCGTAAATTACCAAATTACACGGCCTAATCTTAATTTCAAATTGATTTGAACGGGTTTGACTTCCTAGGGTCAAACCAAGCCTGTCTAAGCCACAAATCAAGGAAATCAGTTGCGATTACTGACCGAAATTTTCGCGCAATCAGTTTACACACGCATCCAACCGAAAACGTGACCCGATTCATTGCTTAATTGTCAAAGTTACGCATATTTTGGGTCGACAACTGTCATACGCAAGAACATAATCAAATCAAGCATTCCGGTTATTTGCAATCAAATTAACTCACCCACTGACCATCGCTCCACTCGTTTCAAACTCCCGAAACCCATAATCGCATCCCATTCCACGTCCGGCTCCCGATCGAGTACCAATAACAACGAGATTTTTGACTCAGCCATTCATCCCCTACACACCACCATTACAGGTAATTCTTATACCTTTAGCTTCGTTTTTGTCTCTTGTTTGAAAGCCCTATGTTTAAGATACAGATCTGTTGCTTAATCGAATCGGGTAAAGGGTTAGGGTTTGCGGTTACGAAGTGGGGAAGAAAGGGTTCTGGGATTGTTTAATAAATGGTTAATCAATCAGCTACTTACCAAGGTCTTAGCCCAGTTCCACCGGTTAAATCGCAAGACCCGTACACGCTTGGTCACGGGTTCAAAACCCACAACCCAGACTTCTTTTTTTCACGAGCCTTGAACCAAACCTGGACCTATTCAGGACCTTGGTTATTAATTTGCAAACCTGCTGTATACCACGGGTTAGACCCCTGGTCCAGTGGTAGAACTCAAGCACACTTCAGAACCCACCCGTGTTCGAACCGGGTGGCGTTCCTTTATTTTTAAAATCATTTTCACACAGTAATTAAATTATATAAAAATTATTTTATAAATCCTATATTTATTAGAACAGAATTCGACCAGATTTATAATTTTTACATAAAATCTATATTTTTATAAATTAAATTCTCAATTACTCAATTTAATTTATATTATTGCTTTGAGTAATTTATTCATTTAATGTATAAATTTGGTGACAAAATTTTATAAATACTTTTACAAGGCTTTATAAAATTTAAGTTAAATATTTAAAAAAAAAAAGAAAAAAAAACTATACGTGAATATATATAGTTTTATATGCTTAAATAATTCATGTGAATTTTTAACTAAATTTATTTTAGCATATCCATTTCAAATGATAAATAAATAAATAAATAAAAATATTTATTATTTAAATAAATTACATTTACAAATGCACTTAGAGTTTAAATTATATCTAAGATTTGATTTATGAACCAATACTATTTACATATCTTCGTAAATAAATAAATAAAGTTAAAACTATTTATTTAAATTATATTTAAATAAATATAATTTTTACACTATTTTTTTTTTTACTAAATAAATAAATAATGATCGTTTAATTTATTTAGTTATTCAAATCCAAACCCTAATTATTTTGAGACTATTCATTTCAATTTCTCATTTTACAAAACACCCCTTTCAAGTACAAACCACTAACATCTACAACTCTAACCCTTGTACACACATCCATTACAATCCTAGACTTAGGCATAGACTATCGTACACACTATTAATTCAATATACATTACACACTAGGTTAACGTGGTGAGTTACAAGGATCATTTTGCTATTCAGTCACTCGTGCTAGCTTCACCTTTGATTCAGGTGAGTTTTACATAGCCCCTTTTTCACTGTTTTTACATTTTGGGGTGAAACATGATCACAACTTACAATGATTTACATAAACTATACAATACAAATCCACTTTACAATTTGTGTGCAATTTGAGCTTTATGTTTGAGTGCTAGGTGTGTTAACTACTTATTTGCAATTACATGTACAATCATTAACTAATCAAGCCGACGGTTAACAATGATAGATCTATTGAGTCTGACAAACCCACCCAGATTGGGGTGATTGTTACCGACAACACAATTTTTGCATGCTAGTTACAAAGGTTTGATTGTACTACTTGGTTACACAATAGTTGCTCCCCATAATTGTCTTATTAAACATGACTTGTATGGATTTGTTTACACAATACTTTGATGCTATTTAGAGTCAAAACCCTATGTATGCTCACCAACTTTTTAGTTGACCTCGTTTTTCATCATGTTTCAGGTGCAAAAGTTTGACTTGATCAAGTTGCTACACTTAGGTTGTGGACCTAGTTAATTGAAACAAATGGATATGTTATGTAATTCAAATATTTTCGTACTATTGTATTTGGGGTTTGTGAATGGAAATGTAGCATTTTTAATATAGTAAATTTTAGTCAACCATGTGTTCATGAACAGTCTACATGTCCCGCCCTGACGTTTCCGCCGTCGGTTGGGGTGTGACATCTAGGTAGAATTAGGTGTTAAGATTAGATGGTGATTGTCTCAAGCTATTTCCATTAGGTTGAATTAGGTGTTAAGATTGGATGGTAATTGTGTCAAACCACTTGCAATTTGGATTTTGAATTAGGTGTTCAATTAGTTGCAATCTCAAATAGCAATTTGGTTTGACATTGGATTTTGAATCAGGTGTTCCAACATGTTAGATTGCTGCCCATCTAACAGTGACAATCTCAGTTGTAATGTCAAACTAGCTTTGATATTTTACAGATGCAATCTCAAACCACTTGCTATGTCAAACTAGTTGCAACATTGATAGTGAAGGGAGTTATCGAGAAGAGTTTCGAAGGGATGATCGAGAGGTTGAGACCTAGGGTTTTGGTCGTGAAGGGAATGATCGAGAGGAAGAGGGGGAAGCCAAACTTCAAATTCGGTGATGAAAGGACAACTTTGCCCCTCACATGACATGCACGTGCGGTGGGTTAACATAATCATTAGTCACCGTTACCAAATTGGACGGAGACGGTTAAAATCAGAAATGTGGGTTACGCCAAGTGTTACAAAGTTTCTAGTTATACGAAAAATAAATTTGGTTACAAACCTCAGGGACGGTTTTTGTAATTTTACTCTTGTTAGGATTCACGTGACATGTCCCATTTTTAAAAACAAATTTGCACAAAATTTATAAACAAATTGTTTAATCACAGAAATCGATTGGAAAAAGAAGCCTAATCAAACTCAAGTGCAAGCTAACTCAGAGAAGACAAACAAGTGGTGGTCTTTCTTCAAATCAATGGTGGTTTTCTAGAGTCATCAAAGTGGTCGGAGAATGAAAATGAAAGGTATGTGCAATCTTCATACAAAAATTAGTTCTAAAATATTTTTTTTACCTATATGATCAAATAAATTACGTTTTTTTTATTTCTTTAAATTTGCAGGGAAACCCGACTTTCAAGAAATGGAAGAAAACAAAGACTGAACGATCAGCTCTAACAAAACATGATAATAACAAGTCAGAGGAGATTCTAAATGTCTACTTAAATGTACACGAGAAAACAATCACACAACTCATCAATTCACTTCTACACATAATGCACAACATCATCAAGCCTATTCTATCACACCAAAAACCATCCTCAATATTATGCAAATCCAGCCACAGCTTTTTAAGCTGACAATTACTTCTCATGATTGGCTAACATACAGAACAGGGACCAAACCTGCCAATTTACCATCCCGACCTGCCCGTTTTTTCTTCACCTGTTGCAGGTTTAAACAGAAAACTATCAGATACCCATGAAAATGTATGACTAAATATGATTACAAAACTATATTACTGTAGTGATAAGTTTTTTTTTAATAAATCGATTTACAAGGTTTTATACATTTTTTAATGATTTTCAACCCGTTTACCCTGCTTGAACCAGCCCGTTTGCTTTTTAGTTGGAGCTTTTAGCTTAAACCCATTTGACCCGTTAGAGATAAAACATACCCAGGCCGACCCATTTGTATATAGATAAGGTTGAAATTGCCACCCGTAAACAAAACATTCAGTATAATGACGGGATAAAACCAAGAAACAACCCCTCGTTTTGGGAATTATAGAAGACCTGGTTTAAGATCAAACAGTTGTGTACTTACATAGAACCACCCATCAACTTCGTACTCGATTTCAACCTCTTCTCCAGCAGTTAAGTTCAACTGTAATAAAGGAACTTTTCAGTCAGAAACATGGTATAATTTAAAACAAAAAATATGTTGACGAAAAGTCAAAGTACCTCATCATCACCACCAGCAGTGAAATCATAGAGTGCTGTTCCAGATTGTACATTCCCTGAAGAAGATCGTTCTTCATGAGAATCAAAGCTGCTTGACCCCTGTCCAGTCAAAGGGTTCTCAAATGACTCGTATCTTTGGTGAACAGGTGACGAGTACGGAGGTGGCTCTTCTGTAATCTATACATAAAAAGAAAATCATATAATCAATATGTTTTTGACTGGCTAATTTTTAAGGTTCAGGTTAAGTGGTTAACGACACTAACCGGAGAGCCATAACCCTCATATGAAGAGGAACCACCAGATGGCTTTCTGTGTCTGCTCGTACCCGACTTCTCCTGAAATTGGGCACCCAATCAATACATTTGATTGTAAAACCGGCTATCAGTTCTAACTCGTTTATTAAGCTTTTTACCAAACAAAAAACAGTACTTGTTTGTTCTTGCAGGTTAGACAAAGCAGAAGAAAATCTAGCATACATGGTAGAGATGCAAAATGGTATGGTCAGACAGGCTAAATTGTTGGTCAAAACGAGTTGGGTTGACACTTTTTATCCAAAAGTAATAAACTTTCAACAAATAATTATTGTCAAATATGGTTATAAGATTATAAAATTTCAATACATCAAATCACATTAAATAACATGATCGAGAAGATTTTATCCATTAAAGATACACATTAATTACGCAACTTTTGACCTGTTCAGCCCATTTGATCCATTTCTTTTTTAGCTAATTTTTATTTCACTCATTTGACCCTTTGGAGATGGCACATAACCTGAATCAACCCATTCATACGTAAATTGGTAGAAATTAGGGGTATGTTTATGTTCCGGTTTTTAGGTCAAGTTGTGAAACAAACTGTCAGTAACTGTTTTTAAACTCGCTAAACCAAAAACAAACAACACAAAACTGAAACCAAAATCAAATCAAACCGTACAAATGGTTTGGTTTCATGTTTTGGACTTAACAGGCCTTTTAAAGCTACAAGATACAAATTTTTAGATGCATTAAATACACTAAATTCTTAAAAGCATCAACAACTGACTGTATAAAAAAAAGAGGACAGAGAAAAGTATTCTCACGACGAATGACGTAATTAAGGAATCATGCACATTGATTTATTAAGGAATGACATAATTTAGAATGGACCGCTATTTAGCCAAGTCTAAACTAAACCATCTGCTAAAGTTTAGAAGGGATGGTTTTTTTTAGCTAAACCAGAACAAAACCGACGGTTCCAGTTTTAAACAATATAAAAAACTGACAATGAAACAATTCCAATGGTCTGTTTGGGCAGTTTCACCCGTTTGAACCCAACCATAAACCACCTCTAGCATTCAAACAAGTAGATATACAAGTTAACTAGGCATCTTGATATATGAATAGATGACTTGCAATTAAAATGGATTATTAGAGCATCACTACTAGTAAAACAAACAAACATACCCAGTAAAAATCTCACTCAGAGAGTAGGGCCTGGGGGACGGCGGCATACCTTACCTCCATCCCGAGGGATAGAGAGGCTGCTTCCAAAGAGACCCCCAACTCCAATACCATTCACATTATCTAAATTAACTTTGACAATTAATGGAACATGAACTTTCATGATTCACATACCACAGGTTGAGAAGACCCGTAAGTTGATGGTTTTGAACTGAACAATGAAGGATAATTCATTCCTCCAAAGTGAGATGAAATTGATGTCTCAACTGACCCTACTGAATCTGGAGAAGATGATCCAGAGGACCTACCGTCATCATCCTGCAAAAAACAAACATATACATCTTACATCATCATGAATGATGACTAATGCAGATGTTAAGGCACAATTCTTACATCAGCTTCTGCAGTCTCTAAAAGAGTTTTAGCCCACATGTCTTCATAACTCATGGAAGGTCTGGATGTAATGTTCTCATCATCAACATCAGGTGCATCAGTACCCGCCCCAGCAAGGAACTCGTTAACCTACAAAAACAGAGACCAAGTTTATATTATCAGATCTTCAATAAAGCAAACAAACATAAATTCAAGTCATGTCATTGCATAGGAGGTAATGTCGACCCGTTTGGGTTATGTTTTGTTTCTTACCGGTCTTATGGGTTACGCTAAAAGATGTATTAATAAATGGGTCAAATGTTTTATTTCATAAGAGTTCAAGATGCTATCTAAAATCTGTCTTTAATGGTATGAATAATTCGATAATATTAGCATGATATTCAACAGCTTACACCAGTAAAGCGCAATGGATGCACAAGCTAGAGTATTTTTGACTCATTATATGCTCTGCAATTATTAATGCTTCCACATGTTATCGAAGGCCTCGTCCCCCTTCATTACATTAGATTCATCTTTACGGGCTCATTTTAGTGGCTCCATCTACTACCCACATTACTTATTTACTTGCTACCAAATAAATCAGTAACTAGCAATGAGCAATTATATCAAATTATCTAACTATTGATTTTCATTTTCTCCTTTGGCTCTTCAGTAAGTGTAGATAATGAAAAAGGGATATTAATGATTAACAGCCAAAATCAAGGAAAGAAAGTTCACAAGTGAGGAGCATATTAAACATCTCACCCTATTCATTGCAGGAGCATTGTTCCACAAGCCATCATCAGCAAGACCTGTTGCCCAAGCATTTACTAGATCATCATCAAGATTGTCAGGCTCCACAGGTGCTGGTTTAGTGGCCTCGTATATGAGTTCAGATATCCCTGTAGCAACAGCAGGATCTCTCATGCCACTTGATGCAGTTATATTATGTCGATTGCGATAAATGTCAATAAGTTTTGCACTGTGGTACATTGGAAACAAGGAGATGTAAATACACAAAAGATGAATATGTATATATTTACTAATATCCATATGAGAATGATACTAATTTTCATAATAATGCACCATTGACTATTATGTAAATCTGCATACACTTAGAAACAAGACAGTAAGTGAAACAATGAACTTGATCAAAAGACCCGCTGAAGGTCAACAGCATAGGACAGTTACCTTGTTGGCCCAAGCGGTAGATATTTTGATCTTGGAACATAACAGAATAGTGAAACAAGATCTAGAAGCCTCTCATGTGTTTCATAGAGCTTCTTCAGTTCGTCATCGGTCCACTCTTTTTGGGCATTATCATGGTTACGCATATCCCTGCAACCTCAAGTACAAAAACATTCATTACACAACTAGAAGATACAAATTTACAGAAAAGTTAGAGAGAGATTGATCACTAGTGCGCACTTTATGAGATCATCTTGTGCACTATACATGTCATCAAGGACCTTGAGCATTGGACTAAGCAAAGATCCAAGACCAGTACCGCTAGCTCCTTGATCTTCACCATTACTAATATGCATATCTGAAAACTGGGACTGCACACCTCCTTGTGCTAGAGCATGTAAGAACTCATAGATTTGTATTCTGTAAGGCTCACCCGATCTGATTGCCATAGTGGTAAGAGCTTGGGCAGCAATTATACGAACCTGAGATGAAAATATTGATAACAAGAATGAATGAGAAAAGACAGCCGAAGGATAAATCAGTAAATCACCATGACGTCTGAAAACATTAAGAATAGCCATTACCAACAAATTTAAATTTCATAAGATGTTTGGAAGTTGGAACTAGTGAAAATAAGCTCTGCTATGTATAGGCTCAGATTATTGAATAAAAAACGAACTGAGATTGTACATAGATTGATCAATGTTCGCGAGGTCGATCACCTCTCAGTTGACCTACTTTCGAGAGGTAAGCATAATGAAATTACAATCTCTAGCCAAATGTTTATAACTGACAGGCAAGAATCCAAACCTAATATTAGATGAACCGATTGGTTGAAATAAGTTTTTATTAACTCAAAGAGAATACATAGGAGCTCATTATAAAGAGCTAAATATTACAATCTGGACCCTCTAGAATTATAAACATAAATTATTTAGTCTAACATTCCCCCGCAAGTTCAGGCCGGGAAACGAGCTGCAACTTGGATCTTAAAAACGTAAAGCGCTGAGAGGGTAGTGGCTTGGTGAAGATATTCGCAACCTGATCACTTGTGGAAATAAATTGAACATTTAGTTTTCTTTGAGCCACTTGTTCACGGACAAAGTGAAAGTCAACCTCAATGTGCTTTGTTCGAGCATGGAAAATAAGATTAGCAGATAGGTAGGTAGCTCCTAGATTGTCACACCAAAGAATAGGAGGCTTTTTGACTGAAAAACCAAGCTCATGTAGAAGTGACTTTAACCAAATCAATTCAGCCACGGTATCAGCAAGTGCCTTGTATTCAGACTCGGTTGAAGATCGTGAAACAGTTCGTTGTTTACGGGCAGACCAAGAGATGAGATTCGATCCTAGATAAATGGCAAATCCCCCCGTGGATCGACGGTCGACTGGACAACCAGCCCAATCAGAGTCAGAGAAGGCTTGTACCATGGAGTGTTGGTTTTGCCAGTTGACATCAGTAAAAGCCTGCAAGAAAGAGCCAAACGTGTGATGTAGAACAAGGCCCATATTGGTAGTCCCTTGTAGGTAGCGTAGGATGCGTTTAACAGCTGCCCAATGGTTCTCTGTAGGAGCATTCATGAACTGACAAACACCGGCAACAACCCGAATGTCGTTAACAACATCATTACTCAGCTGAGCTCCACCTTCGCCATTAAAGATCTGGGCAGACTTCACTATTTTTTGGGCATAGAAGTTATTCATCATAACAAAGATCTAATTTTGTCACAAAGAAAGTACTTTTTGGACCTCCTTCATCGATCTGGCCTCTCTGATTGTAAACCTTTCTCCCTTCTTCAACAAGCTTGGTATAATTCATCGTCGTTCATGTCCATACACTAGTGAACAGAATGGGATTGTTGAACGCCGGAATCGTCATGTTGTGGAAACCGGGCTTGCTCTCCTTGCCCATTCTTCTCTTCCACCTCGATTCTGGCACTTTGCCTTCGAAACCGCTGTCTATCTTATTAATCGTCTTCCATCCAGAACTTCCTCCAATAAATCTCCTTTTCACCACATTTTTAATCGCAAACCAGATTATTCCTTCCTTCGCGTTTTTGGGTGTCAATGCTTTCCTTATCTACGCCCGTATAACCGTCACAAAATGGATTTTCGATCCACACCTTGTGTTTTCCTTGGTATCAGAGCCAAGGGCATCCCAACCATCACCAGCCCTCCTTCTCTGGCCAATTTTTTTTTTTCTGATCAACCATGGCAGCCCTACAACCCTTCTCTTCTGCTGAGAAAACCGGCCATAACAGCCACAAATTCCCTTTTACCCTTACCCCTACCAACTATGGGTATTGGAAAGCAATGCTTGAACCCTTTCTGATAACAAATCATCTATTCGATTATGTCAATGGGACAATTCCCTGTCCAGACCCGACAATTCTTATTGAACCGACCAAAGAAGGAGAATCCTCCTCCACCGACAACCCTAATTATCTTCGGTGGATCGCCAATGATGCGCATGTTCGAATGCTAATTCTGTCCACCATCTCCGAGGCCTCTTTTCAACATGTCCAAGGAACAACTTCTAGGGATCTTTGGCTTTCCTTGGAACGGGCTTATGCACCCCACACAACCTCAAGAGAATTTACCTTGAGAACTAAATTGCTTCGGATCATGATGAAGGGAGATGAAACACCTATTGCTTATTTGTCTCGTATCATGGAGTACGCTTCTGCCCTGACAAATATAGGCGAGCCCATGAAAGATAAGGATCTGATCATACTTACACTTTCTGGTCTGCGTGATGAATACAGCGGGTTGAAATCCACTCTGTTGGCACGCCACCCACCGATAACCTTCAACGAACTCCCCGGCCTGCTCTCTGACCATGACTTCATGCTGCACAAACCACTATCTGATGTCTCTGATACCAAGATGAACCGATAGGTTGAAATAAGTTTTTATTAACTCAAAGAGAATACATAGGAGCTCATTATAAAGAGCTAAATATTACAATCTGGACCCTCTAGAATTATAAACATAAATTATTTAGTCTAACAATATTATGCTAAAATCTATTTTGTCTAAAATAAAACTATATCTAATAAATGAAAAAAGCATATCTACTAAATAAGAAAATAAATTTATCTAACATTAATCATATTAAATCACCAGGGCATAAAATTTATATAACATTAATCATATTAATACTATATATAATGTCACTGATAGTTTCTATGAGTGTATGTGAGAGACCCATGCATAAACTTTATCTCCACAGTCTGAGTGGCATATATACTACTTTATAGCATATAAGAATCTAAGAAGCAGTAACACACATTGTAGGTACATGAATGGGATGTGCATATATACATACTATAAATATATATATATATTTATGTGTGTGTGGGGCTAAGTTCATGGCTAATACTCGGATGAATGAGGCATGATGTACCTCCCAACTGCCAATGAAAGCACACCGCTGGAGTCGAGTGAGAGCATTAGCTAGAGTAGGATTGCGAGAGCTCGCAGCTGCAACCATTTTATCTGCATCTAACATCATCAGTGCTGTACCAGGAGGGGTTGCTGATTCCCAAGCATACTCGGATGCAGCATAATTTGCATTTTCACCAAGGAACCACACCTATAAGTATTTTAGCAAAACACATTAAATATTACTCAGTAATAAATCATCATCTGTAATACACTCATTAAACATGCATTTGACAGGATATGATGATGATGGTTTGTACCGCTGCTTGGACTAGTCTCTGTAAAGCCAAAGCTGACTTTGGATCTGTCGCAAATACCCTGTCAATTGACGTAAGCCCAGACATTGAACCAGGTTGTGGAGGTGGCAGATCAAGAACTATTGTCACCGCTTCAAGTGCTGTATGTTTCCCATCTGGACCAGCTCCAACCAGGCATGTCTGAAAAAGAATTATACATAAACACACACATCAGGAGCTGTAATAAAGAATAAAGGCAACCAAAATATCCAGGATAAAAGTTTGGATTACACCCAGTCCTACAGAAGTTCCGGTTAGGACCACTTAAGCAGTCGTGTAGGATTTCCATCATTGCTTCATTAGCAGCTAATTGTTGACATCTTTTCTCAACTAGTTGCCTTTTTCCCAACTTATTTTTTTTAACATCTTTTCTCAACAAGGAGAGAATATTTCCAATGTTTTAGAGTAACTTTACTAATGGGATAATGAGACTAGCAATTTAGAAAAGTAATTATTAATACCGAAAACTTGTAATTCTCATACTTTTACGAATCTAAAACAACATATTTATACATTCAAAAAGTTCTCTTGTGTAAGTATGTTAATCTAATTATTAACAAACAGAATTTCAACATACGTCCATCACAGGACTTGAGGAGTCTTGAGTACTTTTCAGGCATCAAGGTATAAGCATTTTCTTTCGTAAAAAGCAAATTCTACACATCTTTCTTAAGTCTGGTGTGACAGACTGGGTAGTAGATACCTGTCAAATATCTAGATTTATGCAATATCATTAAGCCTCTCAGTGATCCAGGAGATTAGATGGTAAACCAAATTTCCCATATGGACATTATCTTTTATATTACTACATAGCATTTACATGAAGAATGCTCTCTCATGAATTGCACTTGCTAACAAGTTATGGTGTCAACTGTATGTTGCCATACTAAATGCAGAAAGAAGTAATGCATTGTCGTTGGGAGAAAAAAAGAAAATTTACCTTCCATAGTAGTTGGAGCACATCAGCATCAATTTTTCCAGGGACTTTAGTAGCAAATACTCTTGCAATTTCAAGCAGTGTAACTGCCATATCTGGAGTAGCCTATAAGAAAGTATAAAACAACATATGAAGAATACAATAAGATAAAAAAAAATAGAAATAAAGAATAAAATAACAGCTTGTAAAATAGGTTCAGGTGCATAGGGTCAAGGACTGGAAGCATATTTTACTGGAAGATATCCACTCAAAAATTCATTAGGGTGTTGCAGTACATAAAAAACCAAGTATGACCAACCAGGATATTCAAGATATATGGAAAATAGCTCAAGTAAAAGAAGTCAACAACTCCACATGCTATCGCATCAGAACACTGAATTCCAAAAGACATCCGTAAAATTAAAACATTAATACCAAAAAAGCGTAATCAGTTATAATTAGCCAAGTACCTTGAAACGGGCATGCAAAGTGAGCAAAATATCATTTAATAAAGCTGCTGACCAAGCAGGATCAGAGAGCTCTGATGCAATCATTGATTCCAACTCAGCAAAAGTTTCTTGTGGACTTTGCATCCATATAAGTGCTTTAATCACCATTGCACGAACATAAACACATTCACATGCCACAGTCGTACGCACCACCTCCATTAACGAGGCCAACAGACTTGCCACTGTATCCTTGTTACCTGCTCCATTTCACATACAATGAATGACCTAAAGGGAGTGCAAAAGAAGCAAAAAAGAAGTGCAATAACGTATGTACTCTAATGCCTCCTAACATGGATGATGAAAAACTGAACTATCAGGTTACATTGAGCATGAAAATACAACTATTCAACCATTTACAATTTTTTTGGAACTCAGTTAGTCAGTTGTAACATTTACATAGACGAAATATACATAGAATGACCAAAATTGGCCATTATGCTAATTTCCTACATTTTCCGTACACTCTAAAAATCTCTATGTAAGAAAGTTGGGTTAGTAATCAGTCGGAATATACATAGAATGACCGAAATTGGCCATTAAGCTAATTTCCTACATTTCCGTACAATTAAATTCTCTCTAAAAAATCTGTGTGAAAGTTGGGTTAGAAATCAGTCACAAATATGACTGCAAACAAATTCTTAGGACTGTAGTTATCAACATTGTAAGAGACTACAGCTTGAAGGATATCTAAAGTTTTCATGTTGACAAAAGGTGGGTCAAATTGGGTTCAGGCCAAAACAGGTCATTTTTAAGAACGTGTCAAAACAAGTCAGGTCATGTTGGGTTGACCAATCAACACATTTTTTTCCAGCTTTTTTTCTAATTAATAAAAAACTAAGAAGTTTTATACAACAATAAAAAATATATCGTGAAAAAAATGATCTAATATTTTCTGATAAAATAATTTAAAAGATTGTCACTATTTAAATACTCTTAAGTAACATTCAACATATTTGACCTGTCTGACTTATTTCCTTTATAACTAGTTTAAACTATTTCACCCATTTGACCCATTATCAACCAACCCGAATTGACCTGTTTTCACATGAATGATGAATGAGTTCAAATTGCTACCTATAGTCAAAACACATAAGAACTATGGCACACATATCACAAATACGTAAGATTGGAATCACATCCACTTACCTTCATGTTGAGATTTTCCATCTTCCTGTTCATTATTTTCAGAAAAAGTATTAACATCTCCTCCTTCATCGATTTCATGTACACCCAAAGAAAAAGCAGCAGCACGACTTTTCCCCATCTCCTGCACAACTCTGGCAGCTGCATGAAGCACGGGCCTGGAGAAACTACGAAAAGAACTCTCTAATCTGCAACGAATTAAGAGGAAAATTATGAAGCTGTACATGTATAATTAAAAACAAAATACATCATTATTTTTCTAAGAATTACAACCAGATAGGATGAAGTTAATAGGAGTGTTCAGCTATAAGTCTAATGCCTAAAATACCCTTCAACAATGAGAAATAGAGAAACCCCACAGACCAAAATCAACACCATCTAAATTGGAAAGATGAGAAGGGACTAATAGGCAAACATAGCATGAAAACTTCTCTAAACACTGAATGTTGCAACTAAACCTTAAATCTGGAGATGGAAATTGTAGTATTTGTATGATAAAATAATAACTAAGAAGAAGCTAATAATGCATACATATATATACACACAAACACACATACATATACATGCATATATACACACGTTTGTGTGTGTATATAAGACTGGTTTTTCTGTTTCTTTGTTATTTGAGAAGAAACTAGGCATGTTATTGATGCAGATCGGGTCAGCTAATACCTGATATGATATATGATCATGTTATCCATGATAAACTCCAATAATAACTTTTGTTACAGATTATTTCCATGATTTCTTTCATAAGACAAAATATTAAAAACAGCTGTTGTACCATATATATTTTGAAAGCATGACACTTATGCATTTACATAGAACAATAGAGCATACACTTTTACAACAAAATCTATACAGACAGCTTCAGTTGTATTTGAACTTATATGGTATAAGTCTTAAAGCATGGCACCTTAACCTTCAACACATACATTTTTACGACAGAACTTATACCATATAACTGAAAACTGGCATACACTCATACAGGACAAGTTTCTAGCGCATAACACCTCTCAAGCATTCATCATGAACCCAAACTTTTAAAAGAGTTTGTACAATGTATATATTTATGCACTGCACAAACCTGTAATCAGAATATTATGATATTTTGCAATACAACCTGTACCATGCAATCAGAAATACAATTGAAGTATACACACAGGCCCCTAAAGGAAAAAATACCAATAAAATTTCTGGGCCATAACACCTATATTTTTGTGATACCAGTTACAGATTCTTGTAGATTAACAATGACCTAAAAATCCTTCAATTTTAACCCATAATTAATTCATTGCAACTTTTCATCAGCATTGAGGTTAAAGCGCTACTAAGAGCATACAAAAGACACAAAGTTTAGGTATTATGCTTTAAATTCTAGAGTGCTTCAAAATGTATCATAAACAGTCAAGGCATGTGGTGCAAGAATGTCCGCGACTTGAAAATGAACCATGGCATGTGCCATTTTCCAGACAAAAACATCAGAAGACATTTATTACAATCACAGCACACCTACTTGAACAACCATAATTAAACAAGTTAAATATTTCAAGGAAAAATCAAGACCATTTCATTTAGAAAATCAAGAATTGTGATAAGACACTTGCAATTTATTTTTCTAATTAATTAGAAGAGAAGGTGGCTTTATTTGCACAGATGAATGAAACAGAACAAAAATCTTGATATTATATTACTTATATTTATTTCATTCTGTTCATTTTGATATCATAATATCCAAATAGTTCAAGCTTTGTACATGTCTCTGTACAAATGCATTCATAATTGATCAATTCAAGTTGTTTTAAAGTAACATGTACTCTGCAAAGAAGTTGGTGTTTTTCTTTAGAAACTTGTGTGATACAAGTACAGGTGCATTGCTCTTCCAATTTTTCAACAGTCACAAATTTTGTTAAATAAGTTCAGGGGTGTTGTTAGTTATAAATGCATAGCCATATGTAAAAAAAGCTTGTATTTCAAAATATATATTTTAATTATTAAAAGTTGATATATTGCAAGTCTAATTATATGGTATATATCCTATTGAATAATTTTGTAAGCTATTCAAATGATCTGTTCCAAAGCACACTGAATAGCCCATGTTCAATGTACAAATTTAGAGAAACTTCGATCATAGAGACCTATAAGTGAAGAAACAATGAATACTATTTAACTCACCGTCCAATGGAAAACAAAAGGTAAACAAAGGAAAATTCAAAAAAAAATCCACAATAAGACAAATACCAGGTAAACCCGACAACATCAGGACCTGATTCATTGGAATGCTAGGTCGTGACAGTTGCTGCCAAACATTTTTCACACACCTGCTTATAGACCAACAATGACTAGAATAATTTGTAGAGGTGGCAATTTCAGCCCATTCAATAATGAATGGGTCAATTAGGCTTATGTTCTATCTCTAATGGGTCAAACCAGTAGATGAAAAAGATAGCTTATAGAGAAAACTAAACGGGTGGAAAGTCATCTAAAGTGAGTTTTCAAAGCAAAAAGCCTCCTAAATCATCCTATTAAAAAATAGCTTATTATTGAAATAACATAATCTTTGTAATCGTATTTGATACGAATACTTTGTACAAAAGTCAAAATGTGGGCAAAAAGTGTTCCATGTCAACCCGACCCATTCCAAAATTACTTTTTTTGACCGTTACCACCCCACCCCCCCTCTAAAAATTTGAAAAGATGTATAATTATATTAAATAAGCCTATGACCTTCGCATGACAAGTTTGATAAGGAGCTGCGGACGTCTCGCCTTTGAAGATTTATCCTTGTCCTTCACAGAAGGTGCTTCAGGGGCCTTAAGAACTTCTCTCGTTAGACGATACCACCCAAGAGCTCGTTCTTCAGTCCTGTGATTGGAAAAATATTAGCAAAAGCATAGCAAGAAAGCATGCTTACATAACATAATAATGTCTAATAAACCGTTGGACGAAAAGAAGAAAGCTGAAAATTACAGGTTAAAGCGCGTAGCTTTTTGTAAGAGTACATTTTTTGTCCATAAATTTTAATTCTACAATGAGTAATTTGTGTGCCAAACAAATATGAAATTATATCAGTTCAATAATAATCTAACTTCTAAAATAAAACGATGAAAGATTTGATGCAATAAAAATACACTTTGGCAACTTTCAACCTGATTGACTTATTTCCCTTTAACGTATTTTTTTCCCAAAAGTACCCTCTTAAAAACAAAAAATAACCTGTCAATTGACCCATCCAAAAGTTAATGTTTCGAAACTGACTCCAATACAATTCATAGACAAAGTACCTGTCAGCAGCGTCAGATTTTCCTAGTACACAGAGGATAGCCTCGAAACAAACTCTGTCACTGGGATCAAGGAGGAGTTGATATAGCAAAGAGGTAAACTGGGCTTTAATGTCTGGCCTTTCTGTAAAATAAATTTGAAAAAAAAACATGCCGGGTCTTGGTAACAGTTACTTTCAAAAGTAAGCAAAGAAGTTAACAATATCAACAAGACATACCATCCAGCGATTTAGCTCTAGATATCGCATGGCACAATCTGGCCAGAGCAACTCTAGCAAGCACATCATGTAAATGCAAAACATCCTGCAGAGCTCCTGATTCATATCAGATCTATAAATTTAGTGGTGATTACAAGGAAACATGGGAAATTATTAATGATGACATTAATAACAGATGAGCAAGATTTCCAAATTACCACCAAGCTGGGCAAGCTTCCCTGCGATAAAAAAAAGGAGATTAAAAACTTGATAAAAAAGATGCATCATACAACATTGTATGCAAGATGATGGAATTCAGTTAGGTACATGAATTTTAATTAAATTAGGATTCGAGTTGCTTTCTAGTGGTGAACCTAGGACTTACTTTATAGAGCAACTTTTCTAGAACTTATGAAAACTCGAGAACAATCAAAATTAGAACTTTTAAATACTTATTAGTGTCCAATTACCTTACTGCATAATAAAATCGAACATAGCAAGTAGATTTCAAATATGAGAATTATAATTAAACATCATCATATTCATATTGATGTGAATATAAGTAAATAAATTTATGAACATGTTTTCCACCCACATACAAAAACATAAAGCATGTACTGGAAAAGCATGATCACTTGGATTCTCTTTCTAAATACGATACCATGTTTTATTTGATTAAATCAAAGACGTATGCTTCAAAATAAAATAAATAAAAGGAAAGACACTGAAATAATCGAACTTCGTGGTTTCAAACTTTCGATACACTAAAATTACCTAAAGCCATTGCAACAGCATAAGGATCTTTCGTAGCTAGCACAGAGACAATCTCCAAAGAATGTCTAACAGCCACCGGATCAGAAAAAGAAACTCTGCAGAGTGAAATCATTTTAGTAGCATTACTACATTGATTCAAATACAACGCTTACTGAAGTAGAAGAACAACTATGTAATCCTCAAAGAGAAAACCACAAGCAGTGTATTCACCAAAATATGAGAGTCCTGCTAAATCGCTCCACACCACATTATTAGCCAGCCTAATCACAAATAGAATCACACCTATATATGACCTATCAACGATAAAAGCTCTGCAAGAAAATTACGCATTTCCCTTGCAGTATTAAATATGAAAACAGCTGTAAATAGATGAGTTAATTTCCCAACATGCCAAGAAACCTTTATGTCATACTTATTTTAGCCAGCGAACTTTCAAAATCCATAACACAAGTCAAGAACTTTCAAACTGTTTATTATAACTCTTTAAACACCTGTTATTCAGGTTAAAACATTTTGTGATTGTTGAATTGGTAGCCATTGACAAAGTTGTCCTTTATTGTCCAGTTAATCAAATAAGAAAACATGATTTGTTCACAGAAAAGCTAGTAGATATAGAAAACAATCCCTTAAGTTTCCTGGAAATTGCTTAAGATGTAAAGTCCAAAAAGTTTCATGCCTTTAAATTCTCTAACATGGACAAAAAACCTCTAAAGTTCAAATATTTGCAAAACGCCACCGTGATCTTCCCTAGAGTTACAGAAGACAGCTAGCATAAAAAATATCACAAACCAATGAAGATCTCACATTCTCACCAATAGTTCTAGAGATAAGATTTAAGGTTGGCACATATTAAATTGGTCAAGAAAATCAGTCAGAGTATTGAGGGTCACGATGACAAAGTGTTGCAAAAATTGCAAGCTATTATCACAAATGAAAAGAGCATGAGATTTGGGTTTTGCACAAGGTGCCACAGCAGCATATTTAATAAGCAAACTAAGTGGTGCCTTTTGGTGGGAATAAGGTTCGGGCCATAAAATTACCATCCAAAAAAAGAGACAGTAACATTACTTTTCACAACTCAGACCTTCAGTCGTTATGGCATAAAAATATATAGCCGATTGTGATTAACAAAATAAAGCATGACATTGATTACAATGATTGTTGCTTCAAGTGATAGAAAATAAACCACAGACTTATCATAAGAAACACCAAAAATATGATTACAGTGATTGTTGCTTAAGTTGCCAAGTAATTACCGGCAAAATTAAATGTTATAAGAGTGAAAGCAAACAAACTAACCCTTGCACAGCACGATGGAGAAATGTAGGATTTCCTGGATCCAAGGGAAGTCTTCTTAATGCACTTATAGCGCCGTATTGGAGATTACTTCGAATTATAGACTGGTATTCACGTTAACATTAATAAGGATAAGATAAAGAGAACACTCGATCAAATATACAACTAGATGAAAACGTTATGGTATGATAGATCACATGTGTACTTTTCCTGTAGAAAGGAAAGACCATGGGTCCTAAATCATTAAACTAAAAGAATAGCTAGTTTGAAGAAACTTCTTATGTCATTAGATGATGCATCCTACAACAATAAATGCCTCAAAGGCATAAAAAAATAAATGCATGAACATGAGTGAAAAAAATAAACTAATTTGGATTCTTGAGGATAAATACGAGAAGAATAAAGGGACAAACAACTTTCTAAGTTTTGTAAAATGCAAGATAAGATGGACGGATGGAGCCAACTGAAACAACTATTTCACTTGCTTTAGATCATTACACATTTACACTAAATACAAAAAAACAGACTGGAGACTAATTACTCTCTAGTTGCTAGTACAATAGGTAGCGCAATGTAACATGACAAAATGAGACTGAATTGCGAGAATTTTCTATTTTAATCCCCTTTGTCAGGACGAAGAGAGAGCAGTAAGCACACCCCCTCCCCTTTTCATTTTGAGAAAGCTGACAGCCATGTGAATTTTTTATAAGAATCTCCTGTGCTATTGGCATTCAGGATACTAAATGCAGAGTGATGTTCTTTGGAATCCAAATATTAATGAGCATGCATAGATAATGGCATCATCTTGTGCTTCGATGTAATAAAAAAGGGAATTAAGTCATCAAATGCTGTAGAAACTGCAATTATTCAAATTTACCTCTTTGTCGCCACCTTTTGCCCCAAATATGCCTTTCTTGCGCTTATCAGGGGTATCAGCAACCTGATCAACAACATAAAGAAGCAACACGTTTCACAATCTATTGCTAGTCCCTATAAAATAAAGACAAACAAGAGCAATACCTAAACTAAAAAAATCAAGGATAACTTATAGATGTTTATATGAACAAACCTTATCAAGAATACCGAATACAACTTCGTACAGTTTTTGCAAAATTTCAGGACTATCACAAGCATATGTAAGAGCCTTTAGGGCTTGAAGCCTTCGTGCATGAACTTCAAAAAGAAAAAGAAAAATCATGAAATTAATATCATGTGAAGAAAGCCCATAAATATCTGAAAAGTAGATTGCATGGCCATCGCTTGAAAACAGATGAGAAACAATTACTTTCTCTACTATTTGAGAAGAGAGAATGCCTTTCACAAGAAAGCATAGAGACTGACAATTTTGGCTAATGGTTACTAGTTAAATGAGAAAGAGTCTTGAGCTTGAATCGACTTGCAGAAAGTTATAATTCTCCTTTGTTATGTTTTGAGATAAAAAGGGTTCACAGCACAAGAGAAGTCCCCTGTATAAACCTGCAACTTATTTACTTCATGGTACAGCCTTCTATAAAACTTTATACCACACTAATTTTAGGAAAAAACCACTAAACTATATCATTGGTTAGACATTGAACATAACAGATGTTAAAAAAACATTTACACAAGTTAATATTCAACCAACACCATATAAATAATAAAATGCAAGTCATGATAACACTCGAAATTCATATCCTAGGGTACCAAATTTTTGTAGTACTTAGCAATTGAGTTAATATTCATGAAATAGTGTTGTAAAAATCGGGATTAATCGGAAATCGGTGGATTCCAATGTAATCGCTACCTGCTCCGACCACCAACCTACTCCGACCTAATCGACCTGCTTGCTTCCGTGAGTTGTTCTTGTTTCAGTCAGCAAGTGTTGACCACCAACCTGCTCCGATCTTTGAAGTATTTTAGATTTTGAACTAATATGAAAATATGTTAATTTTTGTATTTGTGTGTGTTTGTGTGTATGTATATATAATATATATATATATATATATAAATATAAAAGTTCGAAAAATTACATGTGAAAATTCCAATCCGATTAATCCCTAGTCGGTACCCACCGCCTAGCGATTTTTACAACACTACGTAGCATATAGGTAGCTTGTCGCTATTTACCGCTATTCACTACTGACAACTATGTCAAGAGTATCATCATTAGATAATAAATCCACTGCAACATACCAGCATAAGACTGACCACCAATTTTAGTGTGCCTATTAACCTTATAAATTCAAATGAAATTTAGAGTTTCTAGATGATAAGCAATAAACTCATTTGCATGTTAATACACATGCTACTTTTGGTCTGCAATTACCCATTGCAGTGTAAAATGGTCATGAACTTCCATAAGTATTCCCACACAATCAGAGTTTTCTTCTTTTCCAAATTTGACTCTCAGCAACTCCTACTATGTTCAGAGGAAGATGTTTTCTAAATAGACCACTAATTACAAATGTGTAGAAAAGTTCTACTCCTATTTATGAGGAAATCCATGTTGATGAAATGGAAGTGATGACCCAAAACAATCATTGACAACTCAGAACAATCTAGAGTCTTGTAAACTCTTTCTTCTTTGACTTCAAATACATCTAAAAGTGACTTCTAAACTTCATCACGGTCATTCATCATTTCTACTCATATTGATATTATAATTTCCTGGTAGATTCCCAGTAGTATCTTCTAGTGAAGAAATAATGAATCCAGCCTAGTGAGAAATTTCAAAAATTATCAAATTTCCTTCGACACGGGAATCAGATCAGCCCCTAGTGTTGGGCGCCGATGTTGTAGAGGCTCGGCCAAGGGAGGGCAGCCGGCCCTAGCCTTGGTTCGGCCCACTTTATTATTGGCAGACCAAAAATAACGGCCCTAAATAAACCTGTTAACCCTAGAATTAATCTTTAAATACATAATGATGTTCTTGTAATTCCTTGAGCACCTGAATAATGATAAACCGCTAGTTGCAGTCCGTGGACGTAGGTCACATCGACCGAACCACGTAAAATACGAGTGTTCTGTTTTCTTTTCTGATTGTGTGTGCGTGTGATAGTGTTTGTTTGTATTCTGATCAGTTCCAGACCTAACACCTAGTTGTGCTTAGCGCGTAGAGTCAGACATTGGAAATCACAATTAGACTCATCAACTTCATAGTGAGAGCATCATAATCAGACTCATCAAATTCCTCAAAGATGGTCTTATTAACTTGAAATTTATTGTTTATACCCACAAAAAAGTAACCAATAGATGGATATGTCTAATATTAAGTAGTTAAGAGTAATACCACATTGCAAATTAAAATAGATAATCACTTACATTCAGGATCAGAATTTGTGGCCTCTGTAGAAAGGCGATCTAGTATTCGAGGTACAACATCAGCTCGAGTGACCCCGCCAACAGCATCAATATCAGCTAAAGCGTCCCAATTTGGTGTAGGAATCCCACCTCCTGGAGTTAAACCTTGTGCTCCAGTATCAGGCAATATTCTTGCTAAGTAATAATAAACATATCGTAGAATAGTCCTATCCTCGCATTGCTGAACAAGCTACAAAATGAAACACAAAAGAAGACAAAAATAATAATTGTACATGTTTTAGCTAATCAGCAACCAAACCCAACATGAAATTTCTTTAAAAATATGCAAATGTCACGGAAACTTCTTAAGAGCACAAGTTCAAGAAAATAAATATAGAAAATAAGATAAGAAAAGATAGATAGGTCCCATAAAATTACTATAGAGCATACACAAATAGTTCACGAATTTATAATGGATACCAGCGAAAACTCCATTCAGAAAATCACAGGTTAGACAAAGTTCAGTTGCAAGATATGCTCCAAATCTATAATAGACTGTGGTTCAAGGACTTCAAATAGATACAATCAATCCTACTTTATTTGAAGTTGCTAAAGCAAACAACTAAAACTGTAGAGGAGGGGGAGGATGGAGAGAAAGCTTGCATCAAGGCTTAAGATTGGCTCATAATCACAAACTTATATAGCCAACATAGACAGCAACCCATGAACTACAATAAACAGACACAAAAGGAAAGGCATAAAAGTCAAGTGACAGGGTATGCTACCAGTGACACTGACTATATATATAAAGTCACCCTTAAGTTTGTTAGTTCAAACGCATCTATAAAAGTTACTTCAGTGTTCCAAATTAAAGCTTTTGTTTTGTCCCAAATTAAATGACATAAACGCATACTAGATGTAAGGAGTGCATTCTATAGTCGAAAGATAGCCTGTACAGTCCACAACCTTTATTATATACAGAAGAGTGAGTTTGAAAAATAAATTCTCATCGTAAATTTATATTATTCCATATTATGCATCATTCACTATTTTGGCACACAACTTCAGGAGATTTTTGATCAATCGGAAACCAAGTTTTCCAAGTTGTTCTTTTATATTACACATGAAATCTGTATTAGACGACAAAAAAATCCTAACAAAAGCTATCTCAAATTTAAATGCCATGATAGCGCACAAAAATACATTACAAATGAAAATTCCTCGCAAATTATGAATTAGATGTAACTAAAATTTTCACAGAGGTCATAGGGTTTTGAGAAATCTAATGGTAGTGTCTTAAAATTAATGTTCAGCCACATAGTATAACTGTATTTACAGATGTGCGTGGCTTTTAGCAAAAGAAGGTGAAAATGTTCTAAATATTTGATTACTGGGAAAACAGTCTTATATCCTGGAAGGGGTGTAGTATCAATTGTAACTTATGAATACTCTTGCAATTTGTAACTTATCTACAATCGTCCAAATGTGTGTATTTTAGAAGAGGGAATCATATGCAAGTAAGTTCATACCATAAGAAGAGAAGGTGCAAGAGATGGATCAACGGAGTTGTACACAGCAAGTTTCGGGAACACATGATGCACCAACTGTCTCTGGGACTTTTTCTGCAAATACCGTACAAAAAACACTATTTAGTGGGTACAAAATGTGACATTAACTTTCAACAGTTATTCAAGTTTAGGAAAGGGACTCATACCTGGTCGGATGAAGCAGCTAATTCATGGATACTCCTTGCAAGTTGTGCATAAGAAACCGGCTATACAAAATAACTTAAAAAGAATCAGCCAAAATGAAATAAGTGTTAGTTAATCGCACGCACATACACACAACTAACGAGAATAAAGAACACAAGGATTTAGCGTGGTTCGGTAGGTATGACCAACGTCTGTATATTACTATTCGGGTGCTCAAAGAATGACAAGTACAAAGCTCTGTATTTAAAGACTAACTCTAGAGTTAACAGAATGAATTAGGGCCGGCTAAAACTAACATCAAGTGGGCCAAACCAAGGCTAGGGTCGGCCGCCCTCCCTTGGCTGAGCCTCCACACTATCAGCGTCCCAACAATCTCCCACTTGGAGGCTTGAATTGCGCTCCATCGTCTTTCATCCTCTTGTAATCTTCCTCACTGCTAGTTGCAACGGCCTTCTCATCAATTAACCTGAAAGCCCATTGAAGCTACACCAAGCTTCAACTCATTTGTCATCATGACCTTGTCTGTTAGTGACTCTTTCTTCCTTTTCACTGCCTGCTGCCACTGTAACACGTTTGTCACTCTGCGGACATCTGAACTATACTAGGATCCTCCACTCTCTATTACAAGCAAGTAATTACCTAGAGACTCTCTCCGATAGTTTACTAGTTCTCCTGACCCACTGCAGAACTGGAGCTGCAACTGAAACATTTTCTAACATTGTGCTCCCACTGTTGGGAAACCCTTCTGAACTTCTGCCTCTGACCGGCTTTTTTGAACCTCTTCGTATTGTTCATTCTTTGTGAATCTGTAAACTAGCTTCAAGTATCTCATTTGCAAAGGTAACCCTCTTCTACACAAGAGACTTACAGATCCGGAGTTTCACTTCCTTCAGAACGGGATCAACTCCTTCTGGCAATATCTCAACTAGGGGTGTTCATCGGGTTATGTAATCGGGTTTCGGGTTACTAGGAGGGCCTCATGCGCAAATTGAGTTGGGGCCCAAATTGGGTTAACTTGTTGATTAAGTTTGTAACCCTAGATTAGTCCCTATAAATATTATGTCATGTACTTGTAATTTTCTTGAGCACCTAATTATAAAGATCCCTAGTTGCAGTCCGTGAACATAGGTCATACCGGCTGAACTACGTTAAATCTCTCGCAAACCAAGGCTAGGGCCAACTGCCCTCCCTTGGCCGAGCCTCCACACTATCGCCACCCCAACAATAAGTTCAAACATTGATTTGCGCCCCAACAATAAGTTCAAACATTAATTCTAAATCAGATCTTAAATTGAAGCCAGAAGATCAAAGTTAAATTAGAGAGCACTGAAAACAACCAAGGACACTCTAAATTGGCGCAGAAAGTATATCACGAGTGCCATTAGTCTCCTTAATTTCAACTCTAATATAGGATGAACGAAAACCGAACAGAAATCAGTTCAAATGCTCAATTGACTTATAATTCTGCCTAACTAATCATACTTCCAAATGATTAGTTATGTTCCATGAACATTGCAACAATTTCCATGCTGTGATGCCTCACATCACTCATTCATTGTTACAGCTCAAAATTGCGCAATAAATTCCATCAATATCCGAATTTAAATTAACATAATATACACAATCTTACCTTTTTCTTATGTTTATGAGGTATACGAACAGCGGCTCTTGCAGCAGAAACAGCATCACTCTGGATCTGCATCAAAGTCGACCTCTTAGACTTCCGGTCAGTAGTGGTGGTGGCCGTAACCGGTTTACTGAACGGACTGGCAGCCCGCTGATGCGACGCCGTTGAAGGCTGCGTCGACGTGGAAGACGGCGGAGGCGCCGATGTAGGATCTGAACTAATGAGATCCATCAACGTAGTTCCGGAAGAATCCTGTCAGATCAAATATTCCAAAAGACGAATGAAATTCATAGATCAAGCTTTGAATTTTCCATGAATATGTATGAGAAGTGAAAGTCTTACCGCCATGAGACTCGGTTGGAATATGTTCGTTTAATCCGATTGAATGTTAGCAAAAGTGGAGAGGATGAAGCACTCGATCGGTGATGCTGGTCCTCTCCGAATCCGATCCCGTTTCTGTTTTCCGGACAGTTTGGTGACTATATGGGCTCAAAATTGGGCCAGAGTAGCTTATTTCTAGAAGTTGAAAATACCAGCATATTTACGCAGGATGGATTTATATTTTAACTGTGAATTGCGGAGTTGACGGATGCACGGTCTCGATTATCAAAACACGTATATAAAAACTTTAGTAGGAAATTCACATTATGTGTAGGTCTAACAAATTAATTATGTGCAAATTAGTTTAATTAAACAAATTTTTTTATAAATTACACCACATTTGTAAAAGTACATGCAAGTTGCTTATAAAAATATTTATATGAGATACGACCACACGTAAGAGGCATCTTGCGCATTGTCGTGGAGAATTAAACGTTTTTAATTGATTTTCTCTATTTAATATACTGTCAATTTAATCATGGGTTAAATTATAGATATTCTTTAGTAAATGAGAGAATTAAGTGTATGAGTTAGTAATTTGAAAGAATTAAGTGTATGGGTTAAAGGGTAATTTTTAGGCTTTAATTATAAACATGTGTTAGAAGGTAATTGTACACATTTGAAACATTGCTAATTTGTACACTATGCAAAAACAATTATGCTAGGTGTCTTAATTTTTTGAGTAAATTACAACAATATCCTTCAATTTTTATCTACAGATTTTAAAATTTAAAATTGTGTTTATCATCAATTAAATTGTTCAATCATATTTTTATGAATTCTACAAACTAAAAACAATTTTATAGTCAGGTAAGATTCAAATAAAAAAAATCTTTAATCATATATTTACATATTCACATTGTTTCATTTTAGCGTATGTGTTAACAGATTACATTATATTTTATTCAACCCATGTAATACACGTGTTTTTAAATAATACAACTTTTTATTACTAAGTATATAATATTACACTTATTCAATCCGTGTAATACACGGGATTCTAACCTAGTATAGTATATAATTCTTTTTCATGTTTGGTTAGTTAATAGAAAAAATTAAAATTACTTTCAGTTAAATCCTTCAATTGTTGAAATTTTAAATTCTTTAATATTTTAAAAGAACCCTAATAATTTATGTAATAATCTTAACTATTTTTCGTTTTTTTCCAAACATCTTTTTAAAATATTTTAGTTTAGATCTTCGTTTTCTATTTTGTTAATTTTAAGAGTAATTTTGTTATTTTAGGTATTTTTACATTCAGATTCTATTAACAAATGTATCAGCTAAACACATTATGAATTTTCAAATTAATCCTTAAAATTCCAATAACAAAACAGTCCATGAACCAAACCCCCTTTTATGATAATCTTCACTCTCTCTCCATCATAAATGTGTTCATTTAGGTAGTGTTTGGTATGTATAAAATAGATGGTGAAATGTAATAAGTCATTACATTGGAATTAAACAAAACATGTTTGGTATTATATAGGAATGAAATGAACCATTACATAAAGAATGTGATTTTTCCCTTTATAATGATTTTCATTCCTTGTGGGATGTGTTTTTTTTTATTCCTTTATTTTGTTTCATTAATAACCGAACTATGACCCGACCCATGACTAGGACCATAACCTGAACCAAGGACCGATCTGTGACCCAAACCATGGACCACCCATGACCCGACCCGTGACCTAACCCATGACCCGACAGATGTCCGGACTCATGACATGAACCATGATGTAGCACCATGAAAATTCCTAAGTAAAACAAAGGCTAAATGTATCCAAAGATAAAGCCCAATGGGTTGGAATGTAAGTTCCAAAAGGTTCAAAGGCTAAAAATGACCAAAAAAAATGGAAATGTGACGAACCGTCACAAGGTCATAACGGTCCGTTACAGATGGTGACGGACCGTCACAGAGTATAACGGTCCATTAGAAGCTCGACATGACAATGAATCCAGTAGTGACACGTGTCTGCTGACTAGCCGTCCATTTTTTACGCGTGAAAACCCTATGACGGACCATCATGGTGGGTAACGGTCTGTCACGCCGCAAAACGAAGCCGCTCAACCTAAGGCCGACACGTGGCAGCTGACTTAGGTCCATGACGGAAGGCGTGATGGTCTGTTATGCATGCCACCACAAATTGGGTGACAGTTCGTCACCCTTTGGTAACGGTCCGTCACGACCATAAAGTTTGCCCTATAAATAGATGCATGATCGAAACGAGTTTTACACCAACCATACACCTCCAATTCACACACACTCCTAAGAAGTCGAGTTCGAGCCACGGTTCGCATACGAGAGTCTGGTATCTAGCAAACCGTCTGTAAATTGTCGTGGATAGTGTTGAGGTAAGGTTTCTGAATACCCTAAATTTCCATTATGCAAACCTAAGATATTATATTGATTATGATAATGTCGGATATAATTTATGTCTAAGACCCTAGTAAGAGGTTGAACTCTGATCACTAGGTCTCATAGGCAGACTAATATTAACAATCACACCAACGTTCATCATGAGACAAACGAGAATGATAATAACATGGGTCCTCATGCTGAGGAAGTAGTTATGTCTAAGACCCAATTTCAAGAAGTAGTAGCAAGTGAGGTGATAAAGGCATTAAGAACAACATTACCCGGATTGTTAGATGAAGTATTCACGAGGAGAATGGGCACTGGAATTGCCGAAGGAGGAACCAACATCACTGGGGGCATCAATGGAAATGCTAATCAAAGTTTCGTGCCAAGAAATGAGAACCAAGAAGGATGCAACTACAAATCCTTCAGAGGATGCAACCCAAAGTCGTTTGACGGCAAGAAGGGAGCCATTGACTCTACCTAATGGATGTAACGAACCAAAATCCGGGTTTCGTTTTCAAATAAATAAATATTTCTAATTAATATTATGGTGAAAATAATATTTTAGAAATAAGTTGAAACAAGTGGGTTTCAAGTTAGTAATGGGGTTATATTAGTTTTTAACTAATTTTGGAATGAAAATGGGTGATATGGAAGTTGAGGGACTGAAAGTGTAAAATGGCAAATCTGCCATATTTGACTAAAAGAAGTCAAAATTCAGATTTCTCTCATTTGTGACTTGTTATATGGAGATGGTAATTACAATTGGGCATGGCGTATTATTAAACATGTCTGGCCAATATGTTTAATAAGACAAAATGTGCAAGAGATTTTATGATAACCATATGACAATGAACATTAGCAAGGAGTAGGTGAAGGTGGTTATATGTGTATGTATATATGTATGTATATGGATGATTAGATGGGGGTAATACATATACACATAGATAAGATATAGTGCCTTAACAAGTGGGTAGATTAAAGATCTATAAGTAGGTAGAACATCTACAACTTAGTTAAAAATTTATCGGGGAGACTAAGGGGCACTTGTGTAAGTAAAAGAAATGGGGGATGAAAGTCATCTTAAGGACTCAAGTATGTTAGAGTCTAGACGTGTATCACCTCGTGGGTGGTGAGGAACATGGAATAGGTTGGGAGAAAAAGAATGCATCAATCTAGCGGAGAATGGCTAGAGCTTTCTATCATGTTGTATCGATCTTCCTTCAAGGAAGATAGGGCTCTTTGAGGTGATCCTTGGGAGGAACAGTGTGAAGCCTAGAGAGCGGGAAGAACTACGG
The DNA here is from genome assembly GCA_023525975.1 of Smallanthus sonchifolius. Taxonomy (NCBI): domain Eukaryota; kingdom Viridiplantae; phylum Streptophyta; class Magnoliopsida; order Asterales; family Asteraceae; genus Smallanthus; species Smallanthus sonchifolius. Next base: position 3,462,571 of record JAKNSE010000034.1, on the reverse strand, counting down.
TTGGTGAACCGAAGTGGAAGGAAAACCTTGTTTTCACAAGAGGGTTCGTGGTGTGTGAACCAAAGGAGTTAAAGGGTGAGAGTTAATAGCTGATTAATTAACGATGAATCACTATGATGGTCTTGTCTTTTGAAGCAATCCATTGTGATTGGTAGAGGGCGTATTACGCACGATGAGTCGACTCCGGGACGTGGCGGAGGATTGGTGAATTATTCTTCGTGAGGAGATAAGTGGAAAACGAAGAGTAAATGAGAAGTGGCTTCGTGAAAGCCGAAACATTCTAGCTGAGCTAGAAACCCTTTATGGGAAGAAATGCTGGACATTGCTATATGTCTGGAGGATAACACAAATGGGGAGAAAATTTGAAATTTGCTTAGGCCTATGGGTCACGCATTTCTAATCACCATAGTCGTGACTAAAGCTTTTCGATCGTTGTGTTTGATGAAAGGCTAAGCAGATCGGTGGATTCGGGCGATCATCATTAAGGGTGTCATAATGTTGATGTTTACATGTTTTAATAACATGAGGTTGTGGATGAAACGATCACATGGATTTTGATCCGATGATTGTAAAAGAGGTGTTGGGTTACTTAGTAACCATATCATTGTCTAGTATGATAAATAGGTGACGTGTTAATCTGTTCTCATTAGAGACAGTGAAACACGAGGTATGCGAACTGGTGTATATACATGGCTTGTTCCATTGACATCAACCGGGGATATAAAAGGGATACTTAGTATTCTAGTTGAGAAAGAGGATTTGATAAGGGTCATTGAACCTGTGTGCTTTGTTCTAAAGCACATAAACTTTTCGATGGAAAGGGAAAATGGAAGAGTGCGTATTGTCACTGACAGTCGGTGGTAGGATAAAACTGACTAAAGGTCTCGCGGTTGTGGATTTTTTTGTCAAGGGGTAAATGTTAAAATGTACATTGTACGCAAACGGTGATATACATAGGTGAAATATGTATATAAAGGGGTTAAATGTACATAGGTGGAATGTGTACATAAATGGTGGTTGAAGTCCTAGAACTTCGTAAATGAAGTTGGAAGTCTTTTGGACTTCACAATCGGTGTTTAAAATCGAAGTTTTCGAACTTCAAAGGTGGATTCGGTGATTGAGATCCTTAAATCTCAAAGGATGACTTATGATTAAGTCAATGGAGATACTTAGGGTGTTTGGGTCACGGATAGGGATCTTCCTTCCAGTGTTGTAAAAGAGGATTCAAGTAAGGAAGTTGTCGTATCCTTACTTGAGGAGGTCGCAAGCTTTATCGGTTAAGAATGGGTGAGTTGAAGACTCGAGCTTCAAAGGGTGTTATGTATGGGCATTGGGATCCTCGAACCCCAAGAGGTATGAATTTGAGACCTTGAGTCTCAATGGGTCGATTGGTAAGGAAGTTTTGAAATTTCCATGTAAGAGGTGGGTGACGTGGGATTAGAACTTGGATTTCCTTAGTTGTCAAACGTGTTGACTACTCGTATAAAGTGGTTCAAAAATCCAAGTATCTCATGGTTAGGAGTGTTGAAATTCAAGTGGAAACTTGACGTTATAAAAGTTTTCCTTTGAAATGAGTGGACTCCATAATGCATTTTTTTACGTGACCATACGTGAAAGCGTTAGGAGGATAGAACTGTTGTTATTTCATATGGTGAAGATGAGATAAATGATAAACGTTTCGTCTAAATGAATCAGTGAATATCTTAGATAGTGGGCGAACTAATTGGTGCAAAAAGTAGACAAACTGCATATCGTTGTCAAAGGAACCATTAAAGTCGGAGATAACCTTAGGGGAGTAACGAGGGCGTATAGAGTTACTACATTAAAGTGAAGTCATTCATGATGACAATTTCATCGTCTCTTATTGACGAAATTCGAGAGGCTCAAATGTTAGCACTTGTTGGTGACTTGAAGAAAGAGCGGATGGTTGCTTATGTTGATAAGCTTGGTGAAAATAGCATGGGCTTGAAGACATGCTTTGATAGGATTTGGATTCCTAGGTTGTCAAGTGTTTTGACAACTATTTTGGATGAAGCGCATAAATCCAAATATTCTATCCATCCGGGTGTCACAAAGATGTTTTATGATTTGAGGTGTCATTTTTGGTGGCCGGGTATGAGGCGTGATGTTGTTAAGTATGTTGAGAGGTGTCTCACGTGCTTAAGAGTAAAGGCGGCGCAAGATCGCCAAAAGTCTTATGCGGATAATAGGAAGCGGGCGATTGAGTTTCAAGTGGGGGACTTTATGCTATTGAAAGTCTCTCCTTGGAAAGGGGTGATACGGTTTAGGAAACGGGTGGAAGTTAAGCCCACGTTTCATTGGACCGTTTAAAGTGAAGGCAAGGGTGGGTGCGGTAGCTTATCGATTGGAGTTACTGGAGGGACTAAGTAGACTTCATAACACGTTCCATGTGTCTCATTTGCAAAAATGTTTAGCGGATGAATCTACTTTTGTTCCATTGGATGATATAGAAATTGATGAAAAGACGAACTATGTGGAAGAACCGATGGCAATCTTAGATAGGAAAGTGAAGCGGTTGCGTAATAAAGAGATTAGCCAAGTATTGGTTCGATGGAAGCATAGAAAGGGGGGGACGGAAACGACTTGGGAAACCGAGGAAGAAATGCTTAAACATTATCCGAACCTTTTTATGTGAAGTCGGGTTTCGGGGACGAAACCCAAATAAGGGGAGGTGATTTGTAACGAACCAAAATCCGGGTTTCGTTTTCAAATAAATAAATATTTCTAATTAATATTATGGTGAAAATAATATTTTAGAAATAAGTTGAAACAAGTGGGTTTCAAGTTAGTAATGGGGTTATATTAGTTTTTAACTAATTTTGGAATGAAAATGGGTGATATGGAAGTTGAGGGACTGAAAGTGTAAAATGGCAAATCTGCCATATTTGACTAAAAGAAGTCAAAATTCAGATTTCTCTCATTTGTGTGTGGGTTGATGCTCTCAAGAGAAAAAAGGGAGAAAAGGGTGTTGAAGTCAAAATCATGCAATTGAAGCTTGGATTGTGAAGGTGTTGGCTTGCACATCATCCTTCTAACATCAAGTAAGTGTTAATCATTCTTTTGATTTCACCATTGATGTGTTAATTGGTGGGTTTTGTAGAAATCCGAAATTTATGTTGCATGTTGATAATTAGTGTTAGATTATTGATAATCTAGCTAAACTAAAGTTAAAGAATGATGATTAACATCTTAGAACCCTTTGATTTTGATTATGAGAAGTTAGGGTTCATATGGTGAAAATTGGGGGTGTTTGGATCATAATGCTAGAATGTTGAATTAATGAAGATTAAGTGTTTTTAAGATGTTAGACACTTGAACAAACACCAAATTAACTTAATGATAATTTTTGAAAGAAGAATTAGTGTTAAGATTAAGTTAACGAAACTCAAGTAGGTGAGTTTGTGGTGAAAGAGGGTGTTTGGTTATGAGGATAACCCAAACGGGTCAATTTGGGTTGGAATTGGGGAAATTGAGTTGTGAACTCAATTGTAATGAAATTTTGGTATATGTTAGATTACTAAACTAGGTGTGTATGTTTAGGTAATCAAATTGTGGGTCTAGAAGGCGGAGCGGGATCTTCTAACCCGAAAGGTAAGTGCTTTTGCACTTACTTAGTTATGATGATAAATGAGTTTTATGCAATGTTGTATGTATAATGTGTAAAGTTGCATAATTTGTTATGTGGTATGAATGAGCATAAAATTGTATGCATAATTGAAGGAATGTAGTTATAGTATTTATACCATAATGGATAGATCGGTTATGGAGTTATGATCTCGTATCCTTTGGGATATGAAGTTATGGCCTACGTGCCATGATGGAAATGGATCATGTGTTGATCATAAATGAAACGGAATTATGAATGATGAAAGTAACTTGTGGGTGATATACAAGTGTATGAAATCCTTAATTGACCAAATGGGTGTTAACGGGTCAAATGGGTGGAAGGTGTGAAAACAAGTTGTGAATTTTGTGGATTATGTGTTATGTGATTGTGTGCATACTTGTGATATGATAAATTGTGAATGATTTAGTATGTACAATGAATGAATGTAGTTATAGTGTTAAGCTATAATGGAATTGGATCATGTGTTGATCATAAATGAAACGGGGATAAATGAGTTTTATGCAAGGTTGTATGTATAATGTGTAAAGTTGCATAATTAGTTATGTGGTATGAATGAGCATGAAATTGTATGCATAATTGAAGGAATGTAGTTATAGTATTTATACTATAATGGATATGTTGATATGGAGTTATGGTCTATGAACCATAATGGATAGAATGGATATGGAGTTATTGTCTATGAACCATAATGGATAGAATGGATATGGAGTTATGGTCTATGAACCATAATGGATAGAATGGATATGGAGTTATGGTCTAAGTACCATAATGGATAGATTAGTTATGGAGTTATGATCTCGTATCCTTTGGGATATGAAGTTATGGCCTACGTGCCATAATGGAAATGGAAAAGTGATAATGAAATGATGGAAGTAACTTGTAGGTGATATACAAGTGTATGAAATCCTTAATTGACCAAATGGGTGTTAACGGGTCAAACGGGTGTTAACGGGTCAAATGGGTGAAAGGTGTGAAAACAAGTTGTAATTACTTGTTTGTTATGTTTAACACATTACAATGGTAATATGTTGATGAATTGTTAATGTATGGAACCCTAATAGACCAAATAAATGCAAACGGGTCAAATGGGTGAAAAGGGTGACAACAAGTTGTAAATACTTGTTGGTTATGTTTATCCCACTACTAATGGTGATATGTTTATATGGTTGTAGGAAAGGCTCCGAAGTAGTCCAAGTCAAGTCCAAGGCGTGAAGGGTTCTCGTATGCATTTTGGTAATTTGGGGATTTTTGGGGAAAACCCCGTAGATGGATGTAAATTTGATACACAAATGATGTTTTAGTGTATTTACTTGTTGTTGATGTGTTTTTGGTCAAAACCCAAGTGTTGGGAATTTTTAGTGTCTTGAAAAATGGAAAAAGTTGGAAAAATGGTTAAGTGCTGAAACCTGCAGAAAAACTGAAACTTTCTGTGAAAAAGGTCCCCTCGCGGGCCGCTACTGGGGTGGCACGTATGAGTCGCGGTACGCGACAGAAAAAAAAAAAAAAAAAAATTTCCTGGGTTTAAGTCTTCCGCGCGTTAAAGTTTTGTTGTTTTTAAAAAGTGGTGTGTTTCAACTTGGTATCAGAGCAATGGTTCGAGGGATTTGGTGTGCGAGACACTAAACTCAAACCGGATGCTCTTGATATGGGGGAATGATACGAGAATCCAAGAAGGACTTGACTAAGACTCGGAGCTTGCGGAAATGAAAGGTTAGTAATGATTTGATAAATTGATAATATATATATATATGGTGTATGTATATATGTATGATGAATGTTGTTAAGGTGTTATGTGTGCCGAAACTTGTTTTGTGACTTGTTATATGGAGATGGTAATTACAATTGGGCATGGCGTATTATTAAACATGTCTGGCCAATATGTTTAATAAGACGAAATGTGTAAGAGATTTTATGATAACCATATGACAATGAACATTAGCAAGGAGTAGGTGAAGGTGGTTATATGTGTATGTATATATGTGTGTATATGGATGATTAGATGGGGGTAATACATATACACATAGATAAGATATAGTGCCTTAACAAGTGGGTAGATTAAAGATCTATAAGTAGGTAGAACATCTACAACTTAGTTAAAAATTTATCGGGGAGACTAAGGGGCACTTGTGTAAGTAAAAGAAATGGGGGATGAAAGTCATCTTAAGGACTCAAGTATGTTAGAGTCTAGACTTGTATCACCTCGTGGGTGGTGAGGAACATGGAATAGGTTGGGAGAAAAAGAATGCATCAATCTAGCGGAGAATGGCTAGAGCTTTCTATCATGTTGTATCGATCTTCCTTCAAGGAAGATAGGGCTCTTTGAGGTGATCCTTGGGAGGAACAGTGTGAAGCCTAGAGAGCGGGAAGAACTACGGTTGGTGAACCGAAGTGGAAGGAAAACCTTGTTTTCACAAGAGGGTTCGTGGTGTGTGAACCAAAGGAGTTAAAGGGTGAGAGTTAATAGCTGATTAATTAACGATGAATCACTATGATGGTCTTGTCTTTTGAAGCAATCCATTGTGATTGGTAGAGGGCGTATTACGCACGATGAGTCGACTCCGGGACGTGGCGGAGGATTGGTGAATTATTCTTCGTGAGGAGATAAGTGGAAAACGAAGAGTAAATGAGAAGTGGCTTCGTGAAAGCCGAAACATTCTAGCTGAGCTAGAAACCCTTTATGGGAAGAAATGCTGGACATTGCTATATGTCTGGAGGATAACACAAATGGGGAGAAAATTTGAAATTTGCTTAGGCCTATGGGTCACGCATTTCTAATCACCATAGTCGTAACTGAAGCTTTTCGATCGTTGTGTTTGATGAAAGGCTAAGCAGATCGGTGGATTAGGGCGATCATCATTAAGGGTGTCATAATGTTGATGTTTACATGTTTTAATAACATGAGGTTGTGGATGAAACGATCACATGGATTTTGATCCGATGATTGTAAAAGAGGTGTTGGGTTACTTAGTAACCATATCATTGTCTAGTATGATAAATGGGTGACGTGTTAATCTGTTCTCATTAGAGACAGTGAAACACGAGGTATGCGAACTGGTGTATATACATGGCTTGTGCCATTGACATCAACCGGGGATATAAAAGGGATACTTAGTATTCCAGTTGAGAAAGAGGATTTGATAAGGGTCATTGAACCTGTGTGCTTTGTTCTAAAGCACATAAACTTTTCGATGGAAAGGGAAAATGGAAGAGTGCGTATTGTCACTGACAGTCGGTGGTAGGATAAAACTGACTAAAGGTCTCGCGGTTGTGGATTTTTTTGTCAAGGGGTAAATGTTAAAATGTACATTGTACGCAAACGGTGATATACATAGGTGAAATATGTATATAAAGGGGTTAAATGTACATAGGTGGAATGTGTACATAAATGGTGGTTGAAGTCCTAGAACTTCGTAAATGATGTTGGAAGTCTTTTGGACTTCACAATCGGTGTTTAAAATCGAAGTTTTCGAACTTCAAAGGTGGATTCGATGATTGAGATCCTTAAATCTCAAAGGATGACTTATGATTAAGTCAATGGAGATACTTAGGGTGTTTGGGTCACGGATAGGGATCTTCCTTCCAGTGTTGTAAAAGAGGATTCAAGTAAGGAAGTTGTCGTATCCTTACTTGAGGAAGTCGCAAGCTTTATCGGTTAAGAATGGGTGAGTTGAAGACTCGAGCTTCAAAGGGTGTTATGTATGGGCATTGGGATCCTCGAACCCCAAGAGGTATGAATTTGAGACCTTGAGTCTCAATGGGTCGATTGGTAAGGAAGTTTTGAAATTTCCATGTAAGAGGTGGGTGACGTGGGATTAGAACTTGGATTTCCTTAGTTGTCAAACGTGTTGACTACTCGTATAAAGTGGTTCAAAAATCCAAGTATCTCATGGTTAGGAGTGTTGAAATTCAAGTGGAAACTTGACGTTATAAAAGTTTTCCTTTGAAATGAGTGGACTCCATAATGCATTTTTTTACGTGACCATACGTGAAAGCGTTAGGAGGATAGAACTGTTGTTATTTCATATGGTGAAGATGAGATAAATGATAAACGTTTCGTCTAAATGAATCAGTGAATATCTTAGATAGTGGGCGAACTAATTGGTGCAAAAAGTAGACAAACTGCATATCGTTGTCAAAGGAACCATTAAAGTCGGAGATAACCTTAGGGGAGTAACGAGGGCGTATAGAGTTACTACATTAAAGTGAAGTCATTCATGATGACAATTTCATCGTCTCTTATTGACGAAATTCGAGAGGCTCAAATGTTAGCACTTGTTGGTGACTTGAAGAAAGAGCGGATGGTTGCTTATGTTGATAAGCTTGGTGAAAATAGCATGGGCTTGAAGACATGCTTTGATAGGATTTGGATTCCTAGGTTGTCAAGTGTTTTGACAACTATTTTGGATGAAGCGCATAAATCCAAATATTCTATCCATCCGGGTGTCACAAAGATGTTTTATGATTTGAGGTGTCATTTTTGGTGGCCGGGTATGAGGCGTGATGTTGTTAAGTATGTTGAGAGGTGTCTCACGTGCTTAAGAGTAAAGGCGGCGCAAGATCGCCAAAAGTCTTATGCGGATAATAGGAAGCGGGCGATTGAGTTTCAAGTGGGGGACTTTATGCTATTGAAAGTCTCTCCTTGGAAAGGGGTGATACGGTTTAGGAAACGGGTGGAAGTTAAGCCCACGTTTCATTGGACCGTTTAAAGTGAAGGCAAGGGTGGGTGCGGTAGCTTATCGATTGGAGTTACTGGAGGGACTAAGTAGACTTCATAACACGTTCCATGTGTCTCATTTGCAAAAATGTTTAGCGGATGAATCTACTTTTGTTCCATTGGATGATATAGAAATTGATGAAAAGACGAACTATGTGGAAGAACCGATGGCAATCTTAGATAGGAAAGTGAAGCGGTTGCGTAATAAAGAGATTAGCCAAGTATTGGTTCGATGGAAGCATAGAAAGGGGGGGACGGAAACGACTTGGGAAACCGAGGAAGAAATGCTTAAACATTATCCGAACCTTTTTATGTGAAGTCGGGTTTCGGGGACGAAACCCAAATAAGGGGAGGTGATTTGTAACGAACCAAAATCCGGGTTTCGTTTTCAAATAAATAAATATTTCTAATTAATATTATGGTGAAAATAATATTTTAGAAATAAGTTGAAACAAGTGGGTTTCAAGTTAGTAATGGGGTTATATTAGTTTTTAACTAATTTTGGAATGAAAATGGGTGATATGGAAGTTGAGGGACTGAAAGTGTAAAATGGCAAATCTGCCATATTTGACTAAAAGAAGTCAAAATTCAGATTTCTCTCATTTGTGTGTGGGTTGATGCTCTCAAGAGAAAAAAGGGAGAAAAGGGTGTTGAAGTCAAAATCATGCAATTGAAGCTTGGATTGTGAAGGTGTTGGCTTGCACATCATCCTTCTAACATCAAGTAAGTGTTAATCATTCTTTTGATTTCACCATTGATGTGTTAATTGGTGGGTTTTGTAGAAATCCGAAATTTATGTTGCATGTTGATAATTAGTGTTAGATTATTGATAATCTAGCTAAACTAAAGTTAAAGAATGATGATTAACATCTTAGAACCCTTTGATTTTGATTATGAGAAGTTAGGGTTCATATGGTGAAAATTGGGGGTGTTTGGATCATAATGCTAGAATGTTGAATTAATGAAGATTAAGTGTTTTTAAGATGTTAGACACTTGAACAAACACCAAATTAACTTAATGATAATTTTTGAAAGAAGAATTAGTGTTAAGATTAAGTTAACGAAACTCAAGTAGGTGAGTTTGTGGTGAAAGAGGGTGTTTGGTTATGAGGATAACCCAAACGGGTCAATTTGGGTTGGAATTGGGGAAATTGAGTTGTGAACTCAATTGTAATGAAATTTTGGTATATGTTAGATTACTAAACTAGGTGTGTATGTTTAGGTAATCAAATTGTGGGTCTAGAAGGCGGAGCGGGATCTTCTAACCCGAAAGGTAAGTGCTTTTGCACTTACTTAGTTATGATGATAAATGAGTTTTATGCAATGTTGTATGTATAATGTGTAAAGTTGCATAATTTGTTATGTGGTATGAATGAGCATAAAATTGTATGCATAATTGAAGGAATGTAGTTATAGTATTTATACCATAATGGATAGATCGGTTATGGAGTTATGATCTCGTATCCTTTGGGATATGAAGTTATGGCCTACGTGCCATGATGGAAATGGATCATGTGTTGATCATAAATGAAACGGAATTATGAATGATGAAAGTAACTTGTGGGTGATATACAAGTGTATGAAATCCTTAATTGACCAAATGGGTGTTAACGGGTCAAATGGGTGGAAGGTGTGAAAACAAGTTGTGAATTTTGTGGATTATGTGTTATGTGATTGTGTGCATACTTGTGATATGATAAATTGTGAATGATTTAGTATGTACAATGAATGAATGTAGTTATAGTGTTAAGCTATAATGGAATTGGATCATGTGTTGATCATAAATGAAACGGGGATAAATGAGTTTTATGCAAGGTTGTATGTATAATGTGTAAAGTTGCATAATTAGTTATGTGGTATGAATGAGCATGAAATTGTATGCATAATTGAAGGAATGTAGTTATAGTATTTATACTATAATGGATATGTTGATATGGAGTTATGGTCTATGAACCATAATGGATAGAATGGATATGGAGTTATGGTCTATGAACCATAATGGATAGAATGGATATGGAGTTATGGTCTATGAACCATAATGGATAGAATGGATATGGAGTTATGGTCTAAGTACCATAATGGATAGATTAGTTATGGAGTTATGATCTCGTATCCTTTGGGATATGAAGTTATGGCCTACGTGCCATAATGGAAATGGAAAAGTGATAATGAAATGATGGAAGTAACTTGTAGGTGATATACAAGTGTATGAAATCCTTAATTGACCAAATGGGTGTTAACGGGTCAAACGGGTGTTAACGGGTCAAATGGGTGAAAGGTGTGAAAACAAGTTGTAATTACTTGTTTGTTATGTTTAACACATTACAATGGTAATATGTTGATGAATTGTTAATGTATGGAACCCTAATAGACCAAATAAATGCAAACGGGTCAAATGGGTGAAAAGGGTGACAACAAGTTGTAAATACTTGTTGGTTATGTTTATCCCATTACTAATGGTGATATGTTTATATGGTTGTAGGAAAGGCTCCGAAGTAGTCCAAGTCAAGTCCAAGGCGTGAAGGGTTCTCGTATGCATTTTGGTAATTTGGGGATTTTTGGGGAAAACCCCGTAGATGGATGTAAATTTGATACACAAATGATGTTTTAGTGTATTTACTTGTTGTTGATGTGTTTTTGGTCAAAACCCAAGTGTTGGGAATTTTTAGTGTCTTGAAAAATGGAAAAAGTTGGAAAAATGGTTAAGTGCTGAAACCTGCAGAAAAACTGAAACTTTCTGTGAAAAAGGTCCCCTCGCGGGCCGCTACTGGGGTGGCACGTATGAGTCGCGGTACGCGACAGAAAAAAAAAAAAAAAATTTTCCTGGGTTTAAGTCTTCCGCGCGTTAAAGTTTTGTTGTTTTTAAAAAGTGGTGTGTTTCAATGGATCACCAAGACGGAAGCAGTTATAAAACTCAACGAGTGTAGAAGTGATTAAGCAGTAAAGTTTGATTTCAATTCCTTTGAAACCACCGCCTTAGATTGGTGGGAATAAGTGAAACAAGCCAGAGGAGAGCAAACTATTGACAACATGAGATGGAACGAGTTTAAAGATTTAGTTCTGCAAAGGTTCCGTCCTCAGAACGAATTTTGTTGATACATGTTTTGTAACAATAGCTTGTAGGTTTCGTTTAATTATCTTTGTAATTTTGTAATCGTTTCTAGTTTCTCTTGATTGGATTAGCGATACTAGTGAGTTTCGCTATGGCGAAACTGACTAGCAATACTAGTAGTTCCATCTGTACCGGACTAATTGTACAAGCGTTTACCTCTTAAATAGAAAATCGTTGATATTTACTATTGATGTTGATCCGTGATTGTTCATTCTTAGTTTCTACATGATCATCAATCCGCTAGGATTCCGCACTAGCGATCGGTTGACTACTCGCTGTCTCTAGAGATCCGTGTTTGATTGATACGAGACCTGCACCATCTATGAGTCATGGGTTGGAGATGGTCTTATACATCAAACAATTCTCACGCAAATTAGATTTTTTAGGTAATTTGATATATATTCCTAAAAACATACATAATGTCATGTTTATTCATCGAAAAAATTAATATCAAATATACCTATTCAACATACTTATATTTCATATTTTTCAATCTTATTAAATACTTTTAGTATTAACCATTATGTTTTTTTTCTTTTTCTCATTACACTTCAAATCTCATATCCTAATACAATTTTTAAGAAAATGCTATAGATGTCATCAAATAAAAAATACTCATTTGATATTATGATTTAATGTTGAGTAAAGGTGATCTACTAAGTTTTGAAGGGGATATACCAAGTTATCCTTTTTTTAATTATTTCATAATGGGGATCCAATTGATTGCTTTAAAGTATCGTGGGTAGTATTTCATGCATCCCTTCACCCACACTTCCACATTTGCAAAATACCAAGGTTCTCTCCATTCTAAATTAATGATTTTAACATTTTCTAGCTTGAGTTGATCTCAACCCATTTGCTAATAAATTGGTTGACGGGTCAAAATAGGTAGTTGTTGACTGTTAGACTACTAATTTGACTTTCTTATTGCAGCTTGGTTAAAATTTTGACCCCTTCTTCTGGTGTTGAAGGATATTGGTATCCATATCCAATAGATATGGAATTTTGACCATTGTATGGTGTTCTTAATCATGTTTTGTAGAAAAGGTATCATAACTTTTAATTACAGTACTTGACTCTAGAGACATAGTTTTCCATCCTTCCTAATCGTTTTTGGCGTAATCTTTGACTAGATATTTAACGTGTCTGTATTGCCTTCGTAAAAAGTTCACATTTTTTCATGAATAATACGAGTTTAAGTAGAAATTTTGAAGTCAGAAATTATTTTCTACTCTTTAAGGAACACAATCATTAAGAGTATAAACATGTTAGGTAATGGGTTAAAACATGTCTTTTTTTTTTATTAATTTGACATAAAAACACTTATTTTTTTATCATGTGTATTCTTGTATAACAAGTCAGCTCGGCTCATTCAGATCCACATTAAAAACTACCAAAGGTAATATAGACTCACTTTGTGAGTATCGTTATTAGACCTATATGAGACTCGTTTTGACTCGTTTATAATAGCATTCGAAGTTCGCTAGTTTCAACGCAAATCAGTGTTGACCCGCCACCCAACCGTTCTAGTTTGGCAGCTACAGTTCATATCTACCTCAAAAGGTAGCACATTGTTGCCATGTCAGCAACTTTTTATTTTATGTTCTTTCTAAAATATAACAGATTTTATAAAATATCATATAAATTACAAAATCATCTAAACACCCCCTTAGCACGTGAATGGTAACTTTTCTGTATAAATATAGAAACAAAGAAACCATGAAAGACTATACATACAACACTAGTAAACTCATGTGCATAATGAAATCTCTAAACAACAAAAAATCTATCCAACTTATAATCCACACAACTCCTGTTGAAGACCCGAACCTGTAAAAAGAGTATTTACTCACACACAATACCATCCACTCGGTCTATAACATCCAGAGCCTTGATCTGATCGATATCAAAGTCAATGACGGGAAGAGATGGCGGTCTCTTGATGGGAAACGGGTCCCTCTTAATCTCCCGTGTTGGGGAATGACTACTGCTTTTAGTTAGCCTATATTGCTTGCTTAACCGGCTTTGGGTGTCGAATTCTTGACTTTTGCTAATTCCGGGGATCAATTTTCTTTTGCTAGCATCCCGAAGCATTTCTTGGTCTTCAGTTGTGAGTTCTGGCAAGGGAGAATTGGGCCGGTTTGTTGAGAGTTGAGTTCGTTTTTGATTTGGGGAACGAATTGGGGATTTTACGGGTGATCTCGTTTCATCGTTTATCGCCTTTGATTGGCAGACGAGACGATGAAGTAATATGACTAGCTTTAGAATACATTCTTCTGTTTTTTCCTTATCTGCATGGTGGAGAGTCTCTATTCTTAATGAGTCAACCGGGCAAGACGGGTTTTGGTTTGCCTCAGATCTACAGGAAATTAGTTAGCTGATTAATTGAAACTGGATCTGGATACAGCAGAAAGATGTAGAGTGGCGGCTAGGGGTGTAAATGACCCGAGCCCCTAGTGAACTACTCAAGACCGGCTCGCGTAAAACTCAAATCAAGCCGAGCTTAAACGAGCTCGAGCCCGAGCACAAATTTATATAGGGGGCTCGAGCTTCACATATCGACCTTACTAGGCTCGCAAGTCTAAACGAACCTTAAAGAGACTTTTATTTTTATAAATTTTATTTAATATATTAAATATATATTTACATAATAATAATTATCATATATATATGATAAAAATAAATAAATAATATATATTATGTCATATATAAATACTAAATTTATAAATAGATATAAAAATTATTATAAAAATATACAAATAAAATAATTATACTAAACGAGCAGAGCTCGAGCTTGAAAAACTACTCACAAGTCGAGCTCGAGCTCTCTCGAGCTCGCTTAAGCTCGGGCCCGGCTCGTTTACACGCCTAGTGGCGCCTATGACCCATTTACTTATGGTCAAACTTCAGGTAATCTGTTATCTCTAACAGGCTAACTGGGTTAAGAAAAAGCTAACTAGGTGTCATCGTAAGTGTATTTTTAATGCATAAAACCTCCTAAATCATTTTACTCAAAAAACTAAATTATTCTCTAAATAGTGTAACTATTGTAATCAACTAATCATATTAGTAAACTCAGTCCAACCCCTACCAAAAACTTATCAGTTTCACATGTTTACCCGACCCGCCCATTTTGCCATGTCTAGAAAAGAGCAATGGAAATATAACTTACCCTGTATTTGCCCATTCTCCAACCCAGCCGAAGCCATGAGAAGCTCTGTATTGACCAGAATTTGTGTTCAACATGATGCAAGATTAGAGATTAATAAATAATAAAAATATATATAGAGAACTTCAACTAGTTTTTTCTATATCTGGACAGTTTTAAAAGTCAAGGGGACGTTTGGATGTGTATTGTAATTGATGAATGCGACTTCAAGTCGTTAGTGTTCAATAATGGTTTTCCGATTACTTGAGGTAAAAATAAACTGATTACCTGATCAACTCATTATGTGATTCTAATTCTTCAAGTCACAATAATCACTTCAAAATTCACATCCAAACACACCCAAAACGCCCATTCCTTTTTTGAAATACCAGACAAAAAGAATATTATATTATAAGACCAAAAGCATAGAAAAAAAAGTAGTCATAAATGTCAAGAATTACTTGTTTGTGTTTGTCGCAATTGGAACAAGCCAGTGCAGAGTTTTCTCCATCTCGGCTTTAAGTTCAGGAATGGTAAGCTGCAATGAAGGGATCCCGGAAAACAAAAACAATTTATTACACATGTAAAACAATGGCAAAAACTTAATAATACATGTTTAAAAAGCAATGGATAATTTTGTTGTTCAAATGGTTAAAAAATACTCCTGCGAGACTAGATTAGTACAACTTTTAATGTGAAATCAGTATTTGTCATTTACAATATATAGAAGAAATTTCATCACAGAACAAGGAAATTCTACGAGAATTGAGGGAACAAACCTAAATCGTTTAATTTTTTAATCCATGGTAAAAAAAATTTAAAATTTTATACTTCTTACATACAAATATGTATGTTTATGTACATAAAAAACCATTAAACTAGTTTTTTCATATGTTTTTACATATTTAAGAGTTTCCAACACATGTGTAGGTAAAAAACCTACATATGAATTACACATGTGTAGGTATGTATATAAATGGAATTTGTTCATATTTTTTTTTTGAATTTTATAAAAACGAATAAACATTACATTTATATCATTTTCTTATATTTTACAACTTTTTAAGATTGAAAAAGTGAATGATTCGTTTTGTTCTGCGTGTTCTCGCAATATTTAGTTATCTGAATTGAACCCTCCCCACATATATATATTTCTTATTTTTAGCAACAATTACTTTACTATCTATACCAAATTTCTTAATCCTAATTTTTTTTCCTCAAAAGTACTTAATAATCAGTTTTAAATCGAAAATTGGTAGTTTCAACACTCAAGATCAGAAATTGACAACCAACACGTAATACAAGGAATAGTACGCCAAGAATCTTCTTCCTCAAAACGGACATCATAAAGTTGGTATCTGCATGTTACACATTAGAAGGACACCAAACACTATTATGGAGAGGTTTATAACCACCACATAAAAGAACACTTTCTTCTACCAATATATCTTGTTCAATAATGAAAATAGGTCACCAAATGACAAAAATCATTATAAATAGAGTGGCATTTTGTCCTATTGCGTGTATGATGGGCCAGGTGGCTTAAAAAGATGGAAAATAAAATGAAACCCTAAATCACAACTACACCTATAATATTGGAAAAATTAGACTAAAGAATCTGGCCGCAAAAAATATTAAAAACGCGTACCTCTTCTTTTGGGTGAAAGGAATGTATTTTGGAGCGCATTTCTGACTTAATATGAGGCGGAAGTCCTTGGTACAAAGAATCCCTGGTACTTGGAGGCACAAAACCAGAGCGAGTGACCTGATGTGTCAATAAATACTTTGTGACTATTATTATTATTATTAATAACAATACATTAGTGACTCCCTATTAAACAGAATATCTATCGGTATCTATTTTCACATCAAAACAATAAACATTCTAAATGTATTATCACACAGCTAACAACATCTGAAAGAACAGAAACTCACAAGTGTATCGATCTGAGTAATAATATTAGCATAATGTAGAGCAAGACCAGCTGCTCCCAATTTCTGTCGGTTGCTCTTCACTGGTCTTTGGGTATCTGAAATAACATTCAGAAGGTAAAATTATGATAATAAAAGGCTTTCATATAACTTGACATGCAAGGTTTGACTTGGCACATAGTTTATAGAAGTCTTTGACTATTGATCAAATACAAAAAAAATGTTTTATAAGAAAAAGATTAAGAAATTGGAGAGCACAACTAATCCAGGCACATCTTGAAATGATGGCCAATGGGCAAATAAGTATATTTGTAAAGGGGTCTTTCCAATAAAATGGATAAATTAAAATCAAAGTTAAATGAGTTTCCTTTTCAGACACCTACCAGCTGTTTCAAAAGCATTATGAATCTCCATGTGTAAGAAATGCACAACATCTACAAGTTGCTCCATCACCTTAAATAACAAACATTAATAATTAGTGAATATTACATCTCTTGCATGTTATTTGCATCAAAGTAACCCTTATACCTTAAACAGAAAAACCAGTGCATCTAAAGTGATGAAAAAATTAATAAACTATAAATTATGCAGTTGTGTTGTACTCTGAAAAAAAAATATTGATGTAGTTTGTTACTATTAGAGCCGATATATATATATATATATATATATATATATATATATATATATATATATATTTATTATATATTAGGTTGAATATAGATGTAGTTTGTTACTATTAGAGCCAATATAAATATTATATATTAGGCTGAATAGTTACCTCTTCCAAAATCTTGGACCAAAGTGACTTCTTTTGCAAACTTCTCACATGCTTCTTTTGACTTTTCAATTCTGCCCTCATGATAGCAAGGTTGTGCCCTTTACAAAATTGCATATGACAAGGAAAAAGATATACATTAAAGAACAGATCAAAAATACATGGTTGGACATGCCACTTATTAGTCAATGTTATTACTCAATAGTTGAGGGGTCTTATATGTAATTATTTCTCTTTATATTGTACGGTTTTACCTTGAATAATACACAACACCTTTTCATCTGATCAACCACAACAATAACAAATTATAATGCTGTAGTTGATGAAAATGGAAAATGATATATGGTAATAAAGACCATGAAAATAAATTAATTGATGGAAGAACAGCAGCACTTTGATAGAAGCAAAACTTATATTAAGGTAGAGAATTCAAACATTCAGAAACAAAGCATTTCTATTAAAAAAGTTAATATGCATGATATACTACCTGAAAATCAAGTATTAATGCACACAAATTTATCTCACAGTATAAAAATAAAATGGAAAAAAGATAATAAAAACAACAATATCATCTACACATTTATCAGACTCACAAGATGCCTATGGTTACCTCTTGGATGAGCATTGAGGTTCTCCTCTTCTAGTTGCTTACGTCGAAAATCTTGTTCAAATCTGTCCAACGCATGTAACTCATGGTATAATTCCTGCATGCAAAACACATTATTTCCATTTCCAACACTACACAGACACATACACACACACATAAATAAACACGTGTGTGCTCATGTATGTATATACGTACATCTACATATATCTACACACGCATATATATACGCACACAACCTATATATACGTGTGTGTGGGTGTGTGAGCGTGAGGGCGTGGGTGCGGGCAGGGCGGCTACGTATGTATGTGTACATATGTATTTAACTATATATACGCGTGTACGTGTGTGTGTAAGTGTGTTTCAAATCAAAAGCAATAAAAAGGTTGAGGATTACAAAATTATGTGTTAATTCACAAGTGATTCTCCATTCATATATAACTATTATTGGAGGTAAAATGCGAACAAAAAACAGTTCAAAACCACAAAATTATGTTTTCCCTCCCTCCCTCTCTCTCTCTCTCTCTCTCTCACACACACACACACACAGACACATACATATTTCAAATGCTAATGTGAAATTGGAATGCAGTTGGAGGGAATTTAAATGCATCTGCATTTCAACTTTTCATTTTACATGTGTGGCTCATATTCTTTCTTACCATTATTATTTTATTTCATTTCTTATTTGATGTAATATGTGTGTGTGTGTGACGACAGCTTTGTGGTATATTGATTTATTAGGCGTAAATGGGAAAGTTCAGTCACAATTTATTTGTTTTTTATTCGTAAAATATTACATCTAGAACTAGAGACTGTATTTCCTTTAGCTTTATTAGTGATGTATAAATATTCACACTAAATTTTATAAATAATCAATCCTTCAAATTACCATTTCTATGTACGTTCCTTATGTGATATACTGGGGCTACCTTTATTAAATACCCATTATCTCATTAATCTTTTTTCTTGTCTGGATAAGCTTCGGAGCTATTGCTTCAAATTGAGGTACCAAATCATCTTTATCAATTTAAAGAATTCCATAATGCACGTTATACTAGTATTGACTGCTATTATCCTTGATAGTTGTTATATCCTTTTTCTTTATATTGCAAAGAATTAGGACAGATAGTATAAAGAGAAGCGAATACTCACGGCAGTATACTGAACCAAATTCTTCAAATGCTCCATGGTGGTTTCTGTTTCTTCTTTTAATTGTTTCTGGGGAATTAGTTCTGATCCCAATCTAAACAATACAACAAACACATTAGCATCATGTGCAAATCAAATTCGGCAAAATAAATTTATGTTAGAAGTGGCAAAACAGGTATTTTCAGTAGTTGAGTCAGATCGAAAGGCTGAAACACTTTTGTCCAAATTTTTTTAATTGTTTATGATTAATTAGTGTCAAATAAGATATCAGATATTAATACTATTTGGATAATAATATAATTCTTTAGAACAAAATGATTTAGGAGCTTTGACTGGTTCCTTTTTAAGCAATTTTCTTTTGGCATGTTACCCAAATGATGCAAACAGGTCGAAATTGCCACCTCCAATTTATGTTCACAGAAATTACTTTTCAAAGTAACGGTCCAGGTTGTGCCATTGAGGATCTTTGCATCGATTTCCAAAACGAACCACTTCTCCAGAAAAGATTTTTAATTCTTCCCTATAAACATCATAAAAGCAAGATCATTTACATGACACCTTTTTAAGTAATAAACAAACAATGATTTTAACATTAGTTATTTTCATGGTTACCCACCTTTTATCAGATGCAGCAATTCTGAGGAGCTCATCTATGTCTTTTGATATTAAATGTTGCACACCTTCTGAAGGCAGCACTACCTCTTTTAAATGTTTTATGTTATCCTTTGAAAGAGATTGCATTAAAGTGGCACCCTTAACGATTGTGTTTGCAACTTCAAATGATAATATTGCTATTTTATTTCCCTTTATTGCCACCCCAGACACAAAACCACTGCCGATGCTCGTCACGCTGCTGCCAAGTGTATCCAGCACTTCTACCGCCTTTTCAAGACCAGTGGTCCTCGCTTTACCCAAAAGTGAACTCACTTCTGAAACCTGCATTACTCGATTAAAAAAACATGTTAAAAGTGCAAAACGGGCAGGTTAGGTGATGGTTCAGAGACAGATAACTTTTTAATACGGGCCAGGACTGAAATCAACACTTTTTTTGGAACATTATACTTATCGCGCAACAAACCTAGACGCCATACTCGTTACCTTATTCAGAATTATGCTGCCTATCCTCGCCTCTTACGTGAGTCTAATGCCTATAATACTACCCTTGATTCCTACTCAATTCCCAAAGATGTGAGGACGGCTTTTGCTCACCCAGGATGGTGATAGGCTATGAAAGACGAGATAAGGGCCCTGCGGGCCAATCATACATGTGATCTTGAGACGCTTCCTCGTGGTAAGTGTATTGTTGGATGTCATTGGGTGTTCTCAGGCTTATGGTATTGATTATAATCAGACTTTCTCCCCGGTTGCCAAAATGTCGTCCGTGAGCATTTGTATTGCTCTCGCCGCCATTAATAATTTTCCGCTCAATCAGCTTGATGTTAAGAACGCCTTTCTTAATAATGTCGTTGGGTGTGATCAGGCTTATGGTATTGATTATGATCAAACTTTCTCCCCGGTTGCCAAAATGCCGTCCATGCGCATTTGTATTACTCTCGCCGCCATTAATAATTTTCCGCTCCATCAGCTTGATGTCAAGAACGCCTTTCTTAATGATGTTCCTGAGAAAGAGGTTTATATGGAGCAGCCACCTGTTTTATTGTCGAGAAGGAGGCCTCTAAAATATGCAGATTACGTCGTTCTCTATATTTTATATGGACTTACGCAGTCTCCTGGAGCATGGTTTTGTCGGTTTTCTAGTGTTACGGGAGAGTTTGGGATGGCTTGTAGTGCATTTGATCCCTCTGTATTCTTCAGTCATCGTTTGGGCCGAACGAAAAATGTAGTGGTTTATGTGGAATTGTGGATGGCCTCATAATTACAGGGGATGATGAGGTCAGGGTTACCAAATCTAACAGTTTCTTCGATCTCACCTAATTCCTTCGCATACAGGGAATACTTCTCTCTCAATGGAAGTATGTCTTTGATATGTTGCCTAAGTGTAGACTGATAGCCCGATGGAGGATCCAAAGTGATACAGACGATTGGTTAGGAAGCTTTGCTACTTGATAGTTACACGCCCAAATGTCTCATTTGTTGTTATGTGTCCTGAGTCGGTTCATGTCCACACCATATGTCGGACACCGGGATGCTACTCTTCGTGTATTGACACAACGAGGTAGGATTTTGTATTCAGGGTCACATTTGTGTGGGTGCTTTTACCGATGAGGGAGATGAACGGATATTGGGATTCTCATATGCAAATTCGGCAAGTTGTCCTATTTCACAACAATCTACAACTAGGTATTGTATGTTTTTCGGGGGAAATCTTGTATCCAAAAGAGTAAGAAGCACCACACGGTATCTACATCGAGTTTTATATCAGAGTATAGAATCATGGCAGATGTCACATTAGAGATGATATGGGTTCATCGTCTTCTTAGAGAACTCGGATTTGTGTCTGATGACTTAATGCAGTTATATTGTGATAGTCAATAGTTATACATATAGTCAAGAATCAAGTATTTCATGAGAGGACGAAACATACTGAGGTTAATTGTCATCTAATCAGAGATCGTATAGTAGGCACTGAAACATACCCTACATATATTCTGCCGATTCATGTTAAGACTTAAGACGAACTATCAGCTTACAAATATTCTCACTAAACCTCTTCGGAAAACTTAGATAGATTTTATTTGTAACAAGTTGTGCATTTATTAACATTAACATTAACATCTATGGTCCAACTTAAGGGGTATTAGTTATATTATATATATATATATATATATATATATTAGGCTATTTATTAGTTTATAGCCCATGACCTATATTAGGCTTCATTAGGGTTTCCTTCATGTGTATATATTAAGGGTTCCGCCTCCATAGTAATTACTCAGATATTTTCCCATTACTTTTACAGTTTTTATTAATTGTTCTTTAATTGATAGGGATTGTTTTGTACACATAGAAGTAAGAGTATTGCTTACTAAATAGTCATTGAAAGAAAGGCCAAATCTGCAAACTTCTGCTCAATTTACTTCTATTCCTTCTTGCTAATTCACCAAAGATGAAAGATCAACTTTTCTTTCTTTCATTCAGTTACATTCCAATCATTTTCCAAAAATCATCATCTCATTCAAACAATTAATCTGAAGTAACCATCATATCTCCTTGACCAACCCATTTTTAGTGTTACTAAAATTGGTTTATAAATACTATCTATGTGAGTTTGCTTTGGCAGGTTAATCATCGTACCTATAATTTCTTTCATATTTACGTCACTTTAAATATAAAAAATAAATGCACTTGATCCGCGCGACCTTTCTACATTCTATTACAATATAGATGTAATCACAAATAAGCTTCATGAAATTACCATCATGTCATGGTTCTTGTATTGTCGGTGCTAATACATGACCAATATTAGCGTTTCTCTCTCCATTTACACTCATTCTTCCATGTGACAAAAGTTGTATTGCGTCATTGTGACGTGAAGAACTTTTGGAACCATATGATATGAAAGATGATCTTATTAGGTAGTTATCTCAAAGACACCTAGGGCATCCTTTCCTAATACGAATATATCGGCATAAAGAATGGGAAATAGTTATAGTGGTCTTCCTTCTTCAGGCACAAACAATATCTTATGTGCGTCTTTATATATAATGTTGATTCATGCCTGCATTTTCCCCTTTCGCGCACGAAATGCTCATTTGATCATCTTTTATGGCAAATCTTCGTTTACACCAATAGTGTGTGCATATAATCCTCATCCTCAAGTTAAGACATTAAGACAATCCAAGTGATTGGTTATTCTCTTTATGGGCATGGGTGGACCTACTAAGAGCTTATGGTGTATGCAGCCGGCCTCCATAAAGAATTTTTTTATTATATAAGCGTTAAAATCT
Source organism: Smallanthus sonchifolius (assembly GCA_023525975.1). Lineage (NCBI taxonomy): Eukaryota > Viridiplantae > Streptophyta > Magnoliopsida > Asterales > Asteraceae > Smallanthus > Smallanthus sonchifolius. The sequence continues at coordinate 3,439,577 of JAKNSE010000034.1, read as the reverse complement.
CGATCGTCAAAATTTCTAGGTCCGCGGACTTAGGTTTCCCAACTCGGCTAACAAAAAGCAAAAGCACCTTCTAAGTAGATGAAACAACATTGAAAATCTAGAAACTCCTAAAACCTAATATTGTGAGAAATTATGATCCAAATGTGAAGAAAGTCACCAAATTTCTAGAAAAACATACCTTTGTCATATTAGACTTTGATAATCTTGATTTATTGGATAGAGCCCTAGACAGCCTTGGAATCCCATCATTATCATCCAATGCATTCATCTCCGGTAAAGACAATGGCTTCTTCTTATCATCCATGCTTTCAACAACTGAAGGGGTAGATTCGTCATTATTCATTTGTTGAACAGGCAATCCTCGAGGTTGATAAATGATCCCAGACCCAAAACTTAATCCATTAACACGGGGAAAGCTTCCATTATCAAAATCATCTTCGGTGGATCTTCTTGAACAAATTCCACCCATCTTCTCGGTCAATTAACACCGTCTTCCACTTTCTACTTCTTCAACCTACAAAGTGGATAGAAGATTGATTGGTTGATTTCAGTGATGGCAAGTGAACATGGAAGCATATTATGCTATCTTTGGGTATCAATCGGTGACCAAACAACCCATAGACGCCATCAATCCTTTTGCTTTTGGTCAAACCCCAAACAACAACCATATTTAAAGGACGGTAATTGTATGAATATCGACTCCTTTTGGGGGCTAATCCCAATTTTGACACCAATAAATTGTAGACTTAATTTATTTATTTATATTTTATATTAGGTTATAATGTGGTGTATTAAACGGTTAAATAAATATAATGTTATATACTTATTAATGTAAAATTTATGTTTAAAAACTTGTGTATAAAAAAATATAATGTAATAGTTAACACATGCTCTTGTCAAAATATGTGTTTAAAAATTATGCTTTGACGTGACAGTTATAAATTATGTTAAGTTAATTTTTAAAACGTATTTTTCAACTGGTTATTAATTTTTTTTTATGGAATTTATAAATAATTATAAATATTAAATTTATTTGATTAATGACACAATATGGGAGAGTTTTAGGCAGAACTCAAATTATTTGTGAGAACATGCGAAACTAATATGGACCATCCATTTTTATTCAATCTTAAATAATAAAAATAAATTAAAATGGTATATTAGTAACATTTAATAATATTAATTTCTCATATTTACGTCAGTCATTTGCTTCACCATTCTTTCTAGATAAGGTATGTGTGGCTTGTAGGCTCTTTTTGTTCCTTCAGTTGGTGGCACATTCCCATAAGTGCACATCGTAGTTTTTTGTTGCAGTTTTAGCAGAAGTGTTCACACTAGTATCAAAGTTGCACCTTTTGAAGCACTATATGGAAGAAAGTGCCGATCACCTTTAAGTTGGACAGAAGTTGGGGATAGCCAACTTACTGGGCCGGAGATCATTCATGAAACAACAGAGAAAATCGTCCAGATTCGGGACAGGCTAATAGCAGTGCGTGATCGTCAAAAGAGTTACGCTGACGTGAGACGCAAACCATTGGAATTTCAAGGTTGGATATAAGGTTTTACTCAAAGTCTCACCCTAGAAGGAAGTTATTCGCTTCGGAAAGCATGGTAAGCTAATCTGAGATACATCGGACCGTTTGAAATCCTAGCAAGAATTGGTCCCGTAGCTTACAAATTCAAGCAGCCGCAAGCACTCAGTGGTGTTCACGTCACTTTCCACGTGTCAAACCTGGAGAAATGTTTATCAGATGAGACACAGGTCATACCACTCGAAGAAATCCAGGTCGATGAGCAACTTCATTTCGTCGAAGAACCAGTTGAGATCAAGGATTGGGAGGTCAAGAGAATGAAACAGAGTCGCATCCCCATAGTAAAAGTTCGGTGGAACTCTAGACGAGGACCGGAGTTTACTTGGGAACGCGAGGACCAGATGAAGCGCAAGTACCCGCAGTTGTTCGAAACTGCACCAGTCACGGACGACACTGTCTGAATTTCGGGATGAAATTCTTTTTAACATGGGGAGTATGTGACAACCGGCAATTTCAGGTCACTATCCATCCCCGTCTCAGTCATAAATTACATACATAATATGCATGTTAGACTTAATTATGGTTAATTAAGGTCATTTCATAAATAGCAAAGTCCATTCATAACATTTCACGCATCGGTAATTCAGAAAATTACTGGGTCATACGCAGTATATACGACACACACGAGCGTTGGTGATAATTAATATTTATGTTTTAATAAATACTTCGAGATGTTACAACAATATCTTATAACTTAAATAAATGCGTGTGTTTGATATTTTTTTATCACGTCTAATTTATACACGTTAGCACCTAAATACTAGTTTAGAGTACATAATTATCTATAAAAATCTTGGAAAGAATCCATTTTGTTTTTCTTTGGCTTGTTGACCAAAACCAATGCACACAACACACACATGAATTGTGTGTAGGCTTTTTCAAAATTCAAGATATACCAAAATCATCCACACAAGCCTAACCCATAACCCCCTTCCCTTTATTTTTTTACTATAAAAAATAAACACTCACACCCTAACTTTCTTGTGTTGACCTTTACTAACATCAAGATATGCCATTTTAGTGACTAAATACTTTTTACATGCACAAACCCCCATCCCAAACCTCTACCAACTTTGGCCATATACTTCCTCTCTCTATTTCTTGTCTGCGATTACACCATCCCCACACACATATTTCTTTTATGTTGACTTTTACAAAATCAAGGATTTCCTTATTAGTGAACATTACTTTATTCAAACACAACTTCCACCATGAAACCACTGTCAATTCTCGGATCTACACCTTTCCTCTCCACAAGTCCGAAAATTCAAACTCATTCACCTATTTCTATATATTTGTCTCTATAAAAATAGGGATATATAGTCGTTATATAGAACTAGCCTTTCATAAATCACCTACAAACAATTTGCAACTCCCACCCTCCTTTCTAACTCTAAACTCACGTTTTCAAAACCCCTTCACCTAACACCCATTTTTCAAACCATATTTCAAGAATTCCGGTGAGTTTCATGTCCTTTTAAAGAAGTTCAAGTGGTCTTTTGGTGTTTCTCAAGCGACTTCCATTTCTTCATCCACTAACCTTGCTTGCTTCTAGTGAGATTCCTCTATACTTGTTTATATTTATTTTTCTTGTCTACATATTTCCAACAAACAAGTTATTATGTAACAACTTTCACCAACAAAAGTTATTTTTGTTGCCAATTGAACTTCTAGGAACTAATAATTACAAGAGACTCGTTTTGTGTCAAAACACTAAATAAAATGAAATGGGGGTTCATAGGCTTAAAATATAGTGTATGTCAACTCTTGAAAATTTACATCAAGTGGGTTATTTATGTCCATGGATACTAGTAAACATCAATAGTTGTTAATATCATGTGTTAAGGTTTTTACAAGTTTATGGATTAATTGTTAGTTATGACAAGTTGGTAGAAACTTTGAAAGTAAATACTTTATTAATTTGGATACTTGGATTATTTTGGGATTTTTGATCAATACATATATATTGTGTATTTTAGTCATATAAGTGTTGGATTTATCCCCTAGCCTTAGTTTTTAGAAAAGAATATATATTATGTTACAAATCTATACTATATAATAAATAAAGGTTTTTTAGTGCCACATGTCGTCTCCATATTCACTCTCATCATTTTTTCCCGTCTCTCTCTCTTTATTTAATGCACTTCCATCTTTTAATAATAATATATTTTTAAATAAAATACTAACTATACTAATAAAACACATTTATTTTTAATTATCCCTTATTATTATAAGAAACTTTGAAATTTAATTATGTAAGTTTTATTTCAATCAAATAGTAATGAAAGTTAAATTATATTTTTGAAACTCAAGTATATATTATTTTTTATATATTTTGAGCTTGTTTGTATCCTTAGTATATATAATATATTTTTACATATGTAAAATATATATAAAGATTTAAAAATTTTATATATTGATGTTTTTCATCCCGTGTGTAGACACGAGATTTAAACTAGTATATATATATATCAAGAGTAGTATTTGCCTAAAAGAAGATACTTGTATGTTGGTTGTTTTTAAAATGATTTTTATAGGTATAAATTTATATCCATTATTTTCAAGACACAAAGAAAAACTAATTTTACAAATATATACATGTATATATTTTCTTTTGTCAAGCATACTTTGTAGAGATAATATAAATATTATTTTTATTTAGGTATGTGTCATATTTCGAAAACATTACTTAGAATAAATATACATAAAACATATTTATTTTTACCTTTCGTAATGAGTTACGACTCGAGTCGAGTCAAAATATTATTTTACAAACCGAACCCTAATTTGATGCTAAGTTACAAGTATTCATAGACACACTTGAAGAAAAATGTAATTTATATTTGTTCATATAAATATGAATATATATTTTTGGGTAACAAATACATATCACCAACGGGTCGTCGAGTCAAACGTTTTTAACTAAGACTTACACACATAACGTATCGAGTTGGGTAAAACTGTTACATGACCAACGTGCATGTAGAATCATTACTTAGACCTTAAGGTGCCTTATATATTCTAGGGCACGCGTAGGTCGGTTTACGCACAGACTTTTGCTACTTACACGTTTGCGGTACTCACACATCAGGTGAGTCTCACGGCCTCATTTTACTTATTTTCTTGTTGGGGAGAATACATGCATAATTACTGTTTTCATTGGACACAATTTCATTTACATGATTTCACATATTACATAAGCGGTTTCATATCGTATTAAGTCCTCTCATAATCGGACTGTTAGTTTTTTTCCACAAAGCGAGGTAATCATGGATAGTACTATTTGGGTTTGACAACCCTCACCCGCGTTAGTCGCGCTAACTTTGACCGGAGGTCAAAACGGGTGCATCATTGACCTAATCACCCCATGCATACGATAGGCATGGTAGAGGCATTTCATTACTGTTACAGTCTAACTTCGGTTTCAGTGTACTGATGGTAATATTGTAGCATTGTATGTACAACAATCAAATCATTGAAAGTTTTGTGGTCCATTACAACGATTTACTTTTACATTTAAACATGTGAACTCACCAACATTATTGTTGACTCGTTTAAGCATGTTTTCTCAGGTCGTTAAGCTTGCACGGGATTAGGGTGCACATCATGCATGAAGTCTTTTGATGTTCCTATGACAATGAACTTTTGCTTGTCTTTTGCTTGGCATTGTATTTTCAAAACAGTTTATTTTCCTTCCGCATTAAACTTTGTAAAACAATGTTATATTTTGGAATGACTTTGAATTCATGATTTTCAAAACCATTTAGAGGTCGTTCTATGTAATCAGTGACGATGATCCATGATCGTGGCGCCCCGTGGGAAACCGCCGTGGTTGGGGTATGACAGTTAGAGCCGGTTTGGATGGCCCCAATGCCCGACCTTGACAGTCGACAACTAACACTTCACATGTTTGGTTCACTCTTTAACTTGGACTTAATTAGATTTTAACCAATATGCATAACACGTTGATATCGAATCGGTTTACCCTATTTTATTAGTTTACAAATTTCTCAATTAAAACCTTTTGGGTTTAACATAGGCTATAAAACAAACAAGCATTCATTGAATACTTGCTCGACCGGTAACAATGCCTCAAGATTGAGTGTATGATTACAAAATAAATTTTAAACTTTAAACTCTTAGTAACTCTCTAACATATAAACATAGTGTAAAAAATTATAAAATTTATAAAATGATGAAAGTAACTAGCTTAATAAAAAAACGAAATAATTAAATTATAAAAAAAATCTATTCTTATAAAACAAATAAGTTACTTAATTAGATAATAAAATTTTAAAGAAAATCTATAAAATAAAAGTGAGAAAAGTATATTACTTATTAAAAAATGAAAATAAATAAAATATATATATATATATATATATCTTTATAAAATAAATAAGTTGGTTAATTAATTAATAAAATTTTAAACAAAATCTATAAAATAAAAATTATAAAAAGAATAAAAGAAAAAGAAAAAAAACTTTAGCATTTACAATAATAGTCTTTTATAACTAAAAGAAAATAATGGCATTAAAAGAAATATTTAACTTCAGTTAAGCAAAATGACTTATGTAACTTTTCAAATAAAGGACAACTAGTAAAAGTCAAACTATTAAAGGACATATTTCATAATTTAGGTAATTATAAATAACAAAAATTGTAATTGAGTCAATATATTAAGTTTTGGGTTCACTAAGGTTGACTCTAAAAATAGTTTGAATATAGTAAAAAACGAATATTATGACGACGAAGGAATAGAGGAATGATAGAATAATAAATTATTATTAATAATGATAATTAACTGGATGCATCGGGAAGTAGTCACCGATTAAGATTTCAAAATTGTGGTACCGAGGGTGGGGGTCGGTGTCCCGCTGGTCCCGCACCACTCCGTCCCTCTTCCCGAAATAACCCCGTCCAACCTAATGTTTTAGACTTGATTTTTAATGGATGTATAAATTATATATATCATCTCATCAAATAAAGATGTGTTTAGCATGAAATACACAAAAAAAAACAAGAACAAAAGAAAGAGAAAAAGATAAGAAAAGCATTCAATTTACAATCAATGATATTAATCTTGCTCGTTAGGGCATTCTCTTGCAAAATGCCCTTCCTCCCCACATCGATAACATGTTCCACTCCGGCCTCCACTCCCGCGCCCACGTCCATGCCCACGCCCACGACCATCGTCATAGCCTTGATCATCACCACCATGATCATTACCGCGGTAACAGTTTCTTACAAAATGACCAAAGCGGCCACAATTGTAACACTGTGGGCTACCATCATCATCACCGCCACTTCCACCCCGTCCATAACCACCCCTTCTCCCACGACCCCCACGCCTTGGTCCTGGTTGATATCCTCTAGCCCTACCAAGACCAACCACCTTCACCGCCTTCTTCCGCCCATCCTCACCAGAATCCACAGAGAATTCTACCCTTTGTCCATCTCTAAGAAACCGAAAGCCCTCGGCCTTGATCTCCGACTGGTGAACAAAGAGATCATCGCTGCTACCGTCTTCCGGATCAATGAATCCAAAACCCTTTTGTCCATTGAACCACTTAACGGTGCCTTCATATCTCTTGACTTCTGCCATGAAACCAACTTAGCCAAATTTGATGGTAGAGTGGTTGTGAAAGTATGCATTAAGTGGTGTGTATAAAATTTAGGGTAGACACGGGTGGTGGGAGTAGACCATTGGCATTACTAATTTCATATTATCTGTTTGAGATATTGTTTTCAATGGCCGTTGAAGTTGTCTAGAACGAATGGACGAGAAGTATCAATAGGATTGGATTGGTTACTTGGTTCATTACTTTATTTATGGTAAGAGACTTTATTTGTTTGGTTATTATAATTAGAAAATTTTAGTTATAATTCTAACTAGAAATGTTTCCCGCGCTCCACGGCGGGAGCCGGACCTTAAAAGGTTGAGGCGGTGACGTTAATGTGGCTAAAAAAAAGAAACGTGGTTAAATAAACTTTGTCATGCGCTCAGCGGCGGCAGACAAACCTTAAACGGTTGAGGCGGTGACATTAACATGGCTAATCACAAAAAAAACTTGGTTAAATACATAAATGAAACGTACGAAGTAACGGTGACTCGGTTGTAGGGATAGAAACATAGATAAAAGACGTTGGTGCCGATGTTTTTCAGTCGGTGTCGGTCTCATTCTTCACGGTACCAACATGCAATAACACGTTACCAATGTTTTAATACAGTTACATCGAGAATAATTTTTATCAGGCCTGAATGAAAGGATTAGTTATCCAAGTTTGACATTTCTCAAAATCAAATTCATATCTAAGACGTGTAACATGTACAAGTTATAAAATATATGCAAGCAACCTCGTTATCAGTCAAACAAATGAAAATCTATATCTATCCTTTATAATAAACAAGTGAAAAAAACACTTGTCAAATTTTTAGTCATTCTCATTCTTATTTTTTCGTCTCTCTCCTATTAATGATCAACCTCACTATTTTAGGTAACCAATTAATTATTTATTTTAATTTTTATCTACACATTTTTAAATTTAAAATTTTGTTTAATATCAATTAATTTGTTCAATCATATTTTTATGAATTCTATAAACTGAAAAGAATTTTATAGCCAACTAGGAATCAAGTAAAAACTTTTAATCATATATTTACAAATTTACGTCGTTCCATTTTGAAGAGTGTATGTGTTAATAGATTACATTATATTTTATTCACCCGTGTAATACACGGGTTTATTCCGTATAATACACGGGTTTTAAAAACATAAACTTTTTATTACTAAGTATATAACAATACATTTATTCAACCCGTGTAATACACAGAATTCTAACCTAGTGAGCTAATAAAGTATGTATGCTCTAAACATGCTCAAAACTTTCTAGTAAAACGGTGGGTTTAGGTTGCCGATATGAATTAAACACGTTTAAAAACTATCCAGTTTATTTTTACTCTTTTAGGGATTCCAAAACATTTTCCTTTAAAACACTTGTTCAAGAAAACTTTATCAAAAGGCTTAAAAGGTTAGCTATTCCTTGGTTTATAAGGCATCACATAGCGAGAATCTAACATATAGTTTACATTCTTGCGCAAAGAGAGTGTTTTGTTTTGATGTTGAGGGAATATTTACAAAAAAAATTGAAATTTTAAAACTTCATGCTTTATGCTTATGTAAGGCCCTAAAACCGGGCACCTATATTTGGATCTCATCACCGGGTATTCTCTTTAAAAATAATCATTTTATTAATCAAACATACAACGGAAGTCTTAACTAGAAATAGTATTTGTCATTTAATAACGCTATCACTATTATCTTTACCTTACGAATGCCTTCACACCGATCCGAGTAGCACCGCTCCCAAGCCAAGATACACCGGCCAAGAAACTCACCTGCAAAACAATCTAACGTACATACAAAGTCAGCTACGATGAGTGAGTTCTAATAGTTTAATTTAAGTAGAAATCATCTCGTAACAAATATCATTTATGTGAACTCAGGACATCCCGATCCTGATAAAACAATTTGTTATTTATTAATATAAAAGTACCCCATATTACTGACCAATTCCCATATGGGTTCATCGACACATCCCATAATTATAACACAGTAAGTCTCACCGACATGGATCGAGCTTACTGCACTAATAACTCGTAAGCTATCACACGTATCAACCCCTAGACACCGACCTAACCAGTCTTAACCAAGACTCTCACAAGTCAGTTGACACGACAATTGTGAACACAACGTCATCATCCAGACTCAACGGTCAATCTAATGCTCAACACCACATCTCCGCACAATAAATATCAATCAACACTTGCATGAAATTAAAACACACATAAATGCACACAAACACATACCTCGTCACAACCGCCCTCGTCTGGGCTTTCGTCACACTCCAAGCTCATCACTGTCCCCTTGGAACGTTGTCACACATGGTGACTTTCCGAAGGACCTCGTCCTTCACATCATTTCCCGTCATGCCACAAGGACAAGGACACAATTTTCCGTCATGTCACAAGGACACAATTTTCCGTCATGTCACAAGGACAACGACACAATTTCCCGTCGTGTCACAAGGACAACGACAAAAATACATACAACATCAAGCACATAACACATAACAACATACTAGTATTACATGACTTGTTAGCTAAACATGCATCCCACCAATATTCTCAAGATAACACATCCTACACCTACTCATAACGTCTAACTCATTTCCCTACTCACCCCGACTAACTCCATATTGGTCATTGGACTACACACAACCATCATACCCACATCTATCCCACACATCCTAAGGACCACACATACCCTTAGCCTCGTATTGAATATTTAAGTTCATAAACTCATCGGGTTAAACCCCAAAGCTCGTAACACATTTATTGTAATAAAACACATTCTGTAGGTATGTAAGATAGACCTAAAACATTAAAAAAACATTAAAGAGGGGATTAGAAACTCACCGGTTACGAAGATCCAAACCCTTGCTCTGCAAGTCCGTCCATACACGCTCGAAACCCGAACATGTCAAACGTATGATCACATGATCAAACACGTTCAAAGCACACGTCGAATAACATATAACAATATAATTAACCCCCAAAACTTGCCTCAACAGCTCGTTGTTCGTTCTCCACGAACCCCAACTATACAAGTTCACACGAATCAGGTCGTCCTTGACCCACTTAGTACCCGAATACCCAAAACGTGTTCCATCCCATGCATGCACGTATATGTGACCCTGCGAAACCCTAGCCTCACGGAACATGCATATAACCTAGCTTTTCTAGTTCCCTAACTCAATACCCCATCCGCACACTTAAAGTGTACATTGTCCCCAATGCACATGTAAAAGAATGAAAAGAATGCAAGGAAGGGAACATAATTACTACCTTGATGAAGTAGAGGTTCCTCAGTTCGTGTCTCAAATCAAGAGGGTAGCGGACCATCATGGACTCGTGATTGTAACAGACCAAACATACTTGACTCCACACAACCGCTCTCCTGACGTTCCTCTAAAAATGGTCATCTTTCATACTTCTTTTTTGAAAGACAAATTTCTTTATTCCTATGGGAGTGAGACTTGAACCCATGACCTCCCCAATCCTTAGTGTTCCTAGAGGATTTTCCTCTACTAATGGGCCACCAACCCCATTGGCTGTCATCTTTCATACTTAGCAAACAATTGTAAACACATCACAGTTGTATGCATGATAAATACATAAAACATAACTAAATAAAACACCGTTAAACATAATCTCCAAATGGTTTCGTCACAACCTAGAGTACGATCTGTACCTCCTCAAGCGTGTGAGCCGTATTTAATCCGATTTCGTGTTTTCTTAACACTCATTTTATAACGACCTTACTTTTTCTTGATTTTCGAATGTAAAGTTTTATCAAAAGCATAGCCGGTCTACGTTTCGGCGTAAGTTTTATTCAAAACAAGCCGAGTCAAATATAATATATTTTTATTTCTTTTTTTTAAATACACTTTCGTGTTTGTTAACGCTTAATTTTACAACGATGCGACTTTCTCTTGGTTTCTAAAATGGCCAGAGAAGCCGTTTATCATTACGATAGATGTATTACAACGTGCTTTTTTCTCTCTACGTTTTGATATCCATAACGTACACAACTTTATAGCTTAAATAACTTTTTTTCCATCAACTTTTGTATATACTCCAACAAATTCCAAAATGGAAAATATAAATGACGAATAAACTTGATAATAATATTACTAGGGCTATAAACGAGCTGAACGTTCATCGAACTGTCCATGAACCGTTCGACGGGAAGTTCGTTTACATTCTTTCGTTTAACAAATGAACGAACATGAACAAGAAATTTCGTTCGATTAACTAAATGAACGAACATGAACAAAGGTCTCGTTCGTTCAATTGTGTTCGTGAACGTTCGGTAATCTGTTCGTGAACATTCGGTAAGCTGTTCGTGAACGTTCGATCATTTACGTTCGTTTATGTTTGTTCATTTCGTTTGTTTAAGATGTTCATTAAGATTTTTTGTATATTTCTGTTTTATTTGATCTAAAAAATTTATATTCTTTAATTTTTAAATATTTTTATTACCCTAACAGTTAACTAAGTAAAGTAGGAAATCATATTCTTATTTATGCGTCATTTCCCTATCCACTATTACTTGATTAGAGCTTCTAAGTTCTCAATTCTAAATAATGTAAGCTTCTCTCAATTCTAAATCATGTAAGCATTAGGGTTGACATCAAAAGTCTTAAACAACGCTTCGTTCGGTAACGTTCGTGAACCGTTCGTGATCAAACCCATTTCCTTAATGAATGAACACGAACATGAAATTTCATTTGGTCAGTGTTCGTGAACAAGTTCAATTCTTAAAGAACCAACACGAACAAGGATTCGTTCGATTCGATTCGTTTAGAGCGGGTTACAAAACTTCTCCCGCTTTCTAGTTTAATACGTTTCCTTAAAAAAGTTATCCATTAAAAGCAAATACCAAAAAAATTTGGTCACAGCGCATAATGCTTACAAGATCCCGCTGACTAATAATAAATCTCCACGTCATCAAATTTTAAAATCAATCAATGGAAGTCACGGAAGAAACAGAACGAGCGCTGTTACTCTATTCACCTCAGAATCCCCGTAAGATATTGCAAAGCCCCACCAAACCTCCTCCATCTTTCCCAACTGCCAAGGCACATATCGTATTCGGAGTTCTGCACAAATTCCGTCAAAAAGCTTCCCCAAATTTCCGGCGAGATTCCTCTCCGTTTACTCCCTAAGTTATCATTCAAATTGTTGAAATATTAGTCGAATACATTGCGGAACCGTTCTGTTTATCGAGAGGCGCGACGTGTTTTCTGTAAGTAAAATCATAAATTTTAGGGTTCTTTCGTAATGCAGGTCGTGTACATTAGGTTTTTAATGCGTATTTTTATTCAATAATTGTTTAATATCGTGTTTCAAAGGGTTTATTCATCCTCGTGTTGGATAATTTTCGTATTGACCTGATAGATTGTTTGACCTAATAGGAATGCCAGTTTTTTTTTATTATGTTTTGGTTGGATCGTAGATTGAAGAGTTTCCTAAAAGCAAATTAATATCTAATGGTCATTACCTGCAACTCCTGTAGTTTATGTATTTTCAATGTGGCGTCAAAGCAAAGATAAGAACTTGGTAGTCGAAGGCGCTTGTCGCAAAGGTGAGCTTGTCGCCTAGACCACTTTTAGGGGTTTTAAACATGTTTTAGGCGATTTTTAGCTGTTTCAGACTGGTTTTTGGCGGAATCCTCGCCTCAGCGCCATTGACGACAGAGGCTAAGAACTTTCTCAATTTTGTAGTTTTGATTTCTCATCTTTTCAGAATTTAGCAGGTTTGCACATTTTCATACTTTATCGCTGTTTTAATAATGTGAAATCTTTGCAGGCTTCCTTGTCTTGGTGTTGCTGGTTTCACCGTCTTATTTTAGGCAGCCTATCGTCACATTCCTGCACAGACTTATTGGTTTACAGAGATTAGTTGAAGTCGCTAAAACAGGAAGTGGACCTGCTAATTTTCAAATTTGATGTGCTATTAATTATTAATGTATTGCACAAGATTAAAGTTCAGTTTCATTGAAATAGATTGTGGAATTTATTCTCATTCCTTGTTATAGCGGTCACAGATGTTTCTGGTTAAATGGAGGGTAGCATTTCTTTTTCTCTTTCTTATTCTCACTTTGGCAGAGTCCTCTAGTGGACCGTGGTCAATTTGGTCAAGCAACCTTGGTGCCGAACAATCATCTCTTTTCACTTGGACGATGTTAAGCGCAAGCATTTGTGTACTTGTTGCTCTTTTTCTTTCCACGTATCTTATCTTTGAGCATTTAGCTGCTTACAATCAACCTGAGGTTTGATATTGCATATATCCTTCAAAAGTTTGAGTTTTCTCTTTTTCAGTTTGCATCAGTAATTTTTCCTTTGTCTAAAAAGATGATCTCTTGCAATCATATACATCCAGTAATAATGTTTATCATGCAAGTCATATTAAAATGATCTTGTTGTTTGTTATCATCTCCAGCTGATGGTAGTGAAAAACTGAAAATTAATTTGTTTTCAGGAACAAAAGTTCTTAATTGGCCTTGTTCTGATGGTTCCTGTTTATTCATTGGAATCGGTAAGAGGATATCATGCTGTATTGCCTGTTTTCTTTTCACTGTTTGGTGGCAGATGCTGTATGATTTTATTTATAGAAGTTATAAATAAACATTAAAACTAAAAAAACTAAAAGCCTGTTTGTGATACTTGTGGTAGCATAATAACGCAGTGGATGATCTTTCCGAACTGCCTTCTGCTATTGAGTAATATGAAAAAAAAACTTTTGAGTGCATTTATGGTTACTATTTGATTTGAAAAAAAAATTGAACAGAATGTTTTAGTAATTCGGTACAAAGGTTATTACCTAGATATATTCACATAAGAATTTAAGTGAGTGATTTATTCTACTACATTTTTCTGTATTTTGGTCGGTGATAGGCTTAGGAGTTATGAAGGAATGAGTTGTATATGATGATCCTATATGGATAATCTGAAGAGAAAATGATATTCTTTCAGTGTATTAAAAAAGTGCCACGTGTGGTATGAATCAATGATTTACAACTGTAACACCATAAGCAAAAGAGAGAAATTTCCTGACACGTTATGAAGAAGTTTATGTACTTCCTATGACATGCTACTTTGTTTCGACTTCTGATATACTTTATGATCAGAAATAATTAAGGTTTCCGTATCCATCAGCTCATCTTTGCTTGTCTCTTAATTGCGGTTGACGGGTTACTCATATACTTTGGATTCTGCATATAAACTATTTTCTTTTAGTTTCAGTCCTTTTGAATTCGTTTGCAACTGATTTTGTATTCAATCAGTCATATGCAATGATCATGTCTAACTTTCTCTATTCCAAATTGTACAGTTCTTGTCACTATTGGATGCAGATGCTGCATTCAACTATGAAATAATCAGAGACTGGTATGAGGCTTTTGCCTTATATTGCTTTGTGAGATATCTTATAGCCTGCCTAGGTACGTTACTGAAATATCCTAATGAGGTTGTTGGTGTTCTGAATATGACACTTGGCAATATTTTAGCTTTCTGTTTAGGATTAAAAAAGAATTGGAAAGTGAAAGTTTCATCATTAATGTTTTTGATTTGAAATTCCCAGTGAAGTACGTATATTATGCATGAATATGTTAAATAAGATATAGCGCATCTTAGTTTACGCAATTAAAATATCTTTGCTACAACCGTCGTATTTATTCTAACCAATTAGTTGACCATTCAATCTTTCTTGTTATGGTAATAAAGAAATTAAATAGGTTACTTATTTTGAAATTACAAAAGTGAACGTTTAAACAGTTAATGTCAGATGTGAACAGAAAACACTCAACATTTGGCCTCTCATGTTATATGTTAGGCTCTCCTTTGAGTTTATTGTCTCTGTCCCTTCCATTCTAGATGCATTAGAGCAGTTACTTATGAATGGCTCGATCCGGCTTATGTTTCATCGTTAACTGGTCAAATGGGTAACATCAAAAAAGTAACTCAAAAGGAAGCGGGTTGAAAGTCTCAAAAAGTGTTTTTTAATGCATAAAGCCTCCTAAAATTTTTAATTCAGTAAATTGTATTATTACTGATATATTTGAACTTTTTGATCATATTTGGCACACTATTTCTTTATAAAAAAGTAGAAAGTTTTGGAAAGAAAGTGTTCAACCCAACCTGCCTGTAGAAAAAATACATGTTTTGACCCGTTACCCAACCTACCTATTTGCCTCCTCTTCATTTGTGCAATCGTATGTAGCATTCTTGCAAGTTATTCTTTTTTATGGATTTTCTGTTACATGATTTTAACTAAAATATATGGTTACTGAAGGTGGAGAGGATAGTACTATTGAGTTCATGGAAAGTAATCGTCTTATTAGCCACAGCATACCTCTCATAGAAGAATCATACACTTACAGAATCGTGGAACACCCTTTCCCACTGAGTTGCTGCCTTAGGGAATGGTATCTTGGTCCTGAATTCTACCAGGCTGTAAAAATTGGCATTGTGCAATATGTATGGACCACTTCTGTATATTTTAATAAGGTTTTCCTCATTGATCCATATCTAATTCTGATCAAAATTGCTTGATTCCAGATGATTCTAAAGCTGGTCTGTGCACCGTTAGCAATGTTTTTTCAACTTCTTGGTGTTTATGGTGAAGGGAAGTTTGAATGTGGATATGCGTAAGATATTTACTACTTTTGTAGTAGCTGAATTTGTAGACAATACGCCTCCTTTTTTCACCACAATCTAGTCATTCTATTAGTTCCTAATCTGATATTTCAAACACTCATAACATCTGATTATGTGATTCTGTTTATGGAATATTATATAATCGCTATGACAGCTCTGCTTTAGAACAACTGCATATTGGGTACCAAGTAGTCCAAACGGCTAAAAGATCATTTTTGCCATCCGCTCCTCTCTAATGCAACTCTAGGTCGCTGGTTCGCTCCTCTCTAATCCCCCCCCCCCCAAACCTAAACCCACACTCACCCCCCTCCCACCAACCAAAAACCTGACCCACCCACCCCCAAAAACTAAGACCTAAGCCTTACCCATTCTGTGTAGCTTAAGCCGCCGCGCTACTGGATAGTTTTGGTTACAGTTCCATTTCAAATTCTTTTATTGTCTATTTTCGCTGTGTTTTTTTACCTTTTTGGTTTAGCTTATAGCCTTAGTTTTTATGGTTTAGTTTTAGGGTTTAATTTTTAGTTTTTTGCGTTTAGCTTTAGCGTTTAACTTTTAGGGTTTATCTTTAATGTTTATTTACTATTTAGCTTTTAGCATTTAGCTTTAGTGTGTATATATATAGGGGGAGGTTCAAATAAGAAGTAGGTTTTTGCTAAGAAATCTAAGAAATGACCAAAACGCTTAGAAACGATATCAAACAAACTCCGATTGAGCTCATTTCGGCGGCGTTGGAACCGCCTCGTCGAACTATACCATCTTAGCTTTTAGGGTTTAGCTTTTAATGTTTAAATTTTACATTTGAATTTTATGGTTTTAGCCTTATGGTTTAGCTTAGGGTTTAGATTTTATGGTTTAGGTTTTTTTGGGGGGGTGGGGGGTTTAGGTTTTTGGGGGTGGGTGGGTGTGGGTTTAGGTTTAGGTTTTTTGGGGTGGGGGGTAGGTTTTTGGGGGGTGGGGGTGGTGGTTTTAGGATTTTGGGGGTGCGGGTGGAGGGGGGTTTAGGTTTTTGGATCCGGATTAGAGTTCGATGAGACGGTTCCAACGCCGCTGGAATGAGCTCAATCGGAGTTCGTTTGACCCACTTCTTAGCGTTTCTTAGCGAAAAACCATTTCTTAGTGGAACCTTCCCCTATATATATATAGGGTGCAGTTCAAATGATAACCAATATTTATGTGATAACCGTGATAACCACTCTCAAACATAGTGTTACGTATATGTAACAATTATCATTCTGTTAGTGTTACATATAAGTAAGACTCTACATTTCCGTATTTATGTTCAAGATATATGTTCAAAGAGTATTTAACAATTAAAATTAAAAAGAATTTATAAATTATGTGATTGTTTAAGAGTGGTTATCACATAAAAAACTGGTTATTATTTGAACCCTTCCCTATATATAGTATACACGTTCTTTTCAGAACCAATAGTATATTGAGAACCGCGAGAACCACATAAGATGTGTACTTATCGCTTCAATCAAAGTGGTAAAACTGAAAAACATTGGTTTATTTATCTCTCCCTACTCTATCTTTGATTTTATCTCTTATCTACTGAACTTCTTTTAAAAAAGAATAAAAATATGCACATTTGCATATGTATGTGCATATAGTGTATACGCATCTCTGCGTTTAGATAAAAAACTATCAATACCATACTTTTTAAAAATAAATATTAAACATATTGAAATATACATGCATTCTAGTCAATTTACATAATAAATAGTGAAAGGGTTAATGCGGTTCTTGCAATTATCAACATACTATTGGTTCTTAAAAGAACGCCTCACTATATGTCTATATGTATATGGCAATGACATACGCGTTACTTGTATGCAGGTACCCATACTTGGCAATTGTTCTTAACTTCAGTCAGAGCTGGGCCTTGTATTGCCTTGTGCAGTTTTATTCAGTAACCAAGGATAAGCTAGCACCAATCAAGCCGTTGGCCAAGTTCTTGACTTTCAAATCAATAGTATTCCTGACTTGGTGGCAAGGTGTTGCTGTAGCCTTCCTTTTTTCTATGGGAGCACTTAAAGGATCTTTGGCCCACGAGCTAGAAAACCGTATACAAGATTATATTATCTGTATTGAGGTGCGTTCAAGGCTAGGGTCTGTTGTGATTTTCAAAAATGTTGAAGGGTCTGTTGTAATAATCTAGAAGTTGAATTGAGTTACTTGTTGCAAAGCAGATGAGTGTCGCTGCTGTGGTGCATCTATATGTTTTTCCAGCAACACCTTACAAACGTGGAGAACGATGCGTACGTGATGTGTCTGTGATGACCGACTATGCATCATTAGGAGCTCCACCCGATCCAGAAGAGGTTCGAGACTGTGAGAGGACACCGAGACTAAATCTTGCTCGACATGATAATAGACCACACCGCCCCAGGTTACATCAGAGTGTTCGTGATGTCGTCTTTGGAAGTGGTGAAATTGTTAGTTCTTGATCCATTACCATCAAAATGAGTGGGTCTGGCAGGTTAACCAGAATCGACCTATTTATAAATAAATGGGTCGAAATTGCCACTATGGGTGTAAACGAGTCAGCCGAGCTCGCCTAAGCTCGAGTTTGACTCGGTTAACTTAAAAGAGCTCAAGCTTGGCTCCTTTATTATTTATTATTTATTTTACTTTTATATAGTTTATAACTATTTTTATATACTGTTAATTATATTATTCAGTACTAGCTTAAAACATGTGTACTACACAGGGTCAAAAAATATCAATACATAAAAATACCAAAACGCCCTCACATGCAAGGCACGTGACCTGACTTAACGGTGAAATTTAACGCCCGTTAGTCTAAAGGACGAAACGTGCAAGGTTTTTTTAAACATAAAGGATGTTTTCTGTAATTTTCTTAGTTAAAGGACATAATTTGTAATTTGCTCTCTCGTTTATTAAATGAGCCCCGATATAAGCTCGAGCTCCTTTAAGCTCGGCTTGATTCCAATTTTTAGCGAGCAAATCTTGAGTAGCTCACGAGCGGCTCGGCTTGTTTACACCCTTACTACAACCACTATACTTACCATACCTGCTTTGAAACTTTTTTAGTAAATCTGATGTCAAATACTTGATACAGATTGTAGACGACATGAAGTTCACAGTTTCTCATGTTGTAGAACCAGTAGAAAGGGGATTAGCAAAGATAAATAGAACTTTTCATGAGATATCAGAAAATGTAAAACGACATGAGGATAGAAGAAGAGGTCCGAAAGACGACAGTTATCTCATTCCTTTGATCTCCCGGACCAATGAATTTCCTCAAGTTGATGATGTGGAAAAAGGGAGTTTCAGTGACAGCAATTTGACTAATGGTAGGCGACAACGACAACAATCAAAGACACCCTTTTCTCAATTTTGTAAGACATCTAAACTGATGCCCTATTCATATAATAACCTATATCATCATGATTATTGATGCTATATAAGATGGCACAATGGGCTCAGTCGGGTTGGGTAACACGTCAAATCTGGTAATTTTGTTACGGGTCTAAAAATACGTCTTGGTAGGTTGACTTGAAACTACTTCATTTTTAAGGTAAACTGGATTTTAATAATTCAAACTATGACCCGTTGGTAGATAATAATCCATTATGACAATTTGATCAATGGGCTCTTAACTTTCACTTTTGTTGCTGAGGACAATCCCACTCGCATAATCATCATAGATCTATACTTGATTTCCAATCGATTTCGCCTACAAGGAAGGCATGTTTCCCCATTTCGCTCATAATCATTATTGTGAGAAAATCGAGTGAAAATCTATGACTATTATGCGAGCGAGATTTCCTTTGGCAACGAAAGTTAAACTTAGGAGTGTGAGTGGTTAAATTGATAGTATGGATTATTATTAGGTAACTGGTTAAAGTCTAGATTATTAAAATCTGATTTGTCTTCTTTTAATTTCAAATAATTAATCACCGATATTAATTTATTGAGCAAATTACAAATAACGTCCTTTAAGTATCACCCATATTTCACTATACGTCCTTTAACTAAGGAAATTACAGTGCATCTCCTTCATATTTAAAACTTCTTGTACGTTACGTCATTTGGCCTAATGACCGTCAATTTTTACCGTTAAGTCAGGTCATGTGCAAGGCACATGAGGGTATTTAGGTCTTTTCACCTTTCTAAGGACTATTTGTGTAAATAAGTAAAAGATTTGGGTGTAAATAAAT
Source organism: Smallanthus sonchifolius (assembly GCA_023525975.1). Lineage (NCBI taxonomy): Eukaryota > Viridiplantae > Streptophyta > Magnoliopsida > Asterales > Asteraceae > Smallanthus > Smallanthus sonchifolius. Next base: position 3,419,518 of record JAKNSE010000034.1, on the reverse strand, counting down.
AAGCATGTTACGTGATTACCAGTGTCTGTGTTCCCCGTCGCTTCGCACGGGCACCATCTATATATATATTGGAACACTGGTAAAAATTGATACGACACAACCATGGTTCAGGCCAACCCGGCCCGAGCGCTGACTGACATTAACCGACCCAATGTTCATGAACGATAATAGTGAGTTCTTTTTCTTGATGACAGTTTCTTCTATTTTCCAGGGTGATTAACGTCTTAAATTTAAAGCAACTGTACAAGTGTAGCAGCAAATATAAAAACTGATAAAGATTGTTTCAGCTGATAATAGAGGTACTACTAACTAGTAACTACTGATCTCGATATCTGTACTTGAAGTGCAAATTATTCGGTTTAAAATGAATGGTTGTATATATCTCATAGCAATGAACTTAGATTGACTTTGTTTGCCATCAAAAGTTTCAAATTTTATCAAATAGTTCTGAACATCTGAACCTTGGTATTGACTTTCCAATAATGTGGATATTTGTTCCTGATTTTTAAACACCTGATTCTGTTACCAACTTTTGAATATCTGAACTAAAGAATAGGAATAAGGAAATTTTGTTTCTGCTACTTTACTAGTAAGCATTCTAGATATGTTTTGTGAGACATAGTGTGCAAGTCAAAACACAGTCAAACAAAGTGTATCAAGTATGAGGGGCTAATAGTGCCTTAGCTAAACTTAAAAGGTGGTTTATGTCATTTTGTAAAGTTGTTTGTTAATTGTTAGTTAGCAACTGGGGATTAATATAAGGCATATCTAATAAGTTCTAGTGGATTAGTTCATTTAATTCAGATTTCCTTTCCATTTACTAATCATTCCTAATTCCAAGTTTAATCAATTGGAATCATTCTTGTTCATCTGCTTGATCTTGTTTTCTTTCGGCGCTTGCTGATTTCGCATTTGCATTTTACATATTTTAGTGACAATTTGTAATCTATATCTATATACTATGTAATAAATAAAGGTTTTCATGTCACGTGTCGCCTCCATATTCATTCTTATCATTTTTTCCCGCATCTCTTTTTTATTAAATACATCTTTATCTTTTATTAATAATAATAATAATAATATATTTTTAAAGAAAAAATATTAATATTTGTATTAATAAATAGCTTTAAACACCCATTGGAACGAAATTCCAACATCTCCAGCCAGAACAATATCCGACACCATATCCACCAAATTCTACAAACACCCATTAGAACGATATCTCACCGGAGACGAGTCATCAAACGGTTCAAAACTCCGACGGAAGCTCGTGTTCAACACCGTCACTGAAATCCTCGACCGAAACGGAGAGTTGCCTCCTTGGAATTCTTTTTCGCTAACACCATGTAAATCATCCGCCACTGACGACGACCTCCACTTCATCCTTTTAAGCAGATCAAACAAATTTGTTAAGGGGATCTGTTTGGAGTTTCATAAGATTCGTGGATCTGTAGGCGACTTGAAGGTTGCTAGAGGTGAGATAAACTAGAGGAGAAGAGGCTTTAAGGTGGTGGTTGTCGCCGGTAGAGGTGATCGCTGGTAGAGGTAGTCGCCGGTGAAGGTGGGTTTCTGATGTTGATTTTGAAATCACTTAATAGACCGTTACACTGGTGGAGGGATGGTGGTTGTGGAGAAGGGTCAAAGGTGGATGGTGGGAGATATTGAAGAAGATGGGTAAGGAGGGTGAAGGGTGAGGCTAATAATAAAGGGTATTTTGATCATTTTAAAAAAGTTAACAACAGACGTTAACGTCTATCCAACTCAGGGACCATTTGTGTGACAAAACAACAAACTAATGGACCATCAATGTAGTTTTTCAAACTTAAAAATTATATTTGCAATTTGTGCAAACCACACTAACTATCCATGTAATTAACTCAAATAACAATTTTAATGGTATAAATAATCATGTGTCAAATCATATGTCAAATCTTTGATGTGAGGAATCAGAAAAAAATGTCATTTAACCCCTCCAACTTCTACTTTTAGTCAAATAACCAACAAACTATGTTTAGTCTAGCTTGATATCATAGTTTGACTTTTTCACCTCTAATCAACATAAGATATTAATGAATTATTTCAACATAAGTAACAACGAAATATTTTATTAATTAAATTATATTCACACTCAAATAAAATGTCTGGATTTTAAGATGTTACAATGAATGCTAGAAGAGTATGATAATATTTAAATCCCTCGTCTTGGTGATCAATAGTCTTGACCGTATGCATACAGAGTTTTTTTTGGGGGAGGAGAAGGAGGAGGATGATGATTTATTGAAAGTCAATATTTGACCTACACATGGCTACTTTCGGGATTCTAGGGGACGAAAGATGGATCCCGTTTTGGCTGGAAAATTGGCTGGTTTCGATCCACTCGTGTCCAGGTTCCTCGCCTTATTCTCCCTTAAATCTTCTAAGCCTTGTATGGTGGCGGACCATCTTGTTTTGGGCAGGGACGGGTCCTTTCAGGGCTCTGGAAATGGAAAAGATCATTGTCGTATGTGCTCGAAAGTCGGGAGCTAATACAGCTCTCCATTGTAATCAAGTCCTTCGTTCTCTCGGATACGCCGGATAAATGGGTTTGGTCAATTAGGGATGAGGGGCTCTTCTCCGTCAACAACTTGAAAAAGCGGGAGGTTCGCCCCAATAATCTCCCTTGGTCATTGCTGGAACAGTTGGGTCCCGCTGAAGGTTTGTATCCTAGCCCAGCGGGCTGAGCTAGACATGCTTTCGACGCTGATAGCTTTACTAGCTAGGAACACTTCCATTGATTCAGTTTCCTGTAAAGTTTGTATTGAGGGTGCAGAAACGGTATGTTTTTCTCCTGCCCCTAGGAACACTTCCATTGATTCAGACTTAAGAGCCTTAATAACCTCTCTCTTTTCTTCTCTTTTACATCCTCTACATTCCTTTCTCCCCATCCTCTACATTCCCTTCTCCCCATCCTCTACATTCCCTTCTCCCTTTAAACGTTTTTCCATTATGAACATGCAAGATCCTAGTCAAGACGATTATGTATTTCAAAAGCAGGGGTTGTAATTCTTAACATGATCCACAAATAATAAGGTTTTGAGTTGTAATGTCTAACTTGTTTAACAAACGGGTCGATTGACATGTATAATCCATTTAATTAAACGAGTCATGTTCAGGTTGACTTGTTTAACCCGTTTGATTAAACAAGTTGACCCGTTTAATTAAATAGTTTTAACTATTTCTGGTAGTAGATCCATAATCAAAAAAGTGTTTGTGATTATTGCTGAAGAAATGAAACAAAAGATACGGTAGAGCTAGGACAATTATTGTATGAGGTCTACGCAGTGCTAGATGCAGAGGCGCATAATAGATCGATATGAACATTATGAGCTGTCCCGTAATAAAACAAGTTGTTGCTGATACCTTTTTCTCGGCTCCTTCTCCTTCTTCCATAACGTGAGCTTGGAGAAGGAAGAGATAGGAGGGTCCTATGGAGAATGTGGCTAGAAATCCATAATAGAGTCCGACCACAATGACCGAATTGATTATCTTCATGCATAAGGATACTAAATTACCTAGTAGTATAGTCTTTTCCAATGCAATAAAGTTACGTAGTGTCTTTTTTATTTCATAAAGGGGTATTTCCATGGGTTTGCCTTGGTATCGTGTTCATACCGTTGTATTGAATGATCCTGGGCGATTGCTTTTCGTTCATATAATGCATACTGCTTTGGTTGTTGGTTGGGCCAGTTCGATGGCCCTGTATGAATTAAATTCTTTTAATTGATAATAGTAATTCGAATCCCCCCAAAAAATGGATCTAATTGCACTTCATGCTCCAAATCTTTGATGATTCAATTAATCTTTAGTGGGCGAAACAGATGATATCTCGATTGGGGAGAAAACGGGGAAATCCCATATGAACCAATATATCTGACAAGTCGCACTATATGTCAACCCAAGATACATCTTCCTCTCCAGGACTTCGAAAAGGTACTTTTGGAACACCAATAGACATTAAATGAAATAAAAAAGAACTAAGTAGTATATTTTACTTTGATTTGGAAACATAACAAAGCCTTTCTTTTTATTTATAATATTGTACTTTATCCTAATAAGATTTTATTCATAAATTATGAAAAATTGATAAAAAAAAAGTAAGAAAAAATAAGGGAAAATTATTACGAATCGTGTCCTCTAATGATGAACAAGTATGTGCACATTCACTCATAGAAAATGAATTTAACTTCCCCATTGAGTATTAGTACTTATCGAGTATAGAATAAATCTACCTCTCTTTGTTCATACGAACAAAATTGTTCCATTATTAGCAACATAATAGAACAAATATGAACCCTTGCGTTGAAATAAGACACTAAATGGGGGGGGGGGGGGTCGGTCCATAACATAGTCATAGTATAGTCTTTTCCAATGCAATAAAGTTACGTAGTGTCTTTTTTCGATGGTGCAATATATAATATTTTTATGTTTCTGATGCATTTCTATCATCAAGTACTCAAAATTTAGGTATAAATAACCTCTATAAGATTTAACATGTACAACTTAAAATTCTATAGGTACACTCTCCTGATGCACAAAATGCGCCTCCCAATGCCTCAAACAATTTTGACCTGTGCCTCATTGTGACATTGTCAGGTCTACGATCCTTGGAATTGATGTTACAAAACTTAACTGGTTAATAATGACGTGTTAATAGAGTTAGTGCTGAAAGAGTTGGAAATTGTTGACGAAGAGAAACTGTTAAAAGACAACTCTCCATCGATGGTAAGTTGTTGGCAGTAAAAGGAGTTGCTACTGAGATGAAGACTTGTATGACAAGTATAATAGAAAATCTTGACTGATATAGCTATAGAGATAACTATACTTAAAAATGACCACTTTCGTGATTTTCAGTTTACTTTTAGGACTAAATTTCGTCGTATCTCTATATAATATATCAAATCCATCTACTTTACATCGTTTCAAAATCATACAATCATAGAATTATGAAACAAAAAAGAAAAATATAATCAATTTTCTTAGGCCCAAGGAAGGGAACCTGTATATGGTGAAGCACTGCAGTATCTAAACAAGCCTTGAATTTCAGGGCAGCCATTAGGGTAAGGTATTGACCTGTGGAAAGGATCCCGACCAATCTTTTTGCGACGCAGTGAGCCTAGACACGCGTAAGGATCATGTTCGAATTGAGTTCTCACTAATGCCTCCCCCTTTAATGCTGCTTCTCTTGATGATGTGGCAGCTGGGGTGCCCAGATAGAAAAATCTTAACTCGGGGAACCGAATTGCAGACCGGTGCAGATTAACAAATCGTTCTTTCTTGAAATCATAACCCACAACCTATGTTTCAATTTTAAAACCAGTTACTACTTCATTAAGTAAGAAACTTTTATATCATAATTAAAAATAAATTCAACAATTCAATTATGTTACATTCGTAGCAATTTCGACCAATCATAAATGGGTCGAATTGGGTTATGTTATATCTTAACAAGACAAATGGGTTGAAACTTCAAAGTTTCCCGGAGTATACTTTAAGCATACGATCTCCTAAATCATTCTATTCAAAGATTTGGATTATTGTTGTAATAATTTGTTCTTGTGATCATATTTTAGGGGTTAGTTATTTAAAAATTAATAATTGGGGAATCGCAGGCAAGCCTGAACCATTTGACCTGTTACTTAACCCATCGACCCGCCCGTCTTTCCAATCTGAATTACGTATTTCTTTTACTGATATACAAACTTACAGTTATATTTTGTGGATAAGAGCCCGTAAGTTCCCTGAATCGACATACACTAAAGAGAAGATTCTCAAAACTGTCCCTTGCGTGTTCTTCTGTGAGAGCTTTCCATCTCACCTTCTCTTGGTTACCTGTATCCACAATAACAGAATAAGTACAACTAACTGAAAACTTATAGCCAGTAAAGCCTATCATAAAAATCCAAAAGAATAGTGTGTGTTATGATCATTGCACCTAGGACTGCACAGGACTGAACAACACACTGAACCGTAATGGAAACCGAAGAACAGTATAATCTTAAAATGAAAACTCGACAGGACGTCCGGTCCCAATTCTGAAACAGGTTGGGTCCAAACGCTAGTCCCTAATTATAAACGATGAAGCTTGCTAAAGGTTTCAAGGGTTTTAAACACAAAGCCGGTTCGGTTAAGGGTTTCATAAGTTTTGACTGGTTTTAAACCGGAGCGGACCTAAAACTGGATTTCGTGGAAGACACAAACCGAAGAAGACCAGACCATATAACAAGCTAGTACGGCTACTTTCGGTCCATAGTTCGATTACTTTCCATAAATGTATAATTAGAATTTGTGAATGACATTGGTTCACAAAACTATATGGTTGGATTTTGGTTATACTTTAGCTGGTGTCATCAGTCATCACATCAATCCAAACAGCTCTTCCTTAACACCATGCTACTAATAAAGTTCAAAGTTATCACAACAAAACTTTCAAGGGATCAACTATTGCTTATTTTCAGGGTATCTACACTAGCAGCCTGCTAAAAAAGAGCTATGAGCACAAGTGCATAACACATTATTTTGTTAACGTTTAAAAGCTAATAGAACTACAGTGAAGAAACAATAACCATTCAAGCTGTCACTTCTGTTCTATGTCAAATTTATGTTTGAGTGAAAAAAGTAGGCCTCGCGCGGCTGGTGGGTGGGTTGGGGGGGGGGGGGGGGGGTTCTTATGTCAATATAATGCTTTTCTGGAACAAAGAAAGTAGATCACTTAAAACTAGCAAACCACTGTTATGATCCCACAAACAGCCATTCATATCAATCTAATATGTTTGTAATTTATGATCTTGAATCACATCAACCCTAATCTGTAAACTAATACTGCTACGATCTGAACTATGAACACGCCGTTGTCCTAAAAAAGAAAATCTTGGGAGTTAATTCGATAAACATATGATCCACAACAAATAAGAAAATGACAATATACGAAGACAGAAAAAGAGAAGAAGGTGATCCATCCATGGTAAGACTTACATCAGGACCAATAAATTCAAAATACAAATTTCATCTTGTCATACAAACTTTAATCATGTTATGTATAAATTCAAAATTCAATTTACTTGTCAACTGCAGATCACATTACATAAGACATCAAACAAAACAGAAAGAAAAGAACTCACCAAACCATCCTTTCGATTCAGCAACCATCCAATAACTCTGCGCCTCACTTCGCGGACCTGCATCTTTCCGAGTCTCACCACCACTAAACAACAACAAAGCCTCCTCATCTCTAGCAGCACTCTCAATCCCCTCCTTTATATGCGCTACAAAAGTCGAAGCCTGCCCTGGATTCTTCTGATACGATTCAAGAAACCACGAATCCTCCTTATCAATCTTCTCACAACTACTACTTGTATATATAGAATGCCCAGCAACCATCACAAGGTTCCGCAGCTTCGAAAACGGATAACTATTATCCAAACCAGTGTCAATTTTGCTGTAACTAGTCATGGTACGAATATGGCTAGTATAAACTGAAAGAAGTATGAGAGTGGCCACTCCAAATGACAGGAAGATCAACAGAAGCATCATAGGATGCAGCTTGTAGTAGTACATAACTCGATTTCCTAAAGATTTGATCATTATAACGGGATGAAAAGAGGAATTTTTAGGTTTTCTCGATCTTCTGACGGTGTTTGATTCTAGATCAAACTCGCCTTTTGGATATGCATTGAAGGATTTCGGACTATCTGAGGAGAATTGGTAATTTATCATTATCGATAGGAATTAAAACATAAGGGTTCCAATTTGGATCTCAGCTAGCAGATCGTAGGACGAAATCAGGAGCATTAATCGGAAACCAAATCAGGGAGGATTATGAATGCGCGATTTCGAAAACTGAGTTCTGAATTCTGCAAATGGAAGATGATTGTACGGATATTTGAATTCCGGACTCGGATCATAGTTCTGATCTTGAGTTTGAAAATAAAATTGAGAAAATAAAATCTTACTTTGTTAGTCAACAAATCATCACTGAGGTCCCCCAAGTTACGACGTATACCAAAAGAGACCCTTGTAATCTTGCAACTATCAAAAGGAGTCTCGAAACCACGATGATTGTTAACTACCTGAGATCGTAGGTCGATTAATATATAAAAATATATTATTAATTATATGTTCTTAAAGAATGGAAATAAGTCAATAAAAATTTTAAAACTCAATAACAAATTTAAAGATATAGCCCATCTACTGTTAGCAAGATACCTCTTTTAAACACTGTTACACAAAAAATAACCTAATTAACAATTAATTAGTTAGCGACAAATCCAAAACCTCCTTATCTAATAGAGTATAAATTATGAAGAGTTGATAAACAACTATGCTTCCAAAATATTACGAGAGCCTCATAATTCATTTAATTATGTAATATAGGTCAATTTGCTACGGGAATTTTGTTTATTGTTATAATAATTATTGTATTACTAATTAATTTTGTTTTTATACATAAGTTTTTTTTATTTTTTATTTTAAGAGGTCCTATTTTACTTGTCGCACAATGCCTCCCGAATCTACGGGTCGGCCCTGAATAAGCGAATTCGAACTTGAGTTTCATATAAACTTAAAATTACAAGAATATATATAATTAAATTAAATATATTAATAAACAATAAACGATTTCAACTTAAAAAATTTGAACAAATCACGTTGAAACTCAGGCTCAAAGTCGAGTTAAATCATTTAAAACCTCTTCTCGTAAGTCTTCAATTTTAGCCAATGACAGCCGTACTCCTGAGTTTCAATGTTACCTAGGTCTAAAGCAAGGAGATCCTTTATCCTCTTTCCTCTTTATTTTAACTATGGTGCCTTATCAAGTATCATCAAAAGGGCATATTCACTGGGCCTTTTTCGTAGTATTCAAACTCCTATTCCGCTTCTATCTCACTTTATTTATGCTGATGATGTTGTTTTTCTTGGAGATTGGTCTGAGTCAAATGCCAAAAAACTTTTAGGATTCTGCAAGGCTTTTATCTTGCATCAGGCTTCAAGGTGAACATGTTAAAAGGTCGGCTATTTGGTGTTAGATTGGATGATCCGAATATTTGCAACATGTAACACCCGAAAGAATCTCGATCCTAAGTTATACAATAATAAAACTAGGAGGTCTGGAACTGCAATTAACCAAAAGTTCTAGGGCCAAAAATGACAAAGTTTAAAAAGTAGACGATACGTGACCCCAAAGCCAACAACCGTGTGTTGACACGTGGCTGATGACCAGACAATGAAATCTAACGCGTGGCAAGGGTGGTGGATCGCTACCCATAGCTTAGCGATCCGCTACATCGCAATAGAGGAGGAACCCCGAAAAGCCACCACGTGGTCTTGATGATTCGCAAAGGTCAGGGAGGTAACGGACCGGTACCACCTGCCTAGCGGTCCGCTACGGGTGCCGATTTAGCCTATAAATTGGAAATTATAGGGTCAGTTCAAAACATAATTCTAGTTCACATCTCTCTTTCAAAGTCCGAAACCATTCCCTAACGTATCGCACTGGTAATAAGCACTTTTAGACTTAGAAACAACACGTAGAATCTCCGCTAAGGAAACTCGAGGCTAGAAACATTTATCGAGGTGCTATCTAACTAAGTGATGAGAATTATAATTAACTACTGATACGGGGGTATTAGAGACTAAAATTTTAGTCCCAAATAGCCTTCTTTTTTGTAGTGCATAGAATGTCTCGATCGTGCATTACGAGAGACGGACGAGGCAAATAAAAACTTAAAAATAATAAAAAGAAAAATAAAACGATCGGAAGGAAGCTTTTGAAGATATGGAATATTAGAATCTTCTATTTCTTCTCCCTCGGGAGTAGGGTTTCAAACAAATTAAGTTTCTGCTGATTCTCTAGGTGTGTAAGGGTTTTCGACATATAGAAAGTTATTAATAAAAGCAGTAGGTGCATATTGGAAACTAATAGAAGGCACATAGGGATTAGCTAGTGGTAACAATTCTCCAAGAAGGTCGGAATTTTTTTATTGAGACCCTCATAATACATGCTTGTGAGTATCCATGCAAAATTTTGGGCCATTCCGACTTCGTTTGATAGGGCTACGAAAATTATGATTCCTTATAATTTTAATGTCTGGTCCTGTCACTTTATTTTTTTTATCATAATGTATATATAGGAAGGGGAAGGGGTCTGGCAGCCCTAGTGCCTTGGCAAGGGCCAAGTGCGCCCAACGACCAGGAGGTTCCCGAGAAACCAAGCCCCCCTCATCCCCATTCACGAGCCAAACAACCCCAATGACTTGGTTTCTCGCACACTGACTCCGAAAACAACCCCTATGACCCGGGAATTCCGAGAACCAAGTGCCCCGCAGCCCCACGTTGCCTACAAAACTCGCCCAACGACTTGGTTTTCTCGCACATCGGCTCATGAAAACATATGATAAAAGATTAAATTAGTTATTTAGAGAATATTATGTTAGTAAGTGTTCATGTATTAAGATATAAGATATTTTTGTAGATAAAACTCCAGATATGGCAAAGGGCCAAGCCCCAATTGAATTTGACTTACAAGTAACAAATGAATTGGAATATGTTGAGACACCTTTAGAAGTCTTGGAGAATTGTTACCACCAACTAATCTCTGTGCCTTATATTAGTTTCCAGTCTGCACCTACTGTCTTACGCACCTAGAGAATTAGCAGAAACTCAGTTTGTAAGAAACCCTACTCCCGAGGGGGAAGGAATAGAAGATTCTAATATTCCATATATAAATCAAACAAATCCCTATGGTTATATTCGCACACATCCTAAAGAGAGAAAGTGATAGAGTTTAGAGAGAGAAAGTTGAGAAATCCTCCAAGGTACTTTCCATCTCGAGCTTGGACGATTAGGATAGCCAAACCACGAAGTTCTTGACCATATGAGATAAGAACAACCCCTAAATCTCCATTTTTCTAACAAAGTGGGTGAAATATAGGATTTCACCATAAAGTTCAGATTTTTACGTAAAGATTGTTATGAAAACGTTAAATATGGCCTTAATTTTTGTTGTTGTTGCGGTTAAACAATGGGTTTGAAAGTAAAAGCTAGATTTTTTTTTATTAAAATAGAGAAGGAAGATTTGGAAGATGGCGAAAGTCTCGGGTGAAACTTTCGCTTGTTTAGATGAAAGTTTCAGACAAAAGATATTGGACGAAACATCAAGTTTTAGACGAAAGTTCGGCCGAAAGTTTAGGCGAAAGTTTCCCTATTTTGACATAGTTCACATGTGAATCTTCGTGCAGATTGTAAAGCGTTCCATCTAACCAAGACCTTTTAGTTCAATGCAGTAGCAGAAGTCAGGTGAAATCTAAGTGCCATTTTCTATATGTTTTTGGCTGATATGCATACTTACATATAAAATATTTTATAAAATGATAAAGTAAAGATAAAAAAAGATGATAAAGAAAGGAAGTTCTATTATGTGCTACTGTGTGATATAGTGTGTTTATTTAATTAAATGCTCTAATGTGCTAAAGTGACAGTTGATTGATTTACAAGTATAGTTAAAGTATGTGATAGTTATAAGGAGTCATAAAGGAGTCCTGTTGCAAGCAAAAGGAGTATTGCAAGCGACATGAGTTTTGTATTTGTTACAAGCAATAGGAGTCTTGTCATGTGCATGCATGATAAAGGAGTCTTGCCTTGTGCAAGCATGAAAAAAGAGTATTGCCTTGTGCAAGCATGATAAAAGAGTCTTACTTTGTGTAAACACATTAAAGGAGCCTTGTACGAGTACAAGCATGCTAAAGAAGTCTTGCACGTGTGCAAGTATAACTTATAAAGCTCATTTCATAATTTATATAATAAAATTATTTGATAAGTGACGTTCTATTAAAGTTTATTTCTTATAAAGAGAACAGTTTATAAATGATAAATTTCAAAGTTAATGTTTAAAGCATTAAAGAAATTTTATAACTCACTCAGCGTAGCTGACTTTTAGTATGTATGCCAGGTTACGGATTAGGCGGGATTTGGAAGCTTGTGAGGTTTCAAAAGAAGGGATGAAAAAGCTACTCGACTTGAAGACTGACATTCTATTAGTTGTTTCCTTTTAGACAATTATGCTTTATTCGAATTGTAATGACTTGATATAATGTTTGAACAAAGTTTCCGCTATGTCTGAAAGAAATTTTTAGTTTAAGAACTATTATGTCGATGTGTAAATCCAACGTTTGAGACGCCAGGTTTGGGGCGTCTCAAGTTGGTATTTGAGCTATAGTTTGAGAGATTCAGACATTTCCTTAATGTCTCTAGCAATAGTCATTGGCGTACCTATATAAGTGTCGGCGGGTCGGCCGACACCGATAAATTCTCTTTTTTTATATATATGTATCTCAGAGCGACACCCATAAAATTTTGACACCGACTCCCATAATATTTTGATACCGGATCTCAAGAAATATTTTTTAGTATTATAGATTTTATAAATGAAATCCAATTAAAGCAAACATTTAACTCTATAACAATTGACCCATAGCCCATTAGTTATAAACCTCTTAGACCAAACTTTTAATAGTTTAACCTAATAACTTTTAAAAAAATAGGCCCAAATAAAAACATAAACCAATAAATAAACCCAATACCCATTTAATTATTTTAAACTTGATTAACTATTGAAAAAAGAGTTGATATTTGTGTTTGTTATACCGAAAAATAGTTGCTTAAAAAAGTTTCTATAGATGTCGTAATGGTTCGGTTTCAAAAAATGAAAACTCGTAAAGAACAATTATAGGGATATTGTTTTTTGATTATGCATTTCTAATGACAAACATCATATTATTATGCTTATACTTTTGTTAGTTTTCATCGTTTTATTGTGTGACCCGACCCGACCCGACTCGGGCCGAAAAAAATTAATATTTAGTTATTGACAATCGACCCAAAAAAATCTCCAACCCCCGTTAAAAAAATTCTGGGTCCGCCACTGACAATAGTTAAAGTAGAATCTTATGCCTTAGACATAGGATAGAGGTCTGAAGGTCGAGGTTACCTTGAGAGGAAATGTTTAGAACCCGAAAAGTAAAGTAAATCATTAACTACAACAAGACATTGTCATTAACAATATACATTACCTATAATGTTTCGAATTATTTCCTAGCTTACCATTCATAGGAACCTTAGAATGACCGGGAGAAGTGGTGGTGGTCGTGGTGGAGGCCGGGGTGATCGCAAAGACAAACCTTTACCTAAGAATATTATATCAAGTGAGTCTCGAATCTATAACCTCCATATTAAAAGACCATGAGCGTGCCTACTCCCAAACCAGTTGATCTAAGCTCATTGGCGCTTTATTACAATTAACAAAAGAAATACAACACAAAACCATTTCGTTTACATGTAAAAACAAATAAAAAGACGGTTCGAATAAAGTTTTGAAGAGAAGTAATCGTTTCTTTGGAACAGACAAAATTTCTTATTAAATTTAATTGGAGCACTTTCCAATGCCATTCTCGACGATGTATTCATAGCATAATCAAAAGCATATATATATATATATATATTTCAGTCGACTCATAAACCACCAAATCTAAACCCTCCTACTCCACCGGACCTCTAATGGACTCCGGCAAAACCTGCGACCCCGACACCTTACTTTACATGCACTCAATCTCTCCCGCCGGCCGCCTTCTCCCGTCGGCAAACCGCTGGAACTCAATTGAAATCAACTTCAACCTCTTCCCTCAATCCCAAAACACTTGGGGTTACGAATCCCTCCCTTCACGCTTCGCTAAATCCATCGACTTCAAACTAACCGTCGCCAATAAGAAAAACTTCAAACGCTTCATTTACGCTTCATCCACCTTTGTTTCCCTCATTGTAATCCTATGTCTCTTGTTACATTTCTTGCCACACAAGCAACGTCACCATGGAGCTACAAAAGACCTTACTTTAGCTCTCAAACAGGCTCTCAGTTTCTTCGACGCTCAGAAATGTACACCAAACAAATATTTAGTTTTCTTTCGTGACACTTTACTGACTATTATTCATTTATATCACTACCAAAAATCTGAAAAATTTGCGATAACAGATTTCATGGGAAATTTGTTAGCTACAAGTTTCCGACAAAAAATGTTTGTTGGAAAAACCCTCGTAAGAAATGTTTTTTTCCGACTAATTTTTCAACGAATTAGCGACAAAAGTCTTTCGTCGGTAATTTTCGACAATATCCAAACGATTATATTAAATAAATTAGTTAATTTATTTAATAAATATGTTAAACGAATTGAAAAAAAAAACTTATTTTTGTGAAAACTTGTCGGAAATAATTATTTATTTCGACTATTATTTAGGTTTCTTTCATGACGCTTTACTGACGATTATTCATTTTTGGCAGCTGGGGTGTTGCCCAAAGATGACATGGTTAAGTTTCGAGGTGATTCTGGATTAGACGATGGGAACAAAAGTCTTGTAGGCGGATATTACGACTCTGGAAACAATATTAAATTTAGCTTTCCTATGGCTTATACGATCACGTTGTTGAGTTGGTCTGTCATCGAATATCATCCAAAATATGAAGAAATCGGAGAACTTGATCACGTCAAGAGCATAATCAAATGGGGGAGTGACTATTTGCTTAAGCTTTTTATTCATGCAAATGAAACTTCTCCTAGTTCAATTACTTTGTTTTCACAGGTACCCTCACAATTGTTTTCTTTCTTTCCTTTGACCATGAGAACCCGTAGAAAAACCCGACAACCAACTAGATCAGATAAATCACAGTTTTTGCATAGGAGGTGTCCATCAAAAGGTTATGACAGAAATCAAACTTTTAATTGATGACAAAGTCACAAAATAATATGGGAAAATTCCCAAAATGAACATTTTACGATTCCTCAAAATAAATTTTCAATTTTCATAAAATAAACATGTCAAAATCGTTGGAGTTTTCATCAAATGGGGTGAAATCGCGGACACATGAATAACTCAGGGACTAGACATGTGTACCTTTTTTACGAAAATCCGTAAAAAATAAAGATTATGGCGAAATTGGACGTTTGTTTTCCGGCGAAAAATCAATCAAATTACGGCGAAAACAATCAATTCTGGCGAAATCAATGTGGGTTAGATGAAAATTACGGCGATTTTTGGCATGTTTATTGTATGGAGCTGAAATTTCAAAGTTTGTTTTTAGAAATGTGAGAAGTAGAATGTTCATTTTGGGAATTATCCCAAATAAAATTCAAATAATTACTAGTTTACTAGGTATTAATCATAAGATATTCATGACATGTGGTTTGAAATTTATCTTGTAGAGTATTTTATATACCTTATCATTACTAACAAATCTAATAAAATTACGTTGTAAATGTGGTATTTTGCATGTAATTTTTTTTTATATGAACATACTGCCCACACAAGTTTTTTTCTTTAAAGGTAGGGGGCGTATCGAACAATAAAACGTCTACTGATAACGATGTCAATTGTTGGCAAAGACCGGAGGATATGAGATATGAAAGGCCAGTTTCTAGTTGTGACGAGACAGCCTCGGATTTAGCTGGAGAGATCATTGCAGCACTTTCAGCAGCATCATTAGTGTTCAATGAAGACAAGAAATACTCAACTACTTTAACCAAAACCGCTACGGATTTATTTGATATGGTGACAAAAGAAGACCCTGGGTTTGTTCAAGGTATGTATACAATGAAAGATGAGTGTGGAGGACAAGCAAGAGAGTTCTATAACTCAACAGGGTACAAAGATGAGTTAGTTTGGGGTGGGACTTGGTTATTTTTCGCCACAGGCAATGCTACCTATCTTAGATATGCTACAGAAAATCTTGTTTCAGCTGAAGAAGAAGAATCATCGGTAGATAAAGGCGTATTCTATTGGAATAACAAGTTCACTGCTAACACGGTATGTATTTATATCAATGCTGTGTTTGTAGGATCATTGGCTTTTATTGATTTTTTTTTACTTTAATTATATAGGGGATTTAGGAAAATGGTTTTGGTTTTTGGATGAAATTCGAAGTCAAAGTGGTTTCTGTATAATCTACTTGTTCAGGTAGCCTTCAAGAGTTTCTAGTAGTAACCCCCATGTAATGGAGAGGATGGCATAGATTCCCACCTACTCCACTTGTCACGTGAACGAATGTATTCGGCTTGCCATCTCAAGCGGGTTATCGTTAGAGTTTCTTGAATCCACTACCTCAACGAGTGAATTACTTAGAAACCATTTTGAATTCAATTTCATCCGGAAACCAAAACCATTTTACATGTCTAACTTCTATGATCCATCCTATCAATTTCCTACTTAAAGATCATGAATAAGTTGTTAGAAATTTTGAGGAAAGATTAATATAATCCAGCCAATTCCTATATTTGTTTATGCAAGATGATTTTGATGACAGTTTTATCCTTTAAATAAGAATTATGTTGCATTTGGGATTTAGTTCAAATGTCAAAGTTCAATTAGGTTTTTCTTGGTACATATTTAACCTTTTATCTATATATAGGTTTTGTTAACAAGGCTCAGATTCTTCATTGATCTTGGATATCCATATGAAGAATCCTTCATATTATCAAATAACAATGTCGACTCGCTCATGTGTTCGTATTTGTCTCATACTACGCATAAAACGCAAGGTATTCTGTATGATCTATATTGAATGCAGTCTAATGAAGCTTAAAATGTGTGACTACGCTTACCATTTTCTCTTCTTACAAGTAGGTGGACTGATCTTCCTAAAGCCGGATCAATATGCACCCCTTGAGTATGCCGCCACGGCATCCTTTCTTAGCAAACTGTATAGCGACTATCTTGCGGTTTTGCACAAGTCCAGTAGCAGTTGCACTAATGGTACTAGTTTTTCGGTTGAAAATTTGCAGGATTTCTCTATGTTTCAGGCAAGTGCTAATTAATTAACATAATTCAACTTCTTAAACAAAGAGTGATACATGTTAAGCGGGACACAACAGATCATTTGCTGATTATGTTTTTGGCCCTCAAACTATAAACACATATAATTGTAATGAGTGACCCCTCACTACCAAAAAATGAAAAATTTACGACAGCAGATTTCATGGGAAATTTGACGGAATTGGCCGTTAGCGACAAGTTTCCGACAAAAAGTGTTTGTTGGAAAAACCCCGTAGGAAATGTTTTTTCCGACAAAGTCCCGACTAATTTCCGACAAAAGCCTTTCTTCGGCAGTTTCCCACAATATTCCGACAATTATATTAAATAAATAAGTTAACTTATTTAATAAATTTGTCAGAAAATTGTAGAAAATCTTATGATTACTTTTTTGTTTTTGTTTTGTAAGAAAGTTATCGCTAACTTGTGGTAAATTTCTTTTGTTAGTAACTTGTCGAAAACTTTGGTAGAAAATATACATGTTTTCTACCAGTGTTCGTTATTTTAGGTTAATTACATACTTGGAGACAATCCCATGGAAATGAGCTATGTGGTAGGATATGGGAACAACTACCCAAAACATGTACACCATAGGGGTGCCTCAATCCCATGGGATAATCAATGGCATTCTTGTGCCGAAGGGAGTACATGGTTGAACTCGGAAAACCCAAATCCCAATGAACTTCTGGGAGCTATGGTACGAGGACCCGACTGGAATGATATGTTCTTAGACCAAAGGGATAAGCCGTGGTTCACTGAACCAACCATTTCTAGTAACGCTGGTCTAGTTGCAGCGCTCATAGCACTCCACGATCCTCCACATTCCTCTTCAAGCATGAATGGTGCAGAGGCATTAGGTATAGATAATTCAGGAATCTTTCACAATATTCATTTCATTTGATCACACAACCTCATTGATAACCCATTTCAGTTGTAATGATGAGAGTGTTAATTTTGAATGTTTGTTAGCACAAATTGTTTTTTAGTGTTAATTTGATGATTTGTATTAACATCCTTGCACAATTTATTACATTATCTCAAACATGGGCTTTTCAGTCTTGTGAAAATATTAGTTGATCGCTTTTATATCCGCCAATCGACTTGCATTACATATTCTACAATCGCGCACAAATGTACAAGAAAGTATATTTACACAAGACTAGCATGGGGTTTCACCGGTAGAGGAAAAGGTAAGTTACACATGACAACATATATTAGTAAAACATGAGAAATTGTTGTCATATGTACCTTTTCCAAACACTGTTAGATAGTATTCTATGATCTATGTATGCATATACAATATTTCTTATATTAAACCGTTCTCATTGCCCTCTTAGATCAGTCTTTAAGTCGCCTTCAGCCTGTCCAACCTGTAGGTTTCCTGTAGTATATATATAAACACATATACTGATCAAGGATCAAGTGTTGAAATTTGAAGATTAACCCAAAATTAATAGGGGATCAGTGAAAATCAACAAGAAGCGCACCAAAATTGCGTGTATGTCATCTAGAAGCGGTATAAGCAAGGTGGTGAAGGTCTTTATGTCATCTTTGAACGTTTCTTCGTCTTTAGATTCAGATATGAGAATCTCAATCATGGTTTTGTTATCAGGAACTAGTTTCCTTGCTACCTGAAATACCGATTTAAGCAAGTGTTGTTTCTTAGTATTGTAATACATGAAATGTGACATATTAGGCATCAAATATAACTTTTTAATCTTTAACCATTTTGAAAACTTTGTCTGTATAAGGATCGAATTGAAGCAATATATATAATATAATAGTACTCTATAAGCGGTGGAAGAGATCCATCCATGCCACGGTTTTAGAGTCGATTCGTATGCCTCTTCAACGGCGTGTTCCATGTCCACTCCGGTATCTTTTTCAATTAATTCCAATAGATTCACTGTAAAGTCTAAAGATCTGTAAAAATGATTTA
The DNA here is from genome assembly GCA_023525975.1 of Smallanthus sonchifolius. NCBI lineage: Eukaryota > Viridiplantae > Streptophyta > Magnoliopsida > Asterales > Asteraceae > Smallanthus > Smallanthus sonchifolius. The sequence continues at coordinate 3,400,695 of JAKNSE010000034.1, read as the reverse complement.
TGTTTAGGATAATATTGATGGGCAATTCAAATATAAATATGTTATGAAGAAGGATTAATTGATTAGTTACCTAGTTAACCAAAGGAAGGCTTTGCTACAACTAGTAACCTTTCTTGATGTGCCTTCACTTGCTTCTTTCTTAAGCATCTCCACAACATTTGAATAAAGTTTAGGGTCTGATTCTTGCATCTTCTCCAATCTCTAAGGGTCAAATATCAAACATAATTAAACCACATTGTTTTTTTTTCATATTTAAATCTAAATCTTCACATTTATGAAGATTCCAGTTCTACATACAATAAATTATCATAAATTTATGAGATCTGAGAGTTTTTAGTCTTTGAAATATTATTTTCCATGCATTGAGAAGTGTGGTGGTTTTCTTTTTACTATTTTGAAACACTTATGTCTAGAGTTTCTAAATTTTCTCAAATCTACAAAATTGGAATATTTTAATACACATAAATACAAAACAAGTTATTACTAATGCTTACAGAACCGGACCGGACAATGAACCGACCCGTATAGTGAATCGACCGTCTTAAAGATCCACTGGTCGGACCGGTTGGATCGGATTTAAGAACCGGATATCAAAAATAATATACAAATTAAAACTAATTATATAGATATAAAATATGAAAACGTTTTTTTTAATGTAAATTTCCAATTTTAATGACATATAAAGGTTTAAATAAATAAAATATGCAAATTGAAATAATAAATCAAAAAGAAAATGAGCTTTTGAATGAAAAAATACAAAAAAAAGGTTTGAAATCCGGTCCGACCACCCGGTATGTTCACTGGTCCAAACCTGTCGGTTCAACTACACATAATCGGACCTGCCATATGCCCGGTTCCCGTTTTGACCGGCCGGTCCTGTTCGATTTTGAAAACATTTGTCATTGCTTTTATCGGTTTGCGTAATTTGTGAACTTTTGATAAATTTGTTGTTTTGGTTACAAATCATAGATTAAAACTATACAAAATTTTCATTTAGTTACACTAATATTTTACTACCAAGTTGATCAATATTATAGTTTTTGAGTGCATTATTTAATTTTTGGATATGGAATATGTAACAAAGTAAAAGGGGCCACAAAACAACCAAACTTCCAAAGTTTAATTACCTGTATGTTCCGATTGATGTCTTTTCTCAGAACAGCCATTGTTGGCCCTATCTTATCTGCAATCAACCAATAAAAAAACACAACCTTAATCAAACTTTATGACCCTTCTCATCATGTTCTTCACTTAAAAACACTACAATATAAACTTAAATCTTATATATATACAGAGAGAGGGAGATACCAAGAAGATGGAGAAGGAAGTTGCAAAGAGAAAGGAAGGGTTTGAGGGGGAGATGAGTGGCATTTTCTTGATCATCTGCAACAACAGGATGATGGTTGAGCTTCATGGCATCTAACAAAGAAAGTTCTTCAATGGCGGATCTTAACTCTGATGAGCTTTGTTTCTCCGTTTCTCTTCTTCTCTTCATCTCTCTCTGTTGACTTATCTGAGGTTCTGTAGCTTGTCGTGGTTCAAGATCGATATATATATATATATATATATATATATATATATATATATATATGTAAAGATACTAGAGCTGTCGACTATTGTATAAATATTTTTTTTGTAGATAACAAGGGTGGGGTAGGGGTGGGGCCTTTTTGCCTATGAGACTAAAACATCATTGGAGACGTGTGAGTTTTGAAAATAATTACGATGTAATATTCTTTGTTGTTTATTGTACACAATTTTAGAGGGGTGTTTTGGGAATGAGATTTGTCACACCCCAACCGACGGCGGAAACGTTAGGGCGGGACATGTAGACTGTTCATGAGCACATGGTTGACTAAAATTTACTATATTAAAAATGTTACATTTCCATTCACAAACTCCAAATACAATAGTACGAAAATATTTGAATTACGTAACATATCCATTTGTTTCAATTAACTAGGTCCACAACCTAAGTGTAGCAACTAGATCAAGTCAAACTTTTGCACCTGAAACATGAATAAAATAGGTTCAACTAAAAAGTTGGTGAGCATACACAGGTTTGTACATAGATAGTATATAGATTTAATAAACAAATCCTTACATAACATGATAAAATAAGGCATTTATGGGGAGCAACTATTGTGTAACCAAAGTACAATCAAACCTTTGTAACTAGCATGCAAATTGTGTTGTCGGTAACAATCACCCCAATCTGGGTGGGTTTGTCAGACTCAATAGATCTATCATTGTTAACCGTCGGCTTGTATAGTTAATGATTGCACATAAATTGCACACAAACAGTTAACACACCTAGCACTCAAACATAAAGCTCAAATTGCACACATGAATGTAAAACGGATTTGTGTTTGTGTTGTTTGTAAAAATGTAAAAACAATTGTGTAATATGGTTCATGTTTCACCCCAAAAAGCGTAAAAATGTAAAGAGGGGCTATGTAATACTCACTTGATTCAATGTATAGCTAGCACGCGAAAATGAATAATAAGATTGATCCTTGCAATTCACCACGTTAACCTAGTGTGCAAAGCATATGGATTTCCAATTACTATCGTATAAAATAGAATTGGTCTAAGTGTAGGATGGAATTGGACGAATGTACGAATAGTTGTGTTTGTGGATTTGTATTTAAAACGGGTGTTGTATTAATCAAAAGATTTAAAATAAATAGTTAAAAAGGAATAATTGAATTTACGTCGATTTGGAAATAACTAAATAAATTAATTAATTATTAATTATTTATTTAGTTAGAAAATAGTGTGGAAATTATATTTAAATATAAATTAAATAAATAATTTTTCACGTCATTTATTTATTTATAAAAATTTAAAATAACATTTATGTATAAACATATACATTTAACTATATATTTATTATAAAAATGAGTTTTTTTGTTTATTTCTAAAATAAAGTTATCAACTTTATAAGTTTGAAAAAAAAGGAAGGGAGATATTTTATAAAGTCACTATTTTTATTTGGAAATTTATTTACTTTAAATGAATAAATAAAAATTTAAACTTTGTTTTTAAAACTAATTAATATACAATTTTTAAATAAAGAAATTCGAAAAAAATGAGTTTATATCGAAAATTGGCGATTCCAGATTCATTCTGTTCTAAATGTTTCAAGGTTTATAAAAATAAATTTTTTATAAATTTCCGAGTTGTAAAATCGCTCAAAAAAAAATAAAACAGGGCCACCCGGCTCGAACCCGGGTGGTTCCTGTGTGAGACTTGTTGATTACCGCTGGACCAGAGGTGCTATTTGCGAATTAATCTCGGTCCATTAGCTATTAACACGGAAGAGGAGAACCGGTTTCGGTCGTGCAGGCTTGCGCAAAAAAAAAATCGGCCGGCTATGTGGCTTGTGGGTTTCGAACCCACGCCACTCCGTGAACTGGAGAAACGACTTAACCAGTTGAACCGAGTGGATTCGCTGGTATACAAGGGAAGCAAGAATTAGTTAACCCTTAACTGGGTTAATGTTAAATTTCAGAAATCAACGCAAGAACAGGTCGCGCCTTTGATTTGCAATTCGAATCCGATGTATAATAAAAACATGAATTGATAAGGGGCTTTTGCTCGGAATTAAAAAGCGAATCGATCGATGTAACACTTACTTGATGAGAGTCGGCTACGATTTTGGGCTCGATGTTCTTGATGGTCGATTCGGTTCCAGGCGTGTAATGGGATGCGAATGGCGTTTGGAAGTGTTTGTAATCGATTAGGCGGAGGTGGGTATATGATTTAATTTGATAAATATTATCTAAATCTCCTAATTTGATTTTTAAATTTTGAATTCGGCCGACGGGATAGATTTCGCGATTTTTTGGGGTCTGGATTGGATCCAGTCGTTGTTTATGCATGAGATGGAACTCACTGGACTCAATTGGACTCGTTTCCGGACTTGAATTGCACGAATTCGGCCCTGTTTGACTTCTGAAAATCAAACGGGTCAATTTTAGTGTTCTTGGGCTGTTTGACTTTGAGAAGTCAAAATTTGGATTTAATTTCTTGATTTGTGGTCACTTTGAGTCGGGTTCCAAGATAGTTTATATAATTTATTTTATTTATAAAATTTTTTGGTTATTTAATCATTCTATAACAATTGGATTGGGTATATATACATAAATGCGGAATATAAACAAGATCGAAATATGTCATTATTGAAAAAAAAAACGAATACAATACTCGGAAATAGTGAATGTTACAGTCTCCCCTTGTTAAGGAAATTTCGTCCCGAAATTTAATTAGTGGAAGCTATTGAATTTAAAACGAGGTGAGTTAGGATCGTCAATGAGTTTTGATTGTCGGTTTGAGGAGTATGATAGATAACAAGATTTAGGCCTAAAGCTCAAGTTGAGTATGAATGATATCAGTGGATTTTGGTTTCAAGAGGGTCAAAGAGAGATCTTTCGAAGAATCTAAATGGTGAAATGCGTCACTTGGAATGGATTTGATGGAAACTTGAAAATCAGGATTTGTTTTAAGATGCAGTCTAGTATGCTCAAGAATTGTCAGTGGAAAAAAAAATTTCACAAACATTAGTCTGGGTCAAAACTTCACGTGACACGAACAACGCTACTTCTGATAATATGATAGGGCACTTATATATAGGAAGTACCATCGGCGTATCCACTGTGCCCTTGTCATGTCACATCAGTTTCGTTGTTACATATCATGATAAGTTTTAGGTCACAACACACGACAAAATTCACTATGTTTTCCATGCGCTGATTTTTATAATTCCGTGTGCACCCGTAATTACTCAAATCATCGCATGGTCCGTATAGATCATTCCTTTGTGTGCGGGTCAAAAGGGGCACAAATTCACTCAGTTCATGTCTATTGTTTTCACATAAAAGTTGCAAAAAAATAACTTTGTCCTTAAGTAGACAGGTCAGTTAGCAACTAAAGAGTAATAAGGTAGTGTAACTTAAAGTTTCATAGCTTATTCGTGTTTGAACAAGAATACGTCAAACCCGAGTAGTTTCAATGAGTTATGGTCTTCAAGTTTGGTGAACAAAGTGTATGACCATTCTTTATGTATAATGTGCTCAATCATTTGTAACAATTGCAAGAAACTTAGTTTCGCGTAAAAGTAAACACACAAGTCTCATGTATGATCTAGTGTCATGTAGCTTGGAATCAAATAGGTTTCGTGTGTAGCGTGAACAACTTAGCATCATGTGTTTTGTAAATCAAAAAGCTTTCATGTGTTTTGTAAACAATGTGGTATCATGTATATTGCACGAAATGAATTTCACATATAATGTTACCAACTTAGTATTATGTATTTTGTGACCAAATAATCCCCATGTTCAAAGTAGTCAATCTAGTATTACGTACCAAACAAACGATTGTATGTATCATGTGATCAATTTAGTATACGTATGTTACAAACAACTACGCTTCATGTATTACATAATCAATCCAGTAGAACGTGTATTGCAAATAATCAGGTTTCATGTATTATGCAATCAGTGTAGCATTGTGTGTATTGAAACTAACTGCGTTTCACTTATTATGTGATCGCGTTGTGTATATTATGAACGTGCATGCGTAAGTTATTGAATTTCGTGTGTGACATATGCTAACGAGTTTTGTACGTGATCGAGTGTTGCGGAGAAGCGTGTTGTTGGCGTTCTTGAAAAATGTGGTAGTTAGGTCCTAGCTCCTTGAATCTCGTTGAGGTTTTATAGAGAAGGTTAATGTCTACGCGAAATGAGACGTCTCTTGAAGCGGCAAGTGAGAGGTAACCAGCGGTTTTGAAAACACTCAATGTGTTTATAAATAACTGATCTTTGTTTGAAGATTGTAAATTGTTCTTGGTTGTAAATATTTAAAGTAGTGAAGCTATTGAGCTAAATAATCTAAATAAATGGACAATTTATAAGCAAAACCTTTTTATTAAAATTTTCATTTATTATAAGGAGTATATTTTTAAGATATTGGCTAAACAAGTGATTGTATATTGATTTAGCTAGGGTTTAGAAATAGTTACTTTACCGAGAAATCATAATTATTTATCAATTTGAAAAATATTTTTATAAAATAGTTTGTATTAAGTTCCCGTTACAAAGTGAAAAATGTTTATAGAAAATTTATACTTTTGATACTCTCTAAAAGTTTAATAAACATTTTGTTTGAACAAAAATAATGAGGTTGTTTAAATCACTAATATGATGATTTGTTTACGAAAGAGATTGTCGGTGGTGTACTAAATCGTGGTGGATGGACAAGGTGATACTTGGAGAACCTTGGTGAAGATGTGTTGGGTGTAGCCATGTGTTAAATCAATAAATAATAATTTTAGAGTTGAAAAATATAAAATTTATTAAATGTTGGAATGTTAAACATTATTCAAAACATAGAGAAATGGTTCTCAAATTGAAAATTTAAGGACAATGGATAGAAATTTTTGCTAATGTCTCTGGTAGCTTTCCACTAGGAAGAAGATAATCACCAAGACGAGCACCATTATGGTTATTCGGTTAGTCGATCTGGCTTCAGCTCTAGCTGTTTCCGTGCGATTCTCAAGCATTTCTCTTTCGAGGATGGAAATTAGCTCCTTTTGGTACTCTAATTGGTTTACTAGGCTATCCATTCTTTGTCCTTGCAAGTCGTGCCTTATCTCGTGCTCCATTCTTTGCCTCTCAAACTCTGAGGCCCTCACATATTGATGAATGTCATCGATTGGAATTCCCATGGCACTAGTGGGTGCCATGGTATGCCCTACCCAAGGGTTAGAATGATACGGGTCGGGCACCAGATACGGGTCTCTAAGTGGGGGTTGTAATTGATTGTGTAGATGGGGTGTCTGATACGGGTTTCTGGGTGGGGGTAATCCAGATGCTCTAAGTCTTGGGCTGGTGTTCCTAATCCTATCTGCCCTTACATCAAAACTTGGTCTGACAATTGGGGGTGTTGGTGACCGATACACGGGTGACCCAATTTCTTCTTCCCAGTCAGACTCTGCTCCGGGACGGTATACCGGGGAGGAAGGAGAGTAGGAGTCCATGTCTAGCAGAGAAACAATGAAGAGGTTGTAAGTGATAATGAAATACTGAGTGTTTAATATAGGAGTTCTTATAGGTTTAGAGTTTGACTAGTCATAACACCGAGTCTTCACAATAGCATTTTAGAAATACACTTGACCTATAAGTAATGCATCCCTGAGAAGAATTCCCAGGAAAGAAGGGTGGGTCACTAAGACGCACTTAAGTACCCTGTCTTTCCTAAGCCAGAATCTCTCATGGGCCTACACACTCTTCCAGCCATCATGTATTAATGGTACCATTGTTGGGCTCATGGTCATGATGAGAATTGTTGTGGACTGGGCCTTGTGGCCCGAAAGTAAGGTTTACGCATCTCAGTGGGCTTCTTCTTCTTGTAGGATAGATGGACCTCTTAGTTTAATATTAGTGGGTATTAGGCCCAATAGTTTAAGTCTTTGTTCACAAGAGGTGATGGTGTCATGTGTGTGAGTTCAAAGGTGTACGAAGAATTTGGTGTGTATGCGTGTGTTTAAAACCTTGGATGACACTTAATGAAAAACATAGGTAGCATGTAGATAGTAATGAAAGTAAGCACAAGAGTTATCAAGTAGTGTGACACATAAACTATTAAGTATTGTAGCATGCATTGAAATTTCTTATGATAACATGTAAAAATATTCACACAAGTATCAATCACGTGATCATATAGTAGCATGCATATTGTGGGTGTCCTAAGGTTATAGTCTAGGTCAAAAGTGTCTAATAACCTAATTCCCTATAACCAAGGCTCTGATACCAATCTGTCACACCCTAACCGACGGCGAAAACGTCGGGGCGGGACATGTAGACTGTTCATGAGCACATGGTTGACTAAAATTTACTATATTAAAAATGTTACATTTCCATTCACAAACTTCAAATACAATAGTACGAAAATATTTGAATTACGTAACATATCCATTTGTTTCAATTAACTAGGTCCACAACCTAAGTGTAGCAACTAGATCAAGTCAAACTTTTGCACCTGAAACATGAATAAAATAGGGTCAACTAAAAAGTTGGTGAGCATACACATGTTTGTACATAGATAGTATATAGATTTAATAAACAAATCCTTACATAACATGATAAAATAAGGCATTTATGGGGAGCAACTATTGTGTAACCAAAGTACAATCAAACCTTTGTAACTAGCATGCAAATTGTGTTGTCGGTAATAATCACCCCAATCTGGGTGGGTTTGTCAGACTCAATAGATCTATCATTGTTAACCGTCGGCTTGTATAGTTAATGATTGCACATAAATTGCACACAAACAGTTAACACACCTAGCACTAAAAAATAAAGCTCAAATTGCACACATGAATGTAAAGCGGATTTGTGTTTGTGTTGTTTGTAAAAATGTAAAAAACAATTGTGTAATATGGTTCATGTTTCACCCCAAAAAGCGTAAAAATGTAAAGAGGGGCTATGTAATACTCACTTGATTCAATGTATAGCTAGCACGCGAAAATGAATAATAAGATTGATCCTTGCAATTCACCACGTTAACCTAGTGTGCAAAACATATGGATTTCCAATTACTATCGTATAAAATAAAATTGGTCTAAGTGTAGGATGGAATTGGACGAATGTACGAATAGTTGTGTTTGTGGATTTGTATTTAAAACGGGTGTTGTATTAATCAAAAGATTTAAAATAAATAGTTAAAAAGGAATAATTGAATTTACGTCGATTTGAAAATAACTAAATAAATTAATTAATTATTAATTATTTATTTAGTTAGAAAATAGTGTGGAAATTATATTTAAATATAAATTAAATAAATAATTTTTCACGTCATTTATTTATTTATAAAAATTTAAAATAAGATTTATGTATAAACATATACATTTAACTATATATTTATTATAAAAATGAGTTTTTTTGTTTATTTCTAAAATAAAGTTATCAACTTTATAAGTTTGAAAAAAAAGGAAGGGAGATATTTTATAAAGTCACTATTTTTATTTGGAAATTTATTTACTTTAAATGAATAAATAAAAATTTAAACTTTGTTTTTAAAACTAATTAATATACAATTTTTAGATAAAGAAATTCGAAAAAAATGAGTTTATATCGAAAATTGGCGATTCCAGATTCATTCTGTTCTAAATGTTTCAAGGTTTATAAAAATAATTTTTTTATAAATTTCCGAGTTGTAAAAATCGCTAAAAAAAAATAAAACAGGGCCACCCGGCTCGAACCCGGGTGGTTCCTGTGTGAGACTTGTTGATTACCGCTGGACCAGAGGTGCTATTTGCGAATTAATCTCGGTCCATTAGCTATTAACACGGAAGAGGAGAACCGGTTTCGGTCGTGCAGGCCTGCGCAAAAAAAAAATCGGCCGGCTATGTGGCTTGTGGGTTTCGAACCCACGCCACTCCGTGAACTAGCGAAACGACTTAACCAGTTGAACCGAGTGGATTCGCTGGTATACAAGGGAAGCAAGAATTAGTTAACCCTTAACTGGGTTAATGTTAAATTTCAGAAATCAACGCAAGAACAGGTCGCGCCTTTGATTTGCAATTCGAATCCGATGTATAAATTTCAGAAATCGGCTACGATTTTGGGCTCGATGTTCTTGATGGTCGATTCGGTTCCAGGCGTGTAATGGGATGCGAATGGCGTTTGGAAGTGTTTGTAATCGATTAGGCGGAGGTGGGTGTATGATTTTGTAACATCCCAAATAATGACAAGACAAATAGAAAAGAGAAATAAAGTGGGCTTGGCCAAAATTTCGGCCCATGGGCCGAAAAGAAAAGGGGGAACCCCATTACAAAACAGCAGCTTCAACCCAAACCCCTCTCATTTCATCTTCCTGCGCAAGAATACTAGAGAGAGAGAGAGAGAGTGATCGGCTTGTGAAGAAAACCGCAAGGAGAAGACTCAAGGGCTCGGGAATCATCCGTCTCCACCATTTCAACGCATAGCAACAGAAATCGGGCCTGTTGAGGTAAGCATCGCCTCTGATTCTGAGTCTTTGCATGTCTCGGGTTTAAATCAAATAAAGATACGATTTTTGCATATGAAACTTGAAACAAATCACGTATTTGAACTCAAGAACGATAAAGGAAGGTGTTTAACGTAAAATGTTCAAGGTTTAATCGATTGGAAATAAGTTGGCTGGAGCAAGGTTCTGGTCAGGGAAGATGCAGACCCATGACTCGAAACTATCTAGTTTCGATAGCAGCCAATGACTCGAAACTACCATAGTTTCGATAGGAACTCAGGACTCGAAACTACCTAGTTTCGAGTGTCACCTTGAACCTAAACTACTAAGATTTTTCATAAGTTAATGACTCGAAACTACCATAGTTTCGATAGGATCTCATGACTCGAAACTACCTAGTTTCGATAGAAGGATTATGACTCGAAACTACCTAGTTTCGAGTGTAAGACCATAGCTCGAAACTACCATAGTTTCGATGCGACCCACCTCCCGAAACTACTGAGTTCAAGAACAGTAATGTCTAGTGTCATCTAGGAGCACTACCTTATGTATATGACTTTATTATACAGATCGTGAGTGACATTAGTGAAGCTCAGTAGCCAGCTAAGTGTATTACAGAAACTACTCATCAGGTGAGTTCATGTGCCCCTTTTAAGTTATGTGCAATGTTTTATAAATGTTTTGGGGCTGAAGTGTATACACTAAATGAATAAATGAAATGAATGTCAATGTGACCATACGTGATATATTAAGGTATATGTGTAGATACATATGAAAGTGAATAATGAATTATGAACAAAGAACAACACGTATGTTTACAAAGAATGAATGAATGAATGGTATAACGTAAATAAATGAAATCTTGCTTTATAAATATATATATTGCATGCTAAGAATGTAAGTATACGTTATGGACGGAAACGAAGCTAACGGCTACTACGGTAGACGGACGACCACTTGACTATTATGCAGCTAGAGAAGGAAGTCTAGAAAGTTAGACTAATTAAAGGCCACTACGGTGGAGTAAGTCGCTAAAACAATATGCGGCTGCATAATTAGCTCAAGTGGGAAACAGATGCCTTATGGCAGACGGGCGAATATGACGGACTACGACGGTAGGACGGTTAAGGCGGACGGCCGAAGGTTGGCCGGACGGAAAAGTTAAGGCGGACGGTTTCTAGGACCGGACGAGTAAAAGGGCTACGACGGTAGCTTAAGGGCGTATGTCTTTGTGATATACGCAGTAAAAGGCGGGTTGATCACCCTTATGTGTATGACCAATAAATGGTAAAGAAAGTAAAGGTGAATGCATATCTATGTAATCACGTAAGAAAGATAAGGAAAGAATGTTAAGAAAAGTGAAAGAAAAAAAGGGTGAACGCATATATATATATATATATATGTAATCACATTAATAAAGAAAAGAAAGATGAAAGAAAAGCAAAAGCTATGAATACGTATTTATATGAATGACTTTATAATAATGCTTACTTATGAAGTAAAGAAAAGAATGTTTATATCTAAACGCATTAAACTAGAACTCACCAGCGTTAGCTGACTTTAGTATACATTTCAGGTAAAGGAAGAAAAGGTCGTGCGAGGGCGTGAAGGTTACCCGACACAAGACTGACATCCCACTTTTGTTTGTTAAGACAATGTTGTGCTTTTAATTGTTAAGACTTCCGCTGTTATGAAATGTAATTGAATGATGAATGTTTTTAATTTAAGTTCAGTATTTATGACTATGTTTATGAGTAAATCCAACAAGTGAGGTTACCCAGGAAAGGGGCCTTACAAGTTGGTATCAGAGCAATAGTTTGAGAGATTCAGATATCCCTAAATGTCTGGACTCAAACTGATAATGGGACCAACGCATGGATGTCAGTATGGGTAACCAACGCCAACGCCAGCACGGTAAGTAAGTACTAGAGTTAATACACTTGGATAAGAATAGACACCTTAACTTAGAACAAATAGATGTCAATGTCACAACCGAATTGAAGAGTTTTGAATCCGAAAAGCAATGTAAATTAGTAATCACAAACCGGTCACTGTAATTAACAATTTACCTTGCTCGTACTGTTCCAAACTATGATCTGAAGAAATGACATTGATGTATTCCCTTTATAACTATCAGGAAATTAAGAATTTATGGCTGGTGGAGGAAGGACAGGACGACGAGGCGGCCGCACTGGCCGAGTAGGTAGACCTCCATTGAAGCAAAGACATGAAGAAGAAGAGAGTGTGCACGCGGAACACACCGAGAGTGTACACGAAACAGAAGTGACCCCAACTGGAGACGACAATCCAGGGTCGATACAGTTGGAACCCGAAGTCAGGAATGCTATTGCCCGTGAAGTTGTGCTCACACTGAAGAAGGTATTGCCTGATCTACTATCTGAGGCAATAAAGAAAAGTAAAGAGGAGGATGAAGGGAACAATGAAGAGAAAATTTATGATAGTGACGGGGATGAAGTAAAAGTGGCATCAAGCAATCGTGGGTGTACTTACAAAGGATTCAAGGACGGAGACCCACCTAAGTTTGATGGAACCAAGGATTCGGTGGCCACGTTCGAATGGATCGAGAGGATGAACGCAGTCATCAACATCAGCGAGTGTCGACCAGACCAAGCTGTTAAATATGTTGCTCATTCTTTCACCAATGAAGCACTAGGTTGGTGGAGAAATATTCAAAGAACAAAGTCACCACATGCTCTTGCCAGAATGACATGGGAAGACTTGAAAAAGCTCGTAATCCAAAAGTTCTGCCCACAAAATGAGATTGATCGTGTGGAGAACGAGTTCCTGAACTTCAAGGCTGGCAACAAGACTCATCGCCAGTATACATCAAGATTCAATGAACTGGCTCAACTAGTACCACACCTGGTGGAAACTGAAGATCGTTTGATCAAGTACTATGTTAAGGGATTGCCACAACGGGTCCGTGTTCATGTAAAAGCTAACCTACCCTCGACCTTCGAGTCGGTAGTGAATCTGAGCGGAATCGTCTACGACGACTATGCCAATGAGGACCCACCAACAGAGACCCAAAAGAGAAAGTGGGAGAACCCGTCTAGAGGCACAGGAAGAGGGAACGTAACAACTGAAACTAAGAAGCCAAGGTCGGACGAATATGAAACATGCAAGAAATGTGGAAGGCAACATCTTGGCGAATGTAAAATCGGCACCACCACATGCTATAAGTGCGGGAAGCCGGGGCACTTCTCTCGAGAATGTGTAAGAGACGTCAAGTGTCAAGTATGTGGATTGTTTGGACATCTGACAAAGAACTGCAGGAAGGCCGGCCAATCAGGTTCGGGAAAAGAAAAGGAAAAGGAACAGCCAAAGGCTAGGACTCGGGCCTATGCTTTAACCGAGGAAGAAGCAAGAGGAAACCCTGACGTCGTGTCGGGTACGTTCCTAGTAAATGATGAACATGCTGCTATTCTGTTTGATTCTGGTGCTAGTAAAAGTTTTATATCCACTGCATTTAGCCGCAAATTAGACTGCACAATCACTAGCCTTATAAGGGCCTTTAGCGTACAAACTGCTATTGGTAAAAACTCAGTAGTCATCCAAGTGACTGACGATTGCATGGTAGAAATAGAGGGCCATAAGTTTCCATCTAAATTGTACCTTCTAACCTTAGGAGGATTCGATGTAGTATTGGGCATGGATTGGTTAGCTGCCAACGAAGCTCAAATCATATGTAAACGAAAGATGATACATCTCAAGGCCACTGACGGCAGTCCGATTACGGTTTATGGTGACTGGAATAGCACAATACCGAACGTTATCTCGATGATCAAGGCCGAAAGTTACATGAGGCGCGGCTGCGAAGCTTATCTGGCGTATGTTATTGACGATAGAATGAAAACGAAAGAGCTAAAAGATGTACCCGTGGTGTGCAATTTTCCAGAAGTGTTCCCAGAGGACCTATCTGGCTTGCCACCCGATCGGGAAATAGAATTTCAGATTGACTTACTGCCAGGAGCTGAACCCGTTGCCAAAGCACCCTACCGATTGGCTCCGTCAGAAATGAAAGAATTGATGTCACAATTGGAAGAGCTAACAGAGAAAGGCTTTATAAGACCGAGCATCTCACCATGGGGCGCTCCGGTATTATTTGTAAAGAAGAAGGACGGCAGCATGCGCATGTGCATTGACTACCGAGAATTGAACAAACGAACAGTAAAGAACAAATACCCACTACCTAGAATAGACGATCTCTTTGATCAATTACAAGGCGCGAGTTGGTTCTCTAAGATCGATCTTAGGTCGGGGTATCATCAATTGAAAGTGAGGGAGGAAGATGTACCGAAAACTGCGTTCCGTACGCGTTATGGACATTATGAATTTCTCGTGATGTCCTTTGGACTAACCAACGCACCAGCAGCGTTTATGGATCTAATGAATAGAGTATGCCGACCAATGTTGGATCGATCAGTTATAGTTTTCATTGACGACATTCTCATCTACTCAAAGAACGAAGGTGATCACCGCTGTCACCTAAGAGAGGTATTAGAAGTTCTGAAGCAGGAGAAGTTGTATGCAAAATTCTCCAAATGCGCGTTCTGGCTTAGAGAAGTCCAATTCCTAGGTCATGTCATAAACCCAGGCGGCATTATGGTGGATCCTACAAAGATCGAAACGGTAAAAGAATGGAACATCCCGAAAACGCCAACGGAAATACGAAGTTTTCTGGGATTGGCAGGCTACTATCGGAGATTCATTCAGGATTTCTCGAGAATAGCCTCGCCACTGACGAAGCTGACACGTAAGGAAGTAAAGTATGAATGGGGCCCATCCCAAAATAACGCATTTGAAGAATTGAAGACACGATTAACCCAAGCTCCAATTTTGACCTTACCTGAGGGGAACGAGGACTTGGTAGTTTACTCCGACGCTTCGGGTCAAGGATTGGGTTGTGTACTTATGCAAAGGGGAAAAGTTATTGCTTATGCCTCGCGGCAGCTAAAGATTCATGAAGTTAACTACCCGACTCACGATCTGGAGTTGGCAGCAGTGGTTTTCGCGTTAAAAATATGGAGACACTATTTGTACGGGGTTAAATGCACCATCTACTCCGATCACAAGAGCCTGAAGTACTTCTTCGAGCAGAAGGAATTAAACATGAGACAAAGAAGGTGGTTGGAACTACTAAAAGACTACGATTGCGAGATATTATACCACCCAGGCAAGGCAAATGTAGTAGCTGACGCCTTAAGCAGGAAGGAAGAGTCGACACCTATTAGAATCAAGGCGTGTCAGTTGATTATAACACCAGATTTAATGAATGAAATAGTAAAGGCACAAGGTGAAGCACTGTTAGAGAGAAATGTGAAACGCGAAAGAATAGTTGGACAACAGGGTAACCTGGAAACCAATACGTACGGTGTACGAACTCGTTTTGGCCGGATGTGGATACCTAAGATTGGTGAACTTAGGGCCAAAATCCTTGACGAGGCCCATAAGTCTCGCTACTCTATTCACCCCGGGACAAACAAAATGTACCAAGACTTGAGGAAAGACTACTGGTGGCCTGGAATGAAGAACGATGTGACTGAATATGTGAGCAAGTGCCTGACTTGTTCACTAGTTAAGGCCGAACACCAGAAACCATGCGGTAAAATGCAACCATTACCAATACCGGAATGGAAGTGGGAGGAGATCACGATGGACTTCATTACCAAGCTACCGCGAACAGCTAAAGGCAATGATACCATTTGGGTGATCGTCGACCGCTTGACAAAGAGTGCTCACTTCTTGCCAATACGAGAAACTTCTTCTTCTGAAAAGCTAGCAGAAGTATTTATCAAGGAAATTGTGAGCAGACATGGTATGCCGCTGTCGATTGTGTCTGACAGGGATACTAGATTCACGTCAAGGTTTTGGAAGAAATTCAATGAAGCAATGGGCACTAGACTGAACATCAGCACCGCTTACCACCCCCAAACCGATGGACAATCGGAAAGGACCATTCAGACCTTGGAGGACATGCTCCGGGCCTGTATCATTGACTTCGGTGGGAGTTGGGACAGCCATCTACCATTGGCAGAATTTTCATATAACAACAGCTATCACTCGACTATTGGCATGCCGCCATTTGAAATGTTGTATGGGAGGAAATGTAGGACCCCGGTTTGTTGGGGGGAAATTGGACAGAAGGATTTTGCAAGTCTCGAAGTGGTCAAAGCTACTTCTGAGAAATTTGATCAAATCAAGGCTCGTATGAAAGCCGCAAAAGACAGACAGAAATCATACGCGGATAAGAGAAGGAGGGATTTAGAGTTTCAAGTAGGGGACATGGTACTGTTGAAAGTATCACCGTGGAAAGGAATCATTCGGTTCAGAAAGCGTGGCAAACTAAGTCCAAGGTTTGTCGGACCTTTCAAGATTGTAGCAAGAGTGGGTCAAGTTGCTTACAGACTCGACCTACCCGTCGAGCTTAATGGAATACACCCTACGTTCCACGTGTCGCACTTACGCAAGTGCCTAGCTGACGATACGGCTCGCATACCTTATGACGAAATCGAAGTGGATAACAGCTTGAACTATGTAGAAGAACCAATAGCTATTCTTGACAGAGCCGAGAAACGATTACGCAATAAGTCGATCCTTTTAGTCAAAATACAATGGAAACACAGGAAGGGGTCCGAAGCTACTTGGGAGAAAGAAGACGAGATGAAGGAACTGTATCCCCAGTTGTTTAACGTGTAACAGGTTTCGAGGACGAAACCTCATTAAGGAGGGTAGACTTGTAACATCCCAAATAATGACAAGACAAATAGAAAAGGGAAATAAAGTGGGCTTGGCCAAAATTTCGGCCCATGGGCCGAAAAGAAAAGGGGGAACCCCATTACAAAACAGCAGCTTCAACCCAAACCCCTCTCATTTCATCTTCCTGCGCAAGAATACTAGAGAGAGAGAGAGAGAGTGATCAGCTTGTGAAGAAAACCGCAAGGAGAAGACTCAAGGGCTCGGGAATCATCCGTCTCCACCATTTCAACGCATAGCAACAGAAATCGGGCCTGTTGAGGTAAGCATCGCCTCTGATTCTGAGTCTTTGCATGTCTCGGGTTTAAATCAAATAAAGATACGATTTTTGCATATGAAACTTGAAACAAATCACGTATTTGAACTCAAGAACGATAAAGGAAGGTGTTTAACGTAAAATGTTCAAGGTTTAATCGATTGGAAATAAGTTGGCTGGAGCAAGGTTCTGGTCAGGGAAGATGCAGACCCATGACTCGAAACTATCTAGTTTCGATAGCAGCCAATGACTCGAAACTACCATAGTTTCGATAGGAACTCAGGACTCGAAACTACCTAGTTTCGAGTGTCACCTTGAACCTAAACTACTAAGATTTTTCATAAGTTAATGACTCGAAACTACCATAGTTTCGATAGGATCTCATGACTCGAAACTACCTAGTTTCGATAGAAGGATTATGACTCGAAACTACCTAGTTTCGAGTGTAAGACCATAGCTCGAAACTACCATAGTTTCGATGCGACCCACCTCCCGAAACTACTGAGTTCAAGAACAGTAATGTCTAGTGTCATCTAGGAGCACTACCTTATGTATATGACTTTATTATACAGATCGTGAGTGACATTAGTGAAGCTCAGTAGCCAGCTAAGTGTATTACAGAAACTACTCATCAGGTGAGTTCATGTGCCCCTTTTAAGTTATGTGCAATGTTTTATAAATGTTTTGGGGCTGAAGTGTATACACTAAATGAATAAATGAAATGAATGTCAATGTGACCATACGTGATATATTAAGGTATATGTGTAGATACATATGAAAGTGAATAATGAATTATGAACAAAGAACAACACGTATGTTTACAAAGAATGAATGAATGAATGGTATAACGTAAATAAATGAAATCTTGCTTTATAAATATATATATTGCATGCTAAGAATGTAAGTATACGTTATGGATGGAAACGAAGCTAACGGCTACTACGGTAGACGGACGACCACTTGACTATTATGCAGCTAGAGAAGGAAGTCTAGAAAGTTAGACTAATTAAAGGCCACTACGGTGGAGTAAGTCGCTAAAACAATATGCGGCTGCATAATTAGCTCAAGTGGGAAACGGATGCCTTATGGCAGACGGGCGAATATGACGGACTACGACGGTAGGACGGTTAAGGCGGACGGCCGAAGGTTGGCCGGACGGAAAAGTTAAGGCGGACGGTTTCTAGGACCGGACGAGTAAAAGGGCTACGACGGTAGCTTAAGGGCGTATGTCTTTGTGATATACGCAGTAAAAGGCGGGTTGATCACCCTTATGTGTATGACCAATAAATGGTAAAGAAAGTAAAGGTGAATGCATATCTATGTAATCACGTAAGAAAGATAAGGAAAGAATGTTAAGAAAAGTGAAAGAAAAAAAGGGTGAACGCATATATATATATATATGTAATCACATTAATAAAGAAAAGAAAGATGAAAGAAAAGCAAAAGCTATGAATACGTATTTATATGAATGACTTTATAATAATGCTTACTTATGAAGTAAAGAAAAGAATGTTTATATCTAAACGCATTAAACTAGAACTCACCAGCGTTAGCTGACTTTAGTATACATTTCAGGTAAAGGAAGAAAAGGTCGTGCGAGGGCGTGAAGGTTACCCGACACAAGACTGACATCCCACTTTTGTTTGTTAAGACAATGTTGTGCTTTTAATTGTTAAGACTTCCGCTATTATGAAATGTAATTGAATGATGAATGTTTTTAATTTAAGTTCAGTATTTATGACTATGTTTATGAGTAAATCCAACAAGTGAGGTTACCCAGGAAAGGGGCCTTACAGATTTAATTTGATAAATATTATCTAAATCTCCTAATTTGATTTTTAAATTTTGAATTCGGCCGACGGGATAGATTTCGCGATTTTTTTGGGTCTGGATTGGATCCAGTCGTTGTTTATGCATGAGATAGAACTCACTGGACTCAATTGGACTCGTTTCCGGACTTGAATTGCACGAATTCGGCCCTGTTTGACTTCTGAAAGTCAAACGGGTCAATTTTAGTGTTCTTGGGCTGTTTGACTTTGAGAAGTCAAAATTTGGATTTAATTTCTTGATTTGTGGTCACTTTGAGTCGGGTTCCAAGATAGTTTATATAATTTATTTTATTTATTTTTTTTATAAAAATTTTTGGTTATTTAATCATTCTATAACAATTGGATTGGGTATATATACATAAATGCGGAATATAAACAAGATCGAAATATGTCATTATTGAAGAAAAAAAACGAATACAATACTCGGAAATAGTGAATGTTACAAGATTGTTTATAACTTATTGATTTATTGACTTTTTTTAAAAAGATAACAAGTTAAAAAAGTGTTTGACAAACACAAAAGTAGTTTTTTATTTTGACTTTTTGAAAAAGGTAAAACTTATTTTTTAAAAGACACAAAAACCTGACTTTTTAACCTCATTTTGGCTTTTTGAGAATCAAATTACCAATCAACACCATCTTTTTACCCTAAATACCAAATAATCACAAGTACGAGCACCAAGTGAGTATTGTGATAGCATCAGTGGTGATCCATAACTTTATTAGAAAGGTCGGTAGGTTTGATGAAGCATTTAACATTGCGCGGATATAATGGAATTACGGGGATGAATGTACTATGACTTCATTTTGGTGTGTTTTTATGATTTATTTACAATTTCTATGAACGTAATGTTATTATGGTCTAATCAAGAGATTATAATTTGTAAAAGAAATTTATATTATATAATTTGTGTTTTTTAGTTATAATTTTTGTCTAAAAAAATTTGTTAAACATATAATAGTATATGTAAATAAGCAATCCCAAACATCCTCAAAGTAGTAAATGATTTAAAATATATAATGTCATTTTTTGTCATTTTACATGAAAAATATAAGCTAAACACTTTTTAAAAACACAACTTATTGACTAATTGGTTTTTTCTCCCATGAAAGTTAATCTAAATACTTTTTAAAAAACTCAATTTGAAAAAGCAATAAGTTAATAAACATTTTTAACAAAAATCAATTTTGGAGTTAAATAAGCAATCCCAAACACCCTCGTAAATGTTAAAAACCCACATTTCATGTCACAATTTTCAAGTTATTACTAATATTAAAAATTGCATGTAGGTAACCACATCAATTTTTTTTATGTTTTTTTAGATTTGTCACTAAATTTTTACATAGTTTTTTTTATTTTTTACCGTCGTACTATATAATATACGTTATAAGTTAATCATGTTGACTTATTAAACAAGCATAGTTATTAAAGAATATGTTATGAGACGATCCGTGACACCCGGGGACCTACATAATTAAAAGAATAATTGTTGGACGTAACTCGTTTCAAAACTATATTCATGGATTAATGTCTTGAGATTTTTTGAATAAAAGTAAGATCTGTCGATCCTCGACCCGGGGCACTTACTAGAACTAACTCTGACTGAAGTTTGTTCTTTGATCTTATCTAACGTTGTACCTTAACAGACAGTAATAAGGGTATGATCAGGAGTAATCTGAAGTTTAGTGGGAGTTGTACGTGGCCAAAGGAATTATGTTCTTCTTTAATTAGGAGTTGGACATTCTGGCACCCTCGTTGATTCAAGCTGGTGTTAAACGCATAGTCATGCTCAAACTAAAGAGTAGTTTGTTCATACTACTTTGAATTAGAGAACGATAACAAGAATAGTTGATAGTCATATGACAAGGGAATTGTATCCATGTCTCATGTTCAACGAATGCCCTAAACAGAAATGATACATATGCTTACTAGGAC
Source organism: Smallanthus sonchifolius (assembly GCA_023525975.1). Taxonomy (NCBI): domain Eukaryota; kingdom Viridiplantae; phylum Streptophyta; class Magnoliopsida; order Asterales; family Asteraceae; genus Smallanthus; species Smallanthus sonchifolius. The sequence goes on along the minus strand of JAKNSE010000034.1, from coordinate 3,379,889 downwards.
TGTTAGACTTGGTAAAGTAAAGGTTACTTGTACGTAAGGAAATAGTTTGACGATTGTAAATACGTCATACCTTGTTAGGGGTAGTGAGATGCAACTAGGCATCCACCACTGTCTACGTTGAACCGATTAATTGATGAATCGTCCAAGTGGGAGATATATGATATTCGATCATAAATTAAGTCAACGTTACTAACGAGGTACGATTCAAAGAGTTACACATTAGGCAACGAATAATTTTATTATGCTTATTGTTAAATATTATAGTTCACAAACGACGAATATAACAAAATGGTGAATAAATATTTAGAGAAATATTTATCGAAGATTGAGATAATTAATTATATGATTAATTAATTATTATTTACGGGGAATAAATGTTTAAACCTGTTAAATATTTAAAAGATAAGATTTTACTAATTATAAGTAATTAATAAAATACAACGGTTAATAATTAAATAATTAAATATTATTGGGTACTAACTGTTAATATCTCAGGAGTCAGTGTGTAAGTTATTGATTTATAAATATAACTTTAACTTTAACCCTAAAATTTAATTGAGAATCTTAGCCACCAAAGGGTTTTCAAAACCCTCCCCCTCTATCTCTTCGGTCGACGACGCCACCTTACCACCGGCCATCGCCACCGCCGCCTTGCTGGACCACCTTCGTCGTCGCACCATCACTGTCGTCGAGATCAGTTTTTCCATCTGCATACACGTGTGACGTTTTGCTGCAAGTTTCGTGTAAGAGTAAACTAGCGTGACATTCTTTGTACTAAGGTGTTTTAGATTTGGTTATCATCAAATGTATAATATTTGAACACCCTATGGTTGGTTTATTTAATATTGTTTATACGCGTGTATTCAGATCACTGAAAGAAATCCAGATCTGATCTGTTTGTTGTATCTTAAATCGATTCCGCCAAAATATATATGATTTATTTATTTAAAAGGTTTAAATAATTTTTATTTTAAAACTTAAAACTAGTAAGTTCGATTCCCAACACGAGGACCTTGACTAGGCATTCAATTTTCATTTTTTTTCACTTGACTAGGCACTTGACTAAAAATGATATACTTTTATATTATTTTTTTATGGTGGTTGTGCTATGTTTTATTGGACTGGGTGTAAGTTTCTTCCTTTTAATAAAACTACATTTTCTAGGAACATAAAATTTCGTTCTTGCTCTAAGTATCAAAGAGCCCTACAAGTTTAAAAAGGTAATATAAAATGTAATTACGCAACTATTTTTAGTGTTAAATATTGATTATGCGCAATTCAAACACGATTGCCAGGTGGTTGGCTTAGTTTACATACGATCCTCTAAGCGTTTGCTTTCCTTTCATTACCCTAGGTTTGAGTCCCTAGGTAATGTTTTTTTTACCATTTATTTACTAATTTAGCTAATATTTTTTTCATTATTTACGTTTAATTAAGATCAACATGGATTTACTTTATTTTGTACTTTTAGTATAACTTATGTTTCCCAATCACGAAGTTAATATTTTAGGCCTTAGATCTCTTAAATACGCGTTTAGGTCTTTGGTATTGTTACCAAAACATTTTTTATATTGATTTGTTTCTTTTGTTTTTTTACATTTTCTTTCAGGGTTAAACGAGTATCCATAAACTCATGTGTTTTTTTTATGTATTTTATTATATTTCTTTTTTAACCGTCTCAAACGTTTAAGATCCGCTTCACGCCGCGTGACGCGATAATTTGAGTTAATGTACGTTTTGAAGCCACCGCAACGCACTGCGGGTAAAACTACTAGTTTTATTGTAATAAGCGACGTGGGACTGATTTTTTGTTTCTTTCACTCACTTCACTTTTTATATGGTAGGTGGAACACTCCATTAAAGACTACTCATGAGATTGATGATAATGTCTTAGGTTTTTTCTTGTTCCTTTCGGTTTCTGTTTTACTATGTTTATAGATTTAATAAAGAACATGAAGAATAAATTCTCATCCTTGTTTCGCTTGGTACAAGGTTTTATGATAAAATGATTATTCTTGTAATCTATTTCTATTAATTAGGCTTTATATAAATAATTTTTTTACGGTAAAAAAACCAAAATACCCAGTGGCGGATCTAGAATAAAAGTTCTGGGGTAGCGGGAAAAAAAATTTGACCGTAGTTTCATGTAAATGAAACAAAAAAATTTTTGATCGTACTTTCATGTAAATGAAAAAAAAAATTACGTTACTTTCATGTAAATGAAACAAAAAATTTTTTTGACTGTATTTTCATGTAAACAAATTTTGTTTTTGACGGTAACATGCGGCTGGCGAAGCAGAGGACTAGGGTTTGGCGGAAGCGGCGCCGAGCGGTGGTCTCAGCTCAGGTCGAGCGACCGGTCGAGTGGTCGATCTCTGACTCTCACAGTTCCCGCTCTCTTTCTTTCTTCTTGGCCTGCTGTGTGGGGTAAATTGGGTTTGAGAATTGAGACTTTGAGGCATTGAGTTTTAATAAAACATTTGAGCTGGCTAAAGCCCAGAGGTTTTATTAAAACCCAATACCTGAAAACCTTTAATAAAATGTGAGGACTTTTTATAAAGTATTAGGGTTTTTATAAAATTTTGGACTTTTTATGAAGTGTTGAGCTTTTAAATTTTTTTGAGGGGTAACCGGATACATAAACCGTAAAAAAAGAAATTTGCACTGCGCTTAAAAGTTGAGGGGTAGCCGATCCGCCCTTGAAAATACCCTTATGTGTTATGCACATAACTTGACTTTAACGGTAAAATTTAACAGTCGTTAGGCTAAAGGACGTAACGTGCAAAGTTTTTTAAACATAAAAGACGTTTTCTTTAATTTACTTAGTTAAATGACGTATGCTGAAATTTAGGTAATACTTAAAACACGTAATTTGTAATTTCGTTATTTACTTACATTAAGTAAACCTTTTCTTTTTTCATAATTCATTAGTAAATAGTAAAATCGTCAAAAACGTTAATCTTACTACTCTAATAAATGAAAATCTCTTCAGGACACGTGTCAATCTCTGGTTACTCCTCATCTTTATTTTCTCGCATCTCTCTCCTATTAAATATTAGATTTTCTATTTTTCTCTCCTATTAAATAATAATCTTTATATTAATAAATCTAATTACGAATAATTATTATTTAATTATAAATAGTTATTATATCATCAATCAAACGAATATGAACTAACATTTATCAATTAAATTAAAAAATTAATACTCAGTTGAAAAAAAATATATTTTAAAAACTAACTTAACAGACCTTATAACTATCACGACAAATTATATTTTTTAAAAACATATTTTGACAAATGTGTTTGTTAACAAATTACAATATATTTTATTCAACCGATGCAATATACTGGTTTATTCAACCCGTGTATTACACGAGTTTTTAAAAATATAAACTTTTATTAGTAAATATATAACATTTTATTTATTTAACCCGTGTAATACATGGGAATTTAAGCTTGTTATGGGTTTTTAAACCTATAGTAAAAGAATAAAATAAATATTATTAATTTAATCTATATATATATATATATATATATATATCTATACTATATAAAAAATAAAGGTTTTAGAAGGACACTTGTCACTCACACATTAATTCTTAACATTTTTTTCCCGCCTATCTCTCCTATTAATTATACAATTTTCTTTATTTTTTTATAATTTTTGTTTTCCGCATCTCTCTCCTATTAAATAATAATGATTTTCTATAATTACTTTTATAAAGCGTTATTTATTTTTTTTAAATAGGTTTTTTCATAAACATTGTTTTTTTTAATTTGAAAACTTCTTCATTCTTTTTATAAAATATTTTTAAAAAATAATTATATAATATTTTTAGAATTTATAAATTTTCATTGACACTGATATTTTATAACAATTTATATTTATTTAATCCATGTAATACATGGGTTTTAAACTAGTATTATATAGTTAAAAGATACTATACATACAACTTCCATATAGTTTTTATAGTTTCTAAAAGAACATTTGTTTCAAGGAATCCAGTTGTTAGATTATTGTTGGGATATAAAAAGGAAAGAAATACAAGGAAATTTGTGAGGGATACATAAAAAATTACTTCTACTTATTAAAATCCACTTAAATACTAGAGTTTAAGTATATTACTCCATCTATATATGTCATCCATATTTATTTTCATTAAATATAGAATATTTTAGCATTTTATCATATGAAGTTATCCAGCATGCATTTTATAATTAAAAAATAAGAATAATGTGAAAACACTAGATGAAATGGAATCAAAGAAGATAAGTGCAAAACAATACCAACTTATTATAATGTTTTTTTATATAATTATTACTCCCAGAACTTATGATAATCCATTCTAACAACTACCAATCATAATCAAAATATTTATCTACTCCAAATAGTAATCCATAAATTGTTGGTAAATAAATTTGGAATCTTAAATGAAAGAAAATTTATAAAAGCGACGAATATTCTAGATATTAAAATAATTTGTATTCTACAAATTTATTGTCCTTTGCATTGTTTGTTTCTACGTAACCAAAAAGGTAAAAGGAAAAGACAGAACCGGTCGATATGTCACATGTAATAAGTATTTGCGTCACGGTCGGATAAACACCCCCACCCCACCCTTTTTGTTTGGGTATATAAACCGGATTTAAAAAATTGAAATATTTTGCTAAGAATTATAACACTTCTGGATATGATGGACACATTTTTGTTAGGATTTCTAAAATACACAATCATATATATTAGAGTTTGACAGACATTTAGTGAAAAAAACTCTTCGATGTATATTGATTCTTGCTCTACTTGTTAAAATCTAAAAATTAAACAAAGCTAAACACTAAAAATTGTAAGCCTCTTAAATATTGAGACCAAAAGCTTCAACTTATTTTAATCTTTTTTGCAGTCGAGGCAGCGGATGAACTTAATAGTAGCCAGAGGGGCCCATGCTCCCTATTTTTTTTGCTCAAAAGTATTGATTTCGGCTCATTATATTTATTTCATATTATTTATACTGTTTGATCCCCTAATAATCTAGATCAAAAGCCCAAATCTGTTTCACAAATCCAATTTTTTTTTGTTTTCTCACTATTTTTTATCAGAAGTATTGATTTCGACCCCACTAGTTTTATTTCATGTTAGTTATAATATTTGAGTCTCTCCTAATCCACATTAAAACCTAAATCTGTTTCACAAATCCACTAAAGAATTTTCGGTTCAGATTGGGTGGACCACATAAATACGATAACTTGTTTTCGGAACCGGTAAACTAATAACTACCATGTGATTTTGAGGTAATAATAACCATAAAAAGGTAAAGCACCGTTTATTAACCACTAGCTTATACCCTGTGTAATCACACGTGCTGAAAAATATCAATACACAAATTTCTTAAATTTTATTTATATATTTTATAGGTGTAAAAATGTATTACTATACATATATTAAGGATAGAAAACAAAATTCAAATTATGTAAAAAATAATATATAATTGGGTTTCGAAAATACGTCAGTTACTATTTAATGTAATTTAATTTTCATTTACTATTTGATTGAAAATAAAAATTACATAATTAGATTTTAAAGGTTTTTATAATAAAGGATTGTTTAAAATAAACGTGTTTTATTAGTATAATTAGTAATTTATTAAAAGATATGAGTGCATTTAATAAGAGAGAGACGGTAAAAGAATGATAAGATTGAATATGGTGGCGACACGTGACATACAAAAACCTTTGTTTATTATATAGCATAGATTTAGAAAGAATAGTTGAAGTATTAATCGAATTCGGTACTTATTCTTTTTGCTTTTAACTTTGTTTTTCAAATGCAACATTTATATATTGATTTTTTTTTCTAAGTAAAGTGAAAAGATCTCAGGGGTTGATGTTAAAAATCTTGAAAGTCGTTTGAAAAACCGTAATATACATTAATATATAAAAGACTAAATCATAATTTTTGTCCTTTATGTTTGTCAAAATTATGGACTGGGTCCTTTAAAGTTTGGACTTCACTTATTGTCCTTTATATGCAACAGTACTTACGAATTTTGTCCTTTACACTAACAGCAGTTAAGTTTTTTAGTTAAGTCAACCCGTTAGTGGAAATGACAAATAAAGGATAATGAGTAAAAGTCAAAACTTTAAATGACACATTCCATAATTTAGACAAACATAAAGAACAAAAATTGTAATTTAGTCTATATAAAAGCAAAAAACTCTTGGTCGGTTGGCCCCTCATCGCATCCTATATACTACTTCCGTGCATGATTTAACCACATACATAATTTATGAGTAAAACGATATGTAAAATGAATTAGTAGGCGAAACCCGCACGTTGCAGCGGAGTTTCGATGACCTATACATTAATATTTAACTCGCAGAAAAAATTCACATCAAAACGTTGATGAAAAATAAGCACGTAAAAGCGGGAAGCTCTAAATTTTATAAAACGTCGTATTTTAAAGAATTAACTACACGGATGGCCCATGTGGTTTACACAGATTTCACTTTTTACCTCTAGGAATGTGAAACTACAAGTTTGGCCCAATAGTTTGCACGATTGTAACACCCATGGCCCCTGGGTTGGATGTCCGTTAAATTTATCCGTTAAGTGAGTGTAAAATGACCAAAATACCCCTTACAATAAAAAAAATAAAACACAAAGTTGGCCTTTATTATGTTTTCTGTTTTCATCGTTCACACACCTTCGTTTTCTTTTTTCATAAACCCTCTCAACTGACCAGTTTTCCGACAAGAGTTCCCCGCGGCGGCATGACAGCCTCCTTCACCTTCATCTCGTCCTCTTCGTTTTCTCCACTTCATATCTTTACTCCACAAACCCTAACCTCCACACAAAACTTAGAGAGAGAAACATACCGAGAGAGAGAGAGAGAGAGAGTTTACAGGAAGGAGGAACATAGGGGAGGGGGGAGTCGACCACCTCCGGCGGCTCCTCTAGCGGTTCTTTGCGACGGTGGTGCTGGTGGGGAGTGATGGCTGGTTGGGTCTCTCAACAGTCTCTCAATAGTGACGGCGGTTCTGGTGGGGAGTGATGGCTGGTTGCGACGACAGTGCTGGTGGGGAGTGATGGCTGGGCGGCTCCTCCAGCGGTTCTTTCCTTTTTTTCCGGTGAAGCGGCTGCTAGGGTTCCGCCCCTAGTAGCGGCGGCGATGACTGATTGGGTCTCTCAACAGCGGAAACGGGTCAGACGGTGAAGACTCGTGGCAGAGATGATGGTGGGACGGGGAGGACGACGATTTGAGTACGAGATGAAGCTTCTTTGTAGCAGTCGTGTTAATTGACATGAACCGTCCATTATTTCATATTTGCCCCTTTATGATTAGGGATGATGATGTTGGTGGATTAGGGCGGTGGGCGGTGGCGGTGATGGTAGCTGAGCTGGAGATGGTGTTACCGGTGGTGGTAGTTGTGTTGGAGAAGACAAGTGGGGATTTTATTTATTTATTTTTTATTTAAGGGGTATTTTGATCATTTTTGAAAAACTTAACAGAAGAGTTAACTGACATCCAACTCAGGGGCCATCTCTGTTACAATCGTGCAAACTATTGGGCCAAACTTGTAGTTTCCCATTCCTAGAGGCCAAAAGTGAAATCCGTGTAAACCACATGGGTCATCCGTGTAATTAATTCTATTTTAAAAGTTGTGAAAAGGAAAAAAAAACTATAAAATAACGAAAGTCATTTGGTGAGTGTCACTAAAAGTATTAAAAAAAAAATCCCACACTTACTGAGAGATTCTATCCTTTGATAGGTTTAATCCATGGATCAGCCTGTTTGAAAATGCTCTTTTTTCCCCTAGCCCATACAGATCCACTAAAAAAATACTTGTAACCCAAAATGACCAAACCTATCACAATATATACCCATTATAGCCCAAAATCAGATACATGGGTTTGTTTTGCCACAACAGATTGGAAAGTGACAAAACAAAACAGACCAAAACAGCCACCCGAAGAACAACCTCCAGAAGATGAAGATGAAGATGAAGATGCTTCTCCTTCTGTCGGCTGTTACCAATGGGAACATATGGCATATGCTGGTGTAGTGTAGGTAGAATCAAGAGTGTGCCTCAAATTTTAAAGGTAAACCAAACAAGTAAAGCTCAGAAGATTCAAAGAGCAAGTAAACAACAAGAGTTTGTTTTATTACATATAGTTCAAAATATGCCAAGTTAGGATCGAGACAGGTTGAAAACATTTACGCATCAACAATCTCCCTCCAGCTTCAAGTTTTAGCCAGGAAGATTTCGGGAGAAGTCAATTGAGGGTTGAACCTTGATGGGGATCTCTTCCTGTAAATCAACCAATCATCAGTTTCATGTTGGACAAAGTAAGATAATAAAACAATTTTGCCTAAATTTAGCTGTACCATGACAGTTGCATCTTTAAGATCAGCCTTTGCAAATGCACGTTGTAATCGGACAAATTGCAACCGGTCTCTCAGATAACTTATAGACTGTAAATAACAAACACCAAGATACAAGTTTATATATTTTTATTTTTATAATAATAGTAATAAAACGACAGACGGTGTCATAATACCTTATAAGAGAAACGATGTCCATCAAAAGTAACTTTTGGGCTCTTTGCCAAAGATTCAAAGAAGACGGCCTTATTGCCTTTGACATCAACATATTCATTTATTTGGTCAGCTGTGCCTTGACTGTATGTAAATATACCAAAGCAAAACTAGGTGTTATATTTAACAAACAGAAAGTGAAGAAAGAGATCAAGTAAGTACCTCTGACAGTAGATTAAGCACTTGTTTGATTTGAAGTCCTACAAGGCGCTTCTCATGGGTGTTGACATCACTAATGTGCTTGCTTGGAACAACAATAATAATAATAATATAAGAGTAGACTGCAGTTTTCGTCATAAGTTTTGAACAAAACATCATGTTTCGTCCACCTGTAACACATTTGATCCCTAACGTTTGATGTTTTAACCCTTCGCTACCATAGTCCTTAACTCCGTTAACTTTTATTATAGTTTTTGTGTGAAATTAGTAATATACCCCTCCCACTTCTTCTTCTTCTTCAAACATCAGACCACCGAAGTAATTTCACACAAAAAACTAACTAGAAAAAGTTAAAGAAGTTAAGGAGCAGGGACACAAAGTGTTAAAACATCAAACGTCGGGGATCAAATGTGTTACATGTAGACGAAACAGATGAAATTATACAATGCAATCATTCAGAAAGTAGGTATCCGCACATGAACCGAGGGGTTTTGGTAGATGAAATTACAATCAATTAACGAAATTCAATACGAACCAATGTTTTAAAAACCGTTTTTTAAAACTTACCGGGTTGGACTTAGAAATGGTTCAACCGGTTGTATCGAGTTGTACCGGACGGTTTAATTGGGTTGACTAGTTAACTCTATAGGTCCATAAAAATACAATTTCAACTCAAAAAATAATATAAAAGTACATGATTGCACAATAAAAAATAATCTAAAGTTAATCCATAATAAAAAAATATTCCAAAAACACTCAATTTCCAACAAAGTTTTTAAAAAAAGTGTGCAATTTTTTTTTAAATAGGTCTTAGGTAACCGAACAATTATTTAACAGAAAGATGATGGTTACACAAAATTTTTTTCTAAACTTGGTCGTTAACTTTTTTTAAAAGGAACTGAACATTTTTTTTTGTTTTAAAGTTCAAACTTAAAACCGGTACAACGGTATAACCCGGTATTACCGGCAGGACAACCTACAAACCATTTTTTCAATTTTCCGAGCTCAAACTTACCGGGCCAGTGACCGAGACCCGGTTCAACCGGTATTACCGGCCAATTTGAACCGGTATTTAAAACATTGATACAAACGTATAATACATCGATATTGATAGATCGATTTACCTGATTTTGAGTTGTTTGGAAACCCTAGGGCTTAAAGAGAACGAGATATCTGCTCCTCTAATCCGCACGCAATATGTTTATATTAAATCAAGTCGGTGATCACAAAATTACACTACAAATCCCTCTACTTTCTTACATTTTACGCATCTCAACCTATTTATTTATTTCCTCCGATTTTAAATTTGGATTCAATTCAATAAAAAATAATATACATATTAAATAACTAGTATAAAATCCGCGTGATGCGGTGACGACGACAATTTACAACACGGTACTCGACAGTTAATTGTAATCAACTAATCATAATAAATATATCACATAAACCTCATTAAGAGTCAATGTTAATTTACACTCTGCCTAATAAAAAACACATAACTAATGTTAAAATAAGCAAATTTTGGAACAGTTAACTCTAATCTTTAACCAAGGATTCAACCATAATTTTTTTGTTGTCATTATGATTCTTGAATTTTTGTTTTAGTGAAGATAGTTCAAACCCCTTCAATTGTTCACAAAAGATGAAACTTGTTAATGGTCCTTAAAAACACAAGATAAACATTGTTCACTACCTTACAGACTCAGTTCATCAAAAGTTTTCTAAGTCACGATTTTGAAATGACGAGCAATAATCACAATGAGCTGGAAAACGTAAATTTTTTTCGTTTTTTTGTATATAACAACACTATACTCGTTTTAAAGATAAAAATCATTAGTTTTTATTGTGTAATTTTTTTTAAAATAATGTCGTATGTAAAAGTTATGAACGTTTAAAAAAATAAGAAACTTGATAAAAAGTAAACAAAAGTAACTATAACTAAAATACCCTTCAACAATTTTTTTTATATAGTTTGATCTCAACCATTAAAAATATATGTAATATTTAAAACTCGTTTTTATTTAAAATTTTTCCGTTTGACTTTATTGGGTGATAGAATGATGACGGGAGGGGTGACGGAATTTTATCTTTTTTTTAAATTCATATACACACACTGACACACGCACATAAATCCGCCTATCGTTCTCTTCGCGTTTGAAGATCGCCGGCATTCGTCCTAGAAATCCAGGTATAGTCCGAACCCTATCCGATTTCGTTACCAGTTTCAAATCATGTTTTTCTCTTCAATCATTAGCAGTTTAGAGCATAGAGATCAGTCCATTGACTAAAGACTGGATTCCTAAATCCTGTTCAGTATACATTACATTTTAACATATTTTGTGCAGATCATTCATTGATTGACATCGTGTTGAGTTTTGATAAGTAGATTTGTTTTGTGGGTGTTGAAACTTGAAATTGTTTATAACCGTTTATTTCGAAAGGCAAAAAGGAAGATCAAAGCAATATTAATAATAATAAATCCCAAACACCCCTAGCTAAGAACATCTGCTAATGGCAGTTAGATAAAATTCCCAATTTTCTATCTAGGGTTACTAACTATCAAGTCCCTATATCAGTTGGTTTTTACCTTGTTGTATTACATGTTTATCTTTTTTATACAACTCTTGTTTGAAATAGGTCATTTTTTGGTAATTGTTGGGGGTGTGAGCTAACTTTTAACATTCTATGTGATCGCGGTTATATAGCTTTAAATGAGAGAATTGATAAGTAAATACCATTTTTAGGTGTTCTAGACATGTTTTTGGCTGTTTCAGGTTGATTCCTGGCTTGTTTAGGGCTAGTGTAGGTTGTATAGATGACAATTTTTGGCGTGAATTTATCCTGAAACTGCGCCTAGGGGGGTGCCTGGTGCGCTTTTGACAACATAGATTTTCAGTTACAAAAGCATATGAATTATATGTGGTTGGATTCTTGAAATTAGCATGCTTAGATATTTGTCTGTTGAAATCTTGAATGGAGGACATGATGAATTATGTTGTTCCATATCCTTTTATAATTGTGGGAGGAACCTATGTTGTCAAAATCCCTTCAGGCGTGCGCCTAGGCCCTTAGGCGAGGCGAGGCGCAAGAAAAGCGCCTTGCTGCAATCCAAGCCTTCCGGTAATCTTCGAGCGAGATTCCGGTCTGATTCCAGTGAGATTCCGGACAAATCCTTAAATTCTAGCAAAATTTTACAAATTCCGGGCAAACTGGTCTTAACAATCCAAAAATGGCCCGCATCTAGCCTAAACTAGCCCTAAACAATTCTAAAACATGTCTAAAACCTCAAAAATGGTATATCTGTGCCTTGCTTATTAAGCGCCTTGCGCCTTGAGTGCGCCTTTGACAACTGTGGGAGGAACTTAATTATTATATAAATCAACAATATGTTCTGAGATGTTAACTTTGCCATTGGTAAATGTCGGTTTAATAATTGATAATGAGTTCATCATTTGAAATGTTGTGTTAGAGTGCTTCACTTGCATTCCTTGAGATAGAGATGTAGCTTCTTGTTTAGTTCAATTAGTATACACTTGAATTCAGAATGTATATTATTTATCAAGCTACTACTACACCTAATTTGTAGGGATTAAACTCATTTCTTAGAACTCGCTATGACTACTGATGCTGGTAATGAGAACTGCCTTGGGTGGGCAGCAAAGGATCCATCAGGATTTCTATCACCATACAAATTTAACCGCAGGTTTGCTTCCATTTTTTGGTCAGTTTCTAGTTATATAACTAAATATTTTAATCATCTTTGAGAAAATTCAACAGGGATGTCGGTGTTGATGATATTTCAATAACCATTACACATTGTGGAGTTTGTTATGCGGATGTTAAATGGACTAGAAACGTACAAGGGCACTCCAAGTATCCTTTAGTACCCGGGTATCTAAACATATTCAAGATAATAATTTTGTTATCTTTTGTAGTGATGTCATTTGTGTCAGGTTGGCTCAACCTGAATAATGGCCATACGTTTATTCGTGTCAAGAGCATCAACTCTAACCTGTATACAGTTAAGATCGTGTAACCATAACACGACCCGTTTAACCCATTTATCTAAATGTGAAAAACGGGTTGACGAGTAGTAATCAAGTTGTAAGCTTGTTAATTAGGTTGGTGGGTTGTAATAAATATGTTAAACGGGTCGTAAACAGGTTAGCGGGTCGACCTATTCAATTAAATAGGTTGAACAAGTCAACCCAAACACAACCAGTTTATTTAAAAAGGTGAACCCAAATATGGCCTGTATATCAAACAGGTTAGATATGATAACCCCAAAACCTGACTATTTTCATGCCACCCCTAATCTTTTGTTTACTGCAGTCACGAGATTGTTGGAATTGTCAAGTGTGTTGGTTCAAACGTTCAACGGTTCAAAACCGGGGACCACATTGGAGTAGGCACATATGTAAACTCTTGTAGAGAGTGTGAATACTGTGATGATGGGCTTGAAGTTCAATGCTCAAAAGGGGCTGTATTCACATTTGACAGTATTGACACCGATGGCACAGTAACTAAGGGTGGTTATTCGTCCCACATTGTTGTTCACGAAAGGTAAGATTCTGTGTCAAAGAAAATTAACGATTTGAGTTTTGAAATGTGATTGTAAATATATATTAACGGTTAACCTGCAGGTATTGTTATAAAATACCAGAAAACTACCCATTAGCTTCTGCAGCCCCTTTGCTATGTGCTGGAATCACCGTTTGGACGCCCATGATGGGCCATAAGATGAACCAGCCCGGTAAGTCTCTAGGAGTGATCGGGCTTGGTGGGCTTGGACACATGGCCGTGAAGTTTGGGAAGTCGTTTGGGTTAAAGGTAACGGTTTTCAGTACCAGTTTGTCAAAGAAAGATGAAGCATTGAATCTTCTAAAAGCCGACAACTTTATCATCTCGAGTAACAACGAGGAAATGAAGGTGAAACCCGTTCTAGTAAATATTACTTGTACCACAAGTAATGTATCCTTGATTACTTGGCATTTTCATTTCAGGCAATGGAGAAATCACTCGACTTCATAATCAACACGGCTTCTGGGGATATCCCGTTTGATCAGTATCTGTCGTTGTTGAAAAGTGGCGGGGTACTGTCGTTGGTTGGGTTTCCAAGTGAAGTGAAGTTTCATCCAGCAAGCCTTAATCTAGGTAAACAATGACTTGTACCACAAGTAACCATCAAGAATCATATATTATATTAACATATGCAATTCAATCTATAGGCATGAAAAGCATCTCTGGTAGTATTACTGGTGGCACAAAACAAACACAGGAGATGTTGGACTACTGTGCAAACCATGAGATCTACCCAAACATAGAGATTGTCCCCATTCAGTATGCAAATGAGGCTCTTGAGAGGTTGATCAACAAAGATGTCAAGTATCGATTTGTGATCGATATTGCCAACTCACTTAAGTGAATATACCGGTTACTTGTTTCGAGACGAGATATATTGTATGATCATAAAGAAAAAAAATATAATAAACAGTATTTGAATTTGTTGGAAACTTGAAATTATTAAATATGGATATGTATAATTGTGCTTGGTTTTTAGAGTGAGTTTGAGACCGGTTTTGGATAATAGGAATTTCATTGAGTAATTTTTAACCACAAAAGTTCATATACAAAGATCCTAGATACCCGCTACGAAACAGATGTGTAATGAGTAACTGGCACTTGACGTGTAAGGCATCATGTCTGCATATACAATTCTATAATTTGATATTTGATACAATTTTAAAGTTATGAACGAGACTTTTCACTGGGTTACAGTTACCTATTAGGAGCTGTTGGGTTTCATGCATATGGTTTTAATTTTTAAAATTATTTTGTAACGGAAGCTTTGTATGCATGTCAAATAAAACTTTTGAAACAAACCTACCAACAGATTTGTATGTGAATAACAAAGAAATTAACACAACCATAGAGTGTTAAGAACCACAAACATTGAAGCGAAGTGGTACACCGTTGACATAGATGGATGTATCCACACCAAACAATGATCTTTGATCCTGAAGATGCTAGTCACTTGATCTTTTTAGCTTATGTGTCCAGAAAAACTCAATTCAGTCATGTATTGTAACAATGGTTTTTGACTTATGGAGGAAGTGTCTAATGAGCTCCATGCTATTAGAGAAGTTAATTACACACGAATTTGAAACAGATTCATGATCAAAATGGCTTCATTAGTTGAAGATATTTTGATTTATATGTGTTGAGATTGTAGTATAAACAGTTAGTTTTTATGTGTTCATGATACTTTTTGAGATCATTGTGGTTACCATTCAGATGTTGAATCAACAGCTAATAAAAAATAAAAACTTACTGAATCAACAGCTAAAAGTAATAAAAATTAAAACTTTCATAACTTCAGCATATATGGCCAAAATGCATGATAAATATCTAACAAAAAATATCATATTATTCCTACTTTAGCCTTCCCAATGGGTGTTTTTGCATTTTCATTGGTACGGACGGCTTAACATATTTTGGGGCTAAAAACGAACATTAAAATCGTGGTTTTTTATTAAAGTTTTTTAAATATATAAAAAAATAATAAAATGTAATTTTATGAAGCTTGAAAACGTATAATATTAATACAAAATTTGATAGATTATCATTTCTCTCTCTAAAAACATAAAAGTTGATAAATTAGATTGAAGTAGTTTCTTTAAAATTTTATGCCCTTAAAATTTGGGGGCCTAACATAGTTGCTTTAATTACATATAATTTAGAGCCAACCCCACAACAATTTCAAATATGCTACCTGAGTTGAGAAAACATGACATCCAAATAGAGCCAAAAAGTAAGTTCAGTTTACATGTAGAAATTATTCAAAAGGAAAGGAAGAATAACAAATCGATGCAACGCAGAAATAATTAATTATAGTAAGGTTTTGGTAAGGCAATAACTGAAATCATATATACTATTCTTATTTCACTAATTTATAGTTTGCATCAAAAGCAGATGATCTACAGTTTGGATCAAAACGACTTAAAAACGCGGATCTTTGTTTGCATAAATAACTTATGGAGACGAGCTTTATAAAATGAAATGGATGAGATTGCTTCGTAGATAATTTTCTTATTTATAACATTACTCTTACTCTCATTTACCAATGTCGCTCTCGGCGACCAGTAAACTTTTTTTCTTTTTGCTTTTCTCATATGCAGTTATAGAGGCCGGATTCGAGATCGGCAAATCTCCAAATAATCAAAATTGCAATAAACGTAAAAGTAAGACTTTGCTTCAATTTTCTTGATTCATTTCATCAACTAAGTGGTTTAAATACAAATTGAGGAACTAGAAACATGCAGAGAACAAAGTAAACGTGCAGACATCATGGGAAAACTACCATGCTAATCGTGGACTACCTAGAACTGAAAATAAACGTGGAGTATGCATGTGACTAAATAAAACGTGGCTTCCTTTGACTGGTCTTCATGGGTTCATAGACCGGATCATCCATAACGGGTCTACGGGTTACGGCGGATAGTCCGTATCATGCACCCTCTTAATTTGAATATTTTCAAATAATACACCACAACTTTTTAAATATTCAAATATACCTCAAAAAAATATTAATTTGTTATTATATTTAATATTTTTTCTTAGCGTCCAGGTATAAGTTTTGTTATACTCATTTACAATTATCTACCACCTGAACTTTGTAAAATATCAAAATTAGGTGTTTTTCCTCACCGACACGCCACATGTCACTAGAGGTGTGCAAAAAAACCGAAAACCGAAATCCGAATCGTATCTGTAACCGAAAAAAACCCGAACCGAGTTGTGAATTCGGTTTTCGGTTCGGTTATTAACCGTATCCGAATTGCGAATTCGGTTCGGTTAACGGATATACCTTTTTTTAATTCGTTTTATTCGGTTTGTTTGGTTAGATATATTTCCAATTCGGTTCGGTTTATTCGATTTATTTGGTTTATTCGGATATACTTTCCTTTTGAAATCGGTTTATTTGGTTTATTCGGTTGAATTCGGTTCGGTTAGAAAAGTTTCCAATTTGGTTCGGTTTGGTTAACGGATAAGG
Source organism: Smallanthus sonchifolius (assembly GCA_023525975.1). NCBI lineage: Eukaryota > Viridiplantae > Streptophyta > Magnoliopsida > Asterales > Asteraceae > Smallanthus > Smallanthus sonchifolius. The sequence goes on along the minus strand of JAKNSE010000034.1, from coordinate 3,363,082 downwards.
GTTAAAAAAAATCAAAACCGAATCAAAAAAATCGAACAAACTGTTAACCGAACCGATGAACACCCTTACATGTCACCTATCTTTTGGTAATAATTATTTTTTTTTGATTTTATTCTTTGGTTTTTTTACATTTCTTTTTATTGGGCTAACCGAGTCGTCGTAACTTCATACATTTCGTTTATGTATTTGATCGCGTTTAATTTTGTGCTTAATGACGTTATTATCACTGCCTCAACGGTTTAAGGTCTGCTTCCCTCCGCATAGCGCGGGGTGCTAATGTCATCGTACTTAATGACGCTAATGTAACAACCGCAACATGTGTAGCGAGATTCCCAAACACGCAGAATTAGTTATATATTTAGCTATGTTAATGTCACTATACAACTCAGCCGCAACGCACGGTCATAATTTCTAGTTTTATACTTAAAACATAAATATACAAATTACCCAATTTAAGAATAAACTATGTATAAATATATATTTAAAAAAATATACTTTTAAATTTTCAAAACATAAAACTTTACTCAAAACCATTTAAATCAGATTTACTTTTTAATATATACTAGAAATTAAGACCCTCGCGTTGCAGTGGGGTTAGTGACGATAACATGGTTAAGCACATAATTAGTTTGCGAATTTCTCTACACGTGTTGTGGTTGTGATATTAGGGTCGTTAAGTATGTAAAAGATAAATATAAAGTTGTGACGGTTAAGTGTAAATAAAAAAAATATTACGCCTAGCATGTTACGGCTTAAACATGACCTAACATGTATAACATTTATAGATTTGTATTAATATACGGAGATTTTGAAGATTGACATTAAGGAATGTTTTAAATGCAAATGCTGTAAATCCCTACTCTTTCCAAATAAAAAATAACCACTCCGGATTTACAACAATTTTTTTAATAAATAAAATTTTGTTGAAAATATGAGATTTGAAGAATTCAAGATTTAGTATATATATTATATAATTAATTAGCTTAGACTCCGTGTAATACATACGGGTGAAAATATAAATACATAAATTTCTCAAATTTTATTTATGTATTTTACAGGTGTAAAATTGTATTACTGTATACTAAGGATATATAACAAAATTCAAAATATGTAAAAAATAATATATAATTGGGTTTCGGAAATACGTCAATACTATTTAATGTAATTTGACTTTCATTTACTATTTGATTAAAAATAAAATTACATAATTAGATTTAAAAAAAATTATAATAAAGGATAATTTAAAATAAATGTGTTTTGTTATTATAATTAATAACTTATTAAAAGATATGAGTGTATTTAATAAGAGAGAGAGGCGGGAAAAGAATGATGATATTGAATATGGTGGTGACACGTGGCATACAAGAACCTTTATTTATTATATAGTATAGATAAAGGTTTTGGCGAGTCAATTTTTTTTCCTCTCTCTCATATTAATTCCATAAACTTTCTTTAATTATTTTTTTAATAAGTTTTTTGTGGAAAAGTAATTAATATCTATACTATATAATAAATAAAGGTTTCTCAATGCCACGTGTCGCTTCCACATTAATTCTTAGAAAAATTTTCCCGCCCCTCTCTCTTAATAAATACACATATTTTCAATAATAATATATTTTTAAACAAATTATTAATTATATTAATAAAACACATTTATTTTAAATTATCTCATATTATAAGAAATTTTGAAATATAATTATCTAGTTTATGTTTTCAATCAAATAGTAATGAAAGTCAAATTACATTGAAAAATATTTAATATATTTTTGAAACTCAATTATATATTAAATTTTACATATTTTTTTTATTTTGTTTGCTATTGTTACTATATGTATTATAGTTTTCCATATATAAAATATATATAAAGATTTAAAAATTTTTGTCTTAATATTTTTTCACCATGTGTATTACACATGTTCTAAACTAGTTATATAATAAATAAAGGATTTTCCATGACACATGTCGCTTTTATTTTCATTCTCATCATCTTTTTCCATTCTCTTTCTTTCTTATTAAATGTACATTATCTTTTAATAATAATATATATTTAAAGAAAGTATTAATTATACTAATAAAACACATTTATTTTAATTTATCCATTATTATAAAAACTTTGAAATCTAATTATTTAACTTTTATTTCCAATAAAATAATAAATGAAAATCAAAATTTTACATTAAATAGTACTTAACGAATTTTTGAAATTTTTACATTTTTTGAATTTTGTTTTCTATCGTAATTATACTGTAAAATATACACATAAAGATTTAAGAATTTTATTTATTGATATTTTTCAACCCGTGTGTAATACACGGTATCTAAACTAGTATGTCTATATAAGAATGCGTTCAAATGAGAATCATTGAAGTGTGTCAATACAAGTCGGAATCTAAATATATTTGACATTTTATGTCATTCAGTGATAAAATTTAAATAACTAAAACTTAATTTTTTTTCAACCAATATGAAGACCAAAAATCTCAAAAAACAGTTATTACACATAAAAGTGGTCGAATATGAAATAAACTTAGTGAACCAAAAATCAACAGTTATGAGAAAAAATGGGCCGAAATCAATACTTCTAAGCAAAAATTTGGACTTTTGGTTTGGATTAATAGGGGCCCAAACACTATAATTAATATGAAATAAACTTAATGGACCGAAATCAATACTTTTGAGTAAAAAAAATAGGGGGGGAGGGGCTGAACCCCCTCTGCCTCTTATATGTTCCGCCTTTAATGTCGGCAACGACTGTCTAAAGGTAACGAATGGGTGAATCTAGAGTATACACGAGTGACTAGAGGCATTACTATTATCGTTATTGTCAGCCTATGTGTAATGGTCTCCGTGAGACATGGGTTGACGTAGCGGGCGTGAGGGGCGTGGAACACCGCCCCGCCCCCGCGAGAGGGGGCGTGGGGCATGAGTGTTACATCTTTAAAAGGTCCCCTTAGCCCTTCGTATCCCGACTTTGGAGGCCCTTTGTCTCCGAAAGGTCCCTTGGCCTCTCTCTCCTGCCCTCTATATGGTGACTCGACATAAATGACTGATAATATTTTTTCCTTTTGTTACTTCGCTATGGTTATTTGGCAGCACGTTAGTAGTTGGTGCAAGATTAATCGATTATCGCTTTCTCGTTTCGGGATCTTTTAGAACTTCATAGATCGGCATTCACTGAGAAGATATATCAGGAGGTCTTCAAATGCATCATTCTCATCACATTTTGGTGTATTTGAAAAGCTAGATATGAGGCTCAAGCAGCTAATTAAGTCGAAGATATTATCGGGGATATAAAGTATTTAAGATTTTTATGGTTTAAAAATATATACAAACTCAACAATCTTCTTTGGAAGAATTGGATTAGTTTCAATCCTTGCGTTTTATTGCTCCCCGGCTTGGCCTTTTTCTAATAACATCCGCCTTTCCAAAAAACAATAATTATTTGACGCTCTATGTATTACATTTTCAAATATGTATTTGATGCAAGACTTTGGTCCCAAATAATTTAGTGTTATATAATTTTCTATTTTAGTTTTTAAAATTTATTATCTCTCTAATGTTGTAAGTAACATATGCATAATCTGCGTCCTAAATTTCTTGACCCAACAAACCAAATACCGCATTATTTAACACCGAAACAAATAATGTGAAACAAGTTATATGTGTCTTTCACAAAGAAGTTGGAGATAGATGCAAGTAATTCTTTGCACAATGTTGTTCCAAGTGACTAGCATCATATGCCCAAAACGAAATGTTTTAACCTACTCTAACTCTTTGATCTTTCCAAGAACCGTGTAGAATTTGTATAACGCATTTGTTGTAATTTCATTAAAAGAGTCAAATGTTTTAATCTGAGAGGTAGCGAAGTTATATTTTTTACATTCATTTTAACTATACTTTTTAAATTCGTTTTAATTATTACTAACTAGAGAACATACTAAAAGAAAACAACGATGTTTGATACCTCTGCTAACTGAATTTTTGGTCAGCATAAACCTCAACTACCCCGTATTCCTTCTAGTTCCGCTTATATATCCAATGATTGTTAACGTGATTAATACGATTTAAAAAGTATAAATATGTATACTTGAAAAATGGATATGAAGAAAGTTTTAACATATTGTTTGGCATATTATTTCCCAAAAGAGATGTAAAAGAAACGAACATAGGACTCTTTTGTTGGATATTTAGAATTAGTGGAACTACCTACATTTAGAAAAACAAACATACATTAAACAAAACATAATTGGTTTTGTGGGTTGTCAGTTTGCAAATAAAGAACATGTGGTTTTACAATAAGACTAGTGAGAATAAATCGATACAGAAAACGACAATGATAAGTCGATAACAATATTGATATTTATAGATAACTGAGATGTTGAAATAATTTTACATTATTATAATCATATTAATAGTTTATTTCTAATTTTAATCAAATCTATATCCATAGTATCTCATAAACAATGTTTTAAAAACAAGTTTTTAAATCGTATCGGGTTTGGCTCATAAATGATTCAACCGGTTATACTGGGGGTTTAACCAGGTTGTCTAATTAACCCTATAATTCCATAAAAATATAACTTCAACTAAAAAAATAATCCAAAAGTACATGATTTTATATTAAAAAATAATCCAAAAGTTAATCCATAATAAAAAAATAATTCAAAATCACTTAATTTTCCATCACAATTTTTAAAAAAAAAAGTGTACAATTGCTTTATATCATTGGAGTGTTAAATGCATCACGTTTACGATCACTTAAAAGATAAAGAGTAAATTACATAGATTGTTCTTTAATTATACTATAAATTACACTCTCTGTCCTTTGACTTCAATAAGTACACAAATTGTCCTTTTTTTAGATATTTTTGCACACCCTATGTCATTTACACTAATTGGTGTTAAGTTTTTCTGTTAAGTCTAGACACGTGCAAGGCACATAAGGGTAAAACGGTCTTTTTACCTACAAAATGACTATTTATGTAATTTCTATAACCCCATTTCATCTTCTTAAAAAAAAACCCTAACCCACCCACCCACCCACCTACGCACCCTAACCCCACTTAATCTAATTACCCTGCCCTGTTTCCCCATCTCCATTGCAGATTACAACCTTATGAAATTGCTTCCAGAAAAAGACGAATTATAAACAAAAGTTTTGTTCATTTGCACCTTTACAAAACTGCAAACTCCGATTGGATTGATTTGAACCTAAAGGTTTCAGCGTAAGCACTAAAAATCTCTTTAGCCAAAACTCCTGATGTTACAGTAAGCAAATTGTTGTTTTTTAATTAAAAGGGTTAAACAAAAACCCTAAGAAACATTACCCTAGAGACTCTTTAAAACGAAACTATGAAAAGGTGAATACTTGTATTTTATGTTTTCAAAACCATCAACAATTTTAAATTGTTATATGACTTGAATGAACTAATAAAACTATTGGTCGCATAAGGTGATATAATATATAGGGCTGACAAAACAGGTAATTCGTGTCTAAACAGGTCATAGGCGACGCGGATAACACAAGTATCAAATTTAAATACGACTCATTTAACTTCTTTATATCTAATGTTTATAAGACAGTTGTATCTTTTATGTATCAAGAAGGAGAAATGATGGAGTCTACCTTTTAATTTTACTTATTTTTGAAAATGTATAAAATTACATAGTGTACTTTTTCTTAAACAGGTTTAATCGTGTCTTAAACAGGTAAGAATTGCCAGCCCTAATATATAGTATTCAGATCATAGAGTCACGTATGATCATATACGTGTTACAGATGAAACGTTGTAACATGGCTAGGGCTATGGCTTGGTTGTTAATAACACGTAAGACCTATATCACGATGGGTGCAAAGCTGTGAATAACATAAAACAAAGATTGTCCAAGAAAGTACCTAGTGTGGCTGGTGGTTATACATTCGGGCTAGGTAGTCCGTTAGATGTGTAAAGTGTCATTAAAATATGGGCAAATTGTTCTATTTATTCAGTCTTGTCAGATTATAATAAAAGCATGCATGAATTCACCGGTTTATACTGATCAAATATTTTCAAACGTTTTACAGGTAACCAAGTATAAATGTGATTGTAGATATAGCTACAAAGAACGATGGATCCTTGATGTCATGAAAGGGAAAGTCCACCCTAGACATTAGTTGAAATGATGGCTCTATAAAAACCTTGGTTTTATAATAAACGTTTGTAAAACAATCAGGGTGTTTTTCCCTGTATATGTTAATGAAATGAAACGGGTGTTTCCCGTGTTTGAAAGATATTATGAGTTATGAAACTCAAGATTTATTTCGTTGTGGTAATAAAACTCTGATACAGTGAAATAAGAAATATGTACCAACTGTTGGTCGCACACCCGGGTAGGTTAATTCTGGGGTGTGATAGGGTCAACGATGATTTTTTTTCTGAGAAGAGCAATTCAACGTCGATTTGTGGTGGGGGATACCTCAGAATGTTCAGTGTCTTGGCTCAGAACAAATAAACATAACCCAAAAATCCCATTTTTTCTGATCTCCATCTTCATGTTTGGTGGTTCTGCATTCTCCATCTTCGTGTTTGGAAATTGAATTTTGTTTATAAAGATAAGAAATTCAAGTGAAACGAAATTGGGTCTGAGAGTGTGACGGATTTAAAGGAAAAAGGTGATGATTTACGACTAATTACGATTCAAGAAAAGGAAGAAGACAATAATGTTGATGATCTATAGCAGATGCACCAATTTCTAATTGCTGGATGAAGGATTTACGTTTCTTTCAATTGATTGGGGGAGTGTGGAGGCCGGATGAAGACATTGATGTTGCTGGATGAAGGATGTGTGTGTGGTAGGGAGAGAGGGGGTTATTTATTTTTAATATCTTTTAACTTATAAGTGTTTAAAAATAAATAAAATAAACAAATATATAAAAAGACAAAAATGTCCCTTGTTTAACATTAAAAAATGGATGGAGTTAACCAATTGAATGAAAATGACAAGTTTTGAAAAGCACAAGAATACACATGATAAAAATAAACTTTTTAAATGAAACTAATAAAAGTGAGCAAACCATAGAAATAAAAATAACAATTTAGGGGATGTTTGGGATTGATGAGTTTGAAAATGACTTATTAACTTATTGACTTTTTCAAAAAGTTAATAAGTTAAAAAAGTGTTTGGCATAAATATAAGTTATTTTTATTTTAACTTTTTAATAACTTTAAAAAGTTGTTTTTCAAAAGTTACAAATCCTAGCCTTTTAAACTCCTTTAAGACTTTTTAAACATAAAATTACCAATCTACCCGTCATTTACCCTACAATAAATATTTCTCGTTCTCTCATATGCTCGCAACTCTCCTACGTTCTCTCTTCGACGACTGCAACACGTTCTATTTGCCGGTGCAAATCGCCATCGCCGGTTACATCAGCGGAGGTAACTTCTCATACAAAAGAATGTCTTTTTTGGTCATTTTACAAAAAGGTAAGTCAAACACTTTTTAAAAAATAACTTATTGACTTACTGGTTTTTCCCACCACATAATCTAATCTAAACAGTTTTTTAAAAACTTCTATTAGAAAAGTAATAACTCAAAAATCACTTTTGAAGTTATATAAATAAACAATCCCAAACACTCTCTTACTCTTTACTTTATTAGAGAGGTACGTTTCCTAGGTTTATACCCAACATTGCTCGTCAAGATTACATTCAATTGAAATAGAAGTGCTACAACTCATTTTCAATTGCTATACAAGACGAATAAATTTTAGGATTTCCATTTTATTTATTAACAAAATTAAAAGCGAACATGAATAACATTATTATTCTAAAACTTATATAATTAAATTAAATAAAACTTATAAGTTTATATTCGATTATTACGATAAAATATGATTTTATATACTATATTATAAAATATTTATGTTGTCATATAATATTTCCTAAATTTAAAATTTGTAATTTTTGCCCTCAAATGATATTTTGATTACTATCTATTTAACTTGGGTCATTTTAATCATGATGTAATTAAGTGTCAATTTAATTTGATTATTTAAGAAGGTTGAGGTGGAGGAATTACTATATTGTAAGAAAATGAAACTACAATAATGTTAAAACTGAAATCAAATGAAATGGATTTTATTGTATCAGCTAATATATATGTAAGAACTCCATATGTATAAATGTGTTATGTGTATGTATAGCTTTCTTGGAATGTGACATTTAACTTCCAAGACAAACATTTTTTCCTAATAAAACATATGACAAAAAAATTGATGATCAAGAGAATTTGTTTAAAAGCTTTGGAAAAACTTTCCCACCGATGGTAGATCCAACGACGTTGAGCTCCAATCCTCGGTAACTATGTCGGTAGTGATGTTAAAATCATCGTTGTTGCATATGAATGGTTCAAAATCATGTTGCCATTGTAGACTTGAAAGTGTAGATGTGTCATTGCTCCAATATATATCTTGGGGTAATTCTTCATTTAGTATCTCTTGTAGCTCAATAAGGTTCGTGTTTTGAGCTATAAATTCGTCGATTTGGTTGTCTTCATTATTAAACGAAGGAATCACCATGTTTTGCAACTCAAATTGTTCAGTTAAATTACAAGATCGCACCTCATTCCCACTTGAAGAATCACCGTTCCCACTTGAAGAATCATAGCCTGTTACCTCATGATTCTGTTGATCTGAGTTTTGATTCAAAAATTTAGCAAACACATCAGCAAGGTTAATATTAGCTCGTTCAGGTGACTCGTTAGCAGGGTCACCACTAAAGCTAGAGTTATTAATATAACTCAAGCTACCACCCCCTGTTTGTAACAATCTAGCGGATCGTGATCGTCTGTTCTTCCGACACCCGCCACCAACGGGAACATTGCGAAGAGACCCGCCTTTGGTCCAATACCTCCTACAACCTTTACAAAAGTACCTAGGTTGTGACAAGCTATAGTTATTATAGTAGCAAAACTTTGTATTGGATGAGGCACATCTTGGACAATTTGGTGCAATTTCCACACTAGGTTTCCACCTATTTTCCATTGGCCTTTGTGGGTAGTGAATCATCATTTGGTCAAACATTTTTAGAGAGAGAGGGAAATGAAGAGAGAGAAATAGAGAGTATTTGTATTTGTGGCTTGTGGGGAATATAAAAGAAGATATATAGAGGGTTGATGTGGTAGGGTGGCGTAGGGGGTAGGGTAGGGTAGGGGTGTGGGATCATGGGCGGTTGGGTTCAGGAGCCGTTAACGAGAAGGAAGGGCGTTAAATCTTGATCTCATTTTCACACAATAGTGTGTGTTTGTGAGGTTATTTAGGCTAGCAAAACGTGAGGGTTTGAAAAACATTTTTTGTATACAAAATAATTATTAAATATTATAATTTTTCAAGTCAAAATGAGTATAAGTTATTAAAGTTTAAAGGGTAACGTAGTCACGTATGTAGATTATTACTACAAATATATAGTTTACATAAATACAGTTTGTGAATTATGACAATTGTATAATTTGTATTTTAATGTAATTTTTTATAAATTTAAATATTTCTGAAAGTTAATATATTTGAAGTTTATTAAATAAAAGAATCGTTTTTTACGGCTCAGAGAATGTTAATTTGTTGCCTTGACTTGTAAATTATTCATAGGTTGTTGTGCATTGGTGTCTTGGGTTTGTTGATTTAAGTTATTGGGAAATGCTAGTTGTGTACTTTGAATTGTGACGATGTTACAAGTCAAACATCAAGGGGTTGGCATTTACTGTGTAAATGACCAAATGGTCCTCTTCTTGGTCCTTTTTTTACGTTACTCCTAATCCAAAATTACAATAAATAATTTAGCTTATGACTGATTTTGAATTCATAACCATTCATCTAAAGAACACGAGGTTTTATAAAGTAGGTTAGTCTTAAATTGGCCCTCTTTTTATTTTTTAATAACAAATTTATCATATTTCTACTTTTAAATTACACTAATAAATTTATCTAGTTTCTGAGTTTGAACTCATGAATTTCCACATAAAAAACAAGAGATTTTACGAAGTGGACTAATCCCAAATCGACCCTCTTTTTTACTAATGGGTAAGTAGTATCTCTAGGGTTATTTTTTAATTAATATATGCCGTCTTAAAAAATTGTTTTTTGGTGAGAAATAAATTTATGTGAAGTTGATTCCATAAGTACCATATTTGATATTTGTATTTGAACGAATTTAAAACGAACATCACTTTTATCTACCAGAGTAACTAGTGGTATATTTTATTGAAAACCATTTTTGACGGTTTATCCGAGTTTTGTACAAAATTTTCTTCATCTAAAGTCTTGATTTTGGGTTCGAGTATCACTTGTAGCAAAGCAATTATTTAGGTTAAGCTAGGGGGTTTTCAAGTTGTCGGTTTCCTCTTGGTTTGAGGGTTGGATCCGGATTGGTGGGATAGTTGGACCCGATTTATCTAACTTCTCACAAAAGGATTTTAGTGCCTTGATCTTGACTACGAAGATTAGCATTTAATATTAGTGATTTTGATTGATTCTACTTTTACCGTAAAAAGGTGTGAATCGTGGATTTCATTTATTTACCTGTTTAATTTGTTTTCTTTTTATTATCAATTTTGATTTCCTTTTCTATAGAACAAATTATAATTTTTGTCCTTTATGTTTTTTAAAATTATGGAATGAGTCCTTTAAATTTTTAGTTTCACTCAATATTTTTTATTTAAAAAGTTCTCTCATTTATTGTCTTTTTGACTAACCAAAGTTAAATATCTCTGTTAAGTAAAGGCAATTATTGTTTTTTAACCCTAAAAGACAATTCTTGTAATGTAAAGTTAGTTTATTTTTTCTTTTTCTTTTATACTTCATTTATCACTTTTATTTTGTAGATTTTTTATTTTATTAATTAAGTAACCATCTTATTTATTTTCTCAAGATATATTTATTTTCTCTTGTTTGAATAAATAATATATTTTTCTCACTTTTAATTAAAAGGTTTAAAACTTTATTAATTAATTAAGTAACTTATTTATTTTATAAAATATTTTTTTTTAATATTTTTATAATTTATTTATTTTCTTTTTTATTAAACTATTTACTTTTATAATTTTACAATTATTATATTTCTTTATACTAAATGTTATGGTGTGAAGGGATGTTGCCGGTTGTGTTTGGGGTATTGGAGGGCGGCGATCAAAGAGAGATAAAGAGGGCTCGCCAGCCTCTAAAATTGGATGTGAAATTGCACAGATGGGTAGTCGGTGGTGGTTTTCTTCTTCATTACCATTACCTAAAATCAAGAACTCAGGGAATCAATCCATTCGGGAAAGAAAAAAAATCAATTGTAATCATCTCCTTCTACTTTCTATTCGTCGATTATTTATTGATGTAAATTTGTAGGAGTTCCCTTGATGGGTTGCCGGAGTTGTCGGATGATGTTTTATTGATGTAAATTCAAGAACTCGGGTTTATTTATTGGATTTTTTTTATTGTCACATCTGTTTTATTCAAGTTCAGGGTGATGATGGATGATTAGGGTGTTGTCGAAGTTCCCTTGATGGGTTGCCGGAAAATCGAACACAACGTGGACAGTGGGATGAAGAAGAATGGTGGAGTGGTGGGACTAATAACACATATATAATACTATTTGTAATAAATTTTAATAAATAAAATAATTTATTAAATTTATAAAACTTAATTAACAAGAGTTGTCCTTTAAAAGTAAAAAGACTAAAATGCCCTCATGCGCAGTGCACATGAGATGACTTAACTAGAAAACTTAACTTTCGTTAGTGGAAATGACAAAATTCGTAAGAACTTTATGAAATAAAGGACAATAAGTGAAATTCAAAACTTTAAACGGTAATACTTTTTTATACGTATTTGATTATCACTTGTATATATAATCCCTTTTAATTATTTTAAAACATTATATATTATTTAATTTTGTTGTATTTTTTATGTATGTCTAAGCTTTTTTTACTTAAAAATTATAAATTAATTATAACGTTCTCCGGTTCTTATATCCGGTCCGACCGATCCGATCGGTCCAACCATCAGACCGATAAGGTGTCCGGTTCGTTGTCTGGTCCGGTTATGAAAATATTGATTTAAATGACCCATTCTATAATTTAAAAAAAACCAAGAATAAAAATTATAATTTATTCTTAGAATTTTCATATAAATATGGTCCAGGTGTATCATTGCTTCTCATGACAAATATATATTTTCTTTATAAAAAGGTAACTTTTTCATTTTATGTTTTCACATTACCCATCAATGCCACGTAAACATAACGGATGTTTTGAATAAAAAATGTAAAAAGTATGACAAAAGTTATGAATTTACAAAAGTTATGAATTTAAATCACTGAATTATTTAAAGCATTTATATAAGTTTCGTAATCTTTTTAAAAATAACTAGTAACTTAAGTATAATTACAAAAAAAACGTTTTGTGCAACACTTGCTATTATACTAAATTAATATTTTAAAACTCAATAGTTAAATTGAAAATTAGAAAGAAATAACGTCAATTTAAAAAAATATATTCTTAACGAAAAGTAGTCATATGGGTGAGTGGAAGCCCAAACATGTTTGCACGAGTAAGATCAGACTTTCATATTAAGTAAAATTAAAATAATAAATTAAAAGGCATAGGGATCAACAAAACCCAATGAAGTTGTAACGTCGCAAACACATGTTACATTGCACATGCTCACTCACCTACGTGGCTATTTTCCATCCATTTACATTTCATTTTCATTTCAATTTGTTCCAACTAATAGCATCAGCACTTACGGTGAAGGGTGCGTCTAACTCGGTTTGAGTCAAGTAAGAAAGAGACAAGCCGGGTAAACGAGGAACACCGTCCACATCGATTCGAGTTGCATGTCCGGGTTAGATGTCCGAGTGAATTTACTCGGGGGTGTGGAGTGGGTTGGTGGATCCCCAATGGCTATAATGCCGTCAATACACATAAAAATATTATATATATATATATATATATATATATATATATATATAGGGTTAGGATAAAATAAAACACCTCCTTAGATGTGAAACCTTTGAAACTTTTGTTATAGTCATTGATCATTATAACTTTAATGGCTGAGATGGTTTTATTGGTTTAATCACATTTTTATAATTTTTTAATAACTTTAAAGTATAAAAGGGTAAATATGACTTTTACTATTGAATAGCTTTTTGGGTTCCCTATGCTACAATCTAATCACAAACATGTCTTTTTAACTTATGAAACCACTAAATTTTTTAAAAGAGTTTTATATCTATTCTCTTTCATCATATCATCTTCCCAAAATAAACAAGAAGAAGAATGTTACAGGTTTGTGATTTCTTTGATCATATGAAACTAGAAGAAGGTCTTCATCAACATTGAAGACGAAGGAGTTGGGAGAACTTCAAAATAAAATGAAAAAAAATCGTTCAAGATACTTTACAAAGAAGCTCCGAAAAAAAAGCGAGCAAGATTCTTTCGAAAAAAAGGTGGAAAATTGAAGAAATCGTTCAAGATTCTTTCAACAAGAAGGTGAGGTTTTGATATTTTTTTAGCTTTGTGTGTTTTATTGCATAGATGGGGTTTTAATATATTTTTTATTTTAGTTCACCCTCTTTTTTCCTTGGTAACAATCATGCCATACAGCCAACAAATCAAATTCAAAATCAAAAATCAAACTTTCGTATGCAAAATGCAAAAAGCCAAAATGTAGAGAGAGAGTGTGTGGCACAATCGATGAAATGCAGAGCAACCACGTTTTCGTTTCCATTTCCATTTGAAGATCGTTGACCTCATGCCATATACATCGGAACTTCAGGTTACTTAGTTTTTATCTTATGCGGGTTATTCATTTTGTGGGGATTAATTGAGTTTCTAAAGATTTAGGTTTTTGTTCTTTAGGCAGGCAACGGTGATGACAGAAGATGCGACCCATTTTTTTACATGCCGGTCAAGTTTGGAGGTTCTAGAACAACCGATGCATCATTTTGAGTCGTTAGGTAAGATTACACTTTTAATTTAGGGTTTTCTCAATGATTTCTACCTAATTACATATTTACTATCCAGAGTTTATGATATTTTACTCATGCAGATTTTTCTCTTTTAAAGCTGATTAATCTAAAAGGATGACTCGATGATGAATCTGGGATGGTGGTGTGGTTTATTTGACAAAGAAAGGCTATGTAATGTTTATTCTAGTTTTGCTTCTTATATTTAAACCTCAATATTATGTTAATTTACTTCCAAGGATAATGTATTTTATTTAACATGTAGCTTTTCGCATGTAACTTCGAAATGTTAAATATGTAACTATTATGTTACAAATATGTAAAATGAGGATGCATATATGTAACTAACTTGGTAACATATATACAAAAACTATAGTGGTAGCACATATGTAACTAGAATGTTACACATACGTAAATAGCATGTTACATATATGTAATTGGATTGTTACGCATATGTATATATGAGTAATTTGTTCACAAACAAAGGGTTGAGATTCTTTTTTGTTCTTTTTTATTTTTTGGATCGCTGGAACTCGTTTGTGACATGGCATTTATATATGAGTAATTTGATATTTTATAGCATGTATCGCTTTGAGTATATATTGTTTTTTATGATGTGGTGTCTTTTTGATGGTTACATATGTAACACTACAATGTCACACATATGTAACCAACTTGTTACGCATATGTGACTTAATAAAAAACAAATATTCCACATGCGTTGTGAAAAAATCATCTAACAGTTGGGTGTGTTTTAAAGTAGTTTAATTATGTCCTGAGGTGTCCACGTGCTCTAGGAAAGTTCATATGTGACTATCACATTACATAATGTAACATTGTTACCTACATATGACATTGTTATCTACATATGTAACCTTTTTGTGATTGTTATCTACACATGTAACATTTCGATAGTCGGTCATGTAATATGCCTAGTTACAACTTACATATGTAACCTTTATGTGATTTTTTTTTGTAGATGGGTATATATTTTAATTTGAATAATACTTTTTAAAATGACATATTTAAAGTTCTGGATATTTTTTAAATGACATTTTCTTTTGTAGAATTTTTTTTAAAACATGATTTTTAAAAACGAGACCGTGTTACATATATATAACCAGATGCAGGTAACTAATGTAACATTGTAATGTTACGTATTTACCGATCATAAAAGCAAACTAATAATGTTACATATAACTGCAAAAATGTTACACGTATAACATTGTAACACAAAATCCAAATAAAACAGTTGTATACACGCCCTAATATTTGTATTTTGTAGCATATCACCGGAAAACATATGGAAAAAAAAAAATTAATCACTAATCAATATAAATTATATGAAAACAAGGTTTTTGTAAAAAAAAAAGAATTTTTGATTTTATTTAGTTACATATGCAACTATCAATGTTACACATGGCGTTGCAAAAAGTTTACAAGAAATCAAACCGAAACTTATTTTTAAATGAGACTTTTCTAAAACGAGACATAAAAAACGCATTTTTACAAAAATATGTAACTATCAGTGTTAAATATATAAATTTCAATAGTAAAAACAAGAGTTTTTTTTAATTAAAAACGAGAGTTTTTTTTAAGTAGTTACACATGTAAAATTTGGTAGTTACATATGAAATGATGTGAATCGTCGTCATCTACTGAATTCCCGACTACCAAATGAAAAGATGTGAATCAAACTAAATTAAACGTATAAATTCTAGAAAAAGAAAATACATATTTAATATTTGCATAATATTCTAATCCAACTTATAAGGATCGAAAATAAAAACAAATATATAACTTTCTTATTGTGAAATCAACAAAAATATCATAATTTATTTGCAATTAATTAAACCTTTTTTTCAATCTCTACACCACCGTTTCTCTGCCCTGTGTCCCTGAATACCCAACTTCAAAATGAAAGGTTGTGAATTAAACTAAATTAAAAGTATATATATTCCATAAAAACAAAATACATATTAAATAGAGTAAACTGTCATTTTCGTCCCTGTGGTTTGATCAAAATTGCCACTTTCATCTAATAGTTTGTTTTTTTGTATCTGGGTCCTCATGGTTTTAAAATATTGTCATTTTCATCCTCGTGGTTTTAAAATATTGCCACTTTCATCCAGTCAGCTAACACCGTCCGTTTTTCTCAGTTAAATGAGGGGTATTTCAGTCCTTTTACTTATTTGTTTTATTTTTTCATCTTTTTTACTCTCACTTTTTAATCATCCCCAATTTAACCTCTAATTTAATCATCCACCTGCTGGCCTTCTTCCTCTTTTCCTGACCAGTTTCCGACGAGCACCACTGGAACACCTCCGTCGTTTGTTTCTATGATTAAAAAGTGAGAGTAAAAATGATGAAGAAATAAAACAAATATGTAAAAGGACTGAAATACCCCTCATTTAATTGAGAAAAACGGACGGTGTTAGCTGACTGGATGAAAGTGGCAATATTTTAAAACCACGAGGATGAAAATGGCAATATTTTAAAACCACGAGGACCCAGATACAAAAAAACAAACTATTGGATGAAAGTGGTAATTTTGACCAAACCACAGGGACGAAAATGACAGTTTACTCTATTAAATATTTGTATAAGATTCTAAACCAACTCATAAGGATCAAAAATAAAAATATAATTTTCTTATTGTGAAATCAACAAAAATATCATAATTTCTTTGCAATTAATTAAACCACTTTTTCAATCTCTCCACCACTATGTCTCTGTCGTATGTCCTCCACGCCTGTTTGTTCAACCAAATCAGAAGAACAATTCGCACCATGATGGTCACCGATGTGACTTATCTGTGCTAGGTGACGAACCAACAACAAACGATAATAAACGATTCTAAATCAACAGCTCTGGGTAAGATCTTCACCCAACCAAGATATTAGCTTGCAATCTTTAAAATTGCGGTGTTAGATTTCCACTCCGAAAAACCCCTCAACGATAACAACTTCTAATGAGCACCGATTGAGGATGTCTCTTGGATGAACAGACCCACATGGAGGTTAGTGTTCTTAAGTAAGGAGAAGAAGTCTTGGATTTGTGTTTTCAAAAAAGAGATATATGAGAGAGAAAAAGAGAATTTGCGTTTTCGAGACTTGAAATGAAGTTACGGAGAAATGAGATCATTAAATTCTAGATAAGATGTCAACAAAAAAATGTACAACTTGAAAGATGTGAAGTACCAAAAATACCCTTAATACTCAAAACAAGAAAGGTGGAAAATGTTGAAATATGATGATGTGGCCGTGATGTGGCCGCTTTTGAGCCATACAATGAGGTTGTATAGGTTTCATAACTTAAAGTGGGTTATAATTTATACTTCCCTTATATATATATAGGGGACGTATCAAATGAAAACTCTGTGTTATTGTGTAAACCCTTAAACTCTATAACAACCACTCATTTTTTTTTCTCTTTTAAACCATATATTAAAAGCCTGGAGGGTACATTAGTAATTTCATTCCCCTTTTCATCTTGACCAAGTTCAGACTCTATAACATGCGTGGTTTCAGAAACAAGTGGAGACCCATAACCCATCAGACCTCTATCCGACCTATGAGAAACAAACCCTTACCTTCAAAGATCTAATCGCCCCCTTATTTACCAATTTCTTGTACGATTTCGGTGGTCCAGAGATGAGTAGAATATATATCCTTCAATCGTGATTTGCAGATCTGAAAGATCTCTCCTTCGATCGTGATTTGCAGACCTGAAAGATCTGAGTGTAAATCTCGTCGCCGCCGCCTTCCTCACGAAAGTGAAACCAAAGATCGGAATGCATCCAACTCACCGTCTGTGAGGCCCCAATCCCAGGGGACCTCACGTATTGGATTTACTCGTCAACACATAGCACTTTAAACATAAGACATTCATTAACACAGCGGAAACGATTTAAACTTCTCTACATACGCAGCGGAAACATAACATGTCTAAACATAACTGATCAAATACAACTGAAACTTGTCTTAATCAACATAATCAAAAGAAACATAAACAGGATGCCAACTGCTGGTCTTCGGGTAACTCTTCTCTCTAAGCCCAGCATCCACTTCCATCTACTGCCTCCTACACTTAACTGATGTGCATACTAAAAATCAGCAACGCTGAGTGAGTTCTAACGTTTACTGTAAATCAATTATACAAAAGATTTACTAAAACATATATACTGCCAATAAGGCTAACCTTAACACACTTTGCTTTTAAAACATATATACTGTCATTAAGGCTAAACTTAACACACTTTGCTTTTCAAACATATATACTGTCATTAAGGCTAAACTTAACACACTTTACTTTTCAAACAGTTTAAAACGTATAATAAACCGTCAATTCCTCTTTACTGTACTGCCCTCATGGCTTACATCCATGAACCGACAAGTACCTGGTCAATGCCCCCATGATCAACGACCATGAACCGACAATACCGCTTATCCGTCAATTCCTTGTCACTACTGTACCGCCCCCATGGTCAACAACCATGAACCGACGAGTACCTGGTCAATGCCCCCATGATCAACGACCATGAACCGACAATACCGCTTATCCGTCAATTCCTTGTCACTACTGTAACGCCCCCATGGTCAACGACCATGAACCGATGAATACCTGGTCAATGCCCCCATGGCTTACATCCATGAACCGACAATACCCTGGTCAATGCCCCCATGGCTTACATCCATGAACCGACAATACCGCTAAGGGGAGGTTGCGTGGACCTCCCGAGCAACCGCCGTCACTCATCCCAGTTGTACAACTGTTAACGAACCCTAAGGTTCTTACTAATGGGTGGAACCCATATCTGACATCTTGTACAAGTAACATCTGTCCCAAGGACCTTTACAAACTGGTACTCATTCCCGAAGGAAAGCTGTTCACTTTACTGTTCATAAAACTTTCTAAAACATAGCTTATCATATATATCATGCCTTTGTTTATGTATATGAAAATATAGTAAACGCTTGCCCAATGATATATCTTACTTTACTGAAACATAGCTTATCATATATATCATGCCTTTGTTTATGTATATGAAAATATAGTAAACGCTTGCCCAATGATATATCTTACTTTACTGAAACATAGCTTATCATATATATCATGCCTTTGTTTATGTATATGAAAATATAGTAAACGCTTGCCCAATGATATATCTTACTTTACTGAAACATAGCTTATCATATATATCATGCCTTTGTTTATGTATATGAAAATATAGTAACTTGCCCAATGATATATCTTACTTTACTGAAACATAGCTTATCATATATATCATGCCTTTGTTTATGTATATGAAAATATAGTAAACGCTTGCCCAATGATATATCTTACTTTACTGAAAACATACTAGCACATATATCATGCCTTTGTTTATATATATGAAAATATAGTAAACGCTTGCCAAATGATATATCTTACTTTACTGAAAACATACTAGCACATATATCATGCCTTTGTTTATATATATGAAAATATAGTAAACGCTTGCCAAATGATATATCTTACTTTACTGAAAACATACTAGCACATATATCATGCCTTTGTTTATGTATATGAAAATATAGTAAACGCTTGCCAAATGATATATCTTACTTTACTGAAAACATACTTTTGCCTCTTTTAAACCTTTCACTAAAACATGGCTTTTCTCTTCAGTTTATAATATATAAAATATAATAAACACTTTACACTAAGTATGCACACCACCCCTAAAGAAGGCAAAAAGGGGATTAGAACTCACCTGATAAGCAGTTCTGAAATACTCTTAGCTGGTTACGGCGCGTCACTAATGTCACCCACGATCTGTTATAATAAAGCCGTACTTGTAAGGTAGTGCTCCTAGATGACACTAGACATCTCTATGCTTAAACCTAGTAGTTTCGATGGATTTGCACCTATCGAAACTAGGTAGTTTCGATGGGTCTGCACCTATCGAAACTATGTAGTTTCGATGGAGTCTGAACATATCGAAACTTGTAGTTTCGATGGGTCTGCACATATCGAAACTATGTAGTTTCGATGGAGTCTGAACATATCGAAACTTGTAGTTTCGATGGGTCTGCACATATCGAAACTATGTAGTTTCGATGGAGTCTGAACATATCGAAACTTGTAGTTTCGATGGGTCTGCACATATCGAAACTATGTAGTTTCGATGGAGTCTGAACATATCGAAACTAGGTAGTTTCGATGGGTCTGCACAGATTGTCTTTCTAAAAATCTGAAGCTTTTGCATGCGAGTCTGATCGAGTCAGTATCTCAACTTTTCTTAGATCAAAATGTTCGGTTTCCATTCTAGATGCTATACCTAAGCTCATTTTCAAGTTCCATCCGCAAAATCGTTGCCTTTTTATCCAAAACTCGAAAATCCCAAAAACGAACTAAAACTCAGATCTAAGAGAATAGGTTACCTGAAATCGCTTCTCCTTCACAGCTAAACGGTCCAGATACGTATGCCCACAGTCCTATGAGCTCGGATTTGAAAAAACGGGACTTTCTCTCTCTAGACTCTCTCTCACCTTCTCTCTCTAGAAACAAAATGATAGTGGAAATGAGAGCTTTTGGCTGATCTTGAGGCTTATAAGGGCCCGACCCTTGCCCCTTTCGGCCCATACACCCCGGCCCAAGCCCGCTTCCTTTCTTTTTAGTTAAGTTTTAAATTCCTCGTGAATTCTCTCGTGCTCTAAAACTCGGGATGTTACACCGTCCCCGCCAGACCAACTGCCGCCACCTTCCTCGACCATGAAGGCAACCACGAAGGCAACCACCTCACCATCTCTCGTGTTGCAGATCTGAGAAAAAAAATATAAAGGTTTCACCCTCTCTCATTTTTTTTTATGCTTTTTACCCTCTCGTTGTTTTGAGTTCTGATTACAAGAATACTTGTTTGGGTTTTTACTTGTTGATTTGTTTTAGTTTAATTTCAACATTTTTTATTTGCTTTTTAGTTTGATTTCAACAGGTACATAGTACACTTGTTGATTTGTTTTTAGTTTGATTTAAACATTTTTTTTTCTGTTTTGTAACACCCCTGGAAATCTAGCGATCCAAATTTGAAACTAAAAGAACATGGAATCTTTAAAAAAGAAGAAAAATAACCTTTTGTTATTAAAGATCTTGAAAGGCAATCATATTTATATTCTGTGGTGGGTACATTTAATGTTATTGGTACATGTGTATGTTTGATTTACACCAAGTAAGCTACACATGTTTATATTCGATTTACACATGTGTATGTTCGATTACATCAAGTAAGTTACACATATTTATATTCGATTTACACACATCTCATGTTATCTCTGAGTTCTTGGCCACCGATACACTAAATAACTTTAGTGTATCTTGATTCTGTTTTTTGAATTTCAGGTAGAAGATCTTCAAGGTTTGATATACAAGTAAGGTTTTGATACTTGATAGTTTGATTCTACAATTGGTTTTGATTTTCTACACATGTGTATTTTGATTTTATACATGTGTATTTGATTCTTTTTTGTAAGTGCAAACTGAATTTACATGTGTAAAAAGTTTTTATCTATGTGCATTTGATTTTATACATGTATATTTAATGTTCTTTCACACATTGTAATTATGTAAACATATTTTTTCTGGTCTGTAAAGATATTTTGATATTCTGGATGTAAGTTATTTTTCTGATTTGTTTATATAGGTTGTTATATATGTTTATTTGATAATAACACATGTTTATTTGATAATTACAAATGTGTTTTTGATTTTTACACAAGTTAGTTCTTGTTGGATCTAGATGGATGACAAAAGTTCAGATCAAAAAATATGTTAAATTATTATTTAATAAAAAGAAAACAGGTCATGTGTATTTTTTTAAATGTTAAAACCATAAATTAGTAAAAAGAAATATAATGTATTATCTATTTTGTAAAAAAGGAAAAAAGAAAAAGTAGAATTACCTTTTTACCCCTTTATTTAATCTGAGCCACAATTTTTTTTATTAAATATATTAAAAATTCAGAATTAATTACAGCCACATGTTAAAATAATAAGAAATGAATGTGTGGTCAGAAATGAGTTTAAGAGTTTTCACAACAACTCAGGATTTTCATTTGATACGCCCTATATATATATATATATATATATATATATATATATATATTTCACTCTTCCCTTTAAAACAAATCACTCTTTTCCACCTATATATTTTTTTAAAACCCCTATTTTTTTAACAAATTTTCTTCATTCAATTCTAGCATTCTTGATTTGCATTCGCGATTATCTGATTTTAGTGGTTTTGATGATTTTCTTTACGACACTTCCGAATCAAGTGGCATTGAGTTTTTGTCCAAAGTTGCCGCTGCGGCTAGAGAGCTTGAGGATACGGCATAATAAAAAAAAATTGTGTACATCGTGATCGTGAAGTTGCTAACACGGTACTGTTGAACGATTACTTCGTCGAACACCCCAAGTACGACACAGATTCTTTTAGAGGGAGATTTCGCTTACCGAAAGATTTGTTTTTTAAGCATTGCCAGGGATCAAGAGACACACTTTTCTTGTTGAACATTTTGCTACACTACCGGATTGGGCCAGCAGCGCTCCGGAAGACGATTATGTTTAATTTCTCGGTTTTTTTAAACTACTCAAACTACCCATTTACTCGGATTTCATTGGAAACACCCTACTAATTTACTCGTGAGGATATGTCAAAATCAAAGAAAAATTTTGTACATCATGATCGTAAAGTTGCTAACATAGTTCTGTTGAAGGATTACTTCGTCGAACACCTCAAGTACGACGCATATTCGTTTAAAGGGAGATTTCGCTTACCGAAAGATTTGTTTTTAAGCATTGTCAGGGATCAAGAGACACACTTTAGACTACGATATGATCTTGTTGAACATTTTGCTACACTACCGGAGTTGGCCAGTAGCGCTTCGGAAGACGATTATGTTTAATTTCTCGGTTTTTTTTAATTTGTAACTTGTTATTGTATTTTGTTATTTTTAGTTATCTTTTGTATTTTTAATTAATAAAAAATTATGTTTTTTATTTAAATGTTTATTTTTTTTAAAGTTGGGGAGTAAATGAGTAAATTAGTAGGTTGTTTCCAATAAAATCTGAGTAAATGAAAGTAGTTTTGAGATGACAGAATTCTATTGGACAGTTTGGTAAGTAAATTTTTTTGGTGAGTATGGTGCCCCCTTCACCCTTAAGATTCACTGATAACCTTATAACTTTTTAAAAAAGAGGTCATGAGTTTGAATTTCGTTTGAGATAAAATGTTTAGGTTAAAACATGGGTTTTTCTAGTTGTGAATTTCATTCTGTTCTTCGGACGGAAAGATGATCCGTTTGTAAGGATGATCCTGATTATCCGCGCCTTTGCTGTTTAAAAAAATAGTTAGGTTTTCATGCCATTAAAAAAATTAACAAAAATAAATATAGCTAGGTTTTCATATTCGTACCGAAGGTGGGAATGAGAGTCAAACAAATCACTAATTAGGTTTGGTTACATAGATATGAACAATATTTCTCGGGGTTGTATGTGTTAAAGGGTCGTATAAACAAAATTAATAAAAATAAAATATAGTTAGGTTATTAGGAGTTTCCTTTGACCGTTTAAGTTGGGTTAAAGGGTCATACCAGGTTTGATTTTCTTTTAAATTTTCATAAAATAATTTAGGTGAGGGTTAACGGGTCGTTTGGTTGAGTTATGTATTTCACTAGTTTTAGGTTCAGATTTCCAATCGCTCAACCTTCTTTGAGTTTCTTCATATGTTTGAGCATTGCTCGTTCCAATTCGGTTCTTTCACGCAAACTTCGTTGTTGTTTGAAGCTTGTTTGGCGGCAGACCTGTCGGTGTTGATCCGTAAAAAAAATTATTATAAATACGCCTCAAACCTCACTGTTTTTCATATTATTCGTTCTTGATCTTTATCTGGTGGTAAAGTTTATAGATATTACCAAATGTTTGTTGGAATTGATGGATTTGGAATTCTATTGTGGAAAATGTGACATTGAATACCTCATATGTGGTAATGTGATGGTAATAGTGTAATGGAATTGGTGGTTTCAAAATTAAAAATCGACTATACATGTGGTGCCAAAGGAGTATAGAAATGTCGGTTGGTTTTGCAAACGGTCGCTTGGTTTAAACATGCTCAAATGTGGTCTATTAAATTTGGATTTGGTGGTCTTATAATATTTCGGCATAGTGCCCCAAAATGTTATCCACTTGTGTGCTCAAAACGTGAAATGTCTATGGTGTACATCATAGAAATATCGGTTGGTTTTGTAATCTACTTACCTTTTCAAGGATGAACAATCGGATCTACACAGATTGTACATCTTTCTTAGTATATCCAGATAATAGGTAGGAGCATAAACTGAAGCATTATAGAGCTACAAAGATAGTTATTAAATCGTTAGCACCGCATAAAAACATTCATCCTATAATAATTGTTAATACGAATAAGAGAAACTCTGTTATAGTCATTTATGTACATTCAACGTACTCTACGGATAGAGGAATACATAGAGTTGAACATAGTAAAATAAGAAATTGAAAGATTTCGTTGAAATTGTTCGTTTGAAAATTTCCCGAAAAGCTAATCACGGGTTCCTCTTTCCATCGGGACAATAGGGCCGTTATGCTACTTACTAAACTTGTTGAATACATGAAATATAACCAAGGTATGTTTTTTTATCAGAGGTTGAATCGATCATTAGAAGAAAAATTAGGCCAAAATTTAGGATACACCTCAAAAACCTAAACCCTCCCATCCCTAACCCACGAAGACCTAAACCCTCCTCACCCACCCCCACCTCACCCCTACCTTGCTAGTTTTTTTTGCCTTACAAAAAATGTGACATTAATTACGAAAATGCTATTAATAAGAATTTTTAGTTTCTCTCCAACAATGAGTTTTCTTATGATTTTTGTCATATATATAAATATAATTATATATTTCTTTAATTTAAATTAGTATTTTAAAGTGAAGTGAAATCTGGAAGTTGGTTGGGATAGAGTTACGAACAAGTCATTCTCCATGTTCATTTAATCAAATCTTATGATATCCAATTCTTGAAGTCAGCACCTCCATGAGTGGAGTTATTGCATTTGCATATGGTCAAACCAATGCAACATTATTTTTTATTTTGACTTTTATATACATATATATATTGTAATTTAGTTCAAAAGCAATCTCATCTATTAAATTAGATAATCAAGGGTAGAGATTTAAGTGTATAAAAATAAAGGGTGAAGTGCATTATTAAAAAACCCACAATTGTCAAAAAAAAAAAATCAAATTCCCTCACTTTTTTTAAACATACTTAAAATTTTCATACGATATTATTTTAAAAAAAATTACACCATAAAATCTAGCGTTTTTAATCTTCAATTCAAGTATAGTATTGCTATATTTTATTGTAAAAATAAAACCGACACTTAATGAAATTGTGTTAGTTTACGTAAATGTGCTGGTTTCTGGTAAAACAGCACAATTTAGCACATTAAATTTTTTTGTGGGAGTGGGGGGTTTAGGTTTTTGGGGTGGGTATAGGTTTTTAGGGGTGGGATGGGGGTTTAGGTTTTTGGAGGGTGTGGGTGGTGGTTTTAGGCTTTTCGGGGTGGGGTTGGAGGGGTGGTATAGGTTTTTGGGGGTGCGGGTGGAGGGGGTTTAGGTTTTCGGGGGCGGATTAGGGTTCGATGAGACAGTTACAATGCCGTTGAAATGAGCTCAATAGGAGTTCGTTTGACCCACTTCTTATGATTTTTTAGCTAAAAACACTTTTTAGTGGAACCTTCCCCTATATATATATATATATATATATATATATATATATACTAGTTTAAATCCCGTGTCTACACACGGAATGAAAAATATCAATATATAAAATTTTTAAATCTTTATTTATATATTTATAGGTGTAAAACTAAAAATATATTAATATACTAAAGATAAAAACAAAGTTCAAAATATGTAAAAATTAATATATAATTAAGTTTCGAAAATACGTTAATTACTATTTAATGTTATTTGACTTTCATTTACTATTTGATTGAAATAAAAGTTACATAATTAAATTTTAAAGTTTCTTATAATAAGAGATAATTTAAAATAAATGTATTTTATTAATATAATTAGTATCTTCATTTAAATATATATTATTATTAAAAATAGAAGTGCATTAAATAAGAGAGAGAGAGGCGGAAAAAAAATGGTGAGATTAAATATTAAGGCGACACGTGACACTAAAAAACATTTATTTATTATACAGTATAGATAATGTTGGTTTTTTAATTGTTAAGTTCACATGTAAACTGAAATATTTGAGTTTGAGTCAAAGTCTCCTAAAATTGCTTGATGTGTGCTAGAGTTTTGGCTTAGACCAGTTTGGGCAACAAGTTTCTAGTGGAATTGAAGATTGAATGTTGCAAATTTTAGGAATTAATTAGAAGTTTTGAAGTTTATTTATTATTAAATAAAGGAGTTTGTTAGATTTAGAGTATGGTTAAGTTTTATTTAATTTAGTAAGAATCATTTCAAGGATTGTTTGGATTACATATACGTAACACATGTGATACATATACGTACGAACTACGTGACATATACGTAACACATGTGATACATATACGTAACATATGTGTTGTATATACGTATGAACTGTGTTTATATGTTCTATGCATTGATTGAAAAAAAAAACAACGGAGTTAAGTACATTCAATCTATATGATTCAAGGCTGGAACCTGCTCCTTCATGATTGGAGTAAAATCACCGCCGTTCACAGGATTCGAATGTGGAGTAGGTAAAGTAGACGGACCCAAAGACTCACACCCGTCGGTGTTCCTAATGACACCGAGATCTACATAATTAGTTTCCTATGAAGAATTATGTAGAGAGATTCAAGAATTGGCACTTACGTAATCTCAAATTCAATTACGAAATCTCAAACTTTGATTAGGGAATGATGTTTAAACAGCAATTTGAAAACTTTACTTTAAATTAGGAATCAGAATGCTAATCTATTTGTTTCTCTATTCCTAACCTGCAAAACCAAGAATTCAAGATAGATGAAGGAAAAAAAACAATGCCTTGAATCCATTACAATTCACGTGCTTCATCAGGAGCATCTAAATAAATAACATAAAATTATCCAAATACCAACCAACATCCCTATTTTCATCCGAAACTTGATTCAAGATATTTTCAGTCCAGATGGTAAATTTGATTCATAATCAAATTAATTCAGAACTTAAACCAAACCAGGCCAAAAGTTATTTTAGAACAAACTCAAAGGAAATATTATTTTGTATGATTGTAATGTTAGATGCAGTGACGAAGCTTGAAGAAAAACGCAGGGGGGCGGGATTATTTTTCCCTATCAGGGGAGCCGGAACTATAAAATTTTCGGTCGAATACGTATAAATTAACACTATTTAGCAAAAAATCGGCCAAATACGTATAAATTAACACTACTGAGCGAAAAATCAGGGGGGCAAGGATGCTTCGCCCCTGGTTAGATGGGTGGGTTTAGGTTTTTGGGGGTGAGTGTGGGGGGTTTAGGTTTTTCGGGGTGGAGTGAGGGTTTAGGTTTTTGGGGGGTGGGGGTGGTGGTTTTAGGCTTTTCGGGGTGTGGTTAGAGAGATGGTTTAGGTTTTTGGGGGTGCGGGTGGAGGGGGGTTTAGGTTTTTGGGGGCGGGTTAAGGTTCGATGAGATGGTTCCAATGCCATCGGAATGAGCTCAATCGGAGTTCGTTTGACCCACTTTTTAAGATTTTTTTTAGTGAAAAACCACTTCTTAGTGGAAGCTTCCCATGTATATATAATGTTGGTTTTTTAATTGTTAAGTTCATATATAAACTGAAGTATTTAACTTTGAGTGAAAGTCTCCTTTTGATATGTGCTACAGTTTTGGCTTGGGATGACATGTTTGGGCAGCAAGTTTCTAGTGGAATTGAAGATTGAATGTAGCAAATTTCAGGAATTAATTAGAAGTTATGAAGTTTATTTATTATTAAAGTTATGAAGTTTATTTATTATTAAATAGAGGAGTTCGTTAAATTTAGAGTATGTTTAGGAAGTTTTATTTAATTTAGTAAGAATCATTTCAAGGATTATTTATAAGGTTTACTAGCTTAGACCCCGTGTTTACATACGGGATGAAAAATATCAATACACAAAATTTTCAAAATTTTATGTGTACATTCATAAAATTACGTTAATTACCATTTAATTTAATTTGACTTTCATTTATTATTTAAATGAAAATAAAAGTTACATAATTAGATTTTAAAGTTTCTTATAATAAGAGATAATTTAAAATAAATTTGTTTATTATTATATTTAGTATTCTCTTTAAAAATATATATTAGTATTAAAAGATGAAAGTGTATTTAATAAGAGAGAGATGCGGGAAAAAATGATGAGAATAAATGTGGAGGCGACACGTGGTATGAAAAAATATTTATTTATTATATACTATAGATATAGACAAGGTTATAGACCTGTGTATTACACGGGGTTGTATAATAGAAATTATATATTTTTATACTGTTTCTGCAATGATTCTGTTTTTGCTCGTAACTATAGAAGAAAAGGAAGCTTATTTTATCAAATTCTGTCAAAAAACATGAAAAATACGGTTTTTATTCCTTTAATCAACACTAAATACAAAGAAAAATAAGACGAACATAGATTTTTGAAACCCTAATCAAAATAAACAATACACACCAAATGTAAGATAATCGTTCGTATCGATTGAAGCATGAGGAGCGATGCTTTATAGAGGAGTATACCAACGATAACAAAGTAATCACGCGCAATCACCGGAGCAATCAACGGGAACCTTAGGATGAAGGCGGCAGACAAGAGGAGAGCCGAAGGGGGCGATGACCATCTCAAAATGAAGAAACCGTTGATTTGTGTACTCTGTTTAGGCAACCAGCAACAATTGAGGAGGAGGCCTCAAGCCCATTATGCAGGTCCAAATGCTCAAATAAGTGGCCTCATGATAATATGCAAATAAAAATAGAAGTAAATGGATTAGTAAATTGAAATCATTTATAATATAACTAGGTTAAAATCTCGTGTATTACACGGGTTAAATAAATATAATATTATATATTCAGTAATAATTTTTTTTTAAACTCGTGTTTTACACAGATTGAATAACCCGTTAAATAAAATATAATGTGTTAATACATACACTCGTCAAAATATGTTAGAAGATTTATAATATAAAGATTAATATTTTCTTTAAAAATATATTATTATTTTTTTATAGTGGTGTAATTAATAGGAGAGAGAAGCGAGAAAAAAATGATGGAAATAAATATGAAAACGACACGTGGCATAGAAAACCTTTATTTATTATATAGTATAGATTTTAACAAATTCAAAGTTATTCCTATTTGTGGTTTGTAAATTGGAATAGAACGTTGAACATTAGTTAGGCGGGTTGATTACAAAACCCACTTCTTTTTGTGTAATATTCTCTGTTTTTTTTGCTAGCGAGTTGTTAATTGGTTATAATATATTGCAGTTAAAAAAAATTACTTTCTTACCAAAAATTATATAAACGGAAAATATAATCTATTTTGTTTATGTACACGAATTAAGCAACTAAAACTACTGATGTATATCAATTAAGCAATCAAGACTACAACTTGATAGAACCCTATTACTATAATCATAACATGACAGTAAGTCACTAAAAGAAAGTTCATAATTAGTTTTTTTTAGTATTCTGCAGTATAATTAGTCAATTAGATTATTTTAAGGTCTTTATAACTAAACCATAAAAGATGAGAGACTCAGTTCATACCAAAGAGACAATTCCAAATAATATGAAAAGTAAAGTGTCAACTTTAACCGGAAACTCATTCGAGTTGCCAAATCTTAAGTTTTTAACCAAGCTATCGACTACTGTAAAAGGACGTCTTTCACCAAAATCCGTAATCTGCGGTTCAAAATCAAGACGAGGAATGCAAAGTTGCAAATAGAAATCGAAGAAGACAACAAACAACATTACCTCACTTACCAATCTCCAATGTCACGATAAGAAGCACCGAATTACAACATATAGTTCCACATAACACAACTGCAGAGAAAAAAAAAACGACAACCAAACGTGATTAGCAAAACCATAGACGGGTCCAGCTAGACCATTTAATGATGCAGCAAATGAGAGAAATGAATCAAATATATATAACTAGGTTATATACTCATGTATTACATGATGCTTTGGAAGGTGTAAATCCCTGTTATACAATTCACACCAATGCTTTTTAAAAAGAGTTTATAATGTAGCAGATGTGAAGTGCACGCTAGAAAGCAAAGCAAAAATCATATAAAATTTCCAAGTAAAATAAATGCTAAACACAAAGATGGATAATATGTTTAGTCATTCCAAATCTTATAACATAATTAACTATGTGTATTACGGTAAAGAATAACTATGTGAGGGATAATTTGGTGATAACATGTGTCAAAATTTATAATCATTTATTAGAGTAAAGATTTGTTTTAATTTTTAATGGAATTAAAAACCATGGAGTTTACGTGAGTTTATTACTTCTTTCTCTCTAAATCGCAATCATCATTGTTTCTAAATCCCAATCATCATTGTTTTTCTGGTGGTTCGACTTTTGTTCTAAAAATATGACGTTGAGACTATATAATAAGCAAAATTATATATACAATTACAAAAAGTATAATAATTACCAGAAAGTTTTCATTACTTTAACATGCTCTTTCATATCTCAATTTTTAAACCCATATGTTGAGGCTTGAGCTCATTTAAACTCAAGATTTTAACTAAAACAATAAACAATTATATAATAACAATTTGCAAACATATTGTTTGCTTGACGACCCTCTAGTGTTTGATTCTATATGTATGTAAAAACTAACTAGTTATAGAGTAAATTTTATTTTTGGCTTATATGGTTTAGCCTATTTAACCCTTTTAGTTTAAAAAATAATTTTTTAACATATCAACTCTTGAGGTAGTATTTTTCTAACCATTTCAGTTTATTACACTAACCATGTTAACTTTTTCCAGTTAAGTATAGGACATTTTAGTCCTTTTATTTCTAAGTAAACTAGTTTAACTTTTTCAGCCCACTAAAAACTTTTTTTAGGTTTTTTCATAAAAACTTTTTTCTACTTTTTTAAAAACGTTTTTCTTTTACTTTTTAAAAATCAATTTTTTTTCTTTCTAAAAACGGTTTTTTTAACATTTGTAAAAAAGTTTTTTTTTTATTTTCTAAAAATATATTTTTAATTTTTTTCTTATAAAAACATTTTTTTAGTTTTGTTTATAAAAAACATTTTTTTAGTTTATTCGTAAATTTTTTTAACTTTTGTTAATTGAACTAGTTTTTAAAATAGTGAACTATTTATAAAATAACGTTTTTAAAATAGTTAAAAAAATATTTTATGAAAAAACTAAAAAAATGTTATTAAAAACAAACTTTTTTTTAAATGTAAAAAAAATTAGAAAAGTTAAAAACATTTTTAGAAAGGTTCAAAAAAACATTTTTACGGGAAAAAAAACTAAAAAAATGAATTTGAAAAAGTAAAAAAAAAACGTTTTTAAAAAAGTAAAAAAATGTTTTTTTTAAAAGCCTAAAAAAAGAGTTTTTATTAGACTGAAAATAGTTCACTAAGAAATAAAATGACTAAAATGTTATATACTTAACAGAATAAGTTAACAGGGTTAATGTCATGGACTGAAATGGTAACAAAAATACAACCGTAGAGCTGAAATGTTAAAAAATTACTTTTTAAACTAAAATGGTTAAACAGTCCAAACCATAGGGGCCAAAAGCAAAAATTACTCTTAGTTATAAATATATAACATAATAATACATATTATTTAATCTTTCTGTCATAATTATACATGATATTGTATAAGTATTATAACATTTATATTAGTATAACCGTTTATAGTTGCAAGCATAATTAACTATGTGTATGAAGCTCGGTCTTAAGCTTGTTTGTCAAATGAGATCGAGGCTTTGAGCTCAAACATTAGCTTGTTTAAGATTTAGATTAATCCAACTTTTAACAATCTTATCGTCGCCCTTATAACAAGATGATATAATCTAATTTTGACGAATAAAAACAAATAGGATTCTCAATAGACTAAACGAGGACAAGTCTTGTAGCAACCCGTAAAGTTAATGTTTTGTAACTTCGAGTTCATGGGTTCAAATGTTAAGGGACCGAATATGTAATTTACGCAAACTTCAATAGAAATGAATGGGTTCCACCACCCCCCCTCCTCAATTTCTTTGTTTGTGGCTAATTAAATATCTCAACACAACTACACACACTTACAACGAAGACCCTCTTCTTTCACTCACCCAATCTCAATACCCTACACCATGGATTCGCCGGATTTCCCCACCGGCAAGTCTCCCCGGTCACTCCAAGGCCCCCGTCCGGCTCCCCTGAGAGTCCACAAAGATTCCCACAAGATCAGAAAGCCACCGGTGGCTCCGGCGCCGCACCACCACCAGCAACATCCACCACAGCTCCACCAACAACAACACCGGCCACCGGTCATCATCTACACCGTCTCCCCAAAGGTAATTCACACAAACCCAAACGAATTCATGACTTTAGTCCAACGTTTGACCGGCCCATCGGCGCCGTCTCCGGTGGGCTCCGCGTTCCAAGACGACGGCGGCGCCGTATCTCCGGCAGCCAGATTCGCATCTATGGAAAAAGCGGCAAAGTCGCCGGAAGGTAGAAAAGCGCTGCCGACGGGTGATTTAGCGACTGTGGAAGGTGTGGAGATTAGCTATTTCCCCGGAATTCTGTC
This sequence comes from Smallanthus sonchifolius, assembly GCA_023525975.1. Lineage (NCBI taxonomy): Eukaryota > Viridiplantae > Streptophyta > Magnoliopsida > Asterales > Asteraceae > Smallanthus > Smallanthus sonchifolius. Next base: position 3,330,269 of record JAKNSE010000034.1, on the reverse strand, counting down.
GCCGGCGCCGGGCTCACTTCAACCAATCCCACCTAATTTTTTCTCAAATGATTTTTTTTATGATTTAAGCCCTGTGTTACATAGCAATATAAATTATAATTTTATGGAGGGCAATAATATTAATTTCCTTCCAAGCCCCACAAATCTTCTATCTTCTCATATTATTTCACCCACCACTCCCAACTTGGATCTTTTCAGCTTATTTGACTAGTAATCTGCATTTGCATTTTGATTGGTTGATTCATAGTTGCCTTTGTTTACCAATCAGTAGGGGTAGAACTGGAATTTCACTATTATTATTTTTTTATTCTTTTGTAGACTAAAATGAGATGGGAAAGGATTGGAATTGACTTTTAACAGTCTATTTGTCTTTATTCTTGTTATAATTGGTAAAATTAATATGGGGCTAACCCACTTGGTAGAGGCATATGTTTTTTAGAGGGAAGGTCTCAGGTTTAAACCTGGGTAATGGTTTAACTTATGATTATTCGTGTAAAATTATAGTAAAGGGTAATATTTGTCGTTCAAAAAAAAAACATGCAGTTTGATTGAGTAATTATTGCAATTATGTGAAAAGGATAGGGGCATAATTGAAATTTTGCTAGCTGTATATGGTTCGTTCATTGTTTTTTTTGTTGACCAATAATGAGATGAGGAGACTTTGCATTCCCTCTTTTCTTCTGTTTTTATTTCTGTTCTTATTATTACTTTTTATATATATATATATATATATATAGAGGGTTGAGTTCAATGCCGTTTTGAAACCTATATATACGAGATCTAACACCATATGAAACTTATCATTGGTTTAGTTGTTTAATGTAAAGGAAAAATATTAAAATGGACATTTAATCGGTTAACAAAAAAAGAGTCGGCTTAGCCGGCAAAAACAGGCTTAGGCGGCGTAGTACCGGTTAAATGTCCATTTTGGTAATTTTTTGTCGGCTAATACTTATTTTGGTATTTTTTTCCCTTAATGTAACCTATTAAATACTCAAATTAGGTTTATGTTTTTTAAACCTCTTTATAATTAGAGAAAAATACCAAAATTGACATTTAACTGTTACTACGCCGGCTAAGCCGACGCCTTTTTTTTGTTATCCGGCTAAATGTATATTTTAGTATTTTCCCCTTAAAATTAATAATATTTCATAAACACATAGATTATTGTTTAATACATAAATAATTTTAAATGGAGAATGTTAAAAGTTGCAATAAGCAGTCGTATATAATGCCGATCAGATGTAATATGTGAGAAAAGACAGCAAACTTGATGGTTAAAGAGTTATATAATCTATATTCTATAATAAATAAATGTTTTGGTGAGACATTTTTCTGTCTCTCTCCTATTAATTGCACAAGTTTTTCTTTAATCGTTTTTTAATAATTTTTTGTTTTTCGTCTCTCTCCTATAATAACAATGATTTCTATATTTTTTTATTTAAAAAAATATAGGTTTGTTCATAAAATATTTTTAGAAATTAAAAATTTATTTCATTCTTTTTATAAAACATTTTTAAAAAGTAACTATACGACGTTTCTAAATTTTGTATTAAAAACTATATAATATATCATAAATATGTAAATATTTGTTATTAATTATATAACATTACATTTATTTAGCCTGTTTAATACACGAGGTTTCTAACCTAGTCATCTTATATAGCACATTAAAACCAGCAGATACATGTTTTTATGCAATTGTGTAAGTTGTATACTATATATTGATTGTGTATTAAACTTTCCTCTGTAATTTTAACTATATTTAATTTTAGTTTCTCCAGGATGGCTTTTGGTATATATATACACTATTGATAAGATAATTCGACCAATTCAATTTCTTATAGACCGTTAAATATAGTTTATTTAAAACGAATATAAAAAGTAAATTATATGATAAAATAGTTTATTCTAATCAGTTCTTATTATGATCAGAAAATTTGTTTAAAAAGGTTAAAAATAAAGAAAATTGTAATACTTTTTTTTTTCTTTCAAAAATCAATATACAAAACATTCCCTGCAAAATCATCACAAATTTACAAAAAAACAATATCGATGACTAGAGAAAATTAATTTGCTTTACTAAAATGAGTCCTCGGCGTAGACCACGGCGTGTCTGACTCATCAGCACCCAACCTCACCACCATCTCCGACGACCTCTCCGGCATAACCGATTGAATCATCACCACTGGCTTCCTCATTGGCAATTCCGGCACCATCCCACCTCGCAACATCCGCCCCGCCTCCTTCATCGTCGGTCTCAGCTGGTGATTCGGATGCACACAAATCAAACCCGCCATCAGCATCCTCTCCATATCAACCTTATCGTACCGCCCCATCAACTTTGGATCCGCTCCCGCAATCAGAATCTTCTTTTCCCACAAATCCCACATCCAATCCGTCACCACCACTCCATCCTCGTTTACAGGACGCTGCCCTGACGCCACCTCCAACACCACCACCCCAAAACTGTACACGTCTGTTTTCACAGTGGGTATGCCCGAAAACACGTATTCCGGTGCAAGGTACCCCATTGTGCCAGCTGGCAGTGTCGCGTCACGCTTTCTAGCACTATGCTCATAAACCTCAGCCAATCCGAAATCGCCTAATTTCGCATTGAAATCCGCATCCAACATTATATTACACGTTTTCACGTCTCGGTGGATGATTTGACGTTCGCATTCTTCGTGTAAATACACGAGAGCCGATGAAACCCCGAGAAGTATATTCAACCGTTTCTCGAACGTCAACGAGCGGTTATTCGTTCGTTTGTGCAGAATCTTATCAAGCGACCCGTTCGGCATGTACTCGTAAACCAAAACCAACTCGTTCCCCTCACAACACCATCCTTGAAGCTGGACCAAATTCTTGTGCCGCAAACACCCCACCATCGTCGCAAGCTCCGTCGCAAACTGGTTCCCTAATAAACCCGTTTGATTTCCTTTACTAAACCGCTTCACCGCCACATTCCCACACGACGGTAGATGCGCTTCGTACACAACCGAAGACGCACCTTGCCCTATAATCCGATTCGGGTCAAACCCTTTCGTCGCTGACCGAATATCCGCCAACTTCAATTTCTTCGGGACCTCGGTTTCTTGAAACCGATACATTTGGGGGCGATCTGCGCATCTTTGTCGCAGCATTCGCCTTTTGTTTAAACAAACGCAATAAACCGTTACCAAACTAGCCACAACGATCAACGCACTAGTGACGAAGAGTAACCCGAAAGCTAGTTCAAGCACGCGATTATCTTTATGATGATCATTCCATACCGCGATCTCCGAGTCTTGGAAACTCGGATCTTCCGGGTAACAAATCAAACAGCTTCTTGAAGTTGTTGTTTCCATTTGCATATTGGGAGTCAAAGATTCAAATGTATGAAACTGAATCTTTTCAATAGAATGAACGGATGATCCCCGTCCGTTAGAAGCCGAGAATCCGACGTACATGAAGTCATTAAAAATCTTGGAGATGTCAATCGGGAGAGAAAGAAGAGGATGTTGGGGTTTCGGGTCCAAGTAACCGACCCAAACCCGGATGATTTTTTCCGGGTCTCGATACTCGATCCAGACCGTTATTCTTTTCCCGCTTTTCAAATAAATCCCCTTTGACGTTAAATCAATTGAGGCGACGGAAATAATTGAATTGACGTCAAGCGCGAGGTGATTGTCGTTGATATCTCCGAGAGCCGGGTTGAAGGTGGTATCGAACTCGATAGCGAGAAACGGGTCGGAAATTGGGGAATCGGGTAAGCCGATGTAGCCGTTGGAGTGTGGTAGGGAGTTGGGGTCTGAGGCGATGAGGAAGGCGATACCGTCGCCGGGGATGCAGGGCGGCGGGGGTGGAGTGACTTTGAAGGTGAATCTGGTGGAGAATGAAAGGGAGGAGTTGAAGAATCGGATGGGGTAAGAGTGGAGGATTCTGCCGTTTGGGGAGTAGGATCGGGAGGTGCAGGTGGGGATTTGTTCGGTGAGGATGATGGAGGTGTTGGTGAAATGTGCGGAGCCGATTAGGGTTAGGTTTTTTGGGGGTGGAGATGAAGTGATGGTGAAGATGGAGGATGATAATAGAAGGAGGAGGAATTGAATGTGTGGTGGCATGATTTTCAGAAGAAACAAGAGATTATGTTTCTTGAAATCAAGAACTTGAAAACCTGCAACTCACAGTTTTAGAAAGAAGGAAATTTCAATTTGTTAGATGAAAATGGGGGACGAAAAGGAGTCCCTTGGCGTAATAAAAAAAATAATTGAAATTGTAATTAATTTACTTAAATTCATTTCGAATAAAAGATTTTAAATTCCTTTCAACTATTAAATTCACCAAAAGAAAATTGAATCTCCAACCACTAACCATCGTCGCATCCACACCTCAAACCCACCGCCCACCATGACCCTGTCGTTGTCCCGCCCGACGCCTTTGTTGACCTCCACGGTATCAAGGAAATCACTAAAGATAATTCAAAATAACTTGAATTATTCTTTCCTATTATTTCATCCACCATTCTAGCTTGAATATTCGGTAAATAGTACCCTCGCCAAACGTTGACGGCCACCCCACCCTCGATCACCGCCGCCGCCATGCCCGTAAAACATATTAGCCACAGAGATTTGAAAAATACAGTTGTAACTCATAAAGAACCAAATGTATTGTTTCGTATCAAACGAAAAATGAGATATGTGTTGTTATTCAAAACACATACTTGTTAAAATTGATGATGCAGATGAGGATGTTAAGAAAATTAAAAATAATTTTTTTTAATCTTAAAAAAATTAAAATAAAAAGAAAATAGGATAAATGTAATATTTATTGTTTCTCGTTCGGATATTCAAAAGAATAATTAAAATTTTTGTTTATGTATAGCCTATCATGTGTAAGTTATATGTATTACATTTAGTTATTTATAAGTCATGTGTATGTAATCAATATAAATATAAAAACTATGTTTTAGAGCCCTAATAATAACGCGCAACTATGTTGGGATCAGTAAAGTGTTAGGATAACAATAAGTCTTGTTAGAATTAGAATCATAAGAGCAAAAAGAATAATGATTATAGTTGATGTTATTCATTTCACGGTCCTCAGTTATTACTTTCTTTTTTGAAAGGCAAACTTCATTCACAAAACCACCCTAACTAAAAAGCTAGGAAGCACAAAACAGAACAGGGCTATACAAAAACAAATTTACACCAATTGGACCACGAAATAGACTTATATTTATATATATACTTAAACCATAAGAAACCGAGGGACTTAACATCCGCAATGATATCCTCCATCTTGACCATCTTGTTCAAGAATCTTCTATCATTTCTAGACTTCCACAGGCACCAACATGCCATGATCATAATACCTTGAAACGCCTCTTTAGCCGGACCCCTTTACCCAGCCGATTCGTGCACTTCCAACAAATCTTTAAAGGAAAAAGCAAAAATGGTCGGGACCCTACACCACACACTTATATTGTGCCACAAGACATTAGCAACCCCGCAAGCGGTAAACAAATGAGATGAGGATTCCGGCTCAGAATCACACAAAAACAAACTTGATTTTCAATGACAACGTTCCTCCTGCAAAGAGCCGCCACCGTAGGAATCCGGTCCATCTCTGCCTGCCACAAAAAAATGTTGTATTTCAACGGAACCCATTTACACCACTTCATAATGAAGATGTGCCTCGAATCTAAAGCCCACCTCAGCCACCGTTTCACAGCGCCCACCGAGAACTCCCCCGAACTGTCGCTAACCCAGGCCCAACGATCTCTACTGCCATTCATACTCGCGTCCTCAAGAATCCCACTAAGGCCATCCCACTCTCAACTCTTCATCCAGCCCAGGAGGTTTTTTACACCTCCATTTCTCCTTGAAAGAAACAGTCTTCATTGAAGCGCTCTCGGACCCAACACCTCTTATCTTTTTCCAGCAGGAACAACAATTGGTACCGATATTTGAGAGGCTTCTCGCATGGAGACGAAAATAACATTGTTTTTTTTATACAAATGGCCAGATTTGAAGATATAAACAAGTAGTTCTAAGATATATGTTACCGTATCGCCAATTATTATTAACTAACTGTAATATCCAGCATTTTTTTTCGATGTATCTCTCCCTAAACCCGTGCACGTATTGAGCATTCGAATCTTAGAAACTTATTTAAAAATATATATATATATATTTTATTCAATTAGTAAAAAAAAACAATTACACTTGGTATATATATATATATAAGACGAATATATATATATGTATCTTATAAATAAAAATGTTTGAAATTCTTAAAAACTTTATAAGTTTATAATTATATAAATAAAATAATTTATAAACTTATTTTTAATACTTAAACGTGTAAGCTCTAAACCTTATTAATTATTTATTAAAATTTATAAAATAATAAAACCTATAAAGCTTATGTAGTTTTAATAAAACATATTATTTGTTGTATAAAGTCCAGGGACTAAAACTGCTATTATAGAAACTATTTTTAAACTTAAAAGTTATGTCTTAACATAAAATAATAAAGCCTGAAACCTCAGGGACCATTTGCGCAATTACCCCAAACCCCCGAGACTGAAACCAGTCTCAGGTTCAAGTCCCACAGGAGCCGGTTTTCGCCGCCGATTTCCCTAAAACGCGATTTCGACCAGGTTCACTGAACCTCGAACATCGACTCCCGCATGCGACTCCTACCTAACCATAATCAATGTTTGATTTCAAACCATGGCCGCGCATGGGCTCGGGATTCAACCCATCGACTCAACCGATTAACTCCCACCTAATTCGACATTTAATGATGAAATTGGGTATAAATACCCGTTGCCACGGCTCAACGACATCATCCCTAACCTTCTTCAACTATCCATTTCACCTATTTGCACATGCATTTGCTCGTTCGATTCTGTGGCAGCCGACCTGAAGCTCGCATCCATTCTCCTTCATTTCGTTATCAATCCAGGTATTTTGAATGATCATTAGTTTCGTTTTCATTCATAGATCATTAGCCCTCTGTCAATTTCCATTAACAGATGGTTAATCGATGCGTATTTACGGGATTGGGATTCTAGGGTTTATACGGAGATTAGGGAAAATTCCAACATCTGTTTATCTTTTATTTTTCCCGTATATACACCAGCGAACCCGTAGCCAGGATGGTTGGTGGGTGTGTGCATGCTTGACCCGGTCCGTGACCCGGGTTCGAGCCGGTTTTGCCCATTTCATTTTTATTTTGCTTCCTTTTATTTTTGCAGCCTTTTAAAACAGTTTTTAATACTTTTAATCATTTTATAAACTTTCTGATACTTTTATAAACTTGAATTGGATTTTTATTTACACTTATATATTTCCAAACCATTTTAATTAATTTAAACTTAGTTAAAACTTATAATATTTAATACTTTAAAAACAATTGTAAATACTTAAAAACTATAAAAATACTTCTAAACTTTTATAAAAGTTATATTTACACAGAAACTATATATATAAAACAGTAAACTTAGTTTAGTATTTGATTTCTAAAATTTAAAAGATTTAATAGAAACTTTAAACCTTTATAAACTTGTACACTTTAAAGACTTATAAATTAAAATATAAAACTTTATAAGAAATGCTATTGGAGATTTTATTAAGCTTATACCTATATGTCACTTATTCAAACTTATGAAAACATTTTTAAACATTATTTAACTATAAGTTATTTTAATAAATACTAAATACTTAAATGCTTTAATAAATCGTAAATGATTTATATTGATTAGATAAATATTTCAAATAATTATTTATCCTTAATAATTATGCATTCTTGAAATGATTATAATAAAACCTTAATTATTATTTAAAATTCAAAATAATAGTTATCATTATATATCCTTTAAATAATTATTATAAATCTTTAATAATTATTTATTTCTTGAATAATTATTTTTAAACTTTAATAATTATTTAGTCTTTCATTTAACAATATGTACAAATACTTAGAAAACTATTTAATTTCCTATTGTGTGTAATTAATAATTGTGAAACTTTTAAATAATTATCTTAATCGATTATTCTAAACTACAAACTTATTAAGACATTTGATATCCAAGTCTTAAATTCAACACCTTTATTATAAACTTGATTTAAATTTCATAAATACAAACCATTCTCATCTCCCACTTGGAACCCTAGTCGATCTTGAAATCCTAGATCCTTACCATAGACTTATAGGATCGTACTTAAATCTTTAAACTTGCATACTTAGGCTTATCGTGAGGATATTCTCCCTCCAAGTCTTGCACATACTTATCCGTGTCGGATACTATTCATCATCCAAGTGAGTATACTTAGCCCCTTTTTTCCCTTTTATGCTTTTGGGGTGAAACATGTTCACAATTCTTAAACTTATACAATTCTTGTACAACTATGACTACGTGTTTATTCTTATGTTAAACTTGAGACTTGTATGCTTAGATTAAACTTAAAACTAGCATATTCATTAACTTTGATCAAGCCTATGGTAACAATGATAGATCTATTGCATTTGAGCAATCCACCTTGATTGATTGACCCTTCGGGGGGAGCCCTTGGTGATTGTTACTAAACCAAACTTTCAAACCTGCGGGTTATGCCTAAACATGGTTGGAGGATTGAATGTTCACAATGTCTAACATGCTTGTTTTCTCATACTTACATTATAGAATGCACAAATCATAGTGAATTGTAATACTTTTCAAATACTTGTTTAAACTGTGTCAAAACCTTTGTATCTCACCAACTATTTTGTAGTTGACAGATTCTTTCACATGTTTCAGGTTTAATCATGAGACTTATTCGTGATCACATAGGATGCTTTGGACCTAGACTACTTAAATTAAATGTTGTATTCGTATTTTTCTTCCTTGTATTGAACCTTAAATTATTCATTAATGAAATATTGAAACTTTAATAGTCAACCTTGTGCTATTGAACAACCGCGTCCGCCCCGACGTATAATCCGCCGTCGGTTGGGGTGTGACACTAACTAATTCTCATGCCATGAAATAGTTTAGTTTGATTCCTTTATGTTTTGACCACTATAGTTTGTTAGTTTCAAAAAGCCACACAATCAATCCATTTGACACAATAATTTTTTTTCTTTTTATTTTTTAAATTTTCATTTTCTACCCTTATATTATATATAATATACTCTTTTATATTTTCGTTTTTAGTTTTTTTTTCATTTTTTGTATCATTGTCTATAGCGAGTGCCGTTACCATTATGTTACCGTGACGAGCCGAACCTATTATTAGCGAACAAAATCATTATTGGTGTTTGTATTATCGTAACCCGTATCGGTATTCGCTTTCATGTTTGTCGACGACCCGAACCGATAATTTTTGTATTTGGGCCCAACACCCGCCGCGAAGCGCGGGTATAACCAACTAGTTATTATTTATTACTCCCGCAACTTTTCATATCTTTGCTGGAAAACTTCATAGAAATGTAACCAACTTTTCAAGATTAAGTCACCCAAACTTTTTTTGTCCCTATTTAGTCACTCAACTTTCAGGTAACCTGCTAATCGAATACGTTTTACCTGTTTAACATGTTTCCATTCTGATGTGGCATTTATTGCTGACATGACATTTACTTTTCGTTTCCATTTTTTTAATATGTTAGCATGCAATTAGTATATTTTTTAATTTTAAAATTAAAAGAAAAAAATATTTTATATTTTTTCATACACTCTCGACTCGTGTAATTTAAAGAAAATCTATTATGAAAGAAATTTTTTTAATATTAAAATATATTAATTCCACGCTAGCATATTAAAAAAACGAAAAATAAATGTCACGTCAGCATGCTAAATGCCACATTAGCATGCTAAATGCCACATTAGCATAGGAACTTGTTATACGGGTAAAAAGTATCTGATTAGCAGGTTACTTGAAATTTGAATGACTAAATCAGGGCAAAAAAGGTTTGAGTGACTTAATTAGAACATTTTAAAAAATTGGTTACATTTCTATAAAGTTCCCCTTATCTTTGCTTATCTGATTGACTTGTGGCCACAAATGTACCCAACTAGTTAAGGTATGTGACAATCCGACTTTTCAAGTTAATTCCGTTAGTGATCCCATTAAATATTCTGTTAAATCCTAACCAAGTTAACCCAATTCTAAAACCAAGGGATCATTTCTGTCAAAGCTGAAATTGCAAGGGCTAGTTTTGTAAATAACCAGAAACCCTAGTAGGCACGGTCGCGCCTTATTTTTGGCACGGTCGCGCCACTGGTCAGTTGAAACGTAAAACGCAGCCTTTAATCGCAAATCCGTTCGAGTATCAACTTGGTAACGTAAAATCTTTAATGGCAATCATCATTGAGACTTAATCATTTACATTACGTTCGAATTAATTCCATTATGATCATTCATCCTGAAACCGTCGAAACCCATCCCCATTACAAACCAATTTGACTAAATTCATCCAGTAACCTCTCGATCGAGCACCTACACACGTTAGACGAGTCTCCTAGAAGCTTCAGAATATACCAATTTGGTCGGAAGAGTGGCCGGAAACACCAAGGATCAAACCCGTCGCCGTTGGATCGAGTTCTAACCGTACGCTATCAATCCATCATCTATTCTGGTAATCAAACTCATCCTTAGCTTCGTTTCAATCTTCTAATCAAAAGCCCTATCATATTTCGGGCTTGCATTATCGAATTTAACTCAATCAGAAACCTAGGGTTCATACACTTTCGGGTTAATCGAATACTATTCTAGACATGTTGTTAATCCAATTAAAATACATGGTTATGTTCGAAATTCTTTGTTTATCAAAAGCCCCATGATTTCTAACGTTAATATTATAAGATTTAATCGATTTGATTATGAAATTATTCAAACACGGTCGCGCTAATCGGCTAGCACGGTCGTGCCTATCCGAGCACAGTCGTGCCCCGTACCTGACCTGGTCGTGCCTGCGAGCCAGACAAGGTCATGCTTGGAAAACCCTAGACACGGTCGTGCCCGACACAAGCACGGTCGTGCGAGACTTTGTTGTGTCTTCTGTTTTAATCAACACGGTCGTGCCTTGTCTTAGGCGCGGTCGTGTGTGAGAAAACCTTTTGTCAGAATGTTTGATTAATATTTATATTTTCAAAATAATAATCATTACATTATACTAATATGTTTTGAAGCCGGAAAACCACCCATAGACTCGGGTTTATTCTTGTAACTCGTATCCGTTATTTAAAACTCGTTTATAAAATAATATATTATTTTCAATCCTTGAACTCAATTAAAAACGACATATATATTTTATTATTATTTGTCACTCGTCACGAACCGTAGTTTTCCTTAATTGTATAATTCAAGAATCTTGTATTCTCGTGGACACATTCGTCTACTCATGGTCATTAGAGAGTTATGTTTAGGAAGTTCCTTATTACGTGTCATCGTCACAAATTCCATCTTGTCCCTAATTTATGTGTTTATAATTTTAGGGCGTACGTAAGTCGTTTGAGACTTACACTCGTGGTTCCAACTTGTCTCTTGTGTGATACTACCTACAACGCAACGCAGGTGAGTTTTCACGGCCCCTTTTTACTGTTTTAATCTGGGGGAGAAAACATGATTATACTATTTTGAGATTTTGCATGTCATATGTTATCAATGTTAAAGCTAAGCGTAACACGCTATCACAGAAAGTCCTCATCTTATATCGGACCGTTAATATGGATCTTAGCGAGGTAATATTTAGTAGTACTACTGGGTTTGACAAATCCCACCTGCGTTAGTCACGCTAACTCGATTAGAGATCGAACGGGTGAAATGTTAGCCTACTCACACCGCCAGTGTTGATAGACCTGGCAGGAGGCAAATAAACAAACAATCAGTTTCGGTTGTGAGCGCTTGAGTTAAACATGAACATAGGTTAGCTACCTATAGATACATATTGAATGATCATAAATCTGGTAAACGCTTATTTAAATATTGAAACCTGTGAACTCACCAACCTCGTGTTGACATATTTTCTTGCATGTTTTCTTAGGTCGCTAAGATAAGACAGAGGTGCACATTAGGGCATGTATGGGATTCAACTATTTTGATTATGGCTTATTGATGTTTGTTTGGATTATTTTGTATTGTACTTGGTTTGATTGGACGTTTTGGACGTTTGGACTTTTGGTTTGGGCGCGTGTGTTTTGCGCATTTTTTTTCCTTTACGCTTCCGCATTTGAACTCTGATAGATATAATATTTTCATTTGAGTCCCATGTAGAGTCGTTCAAAGTAACTAATGTCTGAGATCCTGGTTCGTCACTTCCCGAAACGGTAAAACTCCGTTAGTTGGAATTTGGGGGTGTGACAAGGTAACCCCGTGTGTTGCGACGGGAGCGTTGATTAGACTCGAAACGACCACTTAAACCCGCACGTTAAGTCAAGAGGCTTTGATAATATTCAGAACATTATACTATTTAATGAAACTGTGAAAAAACTCACGTCGGAACGTTGACTAAAGCGGAGGCATTGATGTATCGAGAAATTTCTAAGGTTCGTTTTCAACAACTTGTACATTCTTACTGACTCCACATTAATGAAATGTGGATAAAAACTAACACACCCTCTCACAACTTGGTTTTGGTAGGAAAAAAAACTCTCGTGCAAACGGTTGCGCATTGTGACGACGGTGTTAAAATTTATAATGCTCGGTTTTCAAAATTGCTATTAACCCTGCTAAAAAAAACTCACGTGGAAACGTTGATAAAAATGATTAGGTCCACACGTCGAATCTGAAATTTTATAAAACATTATATTTCAAAAGTTATAAAAAGAAGACAAAAAATATTTTAACAGAACGAAACCTCGAAGTAGCTTTGACGGCTTCTACGTTCGTCCTTCAATGACCTATACATTATCACGAAAAATCGGCCTTGAACGAAATATATATCGAAACGTAGATAAAAATAAATACGACACAACGGTATTCAGAACTTCATAAAACATCATAGTTTAAAAGAACCAAATGACTACGTTTATGAGATACTAGGTTATATACCCATGTATAATATGGGGTTGTTTAATAGAAAAATAAAAGTATAATAAATAAAAAAATTTGTTTTATTAATTAAGTAATAGTTATAATTCAAATTTTATTTTACTTTTTCTGAAAAAGAAAAATTAATATAATTAGATTTCAAAATTCAAACTTACTTAAAATAGAAAAAATCAAAAAAAAATTTAATGAAAAAAATATGATAATGACACATGGAATTTCTTATAATCGTTTATTAAAATAAGGATTAGAATATATATATTTTCATCAGATATAACTTTGTGCTATAATGGTCTTGATACTAGGATGTTCAGGGGGGCTAAGAGGGTGGTGCAGGTGGTGCCGTTGCACCGGGACATGTTTACGAGTGTGACATATTTTAAAAAAAATTATATATATATTATAATTTTTTTAAATAACTTATAAAATATGTAAAATTTTATAAAATTTATGGGAAATTTTTTTTTATTTGAAATCCAACCCAATAATACCCAAATTAATAGTTATATCCAACCCAATAATACCCAAATGGCCCTGTAAATGACATAATGGGGGCATTTTTTATAAAATTTAGGGGAATTTTTTTTTATATACGTGCATATTAAGGGGGGAATTGAGACATTTTTCTTATGTCGAGCCGGATACTTAATTTCTCGGGTACGGCCCTGAGGATGTTAGATGGGCCTTATCCTAGTCCATAGATTCTGTTCTCAAAGACCGGGTCAAAGACACCTGATAATGCAAATAGGATTTGTTTGAATGGTATGTATTTGTTATGGGGATCGCTTGCTTGTAGTTCTCGTGGGTTTTGCTTTATGGACCGGACCTCAAATTGAGATGGATTGGAATATTGCTTGGATTTTTTTTATTTTTTTTATTTAGAGCGTTTATGGTTAGAGTCATTCATTTATACTTTAAAGGGAGAGGGTCAATTTTGTTGCTTCTTAGTAGTAGGTTGTATAAAGTTTTCATATACTGTATTTCCTTTTGTAGGGTGCTTGGTAGCCTTGGGGTTATGTCCTGTGAAAAAAAAAATCATAAACCCTAAGACATCAGTTGGTTTTCGTACGCAAAGTGTAAGGTGTTTATATAATTTTTTTTATATATCTCAGCATCCTCTACCCAAAATATAGTTATAAATAAAGTTTGTATATAATTTAATGTATAAATTAATTACATACACAACCTTTTTAGCTACATGTATAACACTTTAAAGCACAAAAACACCCCTTCTACAGGAAGGGCGTTTTTTTTTTAGTTTTATACAGAGCTCGAGTTGTGTTAGATGACTCGATGAAGCTGCCGCCCTATGTGAAGTTGCGAGTACTCGTGCTTAAAGTAATAAAGTGCGATTTTTAAACCAAGTTTCTAATACATAGCTCAGCCCTGGTCACACCTTAAAATCCTATTGGATTTACACAATTCATCACGTAGAACAAATGTTATATTTACACACAAATTGTTGTAACTAATATTTGATTTGAATAAGTTTTAGCCACACCGACCTTAATACATAGTTTGAAAGGTGAAGTTGACAATTGAAAAGTCATTCAACAAATACATCAGCAGAGGATTATTAATTAAATGGAATCACATGGACGAAGAGTAGGAATTGGATCGGCACGTGAATTCCACTGGTTAGTTCGTACATGCATCCTGTCCTTTCCACATCCTTCCATTTTATTTATTTATTTATTTATTAATAAATAAATCAATAGGCTACAACATCTCATAATAATTACTTCATATAATAATAATCTTTAATTAATGTAATGTAATGTAATATTCGCATTTCATACTCCATAAAACAACCCAAGTGTAAATCATTTAACATCAAACCCATTTGTTTTGTCACATACCAATATACCATGTCATCAAACTTGCTACTTACTAGCAACGAGTGGAACAAGAATTTAAAGGCATACGGAAAACAAATTAGATTGAACCAATTTTGTTGACTAAGGTATTTCTAATATATTACAACTCAAATATTGACCAGGAACATGCAGTTTTTTTTTTTTTTTTTTTTTCTAAAGTGATGGTTTTGAAGAAAAAAAAAGTATTTACCATATAGGTGTCATTTATATAATATTTAGTTTTAAAAAATATTTAAAAAAAAGAGTTATGTTAAAAATATTTACTAAATGAGTGTGTTTTCAACAATTTATCATACTTTTTCTTTATTTTTTAATATCTTTTACAATCTTCTCATCAAAATATTTTTTTGTAATCTTTTTAACCAACTCATTATACTTTTTTTTCTCAAATCAACTCACTATACTTTTTTATTCAATATAGCGTTTGTATAGGAAATACAAAGGAAATACAAACCAAGAGAAACATGAAATAAAAAATACAAACACTTCTAAAAGAAACGAAAGAATAATGTCAAACACAAACCATGTACTTTATAAATAAAAAACATGTCAAATACAAGAGTTTTTTTTTTTCCAAAAGGTTGTTTCTAAGAAACAAAAAAAAACTAATAAATAAACTTCAAATATAGATTCAATAACACGAATTTCATAAAAGTTAAAGAAACCCGACCCGTTTAGGGATCATTATCCCTTCTTCTAGGCATAGAGGGACATCTCGCCCGATTATGACCACGTCTTCTACAAAATCCACATAGGTTTTTGGGGGTGGGGGTTTTAGGTTTTGGGGGTGGGGTTTAGATTTTAGGGTTTAGCTTTAGGCTTTAAATCGAGTTTGACGAGCAGGTTCTAACGCCGCTGGAATGAGTTCAATCGGAGTTCGTTTTGGTCGGTTTTCATGAGTTTTCTCATACTATATATATATATATATATATATATATATACACACACACATATATATAGGGGATGTTCAAATAAGAAGTGATATTAGAAGTCTAAGAAATGATAAAAAACCCTTAAGAAAACGATATCAAACGAACTCCGATTGAGCTCATTCCAGCGGCGTTGGAACCGTCTCGTCGAACCCTAAAGCTAGACAAATGTTAATTACCAACATACATATAACTTAAAGTTGGTGCTGTCCGGTATATTC
Source organism: Smallanthus sonchifolius (assembly GCA_023525975.1). Classification (NCBI taxonomy): domain Eukaryota; kingdom Viridiplantae; phylum Streptophyta; class Magnoliopsida; order Asterales; family Asteraceae; genus Smallanthus; species Smallanthus sonchifolius. The sequence goes on along the minus strand of JAKNSE010000034.1, from coordinate 3,314,229 downwards.
AATTCTATAATTATAATCTTAATCAAGGCTGCATGCATTCTTAATTAATGAGAAACAAATCAATTAAGTGTTGATCGATAGTAAACAAATCAAGTGTACGCAAATGGATCATCGACAGTACAAGGGAGTGGTGGGAGCCGGGGTGTTTAACTGGTCTGGCTGTTGATCATCATATAATAAGAAGAATGAAGATGTTGAAGATGAAGATTTGAGTTGTTTCTTGTTGTCGGACATGGACATGGTGATGGTGGCCAAGATCTTCTCAAAAAGAGGGATGTCGCATGGAATCTTGAGGATTCCCTCCTGTTGGAATCCAAACTCTTCTTCTGCATCTCGTAAGAGGAGACTGAAAGCTTCATGTGCCAAGTAGTCTGTTGGGATCACAAACTTTTTCATCCCATCTTCATCTCTCCCTACCCAAACAGCCAGGTATCCTTTTTTCACCTCACTCATATCTGAAAAGGATAGAGTTTTCTTCAGGAACTTGTTAAGTCCTTTGGTACTACTGCTTGTCTTGTTGTTCGTGGTGATTGGACCGACAACATTAACATTGTGGTCGTTGTTGTTGTTGTTGTTCTTGCTGGCAGTAGCAGCCTTCTTCCACTTCTTAAGCATCTGTTGAAGCCTAACAATGTCTCTGATTTTGTTGGACTTCTTTGTTGTTGTTGGTGGTGGTGGTGGTGAATTATGAACATGAGAAGAATCACCTGCCATGATATTCTTCTAATCGCTAGTTGTCTGTGAAAAGGAGATGTGGAAAGGTGCTTGTCATGTACCCCTATTTATATAATTAACTAGCTAGCTAAGTATTTCAGATCCAAGTATTAATCTATTGATAAAATCCTTATTATAATGCTCTAGTGTATTCTTAATCGAATTTGTAAATAAGGGAATTAATGATTAGAGTGTTCAATCATGGATGCATTGATTGGCTAATCAGTGGGGGAATTCAACTGCCCATTTATCTAATCTATACATATACATATTTGACATTTTTATTATATTAGAATAATATAAAACAATATGATTCGTAAGTTTTCTTTATTAATAAGCAACTTGTTTTCCCATAAAGTCAGGCTCTGCACACAAACACATGCTTGGTCAAATGACAATATATGCTAGGTACCCGTATTTAACGTACAACTAATCAATGCCTTATAATAAATTAAACCCGCCCTAGACGTTTAAGTTATAGTTATCTGAAGAGGAGATGTTCTCTTAAGCCCAAAAATTTCAACAAGACCGAAGGCCCATGACCCATTGACAAGATCTGTCAATAGGAGAAAGGAACGCTCTCACATGACTCTACTGTGGGACCCGTTGGTCCCCACATTGTTAAGGAGAAAACCATATGAAATCATCAAGTATAATTTAATACAAAGTGAAATTATCACAGTAAGGTATGACCTAATTCCCATCATCTCCCACCTTACATCATTTAACTCCGAGAACTTATTCTCACGCCGAAGGCCCGACGCAAAGATTATCCCTCCGTGTGACGCTCTAACGCTTTGTTAGTGTGCAGGTATTCTTTAGAGAAGAAGAAGATCCAAATCATAGGCTATTCGTTGGGTACTCAGTAATTCAGTTATCAGCTTATAAGGCTATGTCGGTGCCTGAATCTACATTGACACCATCTGTTTGTGACTGACATCAGCCTTCCATCGAAATTTCTCTCCTTGGAAGAGCCAATGGCTTCCTCAACTCCTTCATCCTCCGTGGTACAATCATCTGTTTCTATGATACGGACTGTTGCTGGTTCTCAGCCGGTACCACGCACTTTACCATCTTCTTCGGCAGGACTGTTGAATCTTCCCCCAGTTTTTATCACCAGATCCACTGAAGAAATTTAGGTTCTCGTTCCCCTTGCGACCGCGCATATGACATAACCTATGCCAACAACCTCGCATCCCACCGGCTCTTCCGGACCATTTGGATTTCCACCTTTTATACCTTTCAAATGACAATATATATAAGGTACCCGACCCGTATTTAACGTACAACTAATCAATGCCTTATAATAAATTAAACCTGGCCTAGACGTTTAAATTATAGTTTCTCAAATCATCAAATTTCTATTCATTTGTATCTCAATAATCAGAATTGTGTTTAATTAGAACCTGATGGGTGATTTTCACCCTTCGTCATTGCCAACAGAAAGGACTCTTAACGATTGACATAGTTGGGGGAGCTATACGCCAATGACAGTGGTGAAGGTCCCCCTAGTGAAACAAACCACCCCTCATGTTTGGTATAGAGCCTCATATTTTCTAAAAAAAACGATTAATCAAGTGAAGGGATGGATGATTTTTGTTACAAGGCAAACACATGTGAACAAGAAGCTTCAATGGTTAGTTAGTTAATTAACTAGAGCTAAATCCAAGATTAAATTTAATCAAGTCTTGGCATTGCTTAGAATATGAAGAAAGTGGTGGTTTTAATTAATGGTGAACACAAGTTGCTGCTTAATAATATACAGAAAGAGCATTTATTAATGATGGGGCTGGGTTTAAATTTCAAGAAATGCATGTGCCCTCCAATATTATTAATTAATTAACTCTAATTCACCTTCATTAATCTAAGCACCACACAGGTGTCGGTGGGCGGTATGCAACAATTTATTTACAATCATTTTTTTTTTCGTTTTTACCGAATATAAGTTTTTAACACATTTTATTTTTTATTAATTTCGTTTACTTGTAGTAACTTTTGTTTGTTTACCCTTTTTTAAAATGGAATGCGCGACTATTTTTAGTTTTTTTTGTTGACATTCCGGTATAGTTTTTTTCAAAAACGTAGTTGTATTCAAAAAGAGTATTTTTTTTTCGTAAACTATAGTGAGTACCATTACCTTTACGGTGCCATGAAGAAGCGTGTCGATAATGAGCGAACAACATCGTTGCTTGTATTGGTATTACCAGAACCGTTTTCGTTGTTCGTTTTATGGTTTTCGGTCGATGTAAAACACGACTTTATTTTTTGGGTTACATCGTACAACATTTTTGTGATGAAGTAAATCGCAAATACACTTTTTTTCCTAACATAAACTGTACCAAGTCCCTCTTCCATAACCACAACCGCTTGGTCGGTTATTGCCCCTTCCATAACCGCTTGGTCGGCTAACCGCTTTTCGGTTAACCGTCGGTTTTGGTTAATTTCGGTTAATTAACCACTTTCGTTCCATAATCACGACTCACTTGATTTTTGTAAATTCACACTATTAAATTTGTCACTTGAAGTTTTTTGTATTAGTAACAAATGTTAGTTTGTTAGAAAATAATATTAAAGTTTAAAGAGTATTAAAAAAAAAGAGAGATGTTTTACTGTTTGTGTATATAAAGTGACTTGCTTATGTTGCTGTAGATTAGAGCACATGAGTTTAAAAATTGAAGTTCAATGAAGACATGGCAAAGTTAGCTAAGTTAAAGAACATATAAACATGAAAAACATAATTGAAACTACATTACAAAATAACCTATAAACATGAAGAACATCACTAAAAGATTTCACAATTATGTTTAAACAACATCAAATTTTTGAATAACTGTATATATATAATCGGTTCGGTTCGGTTAATTGATTATGGCTTAACCGAACCATCGGTTAATTGTTCGGTTAATTAGGTCCGGTAAAGTTGGTTAATTCGGTTACGGTTCGGTTAAATCGGTTATTTGCAGAAAATTCGGAATACACGAGATTTAAACTAGTGATGGAACATAAGAAGGTATTATCTATTCAAATGTTGGAATAGAAGAAGGTATTATCAGAAAATTCATCGTCGCTTCCCAGAGAAAAATCTCTGCCACCGGGAAATCCAAAACATGCCGGATTTTTCAAGACGTATTCGCTCGTCCTCGTGTATTCCAGGCGCCGGAGAGAGATCAAGGCTCCGGTGGAGGGTTATAGCTGTGGGTTTAATGAAGAAGTTGAAATGAGTGTGGTTTGAGGGGAGAAGGAAGAAAATGAAGTGGGTGGGGTTGGCCCACATTTGATTCTTGTGTTTTATCTAATAGAGGGGCGTTTTGGTATTTTTTATAATTTTAACAGAAAATTAAATGGTTATCTAATCCAGGGGCTATCTCTGTTACAAATATGTAAACTAGTGGACTAAATCTATAATTTTCAATTTCTATGGGTTATAAATGAAATCCGTGTAAACCACAGGACGATCCGTGTAATTAATTCTATATTTAACATTAAGGGTACATTAGTCATTTCGCATCCACTTTAGGGATCGTCAGTGAAACAAAATCAAAGTATGTTGAAATCAAACCCGTAATTTCTCAAAGTTAAGGATTAAATCCGTAACTTGATGGAACCATTAGGTTTACAAAATCGGACATTACCCGACCCGTTAGCAGGCGACAAAAGCCAACAGGCCGTAGAATCGACAATTAGGGTTTCACTTTCACCGATTGGATCTACAATTCTCTCTCCATCTGATTCTGAAAATGGCGATGAGGAGCTTCTTCAACGAGATCAGGGGAATGAAAGTGAAGGACGTGCCGAAGCACGTGAAGCCGATGGTAACAACAAGCAACGCCAAGAATATCATCCAGAGAGCTTTGGATAATTACCATGCCAAATACATTCAGACCGACTCGATCGTACCTCTCTATCATGTTTGCTTTGGTGGCATGATTTTCTCTTACCTTGTCGCCCTTCCTGAGGAGCGCCGTCACCTCGAACACCAGAAACATGCCAAAGACCATTGATTTGCAGGTATTACTTCACGTTTCAAATCGTTTACCGCTATCAATTGTTGACATTCTAACAAATCATGAATCGTATTTGGATCTGGCTGAATAGTTCGGTATTGTATTTGATTTATGTTATCATAATCCTGGCTGCCCTCATAAATTGATCTGTAAATGAATAGACTAATAGAAAGAAACATTCGCAAAGATGCTTATATAGCTTATCAAATGAATTTTCGATGTTTTAGTAGATATCAGCCCTCTTCTCATCTAAGTTGGAGTAAAGGAGGTGTTCATTCGCATAGATTAGTTCCTTCTTGTTTTGATCGCCATTAATAACACAGGCTTGTCAACATTAGCTTGTGATGTTTCAGCCGTAATGGCTTGTGTAACGCTTAGTAAAAGCGATAGCTGAGTTGCCCTTCTTTGGGTCCCAATTGCTTCTCAAATTCCATGAGCCTTAAAAATCGATTTGATTCCAAGTGACCAGATTGTATAGTTTGTCTCCGTTAGAATCAGGCACAGGAATGGGACGTTGATGTTCCTTTCGATCGTGGCTAATTGATTGGCTGGAATCTCTTTATCGCCCATGGATTTTGTTCTTGCTCGTCGCTTGTGTGTCTGTGAAATCTCGATTGTGGAGTCTTCGATTCTGGTGTGTGATCCAGTTCATCGAATCAGATGCTCGGTCCCTCGAACACAGCCCTGATATCAAATGAAGAAATTGGTACCAGATCGAAAATACACAAACAAGATAATATGGAAATCCCTTCTCCAATTAATTGATAGAAAACTTACAATAAAGAAGAAAAACTATCTCCTATTTATAATTGATTAATCCTTGTCCATCAAGTTAATCAGTTCCGGGTAATCTCAAATCCTTATGAGATATCTCCTAAAATTCCTACTGACTTAATCCTTTTGTACGGTGACAAGAATTCTAGTTTGACTAAAATAAAGACTCTTAAAACAAATTACAAAACAGACCCCTGTCTATTGTTTTATGTCAAGATTGGTTCAACAGTGGGAGAATGTGTCGGTGCCTTAAGCTCGAGGGATGTGTCAGTTCTGACTGCTGAGCTTCAGATAGGGTGGCCACCATAATTAACCCTGCATGAGACATTCTTTGCTCGAACATTTTGTGAGTTGCGAGACAAAGTTTCATTGTTTCTAACTATGTAGTCAAAGGCCTAGGCGCCTTGAACACACACAAGGTGATCTTGATCAAGCACCTCGGTTTAGGCGCAGGCGCAGTCAGGCGAGCTTGAATCACTGGAGTGAAGAATATTCAAAAGCTGGAAACAAAGTTGTAGATAGTGAAAATGAGGAGGAAGGGGGCATTTTTCACCATTTTGTATTTTGAATCCCTAAAGTTTTGAGTAAGTTGGAAAGAAATGATGTATGTTTGACTGTTATCCTAGTCATATGTTTTGGATGATGATTACCATATCCTGTTCCTGCCTTTTATTGAATCTGGTGTAATTCAATAATATCCGCCTTGGAGGAATAATAGCAATCTGTTTTTGCATACTTGTATTCAGTCATCCGAGCAAGCGTTTTGTCTTTTTTTAACTATGTGTATCTGCATTTCTGATTTGCAGGTTTTGGGAGGGAGCACCAGAATGAATAATGCCATTTCAGTTTAGAATGGTTTGGTTTTCAACAGCCACCAATTTCCTTTTTTAATTTCTGTTGTATGTACACATGTTGGACATGATTTCTAATCATTAAATCCTCCAGTTGATTTCTTTTGTTTTAGTAAGCTTTGCCCATGTTAAAATGTGGTAACATCTTTTAGCAGAATATCGTCATGCCAAGGTCTTTAATTTCAAATTCTCTATTCGGTAATTCGTCATTTTTCTGTTTCTTCAAAAGATCCATTGATGTTCAAGCCATTGAAATAAACTGCTATTATAGTGAATTATAAGAGTGAAATTTGTTGATGATTTTAGTGTAATCAAGCTATTTAGTGTATTTGAGTTTACTTTGTGATCAAATGAGAAGTCATATTAAAACTTCAAACAAGTTGTGTTAAAAAAAAATCTATACTATATAATAAATAAAGGTTTTTCATGACATGTGTCGTCTCCATATTCATTCTCATAAAAAAAAATTCGTCTCTCTTATTAAATAAATCTCTCTTTTAATAATAATATATTTTTAAATAAAATACTAATCTTTATATTAATAAATCTCCTGACATATTTTGACGAGTGTATATGTTAACAGATTATATTGTATTTCACGGGTTTATAATCCGTGTAAAACACGAGTTTTTTAAAAATCAATTTTTTTTATTATTTAATCTATAATATTATATTTATATTACATGTGTAATACACCAGATTTTAACATAGTTAATAATAAACAAAAATAGTAAAATAAATAGTTTACACGATCAAAAATACCATATAAAAAAAATAATAGCTTTCCTATAAAGAAAAAAGTTAATAAATAAAAGTAAAAACTTTTAATGTGGGTTCGTCAAGAAAGAAACTCGGGATTACAAAACCCATATTTTTAGAAACCAAAAAAGAGAATAATCTTACTTTAAAATACTAGCTTAGAACACGTGTATTATATACACAGTATAAAAATATTAATATATAAAAATTTTAATTTTTTATATATATATTTTATAGGTGTAAAAATACATTACATATATTAAAAATAGAAAACAAAATTCAAATTATGTAAAAATTTCATGTATAATTGGATTTCGAAAATACGTTAATTGCTATAATTTAATTTGACTTTATTTACTATTTGATTGAAAATAAAATTTATATAATTAGATTTTAAAGTTTTTTTTATAATAAGGGATAATTTAAAATAAATGTATTTTTTTAGTATAATTAGTATTTTTTTTTAAATATATTATTTTCACTAGGTTAGAATTCCGTGTATTACACGGGTTGAATAAATATAATAATATATACTTACTAATAATAAAAAAATTATGTCTTAAAAACCCGTGTATTACACGAGTTGAATAAAATTTTACGTCACAGTTATAAATTTTGTTAAGTTAATATTTAAAACATTTTTAGCTAAGTATTAATTTTTTATGTAACTGATAAATGTTAATAAATATTAAACTTTAGAAACCCGGTGTATTACACGGGTTAAATAATAGAAATGTTATATATAGTTAGTAATAAAGATTTACATATTACATATTTATGAGAAACGTTTTAGAAAAACAATTATTGAAATCATTATTATTTAATAGGAGAGATAGGTGGGAAACAAAAGATTATAAAAACAATAAAAAAAATTGTATAATTAATAAGAGAGAGAGGCGGGAAAAAAATTTAAGGATGCATGGGAGAGTGACATGTGTCACTTCAAAACCTTTATTTATTATATTGTATAGATATAGATAAGATAGAGGAAGCATTACGTTTGCGTACGAAACCGATTAGTATAATTAGTATTTTTTAAACAATTTTTTTTTCGTTTTCTGATTCTGTAACACCCTTAATTCAAACATTGATTATAATAAACATTTAAACGCACGCGGAAGCTAATATCCTAGGAATATTTTTTTTTACATTGTTCGCGTGTCGCGAACTTCTGGAGCACTCCCTTCGCGTGCTGCGAGGGAGTCTCAAAACACCAGGCAGAAGATCTGATTCTTCGCGTGTCACGAAGAACCTCACCAGGTCTTCGCTTGGCACGAAAACGTCCGGTAAAAAAAAAAGTTTACTTTTCTGTTCAGTTCCAACACTTAACCAATTTTCCAACATTTACCATTTCACAAGACACCAAATTTTTTCCCAACTCTTAGGTTTTTGACCAAACATTCATACACTAATATATACACCAAAAACATGGTTATCAATTTACACCTTTTTTAAGGATTTTCTATTAAACCCAAAAAACGCCACCTTTCGCCATTTGGACTTAACCTTGACTACATCGGAGCTTTTCCTACATAACACCACATGTATCAACCATTAGTAATGAAGATAAACATATCTAACAACTATAATTTGTAATATCCAGTATTTTCCGACGTACCATTATCATATTGAGATTCTATTTCCCATTGTAACCTATCTATTTCAAGTTCTAATGAACGTATCATTTCAAAATACTTGCACGTATTATTTGATTCTTATTAAGTCTCATATAGAATAAATAAATTTATATTTAATACATATATAAATATAGGTGAAATTAAAGATATATATGTATATATATGCATCCTTTAAAAGAAATAGGTTAAAACCCTAAAAACTTAATAAATTTATGTTTACGGTAAATAGACTTATTAAATACTTAAAATAAACAAACCTATAAATTATGAAACTTATAAAACTCATTAGGTTTTATAAAATAAAACATATTATTTATTTTATAAAGTCCTAGGGGCTAAACTGTCATTCTTAAAACTTATTTTAAACAAATATACAAGTTTGAGGATAAAATGCTAAACGCTTGAAACATCAGGGGCCTATTATGCATTTAGCCCAAACTCCTGGAAGCCCAAACAAGTCGCGAGTTCGACCCTCGCGACACCCGGTTTTCGTCCCTCTTTATGAAAAAAACGCGTTTTCGGCTAGATTCATCGAACCTCGGGCATTCCTTCGCGCATGCGACCATAACCCGAGGTGAATCAATGCTCAATTCCAACCGTAACAACGTGTGGGCTCGATTTGAATCCATTAGACGCAACCACAAAACTCTCAACCGTTTTGGCATTAATTGACGAAATTGTTATAAATACCGACTCAGAAACCTCAACGACATCACCCCTCAACTCCTTAAACTCTCAATTCGTTCATATCAAACCCACATTTCTCGATTGAAGTTACGACGGTCGTTTCTGAAACTCAGACCCAATCTCGTCCATTCCGATATTGTTTCAGGTAATTCCAAAGGCCAAAGGCCTCGTTTTCATTTATAGATCAAAAGCCCTCTGTTTATTTTCATTAACTGATGGTAAATCAATCCGTATTTCGGGTTTGAAAATCTAGGGTTCATACGGATTTGGGAGTTGATTTGGGATTGTGTTTAAAAAATTATTTTCCAAGTTAAACATCAACGAGGCCCGTAGCCGGGTGGTTTGTGCGTGTGTGTGTTGGCTCAGGCGGCCCGGGTTCGAATCCGACCGGCCTGAGTTTTGAACTTTTTTTTTTGCATTTTTAATTAGTTTTAATATTCCCTTTTATTTTTTTTATAAAATCGATTATATTTATTTAAATCCAAAACCGGATTTTATTCATACTTTTATTTCCAGGATGTATTTTTAATTAATTAAAACTTCTTTAACTTACAATAATAAATACCTAGAAACTATAAAAATAATCTAAACTTTTATAAAACTTATAAAATAAGCTGAAACTATTTTGTAAAATCAGAAAACTAAATTTACTATTTATTTTATATAGTAAATAAAAGCTTTTGATTAAACTTTAATACTTGTTTAATTAAACAGAAAGTTTATATAATTTTATAAAATTAGAAAAATTTATATCCTTATTTTAGAAATCAGAAACTTATAAACTTGTACGTTTTATAAAATCTATAGAATTAAAACTTAGTTATTTATTTAGTTTATAAACAGAAAATAAATATACACTATTTATTTAAACTTACAAATAATTTCTAAATATTATTTAGAATAATTATAAGTCATTTAAATAAAATGAATGCTTACACACTTTAAATAAACTTAATTGATACATCCTTTTTAAAATTGTGATAAAGCATTTATTTACAAACTCTTTTAGATAATTATTATGTAACTTCAATAATTATGTAAATAAACTGTTGTTTATCATTAATAGCCATTTATGTGGATAATTATTATTAATCCATAATAATTATTATTCTTTTAGATAGCTATTATTTATTTTAAATAATTATTCAACCCTACTAGATAAGTATTTATTATCCTTAATACTTGTTTATCCGTCACTTAATTAATATTTTTTTTGAACTATTTAAGTTTATTAAATATCATGTGTAGACAATAATTAATTTATAATTCATTTGTAAACTTCAAACTAGATAAACTTTATATTATTCACTTAAGACTTGTTACAACTTAAACCTTACAACACAATCATTCCCGCCTTCCATATGAAACCCTAGTCCCATTTTAATCTTGGATCCTTGTCATACATTTTAGAATCAAACCTTAAACTTTAGACTTGTCATTAGGCTTGTCGTGAGGATATCATTCCTCAAAGCTTTGCTACCCTTAATCTTTGTCGGTCACTATTACATCCTTTTAAGGTGAGTATACTTAGGCCCTTTTAGTTTTGTTTTGGTTTATAAACTTGGGGTGGAACATGTATCAAACTTTTAGACTTATACAATTCAAACTCAACTATGCTTACATGCTTTCTATGTGTTATATGCTTTTGAGACTTGCATGCTTAAATTAAACTTAAGACTAGCATGTTCATTAACTTTGGCCGAGCCTACAGTGACAATGATAGATCTATTGTATTTGACCAATCCACCTAGATTGATTGACCTTTCGGGGGGAGCCCCCCATGGTGATTGTTGCTGGAATTAAACATAAACTTTTAAGGGTAACCCTCGGGTTATGCCTAATCTTGGTTGGAGGTTTGAAATGCAAAATGTTTAAACTTGTTTGTTCTCACATTTATACTTAGATGCATTAACATAGTGAATTGTAAAACTTTTAAAGACTTTGTTAAACGGTGTCAAAACTTTTGTATCTCACCAATTATTTTTAGTTGACAGTTTACTTAACATGTTTCCGGTGCTCAAGTTTGAGGCTTATCTTGTGAACACATAGGATGCTTGGACCTAGAATATCTTTCAATTTAAACTTATGTTATCGTTATGTTGTTGAACAATATGTTACTCTTTATCATGTTTGAACCTTGGAAATCTATTAATGAGATGTTTAAACTTTATTAGTCAACCTTGTGCTTTTGAACAACCGTGTCCGCCCCAACGTATAATCCTCCGTCGGTTGGGGTGTGACATAATTTACTTGTTTTCACCCATTCACCCACTTGACCCGTTTCCACCCAATTTGCATTAGGCTACATATAACTTGCATAACACCATACAAGTTTCATTCCTTTCATTTATCATTCATAATTAGCACGTTTCCATTTTCATTATGGCACATAGGCCATAACCTCATTTCCATTATGATGCTTAGATCATAACCTCATGTCACACCCCAACCGACGGCGGAAAACGTCGGGGCGTGAAGCTGTGCAGACTGTTCATAGCTCATGGTTGCTAAAGTTTGAATAATTTAAACATTCATTTTCATTACACGTAGCAAGTTCATACCATACAAGAACCAAATGTAGCGATTACAAAATATAAATAGTTTAGATTAATTGCTAGGTCCAAATCCTATATGTAGCAGCTTGTAATACTTCAAACATTGTCACCTGAAACATGGTTAAAAACAAAGTCAACTAAAAAGTTGGTGAGAATACATAGGTTTTCGTGTCATGTAATATAATATAGTGTTGTGTGTATACAATTCATACAAACATGGCAATTAAGGCATTTATGGAGAGATACCATCGTGTGACCTGGTAGTACAATCAAACCTTTGTAACTAGCATGCAAAACAAACGCGTGTTGGCAGTAACAGTCACCCTACCTGGGTGGGTTTGTCAGACTCAATAGATCTATCACTGTTTACTGTAGGCTATAAAATAGTTAATGATTGCACGTGAATAGCAAACTGCGTGTTGGTCTACACACCTAGTACTCAAGCACAAAGCTCAAAATTGTAACACATGATTGTAGGGTGGAATTGTATATTGTGTAGTTTGTAAACATAGTAAATAGAACGCATGTTCCACCCCAAAAGTTTGTAAATAGAGTAAAAGAGGGGCTATGTAACTCACTTGTGTTGGAGCGTGTAGTTTGCACAGATCAACAAAAATACCAAGCGTGTTGTAGGTCGCTACGTTTGACCTATTGAATGAGGGTATAACGCGTGTCACTGTTTGTGTTATTTTGTGTCCAAAGTGGGTTCGTTGGTGGTTTGTGTGTTTAGGGTTGGTTTTGGAATAATAAATTAGTAGCGATATATATATATATATTTATTTAAATAAAATTTAATTAAACGATATTTGTTTAAATCAATATATATATATTTGTATAAATAAAAATGATTATATAAATTCACGATTTCATCGGTTTTGAAACTATCGGGAATTAATCGTTTTAAATTTCTAAATCAGCGTTTTGGTATATAAATGATTCCCGGGTTTTGGGATTTTATAACTTAAATTTTTATAAACAAGTTTTGAAATGTTTAAATAAAAACATATTAAATTAAGTTTGAAAATAATAAAATTAAAGTTTCTGGTCAAGGAGCACGACCGTGCTCAAGTAGGGCACGACCGCGCTCGTTGCCGGGCGTGACCGTGGTGGTCTGAAACGCGCCCGTGGTCGAGTCAGAAGGTACTTCATAGGTTCTGGACATAGAGCACGACCGTGCTCGTATCTGGCACGACCGCGTCTAGTGTTTGTTTTTGATCAAGACTTGTTTGCTCGGTAAGCACGACCGGGCCACACCTGGGGCACGATTGTGCTTGGACAGGCACGACCGCGCTCAGGGATGAGCGCGACCGTGTCGGGCCTTTTTCAGACACAATTCGATCGATTCTTATATTAATAGCTTCTGGATTCTTAGGGCTTTCACTTAGTGGATGATTACGAATGTTTCTACATAGTTTAATTGTATTTATATCTTGTCTAGAGTGTAATTCGAGTAAAATTTATGTTTCGGCTTTTTGGTTCAAAATCGGATCGATTTGAGTGTTTCTACAACGAATTGACATAGGGCTTTCGTAGTAGGGGTAGATACAAAGCTGAAGACGTGTTACTTACTTGTTGAAAGTGGGCAATTGAATGCGGTCGGCTACGGGTCGAGCGGCTTCGTTTCTTGGCGATCAATTGGACGACAGAGGTGTTGTGAGCGTCGAGTGAGAGTTCTGAGAGATTGAGTGGGTGTATATGAGAGTGTAGGAAGCCTGCAACTGACTCTATATCGACGAATTTGAGAGGCTCGGTTGTGGTGTGAATGGGATTAATTAATTGTGCAAATTGGACGACAATTGATGCGTGTTTTAGACGAATTTCAGTCGAGTATGGTCTGACGCGCGAAGACCGGCTTTTCTTTATTTTAATTTTCACGAATTCAGAAGGTATGGTATGGTTTGACTTTCTGCAGTCAAGTGGGTTCATCAGCGCGACCGTGCCTACTTTAGGCGCGACCGTGCTTAGGTCGGCAGGCGCGACCGTGCTTGCCTAGTTTTATAGTTTTTGAGTTTTGTCAGTTTTGGTCCTCGGGGCTTGTGAGATAATGGTGTTTTTGTTTAATTTGTTATTGTAATAGAATAGTTTGTATATGTAACTGCATCGTAGTTTGTTTGTACACGAATCGAAACTGAAATGTGTTTGTTTATTGAAATCAAACGATTACATGATGAAAATCAGAAATGTTACAGTCTCCCCTTGTTGAGGGGATTTCGTCCCGAAATTCAACTAGTTGAGGCTGCAGAATTGGTGAATAGGTGAGGATACTTGAGTTTCATTTGATCTTCACGTTCCCAAGTAAACTCAGGACCACGTTTAGAATCCCAACGGACTTTGACTATAGGAATGCGGCTGCGTTTGAGTTGCTTGATCTCACGGTCCATGATTTCCACCGGTTTCTCGACAAAGTGCATCGTTTCATCAATGCGCACGTCGTCAAGAGGTATGTGGAGGTTCTCATCAGCAAGACATTTCTTCAGGTTGGACACGTGGAAGGTTGGATGAACATTGTTGAGTGCTGGAGGTAGCTCAAGTTTGTAAGCCACTTTCCCGATTCTTTCAAGGATCTTGAACGGGCCTACGTAACGAGGTGCTAGCTTGCCTTTCTTTCCAAAGCGGATCACACCCTTCCAAGGGGATACTTTGAGAAGCACAAGGTCACCCACTTGGAATTCCAAGGGTTTTCGTCGCTTGTCGGCATAGCTCTTTTGTCGACTTCTCGCTACTCGGATGTTGTCACGGATTTGAAGGATTTTGTCGGATGTTTCCTGAATTAACTCGGGACCGGTGATTTGTGCTTCACCAATCTCGTTCCAACAGATGGGAGAACGGCATTTGCGGCCATAAAGAGCTTCGAATGGAGCCATGTTGATGCTGGTGTGGTAGCTGTTATTGTAGGAGAATTCAATAAGTGCTAGATGTGAATCCCAATTGCCACCAAAGTCTATGACACAGGCTCTCAGCATGTCTTCGAGGGTTTGGATTGTTCGTTCAGTCTGGCCATCAGTTTGGGGATGGTAGGCTGTGCTTAAATCCAATCGTGTGCCAAGTGCCTTTTGCAGAGATTGCCAAAATCTGGAAGTGAAACGAGCATCTCTGTCGGAGATTATGTTCAAAGGTATGCCGTGTCGACTCACAATTTCGTTAATGTAGATTCGGGCCAATTTCTCAACCCGATAGTCTTCACGGATGGGCAGGAAGTGTGCGGACTTTGTGAGACGGTCAATGATTACCCAAATGCTATCATAGCCGTTTGAAGTACGGGGGAGTTTAGTAATGAAGTCCATGGCTAGATTTTCCCATTTCCACACGGGGATTTCCGGTTGTTCAAGTAAACCGGAAGGACGTTGATGTTCGGCTTTGACTTTAGAGCAGGTTAGGCATTTAGCAACATAGAGTGCAATGTCTTTCTTCATACCAGGCCACCAATACTGTGGTCGAAGATTGTGATACATTTTATCCGCACCGGGATGGATAGAATACCGAGACTTGTGTGCTTCAGTCATGAGGAATTCTCGGAGATCATTGCGATTGGGAACCCAAATACGATCCAAGAAATAAAGCAAGCCATTGTTTTTAGTTTCTAGTTGGAATTCAGCACCGCACGACATTTCCTCATACATATTGCCCTCGGTAATCGAGACGTGTTGAGCTGCTAGAATACGGGTTTGAATGTCGGAATGAATCTTGACACTTTGGAGCATGACGCGTTCTTTACGGCTCAGCGCGTCGGCTACAACATTAGCCTTACCGGGATGATAACGAATCTCGCAATCGTAGTCATTGAGTAGTTCAACCCAACGTCGTTGCCTCATGTTGAGTTCTTTTTTATTGAAGATGTGTTGGAGGCTTTTGTGGTCGGTAAATACCACACATTTCGTGCCATATAGATAATGTCTCCAAATCTTCAAGGCAAATATGACTGCACCTAGCTCCAGATCGTGCGTCGTATAGTTCTTTTCATGGATCTTGAGTTGCCTTGATGCATAAGCGATTACCTTGCCTCGTTGCATGAGAACACAACCAAGGCCTAGGTTAGAGGCATCGCAGTAGACGACTAGATCATCGTTTCCTTCTGGAAGAGTCAGAATAGGAGCATCACATAACTTCTGTTTAAGAGTTTGGAAAGCTTCTTCTTGTTTTGGCCCCCATTCATAAGGTTTACCTTTATGTGTCAAGGCGGTGAGGGGAACAGCAATCTTGGAGAAATTAGAAATGAACCTTCGGTAATAACCCGCTAAACCAAGAAACGAACGAACCTTGGTAGGGGTTTGAGGAGCACTCCAATTCTTGACAGCTTCGATTTTGGCAGGGTCGACATGTATTCCCTTTTTATTGACAACATGACCCAAAAATTGAACCTCCTTTAGCCAAAATTCACATTTGGATAACTTGGCGTATAATTGTTCGGTTCTCAGGAGATCCAAAACCAGTCTAAGGTGCTGTTCATGTTCTTCCTCAGTCTTGGAATAGATCAAGATGTCATCGATGAAAACGATCACGAATTTGTCAAGGTATGGTTTGCACATGCGGTTCATGAGGTCCATAAAGACAGCAGGTGCATTGGTCAACCCAAAAGGCATAACCGTGAACTCGTAATGACCATATCTTGTTCGGAAGGCGGTCTTTGGAATATCTTCTTCTCGGACACGCAGTTGGTGATAACCAGATCGAAGATCAATCTTTGAGAAACAAGTAGAACCTTGGAGTTGATCGAAGAGGTCGTCAATCCTAGGTAACGGGTAGCGGTTTTTGATTGTAAGCTTGTTGAGCTCTCGATAGTCAATACACATGCGGAATGAACCA
This sequence comes from Smallanthus sonchifolius, assembly GCA_023525975.1. Lineage (NCBI taxonomy): Eukaryota > Viridiplantae > Streptophyta > Magnoliopsida > Asterales > Asteraceae > Smallanthus > Smallanthus sonchifolius. Next base: position 3,297,445 of record JAKNSE010000034.1, on the reverse strand, counting down.
TCCTTCTTTTTAACAAACAAGACTGGTGCACCCCACGGTGAATGACTTGGCCGTATGAAACCTTTGTCAGCGAGTTCTTGAAGTTGACTTGCAAGTTCTTGCAATTCGGAAGGTGCAAGCCGGTATGGAGCTTTAGCCACAGGGTTTGCTCCGGGTATAAGATCGATTCGAAACTTTACTTCCCGAACAGGTGGAAGACCGGGTAAGTCGTCGGGAAAGACTTCGGGAAACTCCCGAATGATGGGAATATCTTCTATTCTTCTCTCCTTGTCTTCTTTTTGAATCACATGAGCTAGGAAAACCATGCACTTCTTTCGAATGTATTTCTGTGCAGTTATGCATGACATCAGTTTGAGTCCTTTGCAAGGTTTCTCGCCAAAGACTTTCAATATGTCTCCCGATGGAAGAGGTACTCGGATGTACTTTTCAAAGCACATGACCTCGGCATGGCTTTTAGATAACCAATCCATGCCGATGATGACGTCAAAGCTTCCCAACGGCATTGGTATAAGGTTGACTGGAAATGTGTGGCCATTGAGTTCTAGTGAGCAGTCATGAATGATGGAGTCAATAGTGATGGTGTTTCCATCCGCTACTTCAACGGTGAAGGTTTTCTCGAGTTTGGATCGTGTTTTTGCAAGTAAAGGTTCAAAGTTAAGTGACACAAAACTCTTATCGGCTCCGGTATCAAATAGTATAGATGCAAATTGTTTATTCACAAGAAACGTACCGTTGACCACATGATCGTTGGCTTGAGCTTCATTGGCGTTGATGTTGAAAGCACGCCCACGAGCTCCGCCCTGATTATTGTTCACAAGCTTTGGACATTGGTTCCGGAAGTGGTTCGGGTTGCCACATTCATAGCATGCCCGTCCATTTGCATTGATTGGAACCACTTGATTAGCTCCGGGTTGATTAACCGGGTTGGGTTGAGTAGTAAGTGCCTTTTGTCGGCAGATATTGGCCGTATGGCCAAGTTTCCCACAATGATTGCAAAGGCGACATGGGACAGTTTGTGGGTGATGATAGTTGCAGTTGTTGCAGAGTGGGTAGGTACCTCCATAAGCTTTCTTGGCTGGATTTTGGGCCAAGGGTGCAACTTGATTAATTAGGGCGACTGGAGTGACTATTGCAAAATTCTTCGCCTTTCTCTTCCTGGTGTTTCGATGCTGTTCGTTTTGAACTTCTTTGACATGAGTAGGAGGAGTTGTGGTGTCAGAAACTTTCTTGGCCTCCTTTTTGGTAAGAGTACCTGCTTTAACGTGATTATCGGTCAGTGTGGCAGCTAGACGAATAGCATCTTCTAGGTTTGCAGGATTTCTTCCCAAAACAGTGTCCTGGATTTGTCTCGGTAGGCCACCGATATATTTTTCAATACACCTAGACAAAGGTGTAACCATGTGAGGTACCAGCATGCTCAGTTCGTGAAAACGGTTGGTGTACGCCAAGCTTTCACCGCTATCTTGGGTAAGATCCCAAAATTCCGCTTCCAGTTTCTTCATCTCATTTCGAGGACAGAATTCCTCGGTCATGATCCTTTTCAGCTCATCCCATGGCAGAGCCATTGCTACTTCTACTCCCCTTGTTCTCTTTTCCCCATTCCACCAGGTTAGTGCCCGTTTTTGGAAGACACTAGTGGCATGGCGGACACGCAGATTGTCCGGACAGTCACTATTGAGGAAGGTGCCCTCAATACTTTCGAACCATTGAAGGAGTCCCGTGGCTCCTTCGGTACCATAAAACTTCAGGGGATTGCAAGAGTTGAAATGCTTGAAGGTACATTGTGGCGGGTTGGCACCACCGCCACCACCAGTATTAGCACTACCACTGGCGTTCCCATTGTTGTTGTTATTGGCTTGAGTTAGTTGAGTTACCAGCTGAGTGAGGAGAGCAGCAAGGTCGGTATTATTGTTGTTGTTGGCATTGCTGGTATTGGTGTTGGTGCTATCGTTGGCGTTGTCGGTGTTGTTGCGGTTGATGTTACGACGAGGAGGCATTCTATAAAAAGAGAATGATACAAAAGTGTTGTGAGAATTTATAAAAATCCGTTGAAATTTAGGATAGGAGGAATAATAACACATTTATTTCATAGTTCGGATTGTTTTCAAGTAATCACATTTCTACTTGAACACAATGACATATTAAGGTTAATTAGACTTATATAATTTTCAAGGAGACGTGCTTTAGCCTATAGGTAAACACTCATCCCGGGAATTCCCAGGAAAGCATACGGATCCCTCGGTTGATTGGGATTTATATGAAATGCTTTCCTAGACAGAAAACCCAGAATACAGGTGTCACCCTTCCAGATTGCACGTGTCCTCTAATAATTAACAGAGTCTAAAACCTTAACGGGCATGAAAAATATTTTTGATAGGCATAGGTCCACGAGTATGAGTTTTTCCACAAGTTATGGCGATGATGACGTAGAAGCAGTTAAGGAGGATATGCGGCTTAGGATACGGGTATGGATACGATTTATTTTATTATTTACGTATGCTTATTAAGTCTTGTAGTCTAAACAATTTAAGTATCAAATAACTAACACATAAGGCATGTGACATATAGCAAATAGCACGTATCACATAAAACATGTAGCATGGCATTGTTGGGTGTCCTAAAGTTATAGTCTAGGTCAATGGTGTCTAATAACCTAATTCCCTATAACCAAGGCTCTGATACCAATCTGTCACACCCCAACCGACGGCGGAAAACGTCGGGGCGTGAAGCTGTGCAGACTGTTCATAGCTCATGGTTGCTAAAGTTTGAATAATTTAAACATTCATTTTCATTACACGTAGCAAGTTCATACCATACAAGAACCAAATGTAGCGATTACAAAATATAAATAGTTTAGATTAATTGCTAGGTCCAAATCCTATATGTAGCAGCTTGTAATACTTCAAACATTGTCACCTGAAACATGGTTAAAAACAAAGTCAACTAAAAAGTTGGTGAGAATACATAGGTTTTCGTGTCATGTAATAGAATATAGTGTTGTGTGTATACAATTCATACAAACATGGCAATTAAGGCATTTATGGAGAGATACCATCGTGTGACCTGGTAGTACAATCAAACCTTTGTAACTAGCATGCAAAACAAACGCGTGTTGGCAGTAACAGTCACCCTACCTGGGTGGGTTTGTCAGACTTAATAGATCTATCACTGTTTACTGTAGGCTATAAAATAGTTAATGATTGCACGTGAATAGCAAACTGCGTGTTGGTCTACACACCTAGTACTCAAGCACAAAGCTCAAAATTGTAACACATGATTGTAGGGTGGAATTGTATATTGTGTAGTTTGTAAACATAGTAAATAGAACGCATGTTCCACCCCAAAAGTTTGTAAATAGAGTAAAAGAGGGGCTATGTAACTCACTTGTGTTGGAGCGTGTAGTTTGCACAGATCAACAAAAATACCAAGCGTGTTGTAGGTCGCTACGTTTGACCTATTGAATGAGGGTATAACGCGTGTCACTGTTTGTGTTATTTTGTGTCCAAAGTGGGTTCGTTGGTGGTTTGTGTGTTTAGGGTTGGTTTTGGAATAATAAATTAGTAGCGATATATATATATATTTATTTAAATAAAATTTAATTAAACGATATTTGTTTAAATCAATATATATATATATATATATTTGTATAAATAAAAATGATTATATAAATTCACGATTTAATCGGTTTTGAAACTATTGGGAATTAATCGTTTTAAATTTCTAAATCAGCGATTTGGTATATAAATGATTCCCGGGTTTTGGGATTTTATAACTTAAATTTTTATAAACAAGTTTTGAAATGTTTAAATAAAAACATATTAAATTAAGTTTGAAAATAATAAAATTAAAGTTTCTGGTCAAGGAGCACGACCGTGCTCAAGTAGGGCACGACCGCGCTCGTTGCCGGGCGTGACCGTGGTGGTCTGAAACGCGCCCGTGGTCGAGTCAGAAGGTACTTCATAGGTTCTGGACATAGAGCACGACCGTGCTCGTATCTGGCACGACCGCGTCTAGTGTTTGTTTTTGATCAAGACTTGTTTGCTCGGTAAGCACGACCGGGCCACACCTGGGGCACGATTGTGCTTGGACAGGCACGACCGCGCTCAGGGATGAGCGCGACCGTGTCGGGCCTTTTTCAGACACAATTCGATCGATTCTTATATTAATAGCTTCTGGATTCTTAGGGCTTTCACTTAGTGGATGATTACGAATGTTTCTACATAGTTTAATTGTATTTATATCTTGTCTAGAGTGTAATTCGAGTAAAATTTATGTTTCGGCTTTTTGGTTCAAAATCGGATCGATTTGAGTGTTTCTACAACGAATTGACATAGGGCTTTCGTAGTAGGGGTAGATACAAAGCTGAAGACGTGTTACTTACTTGTTGAAAGTGGGCAATTGAATGCGGTCGGCTACGGGTCGAGCGGCTTCGTTTCTTGGCGATCAATTGGACGACAGAGGTGTTGTGAGCGTCGAGTGAGAGTTCTGAGAGATTGAGTGGGTGTATATGAGAGTGTAGGAAGCCTGCAACTGACTCTATATCGACGAATTTGAGAGGCTCGGTTGTGGTGTGAATGGGATTAATTAATTGTGCAAATTGGACGACAATTGATGCGTGTTTTAGACGAATTTCAGTCGAGTATGGTCTGACGCGCGAAGACCGGCTTTTCTTTATTTTAATTTTCACGAATTCAGAAGGTATGGTATGGTTTGACTTTCTGCAGTCAAGTGGGTTCATCAGCGCGACCGTGCCTACTTTAGGCGCGACCGTGCTTAGGTCGGCAGGCGCGACCGTGCCGACCGTGCTTGCCTAGTTTTGTAGTTTTTGAGTTTTGTCAGTTTTGGTCCTCGGGGCTTGTGAGATAATGGTGTTTTTGTTTAATTTGTTATTGTAATAGAATAGTTTGTATATGTAACTGCATCGTAGTTTGTTTGTACACGAATCGAAACTGAAATGTGTTTGTTTATTGAAATCAAACGATTACATGATGAAAATCAGAAATGTTACACCTCATATTCCATTTCCATTATGGTACTTAGACCATAACCTCATTTCCATTATGGTATTTAAACCATAACCTCATATCCCATTTCCATTATGGTACTTAGACCATAACCTCGTTTCCATTATGACATTTAAACCATAACCTCATATCTACATTTCTATTATGGTACTTAGACCATAACCTCATATACACATATCCATTATAGTATTACAATTATAACTACATTCATTTATTTACACATACTAGTTCATACACATTCATACACGTTATGCATACCACATCACATTTAACATCATTTATCATCAATACTAAGTAAGTGCAAAAGCACTTACCTTTCTGGTTAGAAGATCCCGCTCCCACTTCAAGTTTTGCAATTTGATTTCCTAAACACATTCACCTAGTTTAGTAATCTTACCATACATCAAAATCACATTATAATTGGGTTCACAACCCAATTTCCCATTCCGAACCCAAACTGACCCGTTTGGGTTATTCACATATCCAAACACCCTCTTTTCATCCAAACTCACCTACTTGAGTTTCATTTCCAATTCCTTGACACTAATTTCTCATTCAATATTTTTTATTAGGTTAATTTGGTGTTCAATCAAGTGTCTAACACCATAAAAACACTTAGACATCACTAATTCAACATCCTATCACCATAATCCTGTAACATCCTAAAATGGTGAGAAATAAAGTTAGTGAGTTCAAGCGGGCCAAAGTCGGGCCAGGTCAGTCACGAACAGGGCTTGGGGAGGTCTCCCCTATAAATAGCCCAAGGCCCTCATTCTTCTCCTCTTTGCAATTCTAGAGAGAGAAAACCCGTAGAGAGAGAAAGTGTCGGAATCGCACAAGATTGCACCAGATCGTGTCTCTTGCACTCGTGAAGGAAACCTCCAAATCAGAATCGTCATCCAGGTAACCATTCGAGCTAAAATTGAGATTTTTGCTTAAGTTGGGTTTTCGGGTTTTCGGGTGAAAATAGGACGTTTTTACGGATGAAACTTGAGAATAAGCTTAGGTTTAGTATCTGGAACGAAAACCGGTTGTTTTGAGCAAAGAAAGTTGAAGTTTTGATATAATCGAACCCAAATCCGCGAATTTCGGGATTGTTTGGGAAGATGACTGCTGGTGCAGGCGAACTTAGCAAGTTCGCCTGTCAAGTTCGCTTGGTGGGGGCGAACTTATCAAGTTCGCCTGATTATGTTCGCCTGGCAAGTTCGCTGGGCCAAAGGTAAGCGAACTTATTATGTTCGCCTGGCAAGTTCGCTTGGCCAAGGGTAAGCGAACTTATTATGTTCGCCTAAGTTAAGTTCGCCTGGCCAAAGGGTAAGCGAACTTATTAAGTTCGCCTAGGCCAGAGGAAGCGAACTTAGCATTAAGTTCACCAATATCAGCTGAGTAAAGTGTGAATTGAGGTTAGGTCTGATATATGTGTTTTGTAACCAATTCAGATCAGAAGTGACGTTGTTGGGCCTTTGATTAGGAAAACCGAGACTAGCTTATAATGTGAGTTCTAGAAGCCCTCTTTTAAATGTTTTATATAATGTTTTCGGGCTGGTGTGTATACGTATGAAATGTTGTTTTATAAAATGATGTTTATGAAACTATGTTTACGAAATGAAATGATTTGGAATGAACGGTTTATGGAAAGAAAGTTTTATGAACGGAATGTTTACGAACGAATGTTTATAAAGAAATGGTTTAAAGTAAAGGTAAAGGGTTTTGAAAGTGAAGGAAAGGTTTTGTGAAAAGAAAAGAAAAAGGGCAAAGGTTTTAAAGAAGTCATTACAAATCTAATCTGACGAATGAATGGAATTGACGAATGAAGTCTGGGAATGAGATTCCCAGCCTTGTGGTAGATTATGGACAGCGAGCCATAGTTACCACAAGAACAACAGGGGCAGTGTCTTAGTGGCTTGCCAATGGTTTGATGTTGTACAACTGGTATGGAGTAACGACGGTTACTTAGGGGTTAACGTGACTCTACGTGAGGTTAAATTATGATCCGACGATGTTATGGCTGAGAGTCATAACCGTCGATGGAAGTTGTCGGTCAATGGCTGAGAGCCATAGCCTTCAATGGAGGTTGTCGGCTATGGCTGAGAGCCGTAGGGGCACCTGAATGGGTATTGTCGGTCCTCGTGTAGTTAGCCTTGGGGGCAATACCAAAAAGGGAATTGATGGAATGTTATGGCAAATCAGTTAACTAGTAAGGGTAAGAAGAGTATCGTATCCACGAGGAATCAGTGGTTAGTGAAATTGCTTAGTTTGATAATTAGAATGAAAACACAGATCAAATAAAAATGCAACCTCCTCCAAACTTCAGATTCTAGGTTTATGCAAAACTCAGTTATTTAATTGGACACCACATAGACATAGTGTTGGAAAATCAGTTAAAATAGTAATTGAAGACAGGCTGTTGTCAGCAACCTATACAACCAGTTCCGTCACAAAGCAGTATAATTCAATCACCCAATTTATGAATGCCAAATTGCCCCCTTTAGTCACCCAACCCTGCTACTAGGTTTTGTCATCAACCGAACAAGATCGTAAAGCAAGCAAACTCAAAGCACTCAAATAAACTGTTTAAAATAACTAATACATCAATCTACTCAGTTATTGTCAGAAACTAAATAGATCCAAAAACATAAATAAACTGAATCAAAACATGAAACCTATATGAACCGTCCGCGTGGAGGAAGCCACAAGTGAATTAGCCGCTCATGGTGATGGAGATCATGTTCAATCTTCAAGTGAATGTTAGAATCGTGTTCCTTAGCCTCCAAGAACTCCCAAAATCGCCCAAGAACTGATGTCCAAAAGAGGATTTCGAATTTGGGGAAGAAACCCCCAATTAAACACTGAAAATCGGCTGTTTCACTAAAAATCTGCGTCTGAAACGTAACCAGCGTAAGCTTACGATGGGGGGCGTAAGCTTACTCCGTCGAGCTGAAGCTTCTGTTCAGAAAATGTTACCGGCGTAAGCTTACGCCCCTAGTGTATTTTTTTTAACCAAATATTTGGATTCGGCTTCTCGAGCTACCCAAGATTCATATATTATGGGTCTCGTAACTCATTTTCTAGCTCGAGATATGTCTGTTTCAAGATTCAGCTTCCAGAACTTCCGCATCAGCCTCCATCTTTTGCATAGTTTCCGATCCAAACCCTCTACTTCCTCTCTAATGTTTCCAAAACACGTACTTAGCATCCAAACACCTACAAATCATAAACACATGCAAAGTAAACGCGTTCCATGCTAAATCACACATAAAAACGTATAGTTAAGCATCATAAACACCCAACGAACACCTACACATCAGGCAACGACGGTGATTCGTAACGGTTGACCACGACATGCAGGGTCCCTTCGGGGACACAGAGACGCGTAACGATACAGATTTTAGATATTAATGTAGGACTTAAATGAATGTTAAATGTTTTAAACAAATGATCCGTTCAATGTGTTTAAATGTGTGAAGGTTTATGAATGAAAGGCCCTGTTTTCTTATACGTGATGTTAAACCCTAATGAATGTTTTAAATGATGAACCATTTCTTAAATCAAACGAAAACTAGAACTCACCAGCGTAGCTGACCTTTTTAGTGTGCACATTCAGGTTAAGGCAGGTTATGAGGATGGACGGTGATGCTTGGCTAGAGATGAAGAGTTACCCGACTGCTTTTGAAGACTGGCATCCCGTTATGTTTAGTTATGATGTAATTATGATTTAAACAATGTTTACGCTTCCGCATGTATGAACAATGATGACGTTATGTTTGAATGAAATTTTCCGCTACGTTATTTGATATTCATGTTTAAGAACTGTTTGTGAATGAGTAAATCCAATAAGTGAGGCCTCCCGGGTTTGGGGCCTTACAAGTTGGTATCAGAGCAATAGTTTGAGAGATTCGGACACTCCCAGTGTCTGAACTTAAATTGTGAATGGGACCGAAAGCGGATGCCAGTACGGGTAACTCGAGCCACAAAATCAGGTATGAAAAGTAGAGTATGTGTATGTAGTATACCGTAGAAAGGGTTAGGTAAGGACTTGTGTTCTGATGGAATCACAAAGGTGGTCAAATAGAAATCGAAAGGTAGTGTAATGGTTAATTGCAGATGGCCAGTGTATATTAACATCTTACAGTGCTTATTGAATTTTATTTGTTAATTAGCGTGATAACATTGGATTCCTTGTCTTTTAGAACGAAATGGAGGGTAGAATAGGCGGAAGGCGTGGTGGGGGTCGTACCGGATGACACAATAGGATTCCCGCCCGCCAAGTTTATAGTAAAGAGGCAAGTGTTCTTGCGGAACCGGAAGGTAGTGTGCATGAGATCGTACGAGTGTGAGGCGAGATGTCCTCTGTCGTGTTGACTTTGCGCGGAAGTGTTAAGAAGTGTCGAGGAGAATACCGGGACAAAATCTCAACTTTGAAGAGACGCGAGTATTATGAAGTGTTATAAGAGGAACTAGAATGCTCGAGTAAGGTAAATTGGCAATTTCGTTTGGATCCGCGAAATTGTGAATTTACAGGTGCACGTGCATGATAGCGAATTTTATGGTATTGATTAATGCTTACGTATCAGAGTTGATCCAATTACTCAACCATGACTACGAGATGTTAGTCACCCGAGTAGCGATTTAAAGAGATTGATGAACATCATTAGTAATAGTAACGATGTCAGAGATGGTATACCTTACAGAAGTGAACGATGTCAACGAATACGAGCCACGGATAAGATGAGGAGGAATGAAACTTCGGTTTACCTAAGTCAGACGAGCATACGTATGACGGATGCCAAGGAGTTAGGGTGGACTACGCTTAGCACAAAAACGTTATGGTTAATAAGAATCGGCCTACTGTTGAAGTATGCATGAGCATGAAGGAAATAACCACACAAGTGTATGTCCAAAGAATATATGAGTGCATGAATGCACAAATGTCATCTTTCCATGTAGAAGACAATCCAAGACAACTAATAAGAGTATCTGCTGAAACGAGAAAATAGATATACCAACAACAACAAGAGACGGGAAACACGATGTTAATTAGGGCGTGCAGACTAAACCAAATCAAACCATATCTGACCCAAGGATTGTTTGTCTAGAATGAATGTGAAGGACAAGTTTTGACCAACAATGTGAAGTAAGGCATGGGCATTAAGAAGAAATTCAAGGCGACTCAGAGAACGCTCTACTATGCCTAAGTCTAATCAATAGCTGCGAGTGTTGTTAGAATTGGAAAGCCGTTGAGGGACCCACTGAAACTAGGAAGGAAATGAAAGTACAAGTGTCACCGTACGTGTCATTTATCCATAGTAAGACCAACGAATGTGACCTTAGAAGAAATGCATGCAGAAAAGGCTAATGGAAACGAGTAGCTAGAGAATATATATTGTCGGTCAGATGGGATGCCAATCCCTAAGACCATCCAGTGATATGTAGGAAGAATGGTGTTCAATGAACTAACGATGTGAAACGTAAAACCTGACAAGTACGCTTGAAAGAAAGACTAGAAGGAGATTGTGTATGAAAATATGAATGAAAAGTTCGAGCGACTAGTGTTCCATCTGAATGAATACCTTCCCGACAAGTTGAGTGTGATAAGGGATACCTCATATGTTTGGGGGATACCTAATACGGTTCTTACGGGAACGAAGCGATACGGTTCCTTCTGGAATGAAGCGATATGGTTCCTTAGGGAACGAGACGATGTGGTTCCTTCGGGAATGAGATGGTACGGTACCTTCAAGAACTTGATAGTAGGAATCATTCGGGATGGTATGATTCATTCGAGAACGGCATGGTATGGTCCTTCAAGGACGAATGCACCATGGACAGCTTATGAGGTATACACAATGATCCAAATAGTCGAGAGACGATCGATAGTAACCGTCCAGATGGCAAGGTAGATAACCTTAACGAGGAGTTGAAATTATGGCCATGGAGTTTTCTGTGGACGACTCCGAGTTTGATAAGACATTTCACATAGAATGACGATATAAGAACCCTAACGGTTAGATGTTAAAGACCGACTAGGGATTTACGATGCTGAAAAAGATAACGTATATCAAGAACGAGAGAGGTATAGTCAAGGCTACATAAGAATCTATCAACGGGAATCTGTCAACGGGAGAGTGATTGCATATGCGTCGCGGCAGTTGAAAGTTCACGAAGTCAACTATCCGACTCATGATTTGGAACTTGTTGCTGTTGTATTTGTATTGAAAATATGGAGGCACTACCTTTACGGGGTGAAGTTTACTATTTACTCCGATCACAAAAGTTTGAAGTACTTCTTCGAACAGAAGGAACTTAATATGAGGCAGAGACGATGGTTGGAACTCCTGAAGGATTATGACTGTGAGATCATGTACCATCCTGGAAAGGCAAATGTGATGGCTGACGCTCTAAGCCGAAAGGATGTGCCTACTCCTATTAGAGTGAAAGCTTGCCAGTTGGTGGTAACATCGGATGTGATGAGAGAAATCGAAAAGGCTCAAGATGAGGCACTTAAAGAAGAAAACATAAAGAAGGAAATGATGGTTGGCCAACAGGACAAGTTGGAATATAACACCCTTGGTGTTAGAACACGTTATGGACGGGTATGGATACCTATGGGTGGCGAGCTTAGAACCAAAATCTTGGATGAGGCTCATAAGTCTCGGTACTCTATCCATCCTGGTACCAATAAAATGTACCAAGATCTGAGGAAGGAATACTGGTGGCCTGGAATGAAATATGATGTGACGAAGTATGTAAGCAAGTGCTTGACTTGCTCGCAAGTAAAGGCCGAACACCAGAAACCGTATGGAAAGATTCAACCACTTGATATACCGGAATGGAAGTGGGAACACATTACCATGGACTTCATAACCAAGCTACCTCGCACAGCTAAAGGTCATGACACCATTTGGGTAATTGTGGACCGTTTAACGAAGAGTGCTCATTTCCTACCTATTCGCGAGACGTTCTCGTCGGAAAGGTTAGCAGAAGTGTTTATTAACGAAGTAGTAGCACGGCATGGGATGCCTTTGACGATCGTATCTGACCGGGACACCCGATTCACATCGAGGTTCTGGAAAAGATTTCATGAAGCGATGGGCACGAGGCTTAATATCAGCACGGCATACCACCCGCAAACGGATGGTCAGTCCGAAAGGACCATTCAGACATTGGAAGATATGCTCCGTGCTTGTATTATCGACTTCGGTGGCAGTTGGGACAGCCATCTGCCGTTAGCCGAATTCTCCTACAACAATAGTTATCACACGACGATAGGCATGCCGCCTTACGAAATGTTGTATGGGAGAAGATGCAGGACCCCGGTTTGTTGGGGTGAGATTGGACAGAAGGAATTAGGAAGTCTTGAAGTCGTAAAAGAAACGTCGGAAAGGTTTGATCAAATCAAAGCACGAATGAAGGCCGCACAAGATCGTCAGAAATCCTATGCGGATAAACGACGAAGGCCTATTGAGTTTAATGTTGGGGACAGAGTAATGTTGAAAGTGTCACCCTGGAAGGGAATCATTCGATTCAGGAAGAGAGGAAAGTTAAGTCCGAGGTTTGTCGGACCTTTTAGGATAGCGGCACGGGTTGGTGAAGTCGCATATCGGTTGGAGTTGCCTGATGAGTTAAGTGGGATTCATCCTACCTTCCATGTATCACACTTGCGAAAGTGTTTGGTGGATAAATCGGCTCACGTACCACTTACTGACATCGAGGTCGATAACAGCCTTAATTACATCGAAGAACCCGTGGCTATCTTAGACCGAAAGGAGAAACGTTTGCGTAACAAAGTGATCCAATTGGTTAAAGTCCAATGGAAGCACCGAAAGGGATCGGAAGCTACTTGGGAAACGAAAACGGAAATGAGGGAGTCGTACCCTCAATTATTTGACTTGTGATAGGTTTCGGGGACGAAACCTATTGTAAGGGGGTAGACTTGTAACATACTAAAATGGCGAGAAATAAAGTTAGCGAGTTCAAGCGGGCCGAAGTCGGGCCGGGTCAGTCGCGAACCGGGCTTGGGGAGGTCTCCCCTATAAATAGCGAGAGAAAACCCGTAGAGAGAGAAAGTGTCGGAATCACACAAGATTGCACCAGATCGTGTCTCTTGCACTCGTGAAGGAAACCTCCAAATCAGAATCGTCATCCAGGTAACCATTCGAGCTAAAATTGAGATTTTTGCTTAAGTTGGGTTTCCGGATTTTTGGGTGAAAATAGGACGTTTTTACGGATGAAACTTGAGAATAAGCTTAGGTTTAGTATCTGGAATGAAAACCGGTTGTTTTGAGCAAAGAAAGTTGAAGTTTTGACATAATCGAACCCAAATCCGCGAATTTCTGGACCGTTTGGGAAGATGACTGCTGGTGCAGGCGAATTTAGCAAGTTCGCCTGTCAAGTTCGCTTGGTGGGGGCGAACTTATCAAGTTCGCCTGATTATGTTCGCCTGGCAAGTTCGCTTGGCCAAAGGTAAGCGAACTTATTATGTTCGCCTGGCAAGTTCGCTTGGCCAAGGGTAAGCGAACTTATTATATTCGCCTAAGTTAAGTTCGCCTGGCCAAAGGGTAAGCGAACTTATTAAGTTCGCCTAGGCCAGAGGAAGCGAACTTAGCATTAAGTTCGCCTATATCAGCTGAGTAAAGTGTGAATTGAGGTTAGGTCTGATATATGTGTTTTGTAACCAATTCAGATCGGAAGTGACGTTGTTGGGCCTTTGATTAGGACAACCGAGACTAGCTTATAAGGTGAGTTCTAGAAGCCCTCTTTTAAATGTTTTATATAATGTTTTCGGGCTGGTGTGTATACGTATGAAATGTTGTTTTATAAAATGATGTTTATGAAACTATGTTTACGAAATGAAATGATTTGGAATGAACGGTTTATGAAAAGAAAGTTTTATGAACGGAATGTTTACGAACGAATGTTTATAAAGAAATGGTTTAAAGTAAAGGTAAAGGGTTTTGAAAGTGAAGGAAAGGTTTTGTGAACAGAAAAGAAAAAGGGCAAAGGTTTTAAAGAAGTCATTACAAATCTAATCTGTCGAATGAATTGAATTGACGAATGAAGTCTGGGAATGAGATTCCCAGCCTTGTGGTAGATTATGGACAGCGAGCCATAGTTACCACAAGAACAACAGGGGCAGTGTCTTAGTGGCCTGCCAATGGTTTGATGTTGTACAACTGGTATGGAGTAACGACGGTTACTCAGGGGTTAACGTGACCCTATGTGAGGTTAAATTATGATCCGACGATGTTATGGCTGAGAGTCATAACCGTCGATGGAAGTTTTCGGTCAATGGCTGAGAGCCATAGCCTTCAATGGAGGTTGTCGGTCTATGGCTGAGAGCCGTAGGGGCAACTGAATGGGTATTGTCGGTCCTCGTGCAGTTAGCCTTGGGGGAAATACCAAAAAGGGAATTGACGGAATGTTGTGGCAACGACGGTGATTCGTAACGGTTGACCACGACATGCAGGGTCCATTCGGGGACACAGAGACGCGTAACGATACAGATTTTAGATAGTAATGTAGGACTTAAATGAATGTTAAATGTTTTAAACAAATGATCCGTTCAATGTGTTTAAATGTGTGAAGGTTTATGAATGAAAGACCCTGTTTTCTTATACGTGATGTTAAACCCTAATGAATGTTTTGAATGATGAACCATTTCTTAAATCGAACGAAAACTAGAACTCACCAGCGTAGCTGACCTTTTTAGTGTGCACATTCAGGTTAAGGCAGGTTATGAGGATGGACGGTGATGCTTGGCTAGAGATGAAGAGTTACCCGACTGCTTTTGAAGACTGGCATCCCGTTATGTTTAGTTATGATGTAATTATGATTTAAACAATGTTTACGCTTCCGCATGTATGAACAATGATGACGTTATGTTTGAATGAAATTTTCCGCTGCGTTATTTGATATTCATGTTTAAGAACTGTTTGTGAATGAGTAAATCCAATAAGTGAGGCCTCCCGGGTTTGGGGCCTTACAAGTTGGTATCAGAGCAATAGTTTGAGAGATTCGGACACTCCCAGTGTCTGAACTTAAATTGTGAATGGGACCGAAAGCGGATGCCAGTACGGGTAACTCGAGCCACAAAATCAGGTATGAAAAGTAGAGTATGTGTATGTAGTATACCGTAGAAAGGGTTAGGTAAGGACTTGTGTTCTGATGGAATCACAAAGGTGGTCAAATAGAAATCGAAAGGTAGTGTAATGGTTAATTGCAGATGGCCAGTGTATATTAACATCTTACAGTGCTTATTGAATTTTATTTGTTAATTAGCGTGATAACATTGGATTCCTTGTCTTTTAGAACGAAATGGAGGGTAGAATAGGCGGAAGGCGTGGTGGGGGTCGTACCGGATGACACAATAGGATTCCCGCCCGCCAAGTTTATAGTAAAGAGGCAAGTGTTCTTGCGGAACCGGAAGGTAGTGTGCATGAGATCGTACGAGTGTGAGGCGAGATGTCCTCTGTCGTGTTGACTTTGCGCGGAAGTGTTAAGAAGTGTCGAGGAGAATACCGGGACAAAATCTCAACTTTGAAGAGACGCGAGTATTATGAAGTGTTATAAGAGGAACTAGAATGCTCGAGTAAGGTAAATTGGCAATTTCGTTTGGATCCGCGAAATTGTGAATTTACAGGTGCACGTGCATGATAGCGAATTTTATGGTATTGATTAATGCTTACGTATCAGAGTTGATCCAATTACTCAACCATGACTACGAGATGTTAGTCACCCGAGTAGCGATTTAAAGAGATTGATGAACATCATTAGTAATAGTAACGATGTCAGAGATGGTATACCTTACAGAAGTGAACGATGTCAACGAATACGAGCCACGGATAAGATGAGGAGGAATGAAACTTCGGTTTACCTAAGTCAGACGAGCATACGTATGACGGATGCCAATGAGTTAGGGTGGACTACGCTTAGCACAAAAACGTTATGGTTAATAAGAATCGGCCTACTGTTGAAGTATGCATGAGCATGAAGGAAATAACCACACAAGTGTATGTCCAAAGAATATATGAGTGCATGAATGCACAAATGTCATCTTTCCATGTAGAAGACAATCCAAGACAACTAATAAGAGTATCTGCTGAAACGAGAAAATAGATATACCAACAACAACAAGAGACGGGAAACACGATGTTAATTCGGGCGTGCAGACTAAACCAAATCAAACCATATCTGACCCAAGGATTGTTTGTCTAGAATGAATGTGAAGGACAAGTTTTGACCAACAATGTGAAGTAAGGCATGGGCACTAAGAAGAAATTCAAGGCGACTCAGAGAACGCTCTACTATGCCTAAGTCTAATCAATAGCTGCGAGTGTTGTTAGAATTGGAAAGCCGTTGAGGGACCCACTGAAACTAGGAAGGAAATGAAAGTACAAGTGTCACCGTACGTGTCATTTATCCATAGTAAGACCAACGAATGTGACCTTAGAAGAAATGCATGCAGAAAAGGCTAATGGAAACGAGTAGCTAGAGAATATATATTGTCGGTCAGATGGGATGCCAATCCCTAAGACCATCCAGTGATATGTAGGAAGAATGGTGTTCAATGAACTAACGATGTGAAACGTAAAACCTGACAAGTACGCTTGAAAGAAAGACTAGAAGGAGATTGTGTATGAAAATATGAATGAAAAGTTCGAGCGACTAGTGTTCCATCTGAATGAATACCTTCCCGACAAGTTGAGTGTGATAAGGGATACCTCATATGTTTGGGGGATACCTAATACGGTTCTTACGGGAACGAAGCGATACGGTTCCTTCTGGAATGAAGCGATACGGTTCCTTCTGGAATGAAGCGATATACGTGATGTTAAACCCTAATGAATGTTTTGAATGATGAACCATTTCTTAAATCGAACGAAAACTAGAACTCACCAGCGTAGCTGACCTTTTTAGTGTGCACATTCAGGTTAAGGCAGGTTATGAGGATGGACGGTGATGCTTGGCTAGAGATGAAGAGTTACCCGACTGCTTTTGAAGACTGGCATCCCGTTATGTTTAGTTATGATGTAATTATGATTTAAACAATGTTTACGCTTCCGCATGTATGAACAATGATGACGTTATGTTTGAATGAAATTTTCCGCTGCGTTATTTGATATTCATGTTTAAGAACTGTTTGTGAATGAGTAAATCCAATAAGTGAGGCCTCCCGGGTTTGAGGCCTTACAAATCCAAACACCCCCAAATTTCTCCATATGAACCCTAACTTCTCATAATCATAATCAAAGGGTTCTAGGATGTTAATCACCATTCTTTACCTTTAATTTAGCTAGATTATCAACAATCTAACACCAATTAACCACATGCATTCAAAATTTCTGGATTTCTACAAAAACCCATCTATGAACTCATAAATGGTGAAATCAGATGGAAGATCATCACTTACTTGATGATAGGAATGTGATGTGTGAGCCAAAACCTTCACAAAACAAGCTTCAAATGCACGATTTATGCTTCAATTTCGTTTTCTCCTTTTTTTTCCCTTGCTCAAGAACGACTCTTTCACCCAAAATGAGACTAATTTTGACTTTCACTAGTCAATATGGCAGATTTTTCCATTTTACACTTTTAGCCCCTCAACTTTCATTTCACCCATTTCATTCCAAAACTAGTTAAAAACTAGTAAAACCCCATTACTAACTTGAAACCCACTTGTTTCAACCTATTTCTAAAATATTATTTTCACCCTAATAATTATTAGTAAATTATTTTATTTAAAAATGAACCCGTATTTTGGTTCGTTACAGTTTCGTTTATACGTCACTTTTTCGTGATTTCTGAAGATATTGTCACTAAATGCTTTTTTTTTTCACTTTTGCGTACGAAACCGAGCCGGCTTAACATGTACCCCGCCACGGCACGCGGGTTAACCTACTCGTTAAGTTGATTAAAAATATCATTCTCATCACAAAAGCAAATAAAACAGCTTAATTTTACGTTAGAGGTAAATAAAACAACATAAAAATGAAAATAGTTTGTGAATTTTAATTTAGGGTAAATTACACGGATGGTCCCTGTAGTTTGATCAAATTATGAATTAAGTCCCTAACTTTGAGAAATTACGTGTTGGGTCACAATAAACGTTCATTTTGTTTTATTGACGGTCCCTGGAGTGGATGTAAGTTACGTTTTTCTATTAAATAGATGTGGAATAACTCTTTTACTCCTTGCTAAAAAACAAAAAAATATTAAAAAAATATATTAAATAGCGAGACCCACAATCCTTTCCTCTCCCTCCTTCTCCTCACTCGCCGCTCACCGGCAACCCTCCCCCTTTGTTCTTCTCAGGCCACCTGCAACTTCTAGCGGATACAAATAAAGTATATTTATAGAAAATATGGACCCACCAAACGCTAACCTACCATTTCATCTTAAATTTCGTTGAACACTCGTTTTCCCATTGCAAACTCATTTACGAAGCATCATATGAAAGTATTCGATTAACAGAAAATTAACGGTTCTACCATTTCCAAAACCCCACCCACCATGAAACCTACATAATGTATGAGTCATACCAATTATATCATTACTCGTCTTCTCCACATTGTTCACAACAAGACTAATAGAACTCACCATTATTACATAAGCCCAATTTAGCTTAAAAACCCATTTGAGTATTTGAAATTTTGAGGTTTTTGAATTCATATACTTGTCTAAGCCGTGCACTAAATATGTGATCGGCAATACTTGTCTAAACCCTTTGGGAACTAGCAACCAAAATCCCTTTCTCGATCAACATTTAATTTTTTGCACGCTCATAGAAAGCCGATCGGAAAAGCTGGAAAGGATCACCGACGAGAATCTTAACCTTACAAAACTCAAGAGGAATGATTATACAGTCTTCTTATGCTACAAGATGGGTTTTACAAACTACGGCCCTTTCGTAACCGGTCACGGTTCATCGTCATCCGTCGGCGGCACTACACTGGCATCAGAAACAAAGGCTATGGAAACTAGCGCTACGATCCGCCCCTCATGAGTCTCTATAAAGAGAAGTTCGGTTGGTGATTTGGAATGTAGTGGTGCGTTGTCATTCAAGAAGGGACAATGTGGTTGTGGTTTACACGAATTTCACTTATGGCCCCTAGGAATGAGAAATTAAGTTCAATCCAATAGTTTGCACATTTGTAACAGCGATGGCCCCTGGGTTAGATGTATGTTAACTTTGACTGTTAAATACGTGTGAAATGACTAAAATGCCCTTAGTATTAAAAATAAAAATAAAAGCCCTTGATATGGGATCCACCCTAGTCAAACCTCCACCACTATTTTATGGATCTACAGAAATGATTTCAAGTTTAGGAAAACCCATCTATAGAAAGGGCCCGGTGTTCTTGGTGGGTGGTGGTGTGGCAGAGGCTTTGCCAAATTAGAATTGAGAGGATCATGAATCAGGTGAGAGTTCCATGGAAATCAAAATGAGATTGAATCAAAATGTATTTCCCAGGGACTTAAAGATCGAACTTGATGAAATGTTGAATCAGAAGATAGAGGTTGAGGTGCAATTTTTAGCAATGTTGAAAGCAATTGAATACTTCAAGGTACAAATTGAACTAATCTATACTATATAATAAATAAAGGTTTTTAATGCAATATTTCACCTCCATATTCATTCTCATCATTTTTTTCTCGTATCTCTCTCTTATTAAATACAACTTTATATTTTAATAATAATATATATTTTTTTAAAATACGAATCTTTATATTAATAAATCTCCTGACATATTTTTACGAGTGTATGCGTTAACAAATTATATTGTATTCCACGGGTTTATTTAACCCATGTGAAACACATTTAAAAAAAATATATTACTTAGTATATAATATTACATTTATTCAACTCGTGGAATACACGAGATTTAAACTAGCGATGGAACACAAAATATATTATCAGAAAATTCTCCGTCGCTTCCCGGAGAAAAATCTCCGCCACTGGGAAATCCAAAACATGCCGGATTTTTCAAGACATATTCGCTCGTCCTCATGTATTCCAGGCGACAGAGAGAGATCCAGGCTTCGGTGGAGAGGTTATGGCTGTGGGTTTAATGAAAAAAAGATGAAGTGGTGGGTTTGGGGGGAGAGGGAAGAAGATGAAGTGGGTGGGGTTTCAGGGCCGACATTTGATTCTTGTGTTTTATCTAATAGAGGGGTGTTTTGGTCATTTTTTAGAACTTTAACAGAAAATTAAACGGTTATCCAATCCAGGGGCTATCTTTGTTACAAATGTGCAAACTATTGGACTAAATTTGTAATTTCCCATTTCTAGGGGCCATAAGTGAAAATTGTGTAAAGCACAGGGTGATCCGGGTAATTAATTCTATATTTAACGTTAAGGGTAAGTGAATAATTATGTCATTTCTTAAAATCTCTCTTCTGATTCAAAATCGTGGTGTAACGTGTATCCTCCCCTGTTTAGGTCATAGAATAGTAGTCATTCCGCATCCACTTAATAGAAATACCTAACATTTATCCACTTTAGGGACCGTCAGTGAAATAAAATCAAAGTATGTTGAAACGAAACCCGTAATTTATCAAAGTTAAGGGTTAAATTCGTAATTTGATGGAACCATTTAGTTTATCAAAATTGGACATTACCCGACCCGTTACCAGGCGACAAAAGCCAACAGGCCGTCGAATCGACAATTAGGGTTTCACTTTCACCGATTGGATCTACAATTCTCTCTCCATCTGATTCTGAAAATGGCGATGAGGAGCTTCTTCAACGAGATCAGGGGAATGAAAGTGAAGGACGTGCCGAAGCACGTGAAGCCGATGGTAACAACAAGCAACGCCAAGAATATCATCCAGAGAGCTTTGGATAATTACCATGCCAAATACATTCAGACCGACTCGATCGTACCTCTCTATCATGTTTGCTTTGGTGGCATGATTTTCTCTTACCTTGTCGCCCTTCCTGAGGAGCGCCGTCACCTCGAACACCAGAAACATGCCAAAGACCATTGATTTGCAGGTATTACTTCACGTTTCAAATCGTTTACCGTTATCAATTGTTGACATTCTTTCTAACAAATCATGACCATGTATTTGGATCTGGCTGACCGTCATAAATTGATCTGTAAATGAATAGACCGTCTAGAAACAAAAATGATATATGAGGTTTTACTCCAACTTAGATGAGAAGAGGGCTGACCGTCTAATAAATTGATCTGGCTGACCGTCTAGAAACAAAAATTCGCTTATATATCTTACTAATAGCTTATCAAATGAGTTTTCGAGGTTTTAATAGATTAGTTCCTTCTTGTTTTGATCGGCCACCGCCATTAATAACGCAGGCTTGTCAGCATTAGCTTGTGATGTTTCAGCCGTAATGGCTTGCGTGGGCCTTTTATTCGTTCTTTCTAGTTGGGCATTCAACTGAAAAATGGCCAAATGCGTCACACCTGAAGCACTGCAATTTTCTCCCTACCACCTCTTGGAATTTGACGTTTTTAAGATCAACAAGCTGCTCAACTGTTGCAGCTATGTTGACAAACCTTTCTGGTAACCCAGTGAGCAGTTTACTGACCAAACTGGTTTCTTCAATTGCTTTTGTAAGTGTCGCTTATCTTGAGGCAAGACCCGAAAGCTTTGCTGCATAGCGTCGATCTTTTCACCATCTTTCATCTTGGCAGCCACGAACTCAACATTTAGCGTTTGAAGTCGAGCCTCCATAACACGCTCAACTCCAAGATGGCGGGTCTTGATTGCATCCCAAAATTCTTTCGCATGCTCACAAATACAATATGCGTTTTGCAGAACTAAATCTTCTGGTAACGCTTGATGCAGTAAAAGCGATAGCTGAGTTGCCCTTCTTTGGGTCGACGCCAGTCCCACGTTCAATTGCTTCCCAAATTCCATGGGCATTAAAAGTCGCTTTGATTCCAAGTGACCAGATTGTATAGTTTGTCTCCGTTAGAATCAGGCACAGGAATGGGTCGTTGATGTTCCTTTCGATCGTGGCTAATTGATTGGCTGGAATCTCTTTATCGCCCATGGATTTTGTTCTTGCTCGTCGCTTGTATGTCTGTGAAATCTCGATTGTGGAGTCTTCGATTCTGGTGTTTGATCAGTTCATCGAATCAGATGCTCGGTCCCTCGAACACAGCCCTGATATCAATTGAAGAAATTGGTACCAGATCGAAAATACACAAACAAGATAATATGGAAATCCTTTCTCCAATTAATTGATAGAAAACTTACAATAAAGAAGAAAAACTATCTCCTATTTATAATTGATTAATCCTTGTCCATCAAGTTAATCAGTTCCGGGTAATCTCAAATCCTTCTGAGATATCTCCTAAAATTCCTACTGACTTAATCCTTTTGTACGGTGACAAGAATTATACTTTGACTAAAATAAACACTTAAAACAAATTACAAAACAGACCCCTGTCTATTGTTTTATGTCAAGATTGGTTCAACAGTGGGAGAATGTGTCGGTGCCTTAAGCTTGAGGGATGCGTCAGTTCTGACTGCTGAGCTTCAGATAGGGTGGCCACCATAATTAACCCTGCATGAGACATTCTTTGCTCGAACATTTTGTGAGTTGCGAGACAAAGTTTCATTGTTTCTAACTATGTAGTCAAAGGCCTAGGCGCCTCGAACACACACAAGGTGATCTTGATCACCTCGGTTTAGGCTGTTATCCAGTACTGGGTAACCTAAAGTTTTGAGTAAGTTGGAAAGAAATGATGTGTGTTTGACTGTTATCCTATGCATATGTTTTGGATGATGATTACCATATCCTGTTCCTGCCTGCCTTTTATTGAATCTGGTGTAATTCAATAATATCCGCCTAGGAATAATAGTAGCAATCTGTTTTTGCATACTTGTATTCAGTCATCCGAGCAAGCGTTTTGTCTTTTTTTAATTATGTGCATCTGCATTTGTGATTTGCAGGTTTTGGGATGGAGCACCAGAATGAATAATGCCATTTCAGTTTGGAATGGTTTGGTTTTCAACAGCCACCAATTTCCTTTTTTTTTAATTTCTGTTGTATGAACACATGTTGGACATGATTTCTAATCATTAAATTCCTTCTATTCTGGGTTGTAAACTTTTTTTTTACTCAATTGGGATGGCTAATGATGAAACATTTTACTTGTTATGTATTATTTTCATTTATTGTTATAACTATTTTGATCGGGATGTAATGATTAACTGATGAGAGGTTTGTAACAAGGTAAATGTGTCTAAAATGTAGCTAAGATAAATGAAATATATATAATTAAATTTTAAAGTTTCTTATAATAAGGATAATTTAAAATAAATGTATTTTATTAAGGGTGAAAGGGGCACCCTCGGGTACTCGGGTTGACGCGGGTACACTGCCGCCGTCAATGCGGGTTCAGTCACGGGTAGTGATTTGCGGGTACATTTACTCGAGTTCAATTACACAAATCGAGCCGTTGTAAAATGAGGTAGAGGTTTGCGGGTATTTGGGTTGTGCCCTCATCAATTTTGGGTATTAGGGTAGCGTAACATTTGGGTAAAAATAAGGTGGCACGCCCTCATTGGGTATTTTGTTAAGGTAGTTTTTTAGATGAGGGTTGTGCCCCCTTCACCTTAATATAATTATATTATTTTTAGATGATAGGGGTGTATTTAACAAGAGAGAAGCGGAAAAAAATGATAAAAATGAATATAGATGCGACATGTAAAAATGGATTTAATTGGGTCGGGTTTCATAATTAGGATCTCAATAATGGGTCGGATATATAATTACATGGGAATAGAAAATTTTTAAATTGGATCATATTTTCGGGGTTGTTACCCTAAGGACCCACATGTATGTCTAACGATTAGAGAACCATGGGTGTCTTTAACGGATAAGCTTTGTCCATGTTAAAATATGGTAACATCTTTTAGCATAATATCGTCATGCCAAGGTCTTTAATTTTAAATTCTCCATTCGGTAATCGTCATTTTTCTCTGTCTCCTCAAAAGATCCATTGATGTTCAAGCCACTCAAATAAACTGCTATTATAGTTAATTTTAAGACAGATATTTGTTGATGATTTTAGTGTAATCAAGCTATTTAGTGTATTTTGGTTTACTTTGTGATCAAATGAGAAGTCATATTGAAACTTCGAACAAGTTGGGTTAAAAAAATTAAATAATTAATAATAAACATAAATAATAAAATAAATAGTTTACAAGATCAAAAATACCATATGAAAAAAAAAGCTTTCCTGTAAAGAAAAATAATAAAAGTAAAAACTTTTAATGTGGGTTCGAGAACTCGGGATTACAAAACCCATATTTTTAGAAACCAAAAAGAGAATAATCTTACTTTAAAATACTAGCTTAGGACACGTGTACACGGTATGGAAAATATTGATATATAAAATTTTTAAATCTTTATGTATATATTTTATAGGTGTAAAAATATATTACATTTATTAAAGATAGAAAACAAATTCAAATTATATAAATTTTCATGTATAATTAGGTTTTGAAAATACGTTAATTACTATAATTTAATTTGACTTTCATTTAATATTTGATTGAAAATAAAAGTTATATAATTAGATTTTAAAGTTTTTTATGTTAAGGGATATTTTAAAATAAATGTATTTTATTAGTATAATTAGTATTTTTTTTAAATATTTTATTTTTATAAGATAGAGGTATACTTAAGAGAAAGAGACGAAAAAAATGATGAGAACGAATATTGAGACGACACAACTCATGAAAAAAACATTATTTATTATGTAGTATAGATTTTTTATGATTAAAAAATCAGGTATTATTTTAAAAATATAAATATTTGACATCATCTAATGAGTTTCATAATATATATGAAAAATGTTTATATGAGTATTGTCGGAAGTCTGCGTGTCCAACACAGTTTACCATTTACCATTTATGTATGCGCGTTTCGTGTACGATAAATTTATCAAATATTTGTTAAAAATAAATATTAATGTTTTGGTGCAAAAATATTAAAAATGTGGTAACATCTTATATGGTCATGCCAAGGTCTTTAATTTCGAATTCTCTATTCAGTATTTCTTTGTCTCTTAAAGATCCATTGATGTTCAAGCCACAAAAATAAACTGTTATTATAGTAAATTTTAAAAGTGATATTTGTTGATAATTTTAGTGTCATCAAGCTATTTAGTGTATTTGAGTTTACTTGGTGACCAAATAAGAAATCACATTGAAATTCCAAACAAGTTAATAAGTGTGGAATGCACACTTGTTTAATGATATTGTGACTTCTCATGCTTAAAACCTTGTTGTGTTAAGGGAGTGAAGCCCCTAAACAAAGAGGGTCAAGGAGCGCTCCCTGGTTAACACGGTCCTACAAATAAATTAATAATTCTTATGGTTTTATTAAATCCCGTTAGGAATAAATAAGTAGAAAAGTATATAAGCATTCGTTTGTAGGATTGAGCACTGGTAACTATTTTTAGAAAAATTTGGTATAGTAGCCGCTAAGATGGCGGTTGTCCTCTGCTTCCTTCCATATCATCATCATCATCACTCCCTCACTTGTGTTTTGAAATTCGATCTGTTGTACCATGACTCGAAGCGGAAGCAGCCCCTCTTCTCCCGTCGACATCGAAACTGGCGTCGTCGACGATGATGACAATTTTGATGATCCTTTCGACATCGCCACTACTAAGAATGCCTCCACTCATACACTCAGGCGCTGGAGGGTAATTCCGCCCAATTCTTAATTATTCAAACTATCACAAACAACATTATTAAATTAACAGATCCCTCTCTCATTTGATGATATATACATACTTGATTCTTTTGAAACTTCATGATTATGTGAAAACTATACATAACAAGGTTCAAATGAGAATATCTAATTAAGAACTAAAGGAATATGCTATATTATACACATATGCTATATATGTTCGTTTCAGCAAGCCGCCCTCGTGCTTAATGCTTCCCGACGCTTCCGATACACATTGGACTTGAGAAAGAATGAAGATCAAGAAAAAAGGAGAAGGATGATCAGATCACATGCTCAAGTTATAAGGGTAATATATATATATATATATATCTATATTATGTTGTGCATATTTCTGTTTTTTGTTAATCACCTTCTGTTATGTTAGGCTGCATTGCTATTTAAATTGGCTGGGCAACGAACACTTGGTAAGTTCAATTCCCTTATCCCTTTGTTTGACACATATATAATTAATTTCTTCCATATAGTGCTAGAGACCGTGGTAGCTCCTCCATCTCCAAGTAGTGGTTATGGTATTGCACTCGAGCAACTTGTTTCAATGACCAGGGATCATAATATAACTGCTCTTCTTCAATATGGCGGGGCAAGTTCTTTATCAATCAAACACATTTTACCCTTAATACCTATAGCTCATCTTATATCTGTAGCTGTATTTTCAGGTGAAAGGGTTGTCTGAGATGTTGAAAACCGATGTGGACAGGGGAGTACCAGGAGATGATAGTGAATTATCAGACCGGAGAATTGCCTTTGGATCCAATACTTATCCTGTGAAACAAGGACGGAGCTTCTTGGTATATTATTTATTATATCTTCACTGCAACCTGTTACTTAGTTGATGATGGCGATGTTACTTGCAGAGGTTCGTTTGGGAAGCTTTGAATGATTTGACCCTTGTTATATTAATAATAGCTGCTGTACTATCACTTGGGCTAGGAATAAAGACAGAGGCAAGTTTGAACAATTCTACTTTACAAGGACTTCTTTTTTAGAAGTCCTTTTTGTTTGAAGGCTTGTGTTTTCCTTGTGTAGGGTTTTAAAGAAGGATGGTACGACGGAGGAAGCATTACGTTTGCTGTTCTTCTGGTTATTTTTGTGACTGGTGAGGCAGTTCCCACATGATATTTAAAATGTACTTGCTAGTAAACTAACACTCATAAGATATGTATCGTCTGGTGGGTGTTAATAGCAACCAGTGATTATAGACAGTCCCTGCAGTTTCAGAATCTAAATGCAGAAAAGCGAAATATACAGATAGAGGTTTGTGTCAACATTTATTCTACTTTTAGTTGTATTGTTTCTACTAAGCCTTCTTTCAATCAGATAACTAGAGGTGGGAGAAGAGAGAAGGTTTCGATATATGACGTTGTTGTTGGTGATGTGATACCTCTTAATATAGGTGATCAGGTAAAGGTTAAATTCATAAATATTTTTAAATTATATGACGTGAGTTACCATCTTTCCCTTGCTGGTATGCCTCAGGTTCCTGCTGATGGTCTCCTTATAAAGAGTCACTCTCTAGCCATTGATGAATCTAGCATGACCGGGGAAAGCAAGATTGTAAGCTGGTTAGACCTCCTTTCTAAATGAAAATTAATGTATTGAACTTCTTTCTTAAATATCATAACACTGTTTAGGTGCACAAGGATCAAAAAGCACCTTTTCTGATGTCTGGCTGCAAGGTAGCAGATGGTGCTGGAACTATGCTGGTAACCAACCTGCTATTACCCTATTGATATTATATCCCATGATTTTGTGTATCTGTTATCTTATCTAAATTATCACAATGAGTTTCCTGCCATCTTCATTCCATGTTTAATCAGGAAACAGAAAGCATGTCAACAATCAACATGCTCCCAAGCTTAAGGATTTCACAAACATAAACACTTCTTGGGGTATAAACAAATGTTAATCAACATGAGAAATTAGTGTTCACAAACTTTAGGTTACTATGAAATCGGTCACCTAACTTGATGAATGAGCTAACGAAGGCTACATCAGTGATAAAATCACCATTAAAAGAAGCTCGAACATATTATTGGAGGATCCGAAAAAAGCACTCACTTAAAAGAAAATGTTTCTGAAGTTAACTTGTGAAAGATTGGTAATCTGAACTGCTTGTATTATGTTTATTAGCTTTCTTCTTCCATCATTAGGTGACTAGTGTGGGAATAAATACGGAATGGGGATTGTTGATGGCAAGCATATCAGAAGATACCGGTGAAGAAACCCCCTTGCAGGTTTACATTTGTTTGGTCTTTCTTCATCTCATCACTATTCATATTATATTTCATCACTCTAAAGTCAGATATGAATGATGGTTGATAGGTACGCTTGAATGGTGTTGCAACATTTATAGGTATAGTTGGGCTCTCAGTTGCATTACTAGTGCTGGCTGTCCTTTTGGCTAGGTAAAATCTGTTAGGTTACACCACACTGGGATTGTGATTTTTACCGTTGACTTATTTTCTAATATGATGAGTAATTGTTTAGGTTCTTCACTGGTAACTCAAAAAACCCTGATGGAACTGTCCAATTTGTCCATGGAAAGACAAGTGTTAGTGAAGCACTCAATGATGTCATAAAGATTTTCACTGCTGCAGTAAGTTTGTGATGCATCTTGCTACCCGTCAATTTTTCATCAACTAATGGATGAACTTTTTAGGTCACGATTGTAGTCGTTGCAGTTCCTGAAGGACTTCCATTGGCTGTAACACTGACGTGAGTATGATGCTTCAAATCTGCTGCATTACACCTATGTTGGTCTTGCCTTGTGATTCAATTTTTTAAGTCTACAGGTTAGCATACTCGATGAAGAAGATGATGGCAGACAAGGCCCTGGTACGTATTGTTGTTGGAATCCTTTTTTTACCTAGAGAAGCATTTAAAGATGATATTGTCAACCTGTAGGTCCGTAGACTCTCAGCTTGTGAAACCATGGGCTCTGCAACCAGTATCTGCAGTGATAAAACTGGAACATTAACTCTGAATCAGGTTGGTTTCATGTTATTTGGGCAGTTTCAGTGTATACGAAGTTCTAGTGGCATGAACACCAACAAATTCTGGTAACATTGAAAAATAGATGACCGTGGTGGAGGCCTATGTTGGGCAAAAGAAAATTGACCCCCCTGAAGATGGCTTGCAATACCATACAACTGTTGCCACTTTGCTAAATGAGGGAATTTCACAGAACACAGCAGGAAGTGTTTTCTCCTCAAAGGTTCTCTCTCTCTCTCTCTCTCAATGTTCTCATATATATAATCTTAAGATGTTACTATATTTCTTACTTATCACAAATTTACTGGAGGGTGAGTCCCTGCTTAGCATGGCCAACTGAAAACTTGGCTATGCTATTTCTCAGATGTTAACCACTAGTATTTACCTAGTGTCACTTTTTTGTTGATAGGACGGAACATGTATAGAGGTTTCTGGATCTCCAACAGAAAAGGCTATTCTCCAGTGGGGCGTCAAGGTCCCCTATTTATTCTATTTAAACATTTTTCATGTGTGCTGTGAATTTATATTGATGGAAGTCACTGACATTAATTGCAGATTGGGATGAACTTTGATGTTGTGAGATCACAGTCCGTCCTCCTACATGTCTCTACTTTCAACTCTTCAAAGAAGCGAGGTGGCGTTGCATTACGAGGGGTAATTATCTAGTTACTTACATTTTAGTTTACAACATGTTTCACACAACTTAGGGGCGTAAAGCACGTCTTTTTTTTATGCATGCTCAACTAGATTTTATGACAGCATGTTAAATATAAAAGGCTTTGGTAGATCCACAATTTTGTGAGACCATTAAGCTGGTTCCCTTCATGATCAATTTGGACTTTTGGTAGTGTGGGATCAAGAACACCAAAACGAATGCAGTGTGTTTCGAAGAGTTCTCACCATTCTTTGATGTTGTATTGATATAGGGTTTCTTAGTATAAGGATGGATCATCAACTGCAAAGAGAAGGGTGAGAAACAAAAATGCAATAGTAATATATTTTCTTTTTTGAGAAACAACTTTGAGACAAAATAGGGTAAAGGACCCTAAGGACAAAATAGAGAAAGAGAAAAAACAAAAATCCTAAGGAGGGTTTGGCCAATGGCAGTGTGTGGCATCAAACATCGCATTTGACAGTGGACTTGGGTTGGCGAGGGTTGAAAACGACGGGCTAGAGCAGTGACTAAACACACCTTGGGGAAAAAAAATCTTCTGACCCGTGCATGGTGGTCTGACAACAAAAGTCTGATTTGTTAGATTATATCTGTGATCTAAAATTATACGAGAAAGATACCTTATAGTTAATTCCATAGTTCCATGTTGTCTCTGATATCACAATAAGGTTTTGTTTGAGTGCGTGAGAGAGAGGTGTACCCTAACCGAGACACCCCCGTAGAGTGCGGTTTTTATCTCACCACCCACTCGCCGGCTTGTATGGGCGCATGACTTGACTGTCCGCCGCCGGATATTCATAGCTACGACACCACCGATGCATCCATTTCAGTTAACTGGTTGTTTCTGTGTACCTACACGATCAGACCCTGTAAGCCACCCTACAAGTCCACCGCAGCTGTGTTTTTTATCAGATTCTGGTGAACGTGCTTCTCGATTCAATCATTGCGGGATCGTATTTTTGTTCTTGAGAATCGATTGTTGTTGGATTGCCTTTGATTTCATCTGCTTTGGGCTTGTTTCGGATTCAATTTATTTGGATTTAGCTTTTATTCACTGGTGACATATTCTTGTTGATTGTGGAGGCTCGTCTTATGGGATCTGCGAATTCCCACTACTAGTTATTGTGTTCTGATTGAGGGTAATCTTGTATCTTGGAAACGTAAGAAGCAAAATGTAGAATTAGAATACAAGGCTATGGCACAAACTACTTGTCAACTCATATGGATTTGTAATCTGCTTGGTAAGATTGGTGATAGAGATTTGATATGAATGAACTATGAAATGAAGAAGATAACTGAACAATTGACAGCAGAATGTAATAGTATTCAACTCAATGGAACGAAATACAGGACTAGTAAGAACAACCAGGGCTATTCCCTCTCTCTCTACCACAAGTAGGAGCCTAACAAACTAACAAACTCAATCCTCCCTCACTATGCCTTATTCTCTCATACTTATACTACCCCCATATTACACTTTAGCCCCTTGAGAATACCTATAGCTCATTACATATCTCATTCCCATCAATACTCTCCCCTTCAAAACAGTCTTGTCCTCAAGACTGGGAACGGTTGTGTCGTCTGGTGGCCGGCCCTGCCCTGCCCATGCACCACCCACGAGTGATGGGATCCAACAATTAACCCAATAACTGGACCTACAGTCTTGTACCACCAACGAATACCCGGTAGTCTTGTAAGAAAGAAAATTCTAGCAGAGGCTAACCTGCCAATATACAGAATCTGATCAGCATGAGGTACCGTACCGCCTTTCAAACCAAGGCGTCGATCGCCCATTTTGAACAGAGACACCATTGATGCCACCGGAGGCAGTTTATCCAGCGATGGAAGTTGCTGAAACTGAAGTACAGTGAGTAGGAAATCCTCGGAAACCCCGAGTCGACCAGCAGATTGGGTGAGCACGCCCTTAATTGAGGTGGAATTCCATTGCAACCCGAAATCACTAGAAGGAAACGCACAAGGAGGAACTGGGATCAGAACGACATCCCTCCAATTGGTACGATTAAGAGATCGAACTCCTTTATCCCATGGGAAGCCGGAGCTAACATCGGGCATGGCAGAGATCCCAGGTTTGGCAGTGAAAAACGACCGCGCTGATTCTGGGATGGAAATAAAGGGACGGTCCATGGGTGCAGTGTGAAATGAGGGTTTGGGCTCCGAATGACCCACTGTATTGAGCCCATCCAGTAACCCAATCGATGAAGGCCCAAAACGATCCAAGCAACGAGAACGGTTCACGGAAACGTTGTCGGTATTAGGGTGAAACATTTCTTCCACATCGTGAGACAAATTCATGGCGTCCAAACGAGGTGGAGGTCGATGTAATTGAACCCCTCTGTTCATATTATCAAAATCGTCTATATAATCATGAATTGAGTCCCCTTGTTGAGTATTCGACAATTGAGCATCAGGTTTGTGAATCGCGAACCCACGAAAACGTTGAAGGAGTTCTGATTGGAAATCAATCCAGGAAATTGAGTCACGTACCTGAGTGATAACAGTGAACCAGTGTTGGGCGACCCCCACCATGCTCCTTTGAACCAACCGAGGACGAAGAGCAGCAGGGGTATAATTAATGTCAAAGTAAAGGTTAGCCATCTGAATCCAACCCTGAGGATCAACGCCACAAAACTCTGGGAGTGTGATCGGCTTCACAGCCCACGGAAAGCCGGACGGAGCATCAATCGGACCAGATTTGGGGCCAGAGGTGGAGAAAAACTCACCAGAAAAACCCGATCCAGCCGAAACATCAACGATCGTAGGCTCCTGATTCTTCATCCAAGCGAGAACAACCTTCCGAAATTCACTGGATTCCGCTTGATCCACCTCAAACACTTTCAGAATCGATTTGATTTCAGCAACATCACTTTGAAGCTGTTTAATCTGGCCTTCCTGAACATCGATCCGAGCAATCGAACGTGTTTCCATGGAAATTGAAAGAGAAAATGGCAGGTCAAAGGCAGGTCGGACCAATGATAGAGATTTGATATGAATGAACTATGAAATGAAGAAGATAACTGAACAATTGACAACAGAATGTAATAGTATTCAACTCAATGGAACGAAATACAGGACTAGTAAGAACAACCAGGGCTATGCCCTCTCTCTCTACCACAAGTAGGAGCCTAACAAACTAACAAACTCAATCCTCCCTCACTATGCCTTATTCTCTCATACTTATACTACCCCATATTACACTTTAGCCCCTTGAGAATTACTATAGCTCATTCCCTCACATATCTCATTCCCATCAATTGGCAACCTATACTAATGAACTTATGGTGTTATAATGAGGCACCCATTCACATGCAAATAATCCAGAACCAAACACATAGAAGTTGTTCGGGAAAAACTTGAAATGGGACAATCGCAACCCCGCATGTCAGAACGAGTAACCAGTTAGTTAATGTCTTCACTAAAGCTTTACCTGGAAGCTGAATGTATCATATTTGTAACAAGTTGGACATCCCGCTTGAGGGGGAGTGTTAAATTATGTAGGTGCCTTAGGGTTTAGTTTAGAAGTGGTTTCCCTCTGTATATGCGTATAGTTAATTTCATAGTTTCATCATGTCTTTGATTACACTTTTGAAGGTTGCAGTGTCGCTTGATTGGTGCAAGGCACCCTAGACCTGAAAAATACAGATCTGGGTTTTAGAGAAAGAAGGTGAGGCTTGCTGGAAAGTGGAGATAGGAGGGGCTGCCAAAACAGCTTTGTATATTTCTCTATATGTAAAACAATTATATAGACATGAGTATTTACGTACTAATCACAACCTAGGAAATCTTAGAAAATAAGAAATAGAAGCCACTGGGCTAATGTGCTAACTATTGGCCGTAAGCTAATATTATTTACATTATTAAAATAGACTTTATGCTTCAATTATCACAAATCCAACCCTAAGCAATAGAGATGATACTATATGAGGTTATTCTATTTCATGTTTGCTTTTGATTTTATTTAATTAGCTTTTACATAGTTTTCAAAAGAAATTTTAACTTTTGATGACTGGCAGGCTGACTCTCAAGCTCGCATACATTGGAAGGGAGCAGCTGAAATCATATTGGCTTCATGTAAAGAATATCTTGATGCAGATGGTTCCTTGCATCCCACTGATAAGGATATGGTCAGTAAGTTGTGGTTGACTAGCTGCCAATACAATTATCTAAAAAAGCATATTCCCTAACCTTAATGATAAGGGACGCTTTAGTGGGACGGAGGGAGTATATACTATATTGTTGTAGAAATCTTAATAATAATTTTACATTTAATTTAAACAGGAATATTTTAAGAGAGCTATCGAAGAAATGGCTGCAAGGAGCTTGCGGTGTGTTGCTATTGCATATAGAAACTATGACATAGATGATGTTCCTGTGGATGAAGAGCAGCTGGCAGAATGGAATTTACCTGAAGATGACCTTGTTCTGCTTGCGATTGTGGGTATAAAGGTATGCACTGAGTGCATTACAGTAAATTTTCAACATCTTTTCTAACTATCACACCCTCAGTTTTTCATTCAATTCCTATTCCAATTATTTTTTCCTTGATGTGAAAAGCTAGCTGAAAATATATATTTTCCACTAATGTCTGTTGAATTCAAAATGAAAAAATGGCCTTAAGTTGATGTCTTGTAAGGTTGTATTTTCTTCTTCTTCTTTAAAGAAGTCCTTCACATATTTACTATTACTTGGTCGTAACAAATGAGAGTTGATTAATGCTCTTTTCATGAATTCTCAATTCCAGCTTCTTGATTTGCTTTATAGCTGATGTTTTTGTATTATTGATAATAAGGAAATGTATAAAGTGCATGTATGTCTGTGTTTCTCTTTTCTTAGAGTGTGATCTCCCCCCCCTCTCTCCCAACCAAACAGATCCCTAGTGACATGAAATAACTGGAAATATCACTTTCAGATTCATAAGGGGTATCTTTGACTTTGTTCTCAAAAGCAATAGATATTACTTTGAATCTGATATGTGAAGTTGTTGGATATCAAGAACACTCAATCACGGATTCATATATGTAAAATTATATTCATCAAGAACAAGGGATCAGTTGCACAAAATCTGGTATGTGAAAAGTCAAACCAGACGATTTTATGTTATGAAATTGACCAACGTTTCTATACATTTTTGGGTATATTTATATCCTATGAAACGTTACTAACAAGGTTGTTACACCCATTCGTTTGGGGTGCCAGAAAACCGTCAATAACGGCCTTTGACTTTCATGTTTGACTTTCGTTTTCTGCCTTGTGACCAAAATCTTATAAAATACATAATCAAATAATCTAAGTCTAGATTACATTCTAATAGAAGTAGTAGTGAAATTCATTGTCCATCTAAGAGTATTATGTTATGACCAATTACTTTTCCTACATTTTACCTTGTGCAGGATCCTTGTCGTCCAGGTGTAAAAAATGCAGTAAAAATATGTACGGAGGCTGGTGTGAAGGTTTTAATTTCTCCCTCCTGTTTTAGCATATATGTGTTGTAATTTTATTGATAAATTTGTTTTGTTCTTTCTATACGAATTTGAACACAATACAGCTTAAATGATGATGAAAATACATTTACATTCTTGTAAGTTAAGAGAGTAGTCCAAATGCTAGCCTGAAAAGAAACATGGAATTTTAGGTAATTGTCATGATAATTGCTGTGAATGCTCAACTAATAAGCAGCTTATAAAAAATAAAAAAATTCACGCCTGGTTTACTATACACTAAATATATATTTGCTTTCAAAATTGACAAAATATAAACTGTTGCTTTTGATTAGAAAATGAAATAGAAAAAAGAACAACTTACCTCATACAAATGTTAATGAATAGGTACGGATGGTCACTGGCGATAATATTCAAACAGCAAAAGCAATTGCCATGGAGTGTGGAATACTTGCTTCAGGTGAAGATGCAACAGAGCCAATTATTATAGAGGGAAAAACATTTCATGAGTATTCAGAGAAAGAAAGAGAACAAGCTTCAAAACATTTATTGGTAAGGTTCAATATGTTGATGCATGTTTTAGTATTTTATAAGTTTGAGTGAGTTAAACCACAGAGCTTTATTATATATGTGGATGTATAGGTGATGGGAAGGTCTTCCCCTAGTCATAAGTTATTGCTTGTGCAAACGCTTCGAAAGCTTGGGGAAGTTGTTGCTGTTACTGGAGATGGAACAAATGATGCTCCTGCGCTTCATGAGGTTTCACAGTTCATTTTATGTTTTTACCAACAAAATGAAGCTTAAGCTTATAGAGTTGGCCTATTATACATGTTTGTTTTTAAATTACCTTCCTTTTGATGCTTATGTCTCTCTGTATTTTAGGCTGATATAGGCCTTGCCATGGGCATTCAAGGAACTGAAGTTGCAAAAGAAAGCTCTGATGTCATCATTTTGGATGATAATTTTGCTTCAGTCGTAAAGGTATGTGTAAAAGATTTGCGATTCAAGTTAGATACCTTCTAGCTTTTGTTGGTAATTTCAGACTTCAAGTCACAAGTCGGTGAACTTGAGGGACCAATATTGACAAGTCGGTCAAAGATTGGTTATTAATTAAATATTTTAGTTGAGTAGGATTAGGAAGCTATTATTTAGTATTTAATTTATTAGATACTAGTTATAGTCCAACAAGTATTGGTTGGCTATATAAACCGAGTTATGGTTATTTGTAATAAAGTTTTTGAGTTATATTTCTTGATAAATAAAGTTTGGGAGTTATCCAATTTTGTTTGTTTAATTCGTTCTTGGATTATATCGATTCACCACGTGAATTGGTATCAGAGCGGTTTCAAAAGCTCAAATCGTTTGTAACTTGCTGATCAAGTCGGATCAAGCCAAGTTAAGGAACCCGACCAAAGGAGTGGTCTGTTCCTCGTGACAGAACCCAGCCAAGGATTCCGATCAAAGGAGTGGTCCGATCCTCGTGGCTGTTATCTTCTGTCTTGCAGTCAAAGAAGTCGGCTAGAACTTTGTTACCTGTGAACTTCTATTGGGCCAAGAAATTGCTATTGGAACCTTCTTTCTGTTTGCAAAAGTCAACGAATGACAAAAACTTTCTGATAAAACTAACATCAGAATCTTGAAGGGCCGATCAAGTCGTGATCGGTTTTTGCGAAGGAAGTCCAGCCAAGTCAGGGTTGGATTAATCAGTACAGAAGGCTGGATCAGGAGGATACAAATTCGCCCAGCTCTACCCCACCCGCATCACCAAAATCTCCGGTTACGTACAGTCGAAGAAAAACCGGATCTATGGGTGAAAAATCTGATCCCGCGAAGGGAATTTCCAGCAGTCCTACTTCGCTTCAATGTCCCATGTTGACTCCCGTAAACTATACAATTTGGGCCATGCGGATAAGGGCTATATTCAACGTACACGGTGTATGGGAAGCTATTGAACCGGGAACGGGAGATGACGTAAAGAAGAATAACATGGCCATAGCACTCTTGTTCCAATCAATACCCGAAGAACAAATCTTGCAAGTCGGAAACATGACTTCGGCCAAAGAGATGTGGGAAGCACTAAAAACCCGTCATTTAGGTGCCGATCGTGTTCGTGAAGCCCGCCTCCAAACATTGATGTCGGAATTTGAAAACTTGAAGATGAAGGAACCAAGTACGGTGGATGACTTCGCGAGCAAGTTATCCGGTCTCTCCTCCAAAGCAGCCTCATTAGGTGCAATCATTGAAGAGACCCGGTTAGTCAAGAAGTTCCTTAACGGTTTACCGAGACGGTTCATCCACATGGTAGCTTCACTTGAGCAAACGGTTGACTTGAAGACCGTTAGCTTTGATGATGTAGTGGGACGTCTAAAAGCGTATGAAGAACGAGTAAGGGATGAAGACTTCCAATCCGACAATCAAAGTAAGTTAATGTTTCATAAAAGTGAGTCTTCCGGTAGGCATACAAACCACGAACCGACACGGGGTCGGGGACGTGGTTCGTACCGGGGCCGAGGGGGTGGTCGTGGCCGAGAACAAACGGGACAAACCCGTAATTCACAAGAAAGATCAAACGGGGGGGAGAAGAAAAAGGAAAAGAATCGGGATTATTCCAAAATTATATGTTACCGATGTGACAAGATGGGTCACTTTGCTTCGGTATGTCCTGATCGTAAAGCAAAAGTCGAGCAAGTAAATGTAGCCGAGACAAAGCAAGTAGATCCATCCCTATACATGGTAAGATGCATTCAAGAAACGGTGTTCTTGAATGAAGAAAAGGTAATCCCGAAGAACTATGAAAGTGGGGCGAACCAAGAAGACGTGTGGTATCTAGACAATGGAGCTAGCAACCATATGACCGGAAATTTGTCTTACTTCTCGGAACTCAATAAAAGAATCGGTGGAAAGGTAAAGTTTGGTGACGGGTCGTGTGTTGACATTTGTGGCAAGGGATCTATTTTACTTGAAGGTAAGACCGGTGAGCAACGTCTTTTATCGGATATTTATTATATTCCGAGCCTTCGAAGTAATATAATTAGTCTTGGGCAAGCTACGGAATGTGGGTGTGACATCCACATGAAAGACGATTATTTACTTATGCATGATGAAAAAGGTAAATTATTAATGCGGGTGACGAGATCCAAGAACCGACTCTATACTATTAAACTCAAAATAGGCAAACCGGTTTGTTTGCAAGCGAGTATGGAGGATAAAAGTTGGCTTTGGCACGCTCGGCTAGGCCACATAAACTTCGAGTCAATGAAGTTAATGGCAAGGAAAGGGATGGTTACGGGTTTGCCTCACGTGATGAAAGAAAACCAACTATGCGAGTCATGCCTAGTCGGGAAGCAAACAAGAAAACCATTTCCGAAAGTTGCCACCTTTCGGGCAACCCGGGTCTTAGAGCTCATTCATGGCGACTTATGCGGACCAATTTCCCCACCAACCATAGCGGGAAACAGGTATGTGTTCGTATTAATCGATGATTATTCAAGATTTATGTGGACTTATTTTTTGAAGGCAAAAGATGAAGCCTTTGAGACGTTCAAAAAGTTCAAAGCAAGGGCCGAGAAAGACACCGGGTTATTAATCAAGACTCTACGAACCGATAGGGGGGGAGAATTCACCTCCCGGGATTTCAATCGGTTCTGCGAGGAGGAAGGCTTGAACCGGC
The DNA here is from genome assembly GCA_023525975.1 of Smallanthus sonchifolius. NCBI lineage: Eukaryota > Viridiplantae > Streptophyta > Magnoliopsida > Asterales > Asteraceae > Smallanthus > Smallanthus sonchifolius. The sequence goes on along the minus strand of JAKNSE010000034.1, from coordinate 3,258,897 downwards.
ACTTAACCGCTCCATACACACCACAACAAAACGGTGTGGTGGAACGGCGGAATCGAACGCTTATGGAGATGACGAGAAGCATGTTGAAGGCTCGGTCCGTTCCAAATGAGATGTGGGGGGAGGCGGTTAGACACGCCACATATATTCTTAACCGGACACCCACTCGAGCATTAGAAGACACAACACCTTACGAGGCGTTTACGAAAAGCAAACCGAACATTGATCATCTAAAAGTATTCGGGTGTCTAGCTTATGCAAAACAAGTTGGAACATATCTCAAGAAGCTCGATGACCGGTCTAGTCGGTTCGTTTATTTCGGAACCGAACCCGGCTCCAAGGCATATCGGCTTTATGACCCACAAGCACGAAAGGTGGTCGTAAGTCGGGATGTTATTTTTGATGAAAAAATGTCTTGGAACTGGGCCAAAGCAGTTAGCACCGAAGGCAAGACGGCGTTAACACCGGGAATGTTTTTGGTCGATTGGAAAGGTGTAATTGACACTGGAGTCGGACCTGTTTTCACTGACTCTAGTGGCTCTGTTAGCGAAGAAGATGACCATCTCAGCAGCTCCAGCAGCTCCAAAACAGCCTCAACAGAAGCACACAGCAGCCCGGGCTCGAGCCCAGCTGCGCAGCCCAGCCCCGGCTCAAACAGGAACCCGAACAGCGGGCATTTCAGCCCTGTTTCAGCTGCAAACAGCAGCGTTTTAGGTCCAGAAACTCAGCCCAGCAGCGCTCAGTCTTCTGGTTCGATGGGCAGTCCAAGTATAGTCCAAGAAACCCAAGCGAATGTACGAAGATCAACCCGGGTTCCGATTACTCCGGTCCGGTTCGATGACTATGTATTAAATTCTGAAGTAGTGGAATTTTTATTGCTAAATGAAGATGAACCGAGTCGTTTTGAAGATGCTAAAACGAAACCGGAGTGGATGAAAGCTATGCAAGAAGAGCTCGAATCGATAAAGAAAAATAATACGTGGCAATTAACCGAGCTACCTCGAGGTGCAAAATCAATCGGGTTGAAGTGGGTTTTTAAAGTTAAAAGAAATGCGGACGGGACCATAAATAAATATAAGGCGAGACTCGTGGCAAAGGGTTACGTGCAACAACCCGGAGTCGACTTTGACGAGGTCTTTGCCCCGGTCGCTCGACTTGAGACGGTTCGTTTATTAGTGGCATTAGCCGCCAACAAAGGTTGGGAACTTCATCATTTAGACGTGAAATCGGCTTTCCTTCATGGTGATCTTAAAGAAGAAGTGTTCGTATCTCAACCGGATGGGTTTGTGAAGACCGGTGAGGAACACAAAGTTTATAAATTATTCAAAGCCTTGTATGGCTTGAGACAAGCCCCGAGGGCGTGGAATACCAAGCTTGACGGTATTTTGAAAGACATGAAGTTCCAAAGATGTTCACAAGAACAAGCGGTGTACCGGAAGTTAATCGGTAATGACTTGCTTCTAGTTGGTGTGTATGTGGACGATCTAATCGTTACGGGTTCGAATCTCATTCCGGTTAGGGAATTCAAGCAAGGGATGGCAAAGAATTTCGAGATGTCCGATTTGGGTAAACTTACATATTACCTTGGAATTGAAGTGTCTCAAGTTAGAGACGGAATTGTGATCAAGCAAGAGGCGTATGCTCGAAAGATATTAAAGGAAGCCGGAATGCAAAATGCAAATCCGACTTATGTTCCTTTGGATCAAAATTCCAAGTTCTCAAAAGCCGAAGACGAGATTGATATGGATGCAACTAAGTATCGTAAGCTAGTTGGGAGTCTCCGGTATCTAATTCAAACCCGACCCGATCTCGCATATTCGGTTGGGGTTATAAGTCGTTATATGCAAAGTCCTAAAGAATCTCATGCGACGGCTATAAAACAAATACTTCGGTATTTACAAGGTACGGTTGGGTATGGTATATCGTACGAGAAAGGAAAATGTGACTTAGTTGGCTATAGTGATAGCAGTCACAATATTGACCAAGATGATGGAAGAAGTACTACGGGACATGTGTTCTATTTCGGGTCTTCCCCGATTACTTGGTGTTCACAAAAACAGAACACTGTAGCACTTTCATCTTGTGAAGCGGAATACATGGCGGCAAGTTCGGCGGCATGTCAAGCGGTTTGGCTTAGAAATCTTCTAAGCGAGTTAACCGGAGAAACACCCCAAAAGGTTGTGTTAAGAGTGGATAACACATCGGCGATAGCACTCGTGAAGAACCCGGTCTTCCATGGAAGGACTAAACACATTAAGTCCCGGTATCATTACATTCGGGAATGTGTAGAGCAAGAAGAAGTGGCGGTTGAACATGTAAGTGGAACCAAACAAAGGGCCGATATCCTAACTAAGGCTCTAGGGAGGATCAAGTTCAAAGAGATGAGAGAGATGCTTGGAGTGAAAGATTTCGGTAGTCCGAGTCCGAAACTACGGGGGTGAATGTTGGTAATTTCAGACTTCAAGTCACAAGTCGGTGAACTTGAGGGACCAATATTGACAAGTCGGTCAAAGATTGGTTATTAATTAAATATTCCTAGTTGAGTAGGATTAGGAAGCTATTATTTAGTATTTAATTTATTAGATACTAGTTATAGTCCAACAAGTATTGGTTGGCTATATAAACCGAGTTATGGTTATTTGTAATAAAGTTTTTGAGTTATATTTCTTGATAAATAAAGTTTGGGAGTTATCCAATTTTGTTTGTTTAATTCGTTCTTGGATTATATCGATTCACCACGTGAGCTTTAGTGCAAACTAGTCCTATTTTGCTGTTATATGGCAGCATTTTTCCATAAAAAAGAGCACAATATCTAGCTTGCCATCATTAAGGAGGTTGCTACATTGCATTGGAAGTATTGGGTAAAAGTTTGTTGTGATGTTTCACTTTAATATTCTATTCACAGCTACAGTATGTTTGAATGAAGAACTAGTGTGAATTTTAAGGTACACTGTACATCCATCAGTAGGTTCTCTTATTGACAATACATGACGTCTATTGAGGTAACAAGTAATGTGGGGACATACCTGCAATGGTGGAAACTGGAATAATTGCTTGTGATTTCTTGGTAAAACTAATCAAGGTTGTCCCCAACTTAGGAAGTTAATAAAGAATACTTATTTCAGAAAAGAGGAGTCCCATTACTCAAGTATACTACTGCGCCAGATAATTTTTTACTTTTGGAACCTTTGTTTTAACCATCATAACATTATAGGTTGTCCGTTGGGGTCGCTCTGTGTATGCAAATATTCAGAAGTTTATCCAGTTCCAGCTTACAGTTAATGTTGCAGCACTTGTGATAAATGTTGTAGCAGCAGTCTCATCTGGAGAAGTACCTCTAAACACTGTGCAGGTTTGGTGTTCCTCCCTCTCTCTCTCTATACACACACACACTATTGAAATAAGCCAACAAAAATTAGTTTCAGTAAGCTATTGACAAATCCTGGCAGAAATTATGACGACAAATGTAGCAGTAAAATCAAATAGAACATATATACCTCTGTTATGATCATCCATCTTATCTAAACTTCTCATGAACACGAAGGGGCGCATTTATATTTTTTTAGTGTCGTATTGTGCATAAGTTGATGTACAATCAGAACAAACAGATAGATGGAATCAGTGTAGTTCTCTTGATCTGCAAAATGAATGCTGAATGTTTCTAAACTGATATTTTTGTTGGGTTACTTTTCTCAAATGTGGTGCAGCTTCTTTGGGTTAATCTCATCATGGACACCCTTGGAGCATTGGCATTGGCAACTGAACCTCCAACGGATCATCTTATGCACAGATCTCCTGTAGGCAGAAGGTTAAGGCTAATCCCCATTGCATATATTAGTCTGACTTTTGATCCTCTTAAGTTTCAACATGATTCTTCTTGCCTGGCCATGTGCTTGCTAAATTATTAACTACCATAGCAATAAAGCTGCCACCCAAATTTCCATCTTTTTCTGGACTTGAATGTTTTGGCAACTCACTAGACAGACATGAAGGATAGTTACTTGTAATATTTGGATTTATGATTTTCCCACTTGTATCTTCAGGGAACCTCTTGTGACGAATATCATGTGGAGGAATTTAATAATACAGGTACCTTGTCATGTTTTTTTCTGAGTAGCATGTTAAATCAGATTTCAAAATGCTATGGATTTGGCAGGCTCTGTATCAAGTTGCAGTTCTCCTTGTCCTCAACTTTCGTGGAACGTCTATTCTCAACTTAAAGAAGGATGAGCGGGGAAATGCTGTGAGGAACACCTTGATATTCAATACATTCGTCTTGTGTCAAGTAAGCAAGCGCCTTATTCAACTTTAAGATATCAAACATTTTGGTTACATTTAGAATAATATTACCTTCTAGATATGAACCAATAATCTCTTAAAATCTCCACTTGTGTTCTAAATCTGATTGGTTACAGATATTCAACGAATTCAATGCTCGGAAACCAGAAGAAATAAATGTATTTTCTGGAGTGACTAAAAACCATATTTTTATGGGAATAATAGGAACAACCTTTATGCTTCAGGTAAGACACCTGTGAATTGCATCAGGCAGGCAGGCAGGCAGGGAATACAATACAAATTGTAATTCATTTTATGAAACAGGTGATGATTATTCAATTCCTCGGGAAGTTCACATCAACCGTTAGACTTGGTTGGAATCTATGGGTTGTCTCTTTTGTTATTGGAATTTTAAGGTTGGTTCTGTTGTTGTGTTGTCCGGTCCGGGGCATGAACTGTTAATGATAACTATTATTTTGATTATGATTTTACAGTTGGCCTCTTGCAATGGTGGGAAAGCTCCTCCCGGTTCCACGGACTCCCTTGGCCAGGGTCTTTAGCAAACCATATCAACGTTGTATTCATTTGTTCATCTAATTGTCAACTGGTAGATTTGCTTAATTAATGTTGATGTTGCTTGCTTTTCAGTATTTAATTTCTGAAACAAGTTACATCACCGGGCTGCTTTTGGGTTTCCTCATATGAATTGTGTGATGAAATTGAAATAGAATTACATTGATTGATTACGAAAAGGTTACTTATATACACAATTGATTTGAGGAGAAGATACAACAAACTATTGACTAATCTAAAACAATTCAAATACAAATAATTTATACAAATAAAATTGATGGGATTACTTAATATGTTCTCTCGCAAGATGGACGTTCCGAGGATAAGTCCAATCTTGGATAGGAGGAAGTTGATCTGTGGTATTAGAAGAGGCTTTGTGAGGACGTTAGCTAGTTGGTCATCTCCGGAAATGTGAGTGACTCGTAGAGAACCATCTTGAACCTTTTAGTGAACAAAGTGGAAGTCTAAGACCAAGTGTTTCATATGTGAGTGAAAAACTGGATTGACAAAATATGTAGTAGCACTTAGATTTAAAACCACGTAGCCTGTAGTGCTCCGATAGTTGTTATTGTCATCGGCTCAATTGGCATCCATGAAGGCATGGAGATTGAGAGGTGAGTTGTATCGTATTAGAATGTCGTGATGAACCGCTCCATGAAGATAATGTAACAACCTTTTAAAGGCTGACCAATGGGTTGATGTTGGTGCATGCATGGATTGTTATAACGATTGATGGTAAAAGATACATCCGGTCGGGTAAGTGATAAATACTAAAGAGCTCCAACAAGTGTTTAGTACTCGGTGAGAGAGGTATGTGGGTCGCCTCCATGTAATGTCAGAGGTTCAGAGCATGTTATCGGTGTAGAGATAGGTTTATATTCACTCATTTTTGCTCTTAAGAGAAGATCATGAATATGTTTCTTTTGGGAGAGAAGGAAACCGTGAGGGTGTGGAGAACTTCAATGCCAAGAAAGTATGAAAGGATTCCAAGATCCTTGAGAGAGATTTTAGTGTCTAAGAGGTAATGAACTGATTAAGTAGAGATGGAGAAGGACTCGTGATTATTATGTCGCCTACGTATACAAGAATATATATTGGGGAGGAACTGGTAGTAAGGGTGAAAAGAGATGGATCGGAGATAGTAGGCTTAAAGCCTTGAGTGATTAGATAAGTTTTTAATTCATCGTACCAAGCATGGGATGCGTGACGCAGCCCACAGATGGTGCTCAACTTGCAAACATGATTAGGTAAAGATGGGTGAACAAAATCTGGAGGTTGAGCCATGTAGACATCCTCGTTTAGAGTACCTTGCAAAAAAACATTATTGATGTCTAATTGTCCGAGTAACCGTTTTTTAGAGATAACAATGGAAAGAATGAGACGAAGGGTATTGAGTTTAATAACAAGGCTAAAAGTTTTAACATAGTCTATGTCGGGTCTTTGATGAAAACCTTTCACGACTAAACATTCTTTTAGGCATTCAACCGACCTATCCAGATTGTATTTTGTGCGAAAGACCCACTTGCACCCAACACGATTAGGTGCAAGAGTGGAAGGAACAAGAGTCTATTTTTGTTTCGTTCCAACGCATCAAATTCATCTTGCATGGCGCGGTGTTAAGAGGGTTGTTTTAAGGCATAGGCAATAGTAGGTGGTTCTGTGGGAGTGGAAGTAGAGGTATTGAACAGAAGGTAGTCTGAGTTATGATATTTTGGATTTGGTTTTGAGTTAGTTCGGGTAGTAGGTTTGGAGGGTGAAGGAATTATGTGTGGGGTGTTTGAGGATTGTGGGATAGTATCAGTTAGTATAAGAATGTACAGTCGGTGAGGGAGGGGATTGGGCTGAATTAGCGAGTGGAGTACCTAGACTTGGAATGGTGTCGGCTAGGATCGGAGGATGCGCCAAGATGGGTTGTTGGCAAGGTAGGAAGATATATTTTGGAGTGTAGAAGTGGAAGGAGTGAGTTTTGCATTAGGAAATGCAGTTTCTACGAAGAATATATTTTGGAGGTCATTGGATCAAACGCATAATATTCACTTTGAGTAAGAGAGTAACCAACGAAGATACATGGGGTGGATCGGGAGTGGAGTTTATGCGGGTAATAGGGTCGGAGCCATGGATAACACAAGAAACCAAAGCTCATAATTTGGCGTAGTTTGGTTGTTTGTTAAAAAGGCGAGAGAATGGGTAAGAATTTTGTAGAGTTGGAGTGGGAAGTCTATTTATAAGGTAGGCGGCGGTGGTGAAAGCAAACGACCGAAAGTTGACCAGTAAACGGGCGTGGGAAAGGAGAGCCAATCCGGGTTCAACAATATGTCGGTGACGTCGTTCGGCGTATCCATTGTGTTCCGGAGTATGAGGTGGAGAAGTAAGGTGAGATATGCCAAAGGAAGAAATATGATGAGTGAGTTTGATATATTCTCCTCTGTTATCGGAGAATAGTTTTCTACTAAGTTTTGAAACCGAATAAAAGTAAAAAGGGAGTCAAACTTTCTTTTTAACGGATAAAGTCATTATATTTGGTCTAATGATCGACAAAGATTATATAATATTTGTAATTGTCAATTGAATCAACATGAGAACACCTCACATTGGAGAAAATTAATTCAAATAGAGCATTAGATGAAAGTGAATTAGTAGAAAAGTGCAAACAATGACTTTTATTAATATGGCGAGCATTATAATTTTCATGAAAATTGGAATAAAGGGAAATAAACGATGACAATAACATGAAAATTTTATTGTTGGGATGATCGAGCCCTGGAGGAGAGGAGTTTGGGAGGCCCAAAAGAGTAAAACTCGATTAGAATATTGTTATCAAGGCAAAGACGAGATATGGATGTGATGTTGCGAGACGAGGATGGTACGTATAAAACATTTTTAAGGATAAAAGAAGTGTGATGTGTGAATAATAAGAGAGCCAATGTAAGTTATTTGTAAACACAAACCGTCACCGATGACAAGCTCCTCCGTTACGTCATATGGTGCATGAAGGGATAAGTTGTTCAAGTCGTTTGTAACAAGATGGGAGGCTCCTGAGTCAAAAAGCTAGTTTATAATAGGTAATCTAGGGATGTCCATTGTGAATTTCGATTAAAAGATGGAACAACAATGCTTGGGTATACCTTTTTGAAGGAAAGACAATTAGTAAGGGAGTGTCATTTTCTGTGGGTAAAGTAGTTGGTAGCTCGATGGTGATGGTAATATGGCATGTTAAGTAGGTATGTATATATATATATATATATAATCATGTTAAGTAGGTACATAATTCACCAACTTTAATTATTATTTAACAAGTCTTAGAAATTTATACAATATGTTTGTTATATGAAGTAGCAAATATAGTTAATCTATAAACACATTCTTATTAAAATAAATATTTAAGATTCTAAATATAAATACATGTTTGACTCAAACACGTTTATATCTTTTACTAGTTTAGATCCCGTGTGGTGAAATATATCAATACTTAAAATTTTTAAATCTTTATGTATATATATTTTACATGTGTAAAAAAATATTACATATAGTAATGATAGAAAACAAATTCAAAATATGTAAAAATTAATATATAATTGGGTTTCAAAAATACGTTAATTACTATTTTTTAATATAATTTGACTTTTATTTACTATTTGATTGAAAATAAAAGTTATATAGTTAAATTTTAAAGTTTCTTATGATAAGAGATGATTTAAAATAAATGTGTTTTATTAGTATAATTAGTATTTTTTCTTTAAATATATATTATTATTATTATTAAAAGATAGAAGTACATTAAATATGAAAGAGGGGCAAAAAAAATGATAAGAATGAATATGAATGCAACACGTGACATGCAAAAACCTTTATTTATTATATAGTATAGATGTAAGTATGTTAGTGTTAAAATGGATATCTATAGCCTATCTATATATTTATTTTGTCAACTCGAACTACATAAATATATATTTATGTATTCGTACATGTTTGAATACGTGTCGGGTAATAATAAGAGTAAATTACACATATCGTCATTTATTTATACTATAAATTACACTCTGTGTCCTTTGACTTCAATAAGTACAGCACATGTCATTTTCTTTCTTAATTTTATACATCACTAGGTTAAAATCTCGTGTATTACACGGATTAAATAAATGTAATGTCCTATATTTATTAATAAAAAATTTTAATTTCTTTAAAAACCCGTGTATTACACGGGTTGAATGATTTGACGGGACGGTTATAAATTCTGTTAAGTTAAAATTTTAAAACATTTTTTTCAACTCGGTATTAATATTTTTTTATGTAATTGATAAATGTTAATTTATATTAAATTAATTTAGTTAATGATATAGTAACTATATATAACTAAATAATAAATATCCAAAATTAGATTTATATTAGATATTTAAAAGTATATATTATTTTAATATAACTATTTAATATGAGAGAAGGACGGAAAAAATATACTAAGGATGTATCACAAATGACATGTGTCCCAAAAAACCTTTATTTATTAGTATAGATATGTCTTTTATGCTAACCCTCATCAATTTTCATCGTTAAATCACATCACATGGTAGGTAAAATAGTCTTTTCCTTCTTTTCAAAAACACAAAATACCAAGCAGACACTTGAGAGGGGAGGCCGACCACCACCCTCAGCCGGCTTCACCCCCGGAGACTCACTGCGGCAACACAAGGAGGTGTCGGCGGAGGTCCTTCCGACAGTGAGACCCAAGGCGGTGGTCTTGGTGACAGTTGCAGGTCCAGGCGCCGTCTATGACGGAGATGAAGACGGGTGGTGCAATCGGGAACTAGGAAAAACGGCAGCGCCTGGAATCACTTCAATCGAACACACAGATCAACTACAGCTTCTACCTTCGATGTGTTGATCAAATTCAAACAAACAAATCAACAAATCGACGATTGATTCTTTCACGAGAGCTTAATCCGTGAAGAAGAAGAAGAGTTCTTGGAAGTTGGAGTAAATGAATTATGGAGAATGAGAGATCCGACAGCAGAGCAGAGATCGAGTTGATTGATGGCGAATTTGTAAGTCGAATTGGTGAGATTTTTTAGGTAAATGAATTCCCTAATTTTTCGTTTGGCTTCGCTGGGGGCACTGTTCGGAATTGCTAAATTCTATTTTTCATTAACATAATAATTAGAGTAAAGCATATATATTGTGATTAATTGACCATCTACATCAAAATTTTATAAATAAATTATACTATCTAAATTCTGAAGCTCGTGTCACGTGAAGAAGCTCACATCGCGTTAATGGAGCTCATGAAATGGAGAACCGAAGGGCTTGACTCTGTGTACGCGCAAGCAGTCCAGTAGAAACAAACAAACCCCATAACCGGTAAAATGAAAATAGCTAACCCACAAAATCGGAGGTTCCGATTTTCCGGAAATTAGGCTTGATGATCTCGCGATTGAGTTTTTTTCGGGGAAGGATAACTACTCCGAGTTGGATGATGAGAGTGTAAGCAGTAGAAGCAGGGGATGTTTCATCTCAATCAAACTATAGATGAGAAATGGTTTTATGTTTTAGTAATTAATTACATAAATTGTTTTTTTATGGGTAAAATAACTATTTTACCCTCGTGTGTAATGGATATATGTATATTTAATAGAAAAAAATAACTATAGTAGTAAAGGATATATGATGTATAAAAGTAAGTAAGAAAATGACATGCGATGTACTTATTGAAATTAAATGACACATAATGTAATTTATAGTATAATTAAAGGACAATTTGTGTAATTTACTATAATAATAATTACAAACTTTAGGGAGGTAAGAATGGTACTCTCTCAATCAAATTATCCTTCCAAATTACACCACTTAGAAGATTCCATCTAATTTACCAAAAGTGTCTTTCTAAAATACCTTTTATGGTGAGGGTGATATCCTCCAACCCTTTTATTTTTTTAAAATTAAAAAACTAAAAGTGTGATTAATTAACTAAAAATACAATACCAATAAATACAAAAAAGTAAATAATAAATAAAAAAATTCATATAGTCTTGGTTTTCATCCAAATCCGGATTGTTTGTCACGAGTCAAACACCACATTCCAAACTTTCGACAGGTTCACCAAGCAGCCCACCCAACCCACTTTGGGTGTGGCGGTACCCGCACTACACTCCCACCTCCCTTAATATAACAATGTAATTAGGGTTTCACTTGTACTTCAATTTTATTGGCAATGGCCTTCTGTACCTTGGAATTGTTGAGAAAGACAATATGTAACAGTCCATATACAGGGACTGTGTTACTTGACAAATAATATAGGGGCTTATGAGTCATTGTTAGGAAGTGGGAGGACTATAACTGTAAATGGTTATTGCAATAGAGATGTTAAATAGGGGAAACACATATGAGGAATAGATATCGATGAATTTGAGATACTTCTTCTTCTCTTTGAGTCTTCTTCTTCTCTTGTAATCGATCATTCTATTTTGTACCGTAACAATGGTATCAGAGCTATCATTCCTCTCGACCGTGGGTTAAGGTTAGGGAAACAATGGGTTTCTACAGCAACTATCGAATTAGGGCAACAACAGGTTCTTGTCAACAACAATCGAAGATAGCGATCAAGTGTTCTTGAATAATTTCAGTAATCAATTTCTATAGCAGCGATAATAATGGTGTTCTTGTGTTCGTGTGGGGGTTTGATATGGGAGAACAGGGTGCACGTTTGTGGAACGAGTAGGTGTTCTTGTGGGGGGTTGCAATTTGATGGCAGGGCTCATTATTGTGGCTACAAACCAGATTATTCAAAACCACCAACCAATTATGAACTTTGGAGGGGTTTAAGAAGTTTTGATGAATGGATGGGATCATCAAAATGGGGGAAACGCAGTCCTAGCTTATTCAAAACCAAAAATCAAGAAACAGAAATTCTGAATACTGCATCATCTATGAAAGAAATCAAGAACTTACAACATACAGGTTCATTTCAAGATTATTGTAATTCATTTGATTTTCTCCTCACTAAAGTAATTCTAAGTGAGGATTATGCTACAAGTTTATTCGTGGGGGGTCTCAAATCTGAAATTAGGGGTTGGGTTAAGTTGTTGAGATCAAAAACACTCGAAGAGGCTTATGAAGGGACAAAGAAACAAGATAATTTTTTTACCATTTTCTATGGTAATAAAGAAATTAAGAAGGTAGGAGGTCAATTTTTTAGTGCGAAGCCTGATGAGGAGCTTAATGAAATTGAGATTCAAACGATTGATGAATCTGAAAATGGGGTTGAGATTCAAGAAACCATTGATCAAGATTCATGTGATAGTGATGATTCAATTCTTGAATCACTCTATTCTTCTCAGTTCACAAAAGTGGAATCTGCCCACCAAGTGTTTGATGAAATGTCTAAGGGATTTATCAATGAAATGAAGGCTGGTATGGGCGATCATTCAAGAAAGGATGAAAAAGAAATTGACACAAATCTGAAGGTGATACTTGAAGTATATTCATCTCATGATAATTTGGATAATGAAGCTTCATTTGTTGTGTCGAATCATAAATTGGATATTGAGGTTCCTCACAACCTAAACAGTTCAAAGGATCACTTGAAGTCATTGAGGAATAACCAAAGCAATGAACATGGATTTCTAAATCATAGGGTTTTCAAGAAAGATTTCTTCTCTGTATTGAACAACTCAGCAAATTCTTGTTATGCTACTAGGGTAAAACATGTAAATCCATGGGATATCTTTGCTACTGTTACAATGGAGGTTCCAGCTATTGTGTCAAAAATTAAATATGTTATAACAGAGGTAGTGGACAGCCTACACAGTGTAGGGATTATGTTGAATGGGTTGAAGAATATTAATAGCAATGGACTTGTGTTTTTAAAGCAGGGGAGCATTACAGAAGAAAACAATGAAAAGGAACCAGAAAATCATCAAGGTGTGCATATCTGGCACAAGTGGAAATCCAAGTTGTTTTCTATTATGATTAGGAATGGTTGTTTCTCGAACGGAAAAACAAAAGCTTACATGTGGCACCTCTGGAAATCTAATTTTGATTTGATAGTTTTTGAAACTTTTGATTGGAAACCGGGTTGGCAATATTGTTTGGTTGAAAATTGGATTGCTAAAAGCTATGTTGTTAAGGCTAATGTGGGAACGTTTATGGAAAAATGTTTGGTAACAACTAGAAGCTTCCAATCACAATTTGTTGCACACAAGCAAGCAAATCAATTGTTTACTGATGTGGTAAACGGATATTATGCAGAAGGTGATGTTTGGTGCCATGATTACCATGTGGTTCCTTCCAAAATGTATAACATATTACAACAGTAACATGAAAGTTGGATGGTTTCTTCATACACCATTTCCATCTTATAAAATTCATAAGGCATTGCTTTCTCTAAAGATGGATAATGTGGGTAATTCTAATACTCTAAAGCTGGAGACTAATGGTAATTATGCTGAATTGTTCAACAATAGAATTGCAGTAGTTGAAAGAACTTTTGAAGCTGGTACATGGGTGTTTGTGAAATTTCGTCCTTACTACCAATCCACTTTGAGATATATCAAGCATAGCAAACTGTCACCCAAGTATTTTGGGCCACTCTTTAGTATCGAAAAGATTGGTCCAGTAGCATACATGTTTATACTTTCAATTACATGGAAATTAAGAGGCTGCAAGGTGACTTCAAAGGAATAGGATAACACAAGGAACACTAGCAAGGCTTGTTATTCAGAGAACACGATAAAGGGCTGATGTCGATTCACATCCTACATTTTTGAGCATCGGCAGGAAACATGAAATAAGGACTGCATTTTTACACTTTTTATTTTTACTTCATCGGTGTGTAGTTGGGTTGTCACTAGTCTATCCTTTGTTTTTCTAATTGATTCTTGAGGTCAAGAATCATAGATGGAGGGAGTATTGTTATGTGACAAATAATATAGGGGCTTATGAGTCATTGTTAGGAAGTGGGAGAACTATAACTGTAAATGGTTATTGTAATAGAGATGTTAAATAGGAACACATACGAGGAATAGATATAGATGAATTTGAGAAACTTCTTCTCATTGGGTCTTCTTCTTCTCTTGTAATCGACCATTCTATTTTGTACCGTAACAGACTGCCATGGCCAAAAGCTGAAAAGCATTCCAGGGCCAGGACAGCCTCCATCACTATCAGCTAGCAGCACCGACGGAGAGAATCGATTGAACAACACACCAAATCAATTTTCGGAGTCCATCACCCATCACAAATCATATTACCGGTTTGAATATATTTACTTAAAGTTAATGGTTCCGTATTGGATTTTGATTAATTGATTTTAAATTAAATATGATATGATGATTCGCTTTCACATTCTAATCTTTCAAGTTAATTTTTAAAAATCACGCCCTTAATCTTGTTTGGCCCTTATGAAATATTACTATTTATTCATCTCTGCAGATTCGTGGAAGTTTATATTTAGTTGGTATTATTTTCATGGCATGATTATTTCTGGTCCAAGTTTTAACCAGTTATTTAGAAGACAAAGATTGAAATTTTAACTACAACTTGTAATTGGCTTCAAGAATGTTATAGAAAAATAATAAGTGAGGATTACTTGTATTATTGTGAAAATTCTTTGAATGCCTTACGGTTAGAATGATAAAGATGTTATACGGCATGTGATTTTGTATATTATGATCAACAATTAATGTATAACATAATTAAAATTATGGTATATCATCAAGCACATATGGTGGTGTATGTACCAGTTTTTGTGGTTTACAAATCATATTTCTATACCAATTGCTTTTGTTTTAATACATTCAGAATGAGTAAGCGAGATGGCTTTGTGCACGAAGATGATGATAAATGTCATACATACAATTACATACATCTCAAGTTCATTGGTCCATATTAGATATCAACTTATCTCTGTGTTCTAATTTCTAGTTTCTATACCATCATGAGCAGGAGTAGCCTCAGCTTCATCATCATCCGACACCTGGTGGTTTTCTGGAGTTGGGGGAGGGTTGGTGATGTTATTTTCAATTACTAGGAAATCATCATCTTTTGGGGCATCTTCCTGTTTTTCCTGATGGAAGGTTCTTGCAATTGCTGAGAGCTTTTGGTGAATGGAAGCATCGGACAGTAGCATGTCTCTATTCTCGTACAAGAATATGAAGAGATAAATGATAAGCGCAGAAGTTGATGATACTCCAGCAATGAGAAAGAGGCCCAAAAAGCTATCCAGCGAGAGCCTGCCAGACCTAGAACCTGAACCCCCACTACTGCAATCTGCTTTTTGTCCCAACCATGTATTCGAAATATTGTCTAGTTTATTCTCGGTGACTTGTAAAAGTGCTTTTGAAACAAGTGGTAGCAGGGGAGACCCTTTTGGAAATGCCTGTAGCAGAATCATGTAATAAGCAGTTAATATTATTTCATCAGATAGATGAGATTGAGATTGAGAGAGATGGGAGTTACAAAGCCAAAGCCTGCTGTTTTGTAGGTTGGACCGACCATTATGTACTTGTTACAGTTATTGCGAAGAAACAGCTTTAGATAAGGAAGCTCATCAAAAATGGCGGAAACATTTCCATGTGAAAGGGCAGAATCATAGTCTTCCAAGCCGTCATAACCTCTTAAGTTGGCCTCCTGAAAACCCATATCCTTCAACATCTGTTCAACAAAAGAGCCCTCTTTGTAGCCTATACTGTCTCCTTGTCTGATGAGATCATGGATGTCTGTGAAGTCTGGTTGAAGCTGCTGTACTGTCAATATGGATGTTAAGCTTGCTATGTAGCTTGATTGCAGTACTAGAACCACAAATACCCACACAATCACCACAAATCGTGATAAGTTGCTAATCATCTTCTCCTCTGCATGCAACCAACATAACATTCATTTACTCGCTCCGTAATATTATTAACAAGTCAGTACTACTTACTGTGTGCAAAAACAAGGGTTGAGAAAGAAAACCAAAAGATCATCCCGACTTGCTTATATGGACGCCCACGGAATTCTTTGTTTACCCCATGCTCGAGAACCCAAATCACAACTCCAGTATAGATAAAGAAACCGCATGATGTTAACCATAGTTGCTTCTCCAAGGGTCTCATAAATATCCATGCATTCTTACTCTCATCCTTTCTGATTGGGACAATCATTGAGACTCCAGAATCTGTATATGGCAATGTAAAGTCAACATAGTTGGACCTGTTTGCCCGGATCGTCACGTCTCCAATCACTACGTCATACTTCTGCTTTTTCATTCCAAAACAACATTATTAATTACCCAAACAAAAATACTTGAGTTAGCAAATGATGATGTACCTTGAGATAGATCTGGTTAACAAGATCATTGTAGCTTCCTGAGGTCGGATTTTTTTTTATAGAATATGGAATATAGTCATAGGATAGAGGATGTGGTAGACGTAATTCTTCCATTACTGCCTTAAAAACATCAACACAGAAGCCTGTTGGTTTGGTTCCATTTTTAATAAACTCAGGGAACCCATCTATGTCCGGATACCCAACTTTTAACTTGTTCTCTGGGATCTCCCAACCTTGAGGGGGGTGGTTGCTGCCATTAGGCCATCTGATATCTTCTTTATTAGAATAGTTGTAGAGGCGGCTGTTATTCCACACGTAAATGGGCTTATCCTCCTGGCCAACTATGTTCACTATTTGGTAACCCGAATCAGATTGTAACTGTCTATCAACAAGAGAGAAATCACCACTCAAGCCTTTAAGTTTTGTCTTGATGATCTCTGAGAGTAGGCTTTGTCCTAGTGTGGAGATTCCAATGGCATCTAGATCTGTTATTATAGGAGGCTGTTGTTGGAAAGTAGTAGCACGCCCGAGTCTCTCCACTGCCATTGCTAGTGCAAAAGTGGCATCGTATGACCATAACCCATACACATTAATTACTTGACTTGGGTTTTTTCTTTTAAATCTGTCTTGGAACTTTTTCAGGTCATCGGATATTGGAATATAGGGTTTTACGCCCACCACCCCTTGCATCGAATCTGTATCAATTGTATGCAAAAGATTGGTGACAACATCGGTGATGATCCATACATATCCGTCTTGCATCATGTCTGCTTGTTTTGCTTTCTTGAAAAAGAGAGAAGCCAAGTCTGGCAACAAATGGACCACAAAAACCCGTGTTTGATTTGTTTTTAAGTTGTGGAGGGCATCAGAAATAATGTGATCATCATCTGAGGCAGAAGGAGATATGACAATTGGGTGTTTGAGTTGGACACCAACATTTAGCAAGGCCTCAGACAGAGACGGGATCAAGCCGGTACCAAAGTCACCGTCTTGGTAAACAAGCACGGCCTCTCGCCAAGGAAAGGACTTGATGAATTCTGATATGGGTTGGGCCTGTGAGGATGAGGTTTGTGATACTCTGATGAAGTAGGGATTCTCCTCCGGGGAGAGGGAAGGGGTGGTGGCGAGCGAGAGTATGGGAACCCTAGCTTTGTTGCCAATGTCCACTACAAAATCTGCTTCTGAGGATCTCTGGGGTCCGATGATGGCGCTTACTTTAAAATCTTTGATAAGTTGTATAGCTGCATGCACCAAAAGAGTATTTAAAAATCTTTGAGTATTTATTTATTTATTTATTTGGTAAGGAAGTTGTATACCTGCAGAAGCAGCTTGGAGTCTGTCAGATTTGGAATCACGAAAGTAGGGGATGATTTTGGTTGTGCAGTTGTGTGTTTGATAGAAGTCCCTGAGGGCCATTTTTATGCAAATTTTGCTCACCTTCCCTACGCTGGAATCCATATCAAGAATCACACCTATTCCTATCTCTATATTGCCTGTGGTGACTCTGAGTATCAAGCTCAGGTTGATGATGACAAGGAGGAAGAGCATGTTTGCCTTCATTTCAACTGCAACTGTATCTTCAACTGTATGTATGTATGTATGTATTATTATAACTGTCTAATATAATAATAATTCATGTTTTGAGTTGTACAAGAAAGAGAATGTGGTTGTGAATTGCGTGGAATTCTTCACACGTTTTCTTTATTTGACTATTTCTTCCCTAAGAGGATTGGAAGAAGGTGCATTAATTATTAATATTAATATGCATCGTTTACTATTCACCAGTTACCTTTTGTATTAATTTATATTATTATTATTATTATTAATTGTTTGGTTGATTTTGTATTAGACTAGGAGTGAGTTTTTTTATTTAGAAGTTGTTGAGTTGGGTTAGGATTAGTTTAGTTTTTAGTATAGATAAATATGGTTTAGGGGTTATTGTCAAGTGTGGTTTTGGTTTCCAATATTAATAAAAGAATCGATATTGGTTGAGATCAAATTTTGTGTTCGGGTTCTTGGGCCTAATTGATGTTACAAAGTTTGGTGATATTTACGTGTAAAAATCAAAACTATCAACTTTTGGAGCTTAGCTCCGTGTGTCTCTTTACTCCCAAGAACTAGAGACTTTCACACAACACCATTTCAAATGGTGACATGCTTCGATGACAACCTTTAACCAAAAAAATCCACAACCGGACCATTATAATGGTTCAAGCCCACTCCCTAACTAGTGCGCCAAATTTGGAACTAGTGTAACCGTTGTGAATGCATTCTTTGAGAGTAGAACACACGACTAAAGAAACACGATCCTTTAAAGCTCCCAAGTGCAAAGTGTAACATCATAATGTGACATTGCGACACGTAAGGTCAGCTATATAAACGAGTTAGAATTCTCATTGTAATTCAAGTTTTGAGTAAGTTTCTTGATTACGTTTGGGAGTTAGCCAATCTTTGCGTATCAATTCTGGACTTGGAAATAATCGTTCATTATTCATTTTAACATGTACCGGTTCATAAGTAATAAATGAGTACAGGTTATTGTGGTTACCATGTCAAACAGCAACTGAGTAGTGACCTTAATATTATATCAAGCCAAATATTAATTTAGTACGAAAAGAGACCTACTAACAAGAATAACGTATTTTTAAACTACATCTTGAAGACACTTGACCACCTCTCTCATGGAGGGTCTTCTGGTCGGTTCATGTCCGGTACATCTCAAGGCCAGCAACACCACTTTTGTCACTTGTTCTCTTACCACTTCAACTTCATCTAAAAGCTCTCCATCTACAATCATCTCAATTTCTTGCGTCTCACTCCATGTCGACACAATGTCCATCACCACAACCTTCCGTCTAGTTATAAGCTCCAGCAACACAACCCCGTAGCTATATACATCTGACTCCCTGCTTTTTGAGCTCCCAAATGCATTTTCTGCACCACCAAACTAAAGATTAACATAACAGCCTTTCATTCATATTTGAACAACACACAGACGATAACTTACCTGGAGCTATGTACCCTATTGTACCCACAACTGTGCTGTTTGGTCCTGCTGCATTAGATTCATCTAGAAGCTTGGCGATGCCAAAGTCCGAGATATGAGCTTCCATATCACCATCCAAAAGAATATTCATGGGTTTGATGTCTCGGTGCACAATGACAGGATCACAGTCAAAATGGAGATATGCCAAACCCTGGGCGGTACCTAAAGCTATCTTGTACCGAATACTCCAGCTTAAGGTTAAAGCTGGACTTTTTTCATACAAAACATCATGCAGGCTACCATTTTCCATATACTTGTACAAAATCAGACCATAATCCTTCTTTATCAACACATCTTCTATCGTTACCAGATTCCTATGTCTCACCTTCCCAACCGTCTCAACTTCTCTCTTCATACTTGTTTGCCCGCCTCCAAAACCAACCTTCTTTACAGCATAAACCCTACCATCACCCAACGAAGCCTTGTACACGGTCCCGTGGGCCCCCTTCCCAATGATATACTTATCATTCAAACTCTCAGTAGCTTCCAGTACTTTTATGACCAAAGATGAACACCCCACTTCACCAAGCATGTCGATTTCCTGTTTTCGTTTCCTGCGACAGATAACCACCAAATAAAGTAGTAGCAAGACAACCAGCACAAACAGACACATTCCAACAGCTATCATTACATATTGATGTTTGTTCAAGCGTTTCTGATTCTGTGATGGAACGACACACGGTTTGAAATTGTTGTTTCTCAAACAACTCAACCCACAGTCGGCACAAAGATCTGCGTTTCCCAGGAAGGATGCGCTGGATGTGTTGAACAATATTGCTGGTACCGGGCCTGTGAAATGATTATAAGAAACATTTAAGGTGACCAGCCCACGGATGTCGCTAAGTGATGATAAAGTCCCAGTTAGATTGTTGTGTGAAACATCCAAATATTCTAGCATTACCATCTTCCTGAGATTTGATGGAATGCCACCAATCAGTTTGTTGCTGCTGAGATTCAACCTATTCAGACTATGAAGCTCTACTATCGACGAGGGGATGTTTCCACCTAGCGAATTCCCACCTAATTGGAGATCTGTTAAATCTTGGAGTTGAGATATGAAAAGTGGAATTCCCCCAGAGAAATGATTATCACTTAGACTTAAAGTTGACAACTGAGTCAACTTCTCAAATGTGGCTGGAATCGAACCACTAAGCAGGTTATGATTTGCATCGAATTCCAACAACCTGCTACAATTGCATAGCTGAGATGGAAAAGGACCCTGGAGTTCATTGTAGGAAATATTCAAAGCTTGAATCTGAACAAGATTTCCCAACTCCAGAGGTATGTGACCAAAGAGTTTATTCATTGAGAGGTCAATTTCTGTGATATTGGTAAGCTTTCCAAAGCTGGCTGGAATTTCCCCTTTAAAACTGTTGCTCCTAAGGTTCATGTATAGCATGTTTTGGTTCTCCACAAACTCTGGAAGGACTCCTGTGAGGTTATTATGCTGCAAAATTAATCTTGAAAGGCTGGAACAGCTTCCAACATCAGGAGGCACGCTGCCTTGTAAATGATTAAAACCCATAAGTAGCCTTTGAAGCTGCTTTCGAAAGCAGAGGTTTGGTGGAATTTTCCCAGAGAATGAGTTATTGGTGAAATCGATTACAGTCAAACTAGTGTAGATTCCCAACCCCTGAGGTATAACTCCAGTGAAACGATTGTTGTACAATGTAATCTCCCTTAAGTGTTTCATTTCAGCAACCTCATTGGGTAGTTCCCCTGAAAGATTATTGTTGTATATGTTAAGTTTCTTGAGGCCCTTGATCCTCCAGATTCCCACAGGAACCTCTCCTGTCAAACGGTTATCAAATGCTTCAAGTATTTCCAATGCACTTAGCATCCCGAATTCAATTGGGATATTGCCCTCCAGTTGGTTAGCTTGGAGTTGTAGATCAACCAAGAATTTGCAGTTGCCAAGCTCAGCTGGTATTTTTCCAGAAAAATGATTAACAGAAAGGTGAAGAGTGGTGAGTGCAGTCAGTTTTCCCAGAGAAGAAGGAATAGAACCACTTAACCCACAGTTAACTGCAGCCACTTGGTTTAAGCTACTGCAATTCCCCAACTCTTGAGGGAGGACACCATGGAACTGGTTAAAAGACAAATCCAAGTAAACCAAATCCTTACAGTTACCACCACCTAACTGGATTCTACCCTCTAAACTGTTGTTGTGGACATCTAAAGTAGTGAGCTCAGCAAGATCATTTAGAGTCTTGGGCAATTCGCCAGTGAACTGATTGTTACCAAGTATGAGTATCTGCAGCCTACTGCAATTCCCGATGAACGAGGGAATAGAACCCGAAAGTCGATTGTTGTCCAACTGCAAATCAACTAGGCTGCTTAGGTTAGCTATGGTTGATGAAATGTGACCACTAAGCTGATTAGAAGTTAGATAAATCGCCTCCAAATAGGGACTGTATTTAAATGCTATAGACCCATAGAGAGAATTGTTATAGAGACTTAAAAATCTGAGATTTTGCAAATTCCATAGGCTCTCTGGTATATTTCCTGTGAGGTGGTTTAAGGAGAAATCAAGAACCTCAAGATTACTGAGATTCCCAATTTGGGAAGGGATAGAACCAGTAAGCTTATTGCTATAAAGGCTTATTTGTGTTAAGGAGGTCAAGTTCCCTAGAGTTTGTGGTATGGTTCCAGTAAGGATGTTGTAGGAAAGGTCTAAATAGTGAAGATGGATGCAATTACCCAAATGTGAAGGAAGTGAACCAGAGAGATTATTGTAGCTGAAATCAATGGAGGTAAGATGGTTTAAGTTTGCAAGCTCAGGGCCTATATGACCAGAAATGAGGTAAGATGAGAGGTTGAGAGAGTGGACATGATTGTTAGGGTTACAATGAACTCCAAGCCATGAACATGGTGTTGGGAGTGAGGCATTCCAGGAAGAATAAAGGGGTGGGGGTACTGATGTCCAGTGGGTCATGAATGATAATAGGTTTAACCCATCAGAGCTTAACCCAGAGACAAGATGGAATGATAAAAACAAAATCACTGTTACTGTTGTTGTTGCTTCCATTATGATTTATGAATGAAGAAAAACTTTCAAGATTGAACATTCATCTTATCTTGTGTAAGAATATGAATACGAACCTCCCCTGAGAAGAAACACCAACATACAGAGAGAGGTGGTATGAACGCGGTTTGACTGACGGTCTGTCTTCGTGGGTGGGTGGTACCAACATCAACATCAAGATCAAGATCTAGGAGGATTTTGCTGATATCTTGTGTTTGAAATAGATATGCTTCAACATTAATTAAAATTAAAATAATAATAGTAAATATGTAATCTGAGTTTACTAACCGTAAAAACATAGGTACCATTTAAGATTGATTCAAAGAAGATATAATTTAAAAAGTTGGTTTATTATTATATAGTTAAAGACGAGAAAATGAATTTTAGTAAAACAATTCTGTACAAATAAAATAAAAAATCATATCAGCATTAAGTTTTTTTTTAAGGAATATCAGTATGCTTTGACTTTTGAGCCCATTCATATATTCCATTCCATTGCAATAAATTCCCCACCATCAAAAAGCTTTTTTTAATTGTAAATGGGTAAGATAATGCATTTTTTCTAACTAGAAATTAAGCCCGCGTAATACGACGTGTTTTTGAACCTAGCAATTTGTGCTGTGACGGTGACATTGACGTAAAATACATAACAGAAACATGCAAAGTTACAATACTTCGGTATAAATAGAAAAGACTATGGAGTAAACAAGACGTAACATTGAAACGACAAAATCGCTCAACAAAAAAGTTATTGAAAAAAAAGTAAAAAAAAACTAGTAAAGACGGGGCGTAACATTGAAACGACAAAATCGTTTAAAAACAAAAAAAACTATTGAAAAAAGAAGTAAAAAAAAACATGGAGTCCTAGGATTCAAACCCATAAACATCAACTTATTTGGTATACAACTTACCACTCCAACTACACAAACTTTTAGTTATTATTTTAAAAATAACATATTTAAACATTAATTTATCATTGAGTTGTTGACCTCTAATTGATCTCACCAACTCATGAACCTTGTGTTTTAAAGGTCATTAAACATGGGATAAATAAAAATTTTCATCATGCTATGTTAAGTTAAATTTGTTTGATTATATTAGACTTGTTTTAGACCCAACATATTCCTATCCAGTTCACACTTGATATTAAATGATAATAAATATTATATCACTACAAACATGTCACCTTTTATTACACATTGACCCAAAAAGAACTCACAGTATGCATTTCCACATCTAGCATTCAAATATCCAAACAACACATACTTCCTCCTAAACAAAAATATATATATATATATATCAGATTCAACTTCAACTCAATTGCATATTTGGACCAACCAAATCCTCATTAAACACTAGACTTTATCAAGCTCCACTCATATGTTTATCCTTTTTTTGCAGACCATTCCCAAGGCCTATCCGTACCATTTCTCTTGCACCTGTAGATCTAATTATATGAACATCTTCTGGTGCAAACCATGACCATACCATCCACCAGAAAAATACTCCCTTCGGATCAAGGGCAAGACGTCAGTGTAACTTGATCAAAAAAACAAGGGTCAGAATTTCATACCATCTAAAAGGAAGGTCAATCCGATGCCAGTTGCCATTCATTTTAAATATCAAACTGTTTTTTTATCCTTTTGACTGCAATTTAAATTTCTACAAACTACTAGAATATATATTCCACAAGCCGAAGCAGCCGTGTATATATTCAAATGAGATTTGAGCTGGTCCATTGTCTCAGACTACAAACAATGCCTGCCTACACGCTGCCAGAAAAGAAAGACAAGTAGCAGTACTGCTAAATAGCATGCTAGATGCTTCTTCTAAATCAATGCATCCAAAACATCAATGAGGAATCCACTGTAACAATATATCATCCGTGCAAAATAAGCAGATGAAGATAGAAAATAACAATTTCCACTTACAGAACCTAGTACCTCCTCCTCGCTGCTATTTTCAGGACCTTGCATGAACTGAAGCAAATTTAAACGTTGTCAACTCATGACAATGGCAAATGCATGCATGTAAAGCAAAAGATCTAGTGTAATTACATGTAGCTAAATTTTACCTTACCTGCCCCACATAAAATTACACCAGATGTTTGACTTGCAACCTTTAAATAACATTACCTGAAACTCAAAGCAGTTAATCCCTTCGATCCTGCCCAAACAGATGTTAAAAATTTACCCTGCACAAGCATACTTAGCAGAATAGGTTCCATGATACATGCTCTGATCCCTGAATGTTAGATTGTCATTGTCTGCTCCAGAATTAGCTCAGCAAGAGACCAAATTATGTCCTTTGTGTTGGTGATCATAAACTATTATTTATCATTTCGTTTAAACATTTTAATATTTTATGCAGTCTAAACTCACACATGAGATGCCACTTTCCAATGACATAAAATGATATCCTTCATGACCCTCTATTATTTCCATTCCATCTCTTTTTTTTTTGCACACATTCTACAAAAGAGTAGTCATGCATAGAAACTGGAAAATTGAGGTGAGCGTAGTTGATGATAAAAAGAGATCTAATTGAATAGAGCACAAAAGCAAACAATACTACAAACTGATGCAGCAACACAATCATATCCACCCTGAATAAGTCAACAAAGCATTCTAAAATGATGCTTAATGCATGTCTTGGGTACACTACGATATGACTAAAATATATGCTCACACGAACTCTCTTCAATTACATGCAAGTGATGCTAATGCATTTCTCTTGACTTAATGATATAATGGATGCATGCACAGCAGCAATATGCATCCTATGAGTAGTAGTAGTAGTAGTAGTTCTTTTGTGAGAGCATAGAGAACAGAGTACATCCCCTTCCAGCTACTGGTAGGTAATAGCTGCCAGTGATCCATTTGACCCAGGGTAGCCACTGTCCTTCCTTTTCCCAAACGGGTTCTTCGAATATGTTTTCCGATGTTAAAGAAAACGTCTGAAAGAATGCAAATCTCAAAGAGATATACAATAGATTTATTATGGATACAACATGAAATGAAGGTCTATATACATACAAAATAAACATGGAAAGAAATAAAAGAAACAAGAAAAGGGACCAAAATGTATAAGGATATTGTATCCGCATGCCAACAGAACCAGAACTAGGGATAACAGCACCCTGCAAGCTATGGTGAACGTTTGTTGCACTGTTCACATCCTGTGGAAATAAACATAGCACAAGAATGAATACAAATACAGATTTGTCAAAAAGAAAGGAGTGATTAACAGTACGCAGCATCTTTGGAAATAGATCCAGAAACTAACAAAAACAAAATCTAACCTCAAACTCAATAAAGCAAACAGTGTGCCTTTCCTGTCGCAAGACCTTCATTTGCTTAAAACCAGGTTGCCTGCACAAGTGAAAATGTTCAAAGAAATGAAACCAGAGACACCAATAGCATATTAGCAACAGCAATCAGACTAAACAAAAGGACGCAAGGCCTTCTTTTAACTGTTAAGAGTGAAACTTCTTACATACTGAAAAGTCCTCTTAGCTCTTCTTCGTTTATATTCTCCCCAAGATTTCCAATAAACAAGGTATTGCAAGGAGGATTATCTTTTGTGTTCTAAAAATCAAAATAACATATACAAAATGAGCACCGCAAGTTATGGAATAGCAACAGGTGAGAAACATGTTGAAAAACTTTAGAGCTCAAAAGTGCACACAATAAACATAGAAAACAAGCAAGCGACATTATTATTAGTAAAAAACAGGATTCATACCATTCCATACAACAACGACGCAACAGAATCTTATAATGAGAACACCTTTCTGTACCACAGGTAACTCCTTGCGAACTGAGCACTAAGACCAATTACAAGGAACAAACTAAAAGCAGGTCTGCTCTATAATATCACTTATTGTAGCAGTATGCAATGTCATCACACAAAAAAACTAAACAATACAATCAAATAAGGATACAAAAACTAACTGATTAGACAGGTAATCACGAAGGGACAACTAATAAAGATCTCAATAGCACTCCATAATAAACATCCAAAAAAGACAGAGTTAATCAATATGATGAAAGATTGAAACAACTCACGATTGAAGACACATATACCGGAACAAATAAAAACAGTAGAAAAATCAATGAGATTGTTTCAACCCATAGCCAGTTACATGTTTTCGTTTCTCAATATCAAGAATGCAAGAGAACCAACAATTGCATAAAATTATCACCTGAACTGGCATATAACTGCTAGGTGCAGGTACAGGAGCAGGTAGGGCAGGAGGGGGAGCCATAGGTACTTGGGAAACAGGATAGCCTCCATAAGGGTCATATGGTGGCGGTGGTGGGGCCATATACCTAATGCAAATTATGAAAAGATTATTTGATATAACAGGCAAGTACAAAATCAGCTCCAAAAAACTACACCCACTTCTGGACAATGTACCAATTGCCCAAGCAAACTCTTAATACCATGGTTGCAAAAATCGGAATTTTAATGGGGGTTAATCGCTAATCGAGAGCCCACCTTGGAATTTTCCTCTAATCGGTCAACGTCGGTCAAAGGCGCTCCTACGCGGTCCAAATCGGCCAAAAATCGGTGGCAGCAAGCGATTCCGGACATTTTCTTGTAAATTCCGGTGATTTATAAAAAATGTGTGTACATGTATCTATATATATAAAATAAACTGAAAATTACATGTAAAAACTCTAATCCGATTAATCACTAGTCAGTACCCCCACTGCCCGACTAGCGCCTATCGATTTTTACAACACTGCTTGATACAAAAAAAGAAACAAAACTTTGGCGCAGATATGAACTAACCCATGTGGACCCCAAACAGGTGCTGGTGGAGGATGAAAGGGGGATGGGCTTGAGAAACCAGCGTGTGTATAGTCTCCCCCTGTTCGCATACGTTTGCTTTGATCAAAAGAATTTGGATCAGCTACTATTCCTGCAGATCAAAAGAACTTTAGTAAATGCCAGCAGAATCATGTTATATGACATTTACATTAAACAGAACTATATATGCCCCCACACCAAATGAGCTACTTTCCTTCACCGGCCATCGCAGATCAAAGACCCGCTTTTTATACTTCATAATTGACACACTATAACTCATTTTTGACAGTAATGATTATTTTTGCAAAAAGAGTATCAGCAAACAGTAATTTCCTTGAGAAAAAGAAAACTTAATTAGCGTATGTGTAATAGTAAACTATGCAAACCCAGTGTTCTACTTTTAGGGTTGGGAATGAAAGTACTCAGCTAATACACTATTAAACTGTCACTGTGTAAAATCAAAATTGACCTACATTAAACAAAGGCATCCACAAGGGGGGTGGGGTGTTAAGTCAGCAAAGCAACATGCATGCAGCTTATGACCAATACAAATAAGTGGCTGATACCTCCTCTTTCAAAAGTTCAGTAGATATATGATTTGGAAGATCAAGTTTCACAATTATGAGAAAACATATAAAGGTGACATCGTTGTACTTTGAGATAACAAAGTTTGAGTGTGGACAACTTAATACACATGCATTCTATTTTAACTACACATATGTACGCATTAGCAGATCCTAAGCAAGGGAAACGTGAGGCGTGTGTTCATGGTATCTATTCCCTTGCATATAAAACCACAAATAACTACTTTAAGCTAAAGCGCGACCCATGTGAACAAGCAGGATCAGCACAGTAGTACTAGTAAATAAGGGGTTAGATCCTAGACTCCTTGACGACATGCTCAGAAACCAGGTAAAGTGAACACAAGAGATGTCAAATAGGACTTGAGAGTTGTAGTTCAATGCGTATGATAGAGTGAGCATGAGGGCAAGGAAGCTAGTTGATATTAAGCTCCCAAGTCATTTATTATAAATATTATGGAAATTATTTTAACCATTAGATAGGTTCTTTATCAGCACGTTTTTAATTTTGAATACGTCAATAAAGGCCGAGGAAAATGTTACTTTTCCTACAAGTAGTAAGATTAAAATTTATTTAATTATAAATAAGGCCTTGGGTAGTAATTCTTTGCATGCTTATTTGATAATTGATTTGTATCAACGAGGAGAGTTGGTTTACCTCTCAAATATAGAACATATTTGTTTCTTCTGATTATCAAGCCAGTTCGTATCACTAGTCCATGAGGGTAGAATGCAGTTAGGTAGTTGGAACGTGAGAAAGAAGTCAACAGCATGTTGTAAACACTACTACTGGTCCAAGCCCATTTGATATCTATAACACCACATGGGCCCAACCAAGCAGCCCAGTTTAAGAGTTAGTAAAGGCCCAACAGGCTAAACGCATGTTATAAGCAAGGGCATTAGAAGATTGTAGGGCATGAATTAGCTTGTATGCAAATTGTTCTAGTCTCCCATCTTAATTCTCTGTATTTCCCATCTTCTTCTTCCTGGTTTGATTAATGAATATGTGTTGACTTCCTCTTAATTCACCTCTGCTCTGTCAATCTACAACGGTTCACAGCCCAAATCGCCGCCGCCGCCACAGCCCAAATCGCAGCCCTAAAACCCAGATGCAGTCGGCACACCATGAAACACTAAATCTCGCCGCCTCCACAGCCGCTGATGCCACAACACACAACCGCCGCCCTTCCCCACGTCTAGGGTTAGCGGATACAACTTGTGTTCATTGC
The DNA here is from genome assembly GCA_023525975.1 of Smallanthus sonchifolius. Classification (NCBI taxonomy): domain Eukaryota; kingdom Viridiplantae; phylum Streptophyta; class Magnoliopsida; order Asterales; family Asteraceae; genus Smallanthus; species Smallanthus sonchifolius. The sequence continues at coordinate 3,230,058 of JAKNSE010000034.1, read as the reverse complement.
CCTAGACGCCGTCGACGCCGCAATACAACAGCGGCTCCGCCATACGACGGCGGCGCACCTTTGTGTGTGTTTTTCAGCCGACCTGTACCTCGTGAGAGCTAATACGCTTTCGAAAGAAGAGGGGAACAAACCCTCGACAAGGAAAAGAAGAAACCATCTCCGACGACCGAAGATGTAGTGGCGTCAGAATGATGAAGTAGTGGGGAACAAACCCTAATTTTGTTTTGATCTTGAAGTTGCGATATGGGCCTGCTACACACCTTCGACTGAGCCTTTCTTTTTTTTTTTTGTGAGCCTGATAACAGCTTGGGCGGGTGGTTGAAATCTTGAATTTTGGTTTAATTAAAAAAAAAGGTTGCTTAGCGTCGAGCGGAAGCATGGCGGGAAGACGAAGACCAACTATCTTTTACGTTTTATGTTTTTAACCTTTTCAACCTAAATCTCTCTCGCGCTTAGTTTGCGGAGGAATATTAGACAATTGATGTGAGGTCATACAAAAGGTTTTATGTTAGATCATATGAAGGGTCTCATGAACTCTATTTATTCTCTTTTTAATCAGTTCTACAACACACAATACAAACAATACAATTACCAAGTTCAATTATACGGTCATGCTTCTATTTCAAGTTACACTTCGGAATCTGTGTGAAGGGAACACTCGACTCGATGTAGTGAACAAAGGCTTGCCTAATGAACTTCGACAACGAAATGATTTCCATAGTGCGTCGGGCAGCAATCAGTACCTAACATTTTTTCTCTGCCCTTATTTTCAAATTTTGAAGTTAATCCATAGTTGTCAATAGCGAATAGCGGTAAATAGCGACAAGCCACCTATACGCTACGTAGCGAATAGCGGGCGCTATTTCACGTTTAGCGATACACTAGTAGAAAGTTTTAGAAATATTTTATATTCAACTATTGTAGGATATGTAGCAATTATAATCAATAATCATCTAAATCTTCATATATTAGGGTTATTACTTGGTTTAAAAAAGCGCCATGAGGCGACGCTTTAAGCGCCCGAGGCCCACCAAAACTCCTTAAAGCCTGGAGCGCGAGGCGCCGCTTCATGTGTTTCTAACAGTTCTTGGCTTAAAATTAGCTGGGCCTACACTCGAATCACAGCAGATATGTGTTGAGAGTTGGGATTTTTCGGGTGTCTGCAACTGATAGCATATGGATTGGTTTTATAACCAAAATCCATTAAGGAGTAGAGGCTGATCAGTTTTAAAACCGAAATAAAATCACCTCACGCGGGCCCGGGTTTTCGGAGCTGCATTCGTGTCCGCAGGACGTGCGGGTATGCACGAGTTCTAGTCGAAACCCAATTTTTCGCAACCCCCCCTGCGCGAGGGTAGGACTAGTGGTAAAACACATCATGAAGCTTCAAATGAGTAGTGAAGGCTTTACCTTATAAACAACACCTCATTTTGTTCCCAAACCGATGTGGGACAAGCTTCTACCACTTAGACATTCATTCACACTTATACCCAAACTTCCAACAGTATGTAACCAAAATCGATTACTTTTCTGGGCCTACACTCGATTCACAGCAGCTTCATGTGTTACTTTAGCCGGAATATCGTGGGTTCGAGTTCTACACACAATTCTTTATTTTAATTTATTTAGACTACTGTGACTTTACCATATGTGATTGTGAATATATGATATTATAACTATGTTTTGTGTTTTTTAATTAAGAAGTGAAGTTTGTCATGCATAATATATTTTTTATTATTTATTTTAGTTTTAGCGCCTCGCATACGTGAAGCCCTCGCCTCGCGCCTGAGGCGTGGCGCCTCGGATTTTGAGACCGAAACGCCTCGCCTAGCGCTTTTTTAAACCAAGGGTTATTAGCAACCCTATTTATATTAATCAAGTAAAAAACTGGTTAAAAACATAAAAAAAAATTAAAAAAAGGAATATTCGCTATTGGGTCGCTATTCACTCGAGAAATGGAGATAGCGATGACTAATCGAATCGCTATGTAGCGCGCTATAGCGCCAGCTACAAGCGCTATTGAAAACTATGAGTTAATCCACACCCAATTGAGACAAATGAGGGTGAACTTATTGTTAACATTCCACCTATGTTGTCAAAAGCCCTTCAAGCGTGCATCTTGCTACAACCCAGGCCCTCCGGTGACCTTCGAGCGAGATTCCGGTCGTATCCCAGTAAGATTTCGGCCAAATCTTTAAAATTCTACAAATTCCGGGCAAACTGGTCTTAACCATAAAATGTCCCGCGAGTAGCCTAAACTAGCCCTAAGCAAGCCTAAAACATGTCTAAAACCCAAAAAATGGTATATTTATGCTATGCGCCTTGCTTATCTCAGGCCCTGAATTTTTAAGCACCTTGCGCCTAGGCCCAAGGCTCACCCTTTGCGCCTTGAGTGCGCCTTGCGCCTTTGACAACTATGCATTCCACTTATCGACTCCGTTCACAAAACAGTTAAAGTCAACACTAACTGGAGTATTATCCCTGTACGTGGGGATCGTCCTACCTTTGCTTCCATCCAACCCAATTCTGCACAATATCTGCCCAGAGCAGCCTCTCAAATGAAGTTACACAGTGCACAAGTACCTATGACTACAAGTCTGGATGAAGTGATGCTAATGCTCCATGAACCTGCGATAAATTTGTGGCTTCAAGCCACGGAGCTGGGTTCCCTCACTGATTACTTGACAAAACCAACAGAGTCGTTTACTTTGCACGTTCTTGCCACAAGGGTTGCCTTCATAGTTTCGATTCCAAGGAAACCACCATGGTGTTACTTATCTTGTCTTTTTTATCATGTCCTTCAACCACCACCAAAACCTCCTCCATCTCCATTACATAATCCTTGTCTTGCCCATCTACCGACTAGTGCTCTGACACCGGTTTGACCCTTCCACTACCCCCATTTCCCTAACCATGTAATTCCGCACCTGGAACCTGCAATAACATCCCTTGCAGCTCCTTATAGGCGTACACCACCAACTTTAACTTCTTACACCAAGCTGCAACCACCTACCCAAAGCTTTCTTTTTCCTATTAGGAACCACACTACCACCTGGATCATTTTTCCGCTTTACACCTTGAGGACAGGGTGAATTTGAAAGGGAACACTATTGGTCCAAGCCCAGTTGATATCTATAACACCACATTGGCCCAACCAAGCAGCCCAGTTTAATAGTTAGTAAAGGCCCAACAAGCTAAACTCATGTTATAAGCAAGGGTAGAAGGAGATTACAGGGCATGAATTAGCTTGTATGCAAATTGTTCTAGTCTCCCATCTTCCTGGTTTGATTAATGAATATGTGTTGACTTCCTCTCAATTCATCTCTGCTCTATCAATCTACAACATTTCACTTCACAGCAGGTGTCTAGAAAACTATAAGTATCAAAGGACAATGAGGAAGCTAGGGACGGGCATGTATTATAGTGTGAAAGAGCCTTACAAATGCAGTTGAGATCAAAAGGGTAATTCGAAGGAAACTTACCCCGTTTGACAAACAGGTTTTTCTTGGCCATTTCTGTGTGCAGGACCGACTTGGATTCCGCATCAAAAACCATATCCTAAACCGGAAAACATAAGCAATGAGTGATTCATCTTCAATATAGTAATAGTAATAGTATTGTTTACCTGAAGAGCGTCTCTAGCGGCGATAGCAAAATGCGGTGCTGAGAAAAGAGCAAAACCCATAGGGACTTCGCCTTTGAAGTTAACCTGCGAAGCTTCGTAACCGGGTAACCATCTCAGCAAGTTCAGCAATTCTCTCTCCTTCACGTCCTCTGGTAGACCGGAGATGAAGATCGTCCTAACTTCTTCACCGGCGACGCGATTATCCAATGACATGGGAGAATGGTGAGGTTGAGGCGGAACCACGATGGAGGGAGAAGGAGCTGGGGCCGGGGGCCACTGGGGATGGTATTGATGCATTCCATTACCGGCCATTTGTCGCGATCGCGATCTATGATTATGAAACCCTAGCTAGCGAGAAACGAAAGTCGGGATGGAGAAGGGGGGTTTTTCCACTTTGTCCGACCTGGACTAATGTTACAAGAAAAAATATTGACTTCACCCATTCATTTCATCATATGTAACATTATACAAAACCTCATTATAATTTCTCTAATCTTCTAGCACCATAACATACAAACGCTAACAAACATCACGATAGCGTTACAATTTCAAACGCAAATTGGACGTTTATTTGTGTTCATTTAAAATTTCAAATCAAGTGGATGTGAAATCCGCACATATAAAAAATAATAATTTATTTATACTATTAACATTTTAATTGTATATATTTACTATTAAACATTTAAAATACTATAGTATGTATGTAATTTTTAAATTTTGATATCAAAAAGCATATACTATAACAAATATAAGCATTTGTTACATTTTTCTTCACGCTCTCACTTAATGCATACACAAACATGAACACCAATAACAACATATACGTGTATTCGGATGATTTTTTCTCATGCTTCATGGAGGCTTAGATTATTAAATGAATACGAGCAAGTCTTGGTTATCGAAGATCTTTATGATTGACGGACCACGGTATTTTAGTCTCAAAGTTTATCATTATGATTTCATTTCACAACGGCACCAGAGTCTAGACATAATATACGACAACATCGTAACTTTCATGGACTTTTTTGAAAACTCATGAATTTAAGGTATCTGATTTGGACCTTATAATACCATGTATTGGATACGGGTTCCTCTGGTGATTTATATACATGGTTACTTTCACTGAGAATTGAGGAAGATACCGCAAGATTAACTTCCTACATTAGAGTTAGCGGGGTTCGGGATATTACCTTGTATGTAATAAAAGTTGAGTTTAATACTGATACTACTAGATTAATATCCATTTTACCCTCAAAGAGTCATAACCTCAATTCATATTCTTTCAATCCTCTGCAGTTAGTAACCTCAAATTACATTCTTTTATTCCTCTGAGGCTCGTAAGTCGTAACCTCACTTTAAAAATCCTTTTATGTCCCCTGGAGCTCGTGGCCTCATAATATGCACTTTATAATCGTTCATTTCTACTTGCATTCTTTAATCCACAATGTATTTGTGTGTTTACAATTTAAATTCACTTGCACACGTTACGCACTAATCACAATCATGAACCACAAATCATAATATTTATACTTTCCGTAAGTACAAGAGAGTTCGTGTAGTTACCTTTTTGAATTCAAGCACATGTTACACATCAATCACAAATCATTAACCAATACGTTCGTATATAGGCGGGTTTGAGGAGAGGGATGTTACACAATTGCATATTCTTTGCAAAATTATGGTGTTGTGACCAAAATCCTCATTAAATAATCACATCACTTTTGAAAACCTAAATTTCACCAATTACATTAATTCAACCATGTTCTTTTCATTTTGAGTAAGTTGCATAATATAATATTTTTTAACCACGATTGACTCATTTGTCTCCAAAAATTAAGTTTTCAAACACTTATGGAAGTATTTTGAACACTTGAAAATCGAGTATTCTAATTCATGAAAATAACAATTTTGATGAATCTCGATAAGGTTGTCATAATTTACCAACTCAACACTTAGGATTAACATCTGAATTACTTCCAATGGTAGTTTTAAACAATTATTAACATAATTTTATCAAAAAACCAATCTATGCTACTTTTGATAATTTGTGGCAATAATGCATAACTTGATAGTTTATCAGATTAAACATGTCTTCAAAGCTTTAAACACTCGTTACGTTACTTGTAACGAGTTATGGAATCTATATATAGCTTGATTTGAGTTTTCAAAGAATGAATCAATACACGTACATTACATCTAGGCTATCTACAATCTTTATCTATCTGTGCATCCTCTCTTTCAAAATCATCATCCCCATGTACCTGCCGAGCATCAAAAGAGTAGCCTGCGGATTGGTCCCAGGTGAGACCGTAAAAGTAGAACCATCGACCACACGAAGAGAATGAACACCCAATACCTTCAAATTATGATCCACCACTCTCCCCACGACGCACCCTCCATGGTAATGCCATATCGTGCTCACTGTCCTCCGACAGAACTCCCCCATCAGCGCATTATTCGACTGGTCAACCGGCAGTGCAGGCCCAACAAATCTGAAGTCCGTACCAGACCACTCCCAGAACTTGAAATCATCCATCGCCCGGCTTCTAAGCAAGTCCCCGATCTTTCTGCTCCCATTCACACACCTCTCCAGATCCAGCGGGTTGCTGAAGTAGTTAAACCGCACAATCGGGTTGCTTCTCATATCTGTCGACGCCAAACGCAACGTACCAGAAGAGTGCGGCCCGATAATCTTCTCCATGATGCTGGCAACAGTAAGGTACAGGGGAGAAGACGAGGGCCGAAGGAAAGCAGAGTAGGCCGGCGATGAGAAAGGGAGGACATTGGAGGCCGCTTCCAGATAAGCACCCGACTCAGTAATGCCCACCACTTGTATGAGAGACTGTTCCAGGGGAACCGGGGACACGATGGATATCCCGTTACGAGGGTTATCGTACATATTATTTCCCACGTACGGGGAATGCCTTACCACGGGTATTCCCCAGGAGGAAAGATAAGGACGGGGCCCAATGCCGCTCAGGAGGAGCAGCTGCGGGCTGCCAATGGCGCCCGCACACAGAATCACCTCTCCATTGTCCCGTAGCATCGCGTGATGATACTCACCGGCCCGATCACGGAACACAACCCCGTTCGCGTTCTGCCTGGACGTCAGAGAGTAGGAAGGAGCGAACAAAACCCTGTCCACGCTGGCATACAGAACCACCTTGATATTGGAGGCATTAGCCAGATTTAAAAGATCAGCGGCGCTGTGCCTGCGACCGGAGCTGTCGAACGTGGAGCCACCAATCTTGGTACCCAGGGTGTGATTTAAGCTATAACCGTTATAAGGCTCAACGCCGACTTCCAACAACCCATCACGGACCGCCGATTGCCACGTCTGCAACTCTGGTTGGAACACGATGGCTTTCTCAACCCACTCGTAAGAACGCTGCACCACACGCGAATCCCAGTTGATTTCGGATCTTTTGTAGAAATCTTCGTCTGCGCGGCTATAGAATCCGGCGTTGATGGCGCTGCTGCCACCAAGAACGCGGCCACGGGCGTTGGGGACGCCGTCCTCCGAAGTGAACGCTTGGGCCGGAGACTCGAATTGGTCGTTGTGGGTCAACATTGGAAGGAAACCCTCCCTTGTCATCACGTTAGGGTTTGAGAAAGGAAGACCGCCTCTTTCAAGAACCAAGACTCGGTAGGTTTTCGATAGTGTCGCTGCCAGAGGGCAACCGGCGGTGCCGCCGCCGACTATTATGTAGTCGTAAGTGTCCTCCGGCGGAAGCTGTGTTGAATTGACGACGAACTCCATGTAAGCCGGGCCTGAAAAAGAACAATTTTTTTTTATTAATTAGTGAGAAAATTGAAAAATATTAATTGCCTGAAGAGAATTAGGATTGTTTAGTTACTTTGTTGATCGGATTGGGCTTGCGTGGTAAAAAATAGAGCGATCAACGGGAGGAGGAGGTTACTGATTGACGCCATTTTTGGTTTCATGGGATTCTTGAAAGAAAACGAGGAGTCATATCATAACGTGGGTTTAATTTGATCAGAAAATGGGGTTTACAATCAACCGAATTATATTGATCACTGTGAGTGTGGCCTTCTTCTTCTTCTTCTTCTTCTTCTTCTTCAGGAGAATGTTTCAGAGGAAGAAGATGGACAGGAATGAATGAGTAAAACTTCTTTGGTGGGAAATTTGGGTGTATTTAAGATGACGCCGTCATTTTTGCTCAATCAATTTAACAGATTCACGCCGTTAATACACTTCATTTAATTATCGTTTTAGTCGTTTTTTATGTTTATCATAATTCACTTCTATAATCTTAATCGTTAATTATGATCGCTTTTTCTAAACAATATTTTTCAAAACAATTTCTAATAAGCTTCCGTATGAAAAATGATTAAGGTTGAAGATTAAAAATTTTATATACTAACAAATCGTCGGATAACTAAAAATATTGCAATGGGCAGGGTTTAGACTGGGTATTAGTAATCTTGGTCCATAAACGGTTCTAAAATTGCGTCCCATACGTGGCACAATACTCGTCGGGCATCAGGTATTATTAGGAATCATAATCGGTAATGCAACAGAAACAAACATACACGCACAAACGATAAAAGCAGAAAGCAGTAAAACGACGCAATAAGTAACGTGGTTCGGCCAAAGTGACCTACGTCCACGGATGCAAATAGGGTTTCGCTTTATTAGGTGCAACAAGAAACTCCCCCGAGCTCCAACATAACAGTCATAACAGACCCATCCATGGTAGAACCCACCATAGACTCATCCTCAGTCTCAACCGGCTCCAACTGACTCGCAATTCCCGCTCCAGAGAGATTTTACCATTTGAATTCCCGATATTCAAACCCAACGGTGTTTTGGAATTGTGCCCAGAACACGCTCCATGCTCCCACTGACACCAAATCTCTGACCTAGTTTAGACCTCCGAATACACTCAGTTAACATCCTCGTGGCTCTAGGCTTCACATTTGCAAAATGAACCTTTTAGCTCCACCCAATTAAGCAAGTCAGACTTTGTCAATCGTCTTTACCGGGGTGGTCACTTCCTCAGACGGAGCCGGTACCATGTATAACGACCCTCGTTTCAAGCCCCGAGTGATAATCAAGTTTCCATCGATCACTTTCCTATTTCCACCACCAAACTTAACGACTAGTCCCTGTTCATCCAGTTATCTGATTGAAATCAACTTTTTTCCAGTCTTGAAATCACCATGACATTCCTAAAGCTCCATGTAGTTCCCAAAGATGTTTTCATATTAATGTTGACCATACCCGTTACTTCAATGATTTCTCCGTTACCAAGTTGTACCTTCCCAAAAATTTTCTACCTTTAGATTATTTATTGCTTCATTGTAATGGGTAGCATGAAATGCAACACTAGAATCCATGACCTAAGCATCTATAGCAGACTCTATGGAGCAAACCATCGCGTCATTAAAATCTCCATCTACTCTAACACTATTTATCTCTTTATTAAGACTCGGACACTGACTTTTTACATGTCCTATCTCATTGCAGCTCCAACACTTTTTTCAGAGTTCTAGACGAATTCCTACCCCGACTCCCACTGTTCTTTCTATTTCCTCTTCCCCTACCAACATGTAACATCTCAGATGATGATCCACCACTAATGCTCTTCTGTCGAATGTCTTCAATTAACAACTAAACCCTTAACTTAGACTTAATCCAATTTCACCTTCACAAATATTATTTAAGCAAGTAATATTTTATTTTGGATTTTGGTTCGGTACATGATGGTGGCTCGTTAGTCTCCTATTGAGTGGGGGTGGGTCAAGATCTACTAGTTTGACTACGATTCGAGTCCTTTCATTACACAAATAACCCTAAATAGAGGTGCTCAAAAGAACCGGATCCGAATCCGATCCAACGGATTATTCGAAACCGGATCCGGCTAGAACCGGATTTTTTAAGAACCAGCGGATCCAGAACCGGTTTAGGTGTTTTTGACGGACCGGATAAAAATCGGACATTTTGGAACCGGTTTTTTTCGGACAAAATAGAACCGGTTCTAGCGGTTGGGTTAAAAAAACGGCTATATAGCCGTTTTTTGTTTTTTTTTTTTGTTTTTGAGGCTTGAAACTTAGTATAAATAGGTATTGGGTGTATGAGTTAGTTCACCACAACATTCTAGCTCTCAAAACTCAAAAACGCTCTCAAAACGCAAAAAAAAACGCTCGCTTTACGCAAAAAAAAAAACGCTCTCATGGCTTACGCAAGCACTCAAAATTCGGTTGGTGGTTCTACTAGCGATGTCACGGTGGTGACAGTACTTCCTTGCTCCCGAAACGAAGAGATATGGGCTTATTTCGATTTATGCGAAATGTCGAACGGTTCGCAAAAGGCTCGTTGCAAACGTTGTGGTAAAATTTTGGGTGCTGCGGGAAATAGCACTTTGAGGAAACATATTGGTAGTCACGCAAAACACACTCAAGGTGAAGATCAAACTCAAATTGGTAGAGATGGAGGAGTTTGGCAATACAATGTCGAGAGGGTTCGTGAGAGAATGACACATTTCGTCATTCAAGAAGGCTTGCCTTTTGATCATTTTGATAATCCGCGTTTGACGAGGATGATACAAGAGACGCTTCAACCGAGTTACACAAATGTAAGTCGTTCTACTTTGAGAAGAGATTGTTTAAAAATGTGGCAAAGAGCTAAAAAAGAATTAATTTTAGGTTTTGAAAATTTAAATACCGGCATTAACTTAACAACGGACGTTTGGTCCGCTCCACATGGTTTACCCGAATCATACCTTTGCGTTACCGCACATTGGGTTCAACCGGAGTCGTGGAAAATGATGAAGCGTACGATTGCGTTTGATTATTTTGGATATCCACATACCGGTGAAAACTTATTTTATATTTTAGACTCGGTCATTCAAACTTATAAAATTCAACCAAAATTATTTGCAATATATTTTGATAACGCTTCAAATAACACAAACGCGATGAAAAAATTAAAAATAAAATATGAACCGCCTTGTAACGGTGTTTTCTTTCATAGTCGATGTGTTGCACACATCATTAACTTGGTTGTGCAAGACGGTCTAAACGTCCAAGAAATAAGAGACGTAAAAGAAAATTTTAAAGTGATGTTACGTGAAGTTTTTAGCACAAGCAAAAAAATATATATAAACTATAGAAACTTGTGCCAACAAACGGATTCCATCTTTTTAGGTCCGGATTGGGACGTACCTACTAGATAGAACTCGACATGAAAAATGTTTGAATCGGCCTTAAGGCAAAGAGTTACTTTAAAACATTTCCATGATAAACTTGTACAAAAGAAACGTTGTTCACAAAAATTTGATAATATAAGTTGGGATATGACCGAGAAACTAACTAATTTGGTTGAGGTTTTTAAAAATGCAACTACATGTTTATCGGGAGTTTATTATCCCACGTCTTCGCTAATACTTCAACAATTATACTTAATATGTAATAAAATAAAAGAGTTTGAATATCACGACCCTATTTTTGAAAAAATGGTAAAACCTATGAAAGATAAATTTAAAAAATATTTTTCGAAAATGCTGGCCGTTGTTACATGTTCGGCCGCCTTAAACCCAACGATTAATGTAACCGGTGTTGAAACATTAATTGGATCAATATCGGATGATTTAAATATGTTCGAGGAAGACCCAAATTTTGAATCAAATGCAATAAGGGATTTCAATTCGGCTTTTAATAACATGTTTGATTATTATTTACTCAAATATGGTGGAAGTGGTGATCCATCAAACATACGTGAATCAATGGGTTCGGGTTCAAGTTCTAGTAGTTCAAGGAACTCGATGCTAAATTTATTTAACACTTTAAGAAACGAAAATACTAAACGAGCTCGTGGAAGCACATCAAGTAGCGAGCTTGGGAGATATCAAGCAACCGACTTTATTTCAACTCTAAGATCCGAAGAGTTTGAAAACTTTGATATCTTGAGTTGGTGGCAAGGAAGGGAAACCCAATATCCCGTTCTAGCCGCAATGGCCCGTGACCTACTAACCGTCCAAGCTTCCACGGTAGCTTCGGAATCTGCTTTTTCTCTTAGTGGCAGGGTTTTGTCTATTCGAATAACGAGGCTTATACCGGAATCTATGAAGATATATATTTGCTTGAATGACCATTTGGATGCCGCCGAACGTGTACAACATGTTGCAAAACTAGAAGGCGAGCTTGACATTGAACAAGAAATACACGAGTTCGAAGTAGAACAAGGTGCGGCGATTCCACTTTCAGACGAAGAACAAGCTTATGATGAAGCCCAACGTATTTCAGGCGAAGAAGATTGAAAACCAAAGTTACGAAGACTAAGACGAGTAGACAACGAACAACGAGTCACAATAAATAATATATATTTTGTGATTCAATTATGTTTTTTGTAATTTTTTTGTATGAACAATTGTTAATTCACTTAAAAAAAGCTAAAAAATAAATAAAACATGTATTTTATAGTGTATCTTTGTTAATTTTTTAAAATTTTTATTTTTATTTTTAAAAAATCCGGTGGAACCGGTTTTTTTTTGTCCGGTCCGGTCCCAATAGGTTCCAACTCTCCACTCCCTTAACCGGATCCGATCCGGAACCAGTTCCAATGGATCCGACTGTTGACCATCGTTGACCGAACCGGTCCGGATCCGAAAAAAAAAAACCGGTTTGTGCACCTCTAACCCTAAACTATCAAACTATCTTAGTAAATTGCATAATTAGTTACTATGTGTAAAAAGATTAAGACAATTATCATTTATATAAAATATATATGGTTAGATTTAAGTAAGTTTGCTGATATGTTTTTGGTTAGGTCATGGTTTTATTATTTGGTTTAACCTTATACTTTTGTAAATAAAATTTTATTTTGTAATATTTTTTGCTAAGTCATTATTTTATCTTTTCATTAGACTAACTTTTTTTATTTTATAATGTTTATTCGTTAAATGTTATACAATTATAAATAAAGTATTTATTTCTTATTTTGTAAAATATATGTTATTGTGCGGGCGAAAACTTGGCGTGGGTGACCTTTTACCAATGGATTTACTCGGGTTGCCGGGCTTATAATATTCGTTGGTTTTTCAAAAAATAATAATAATTAAAATAAAGAAATTATATGAAAAGAGAAAATAAAGAGGAAATTTCATCCCCGTTCCCCGAGCTGAGATTTCACCTAACAAGTCTTGGGAGACGGTTTCAGGTTGATCCAAAGTCGTCAGACTTCCTTTGTTGCCTACAAACGGTTAATTTCAGCTTTCAAGGATAGAATAAGTTAGATGCTTTCAAAATTAATTTATGAAGTAGGGATGACAAAATAACCCGAGTCTAATGGGTATACCTGAAGCCTGAAACCTAACGGGCATGAGATTAATTTTAAATTTTTTTACGAGTATGAAATTAGGTGATACCCAAACTATTACCATCCCTGTCATGAAGCAAAAAGCCTGGTTATTTGTAAAACGGAAATCTTACCCATCAAGTGCCATCAGCCATTATATTTATATGATTAAAAATTTAGAATTTCATATTTGTACGCCATCAACATCATTTGACTTTTGCAAAATGAAGACCGCAGCCCTGGTCAAGTAAAGGCAATTAGCACATAATGAATATAAAAAAAAGTCTCTCTCTCTCTCTTTTAAAACCTTTCCTGTGTTTTTGTTACACGAATATGAGTTTCATTTTATTTTGTTCCACTTGAAAAAAAAAAAGAAACCCACTTGCATTATTGATTTCATAACCCGCCGTCTCTACCACCAATTCAATATTAAAAAAAAAAGGTAAACGCATCGCATGATGATGCTGCTCAACTCTTGTTGATGCCTTGTTCTTTTTTATAATGGTCTGCGTCAACATCCACTTGTCTTTCTTCTTCTTCTTCTTCTTCAATGGATCATCATTCCTTCATCGATCTTTCTTCATGACCCCTCTTCTCCATCTCCATCCCATCCCCATCATCATCATGCTGCCTCATCTGGCTTTTTTGATCATGTCTATACTCCTCATCCCCACGATCACGGACGCCGATTGTAACCCCGATGATAAACAGTCTCTATTGTCCGTGGCCACTAACTTCCCCAGCCTCAACTGGTCCGATTCCGACGCCGATTGCTGTTCATGGGATGGAATCTCCTGCGATGAGAAAGGAGATCGGGTGGTGCAACTATCCATACCCGAAAGAGGCCTTCAGGGCACCATCCCTCCTTCTATTGGAAATCTCACATCTCTCTCTTTCCTGAACCTATCTTGTAACCTCCTTTCTGGTCCCCTCCCCACCGGACTTTTCTCATCTCTCAACAACCTAACCACCGTTGACTTGAGCTACAACAGGTTATCCGGATACTTACCGGACTTTTCTTCTATCACTTCCACTCTCCGATCTCTCGATTTCTCCAGCAATCATTTCACCGGGACCATTCAAACTCTTGTATCACTTCCAGCACTTGTAGCTCTGAATATCAGCAACAACACCTTCGGAAGCTCCATCCCTCCCACCATATGCGCCACCGTAATTGACTTGTCTCTTAACGACTTCACTGGAAGCATCCCGCAAGGCTTCTTCGGCGCGTGTTCTAGCATCAAGGTCTTGCGTTTGGGTTTCAACAATCTCACAGGACAGATCCCACCGGACATCCACAACGCGATCTCTCTGCAGGTATTGTTCTTACCTGGAAATTCACTTACAGGGGAGATTGATGAAAGCATTACAAACCTTACAAATCTCACCAGTCTTGTGTTGTTCGGTAACATGTTATCCGGATCCATCCCTCGCAACATCGGAAACCTCTCACTGTTGGAGAATCTGGAACTTCATATCAATCGACTCAACGGAACCCTGCCTCGATCCCTAATGAATTGCACAAACCTTCAACTGCTTAATTTGAGGGTTAACTCTTTGGGTGGCAGGCTATCAGATTTTGATTTCTCGAATTTCAGTCGACTCACCATACTTGACCTCGGTGAGAATCAATTCAGCGGGGTGCTGCCTAAAAGCCTCTTCTCCTGCAAATCACTAACCGCTATTCGACTGGCAACGAATAAGCTGGAGGGGGAAATCTCGGGTGACGTGCTTCAACTGCCGTCTCTGTCGTTCCTCTCGCTTTCAAACAACAGCTTCAACAACATCATCCAAGCGTTTCATATTCTTGGCAGTCATGAGAAGCTCACCACTCTCATCCTCTCCAAGAATTTCTTCAATGAAACGCTACCCGCTGCAGGAGTTTCAGGCTTTCGTCATATTAAGATCATGGGACTCGGTGGCTGCAAGCTGTTTGGTGAACTTCCGACATGGCTCATGTCACTAAAGAACCTAGAGGTAATCGACCTCTCTCAAAATAACATCAACGGCACCATTCCAGGCTGGCTACAAACTCTTCCAAATCTTTTTTATCTAGATTTATCTAACAATTCCCTCTCCGGGGGTTTCCCTGTGGAGCTTACTAGACTTCCAGCACTTGCATCACAGCAAGCTCTAGATCATGTAAACAGTAGTTACTTAGAACTACCTGTATTCGTCGCACCACAAAATGCTTCCTATTTGCAGTACAATCAGCTAGCCACCCTCCCCCCTGCGCTCTACCTAGCTAGCAATAACCTCAGTGGTGACATCCCTGTTGAGATTGGCGATATGCAGTCGGTTCATATTCTTGATCTAAGTCAAAATAATTTCTCTGGCACCATTCCTGCTTCAATTTCGAACCTCAAAAACCTCGAAAAACTAGACCTCTCTCATAATCTTTTATCTGGTGAGATCCCATCGTCCCTTAAAAGCTTGCACTTTTTATCTTCGTTCAACGTTGCAAACAACAATCTGCAAGGTGCGATACCAACCGGGGGCCAATTTAACACCTTTTCAAACCAGAGTTATGAAGGCAATCCAGGGTTATGTGGGCTCCCCATGCAAAAGTCTTGTAGCAATTCTTCTTCTTCTCCTCCTTCGGGACATAAAAAGAAAGGCCCAAATAAGAAAATGATTGTTGGACTGATCCTCGGGATCTGTTTTGGAGTTGGGATCACTCTCACGTGTCTAGCGTTATGGATACTGTCAAAAAGAAGGATTCTCCCTAGAGGTGATCCAGACGTATTTCACACGGACATGATGTCCTTCAATTCCACATCAGTAGGAGATGTCCCCAAGGATCCCAGTGGCGTCATATTGTTCCTACACAATGCAAAAGACATCAAGCATCTCACTGTAACCGACATCTTGAAAGCAACTGAGGATTTCAGTCAAGCAAATATCATCGGTTGTGGGGGTTTCGGGTTAGTTTATAAAGCAACACTGGCAAATGGAATAAAACTGGCTGTTAAGAAGCTTTCAGGAGATATGGGCCTCATTGCAAGGGAATTTAAAGCAGAAGTGGAGGCATTATCGACAGCCCAGCACAAGAACTTGGTTTCTTTACAAGGCTACTGTGTACATGACGGCTGTAAGCTGCTAATCTATTCATATATGGAAAATGGAAGCTTGGATTACTGGCTGCATGAGAAGACTGATGGTGCCTCCACACTCGATTGGCCAACCAGATTGAAGATAGCTCAGGGAGCAAGCTGTGGGCTAGCTTATATGCACCAGGTATGTGAACCACATATTGTGCATCGTGACATAAAATCCAGCAACATACTTCTTGATGGCGAGTTTGAAGCATACCTAGCCGATTTTGGGTTGTCTAGATTGATTCAACCATATAATACACATGTCACCACTGAATTGGTGGGTACCCTGGGGTACATCCCACCAGAATACAGCCAGTCATGGATAGCCACCCTAAAAGGGGACATCTATAGTTTTGGGGTTGTGATGCTAGAGCTACTTACAGGAAAAAGGCCCATTGAGGTATTCAGGCCAAAGGATTCAAGAGAATTGATTGTGTGGGTGCAGCAATTGAGAACAGAAGGGAAACAGCTTCAAGTATTTGACCCGATTCTAACGGGCAAGGGCTTTGAAGAAGAGATGTTGCAGGTTCTTGACGTTGCTTGCATGTGTGTGAATGTTAACCCCGTTAAGAGGCCATCGATTGATGAAGTGGTTGATTGGCTCCATGATGTGGGGTCCAATCCTCGGATACCAAAATAAGGTCTACTTTATAACTCCTCGTTGCCTTGAAGAAATCAGAGTTTTCCATCATTGAAAAATGTATGTTGCCAATGTACCTGTAATTAGTTGTCTGTGCAGAGAGTTTTTTTTTTCTTTTTTCCTGTTGGTTCCTAATGCAAAGGAACTTTTAGGTGTATTAATGTATAAAGAGACACATCTCAACCTCTAACAATTTATGAACTTTTCCAGATATGGCTACCCATATCTTCTAAAGCATCCTATTCCTATATACTTGTTTATAACTTGATGATGCTGCAAGTAAATAACAGCTAAAGTAATTTGCAAAAGATTTCATTTTCTACTATTTTAACATAGTCAGATAGTGTGCATCAATATGTGTTTACAGTAGACTTTCAATACCAACTAACTGTAACCTTTTGGAAGGAAAATGGAACATTTATCTGTGTTTGTTAATATGGAATAAAAATGGACCAGCAGGGTTGGTTGGATATTAATTAAGGTCACAGGGTTGCTTTGTTCTTTGGTGGCATGGCAGGATGATTACGAGTCCGAAGAGCAATGTGATGCAGTGCTCTTATTTATACTTAAAAGCAGGAAATTGGCATAAAAAGATTGTATACTTCCACAGCCAAAATCTGTTCTAAATAGATATGTAAATGTATCTATGACAACAACAACAAACTACGTTCTTGTTCATGATCTAGGTACATGTAGAAACAACTGATCAGGCTGGGAAAAGTGATGAATGGTACGGTACCTTAAGTTTTCTGTACTCTGCAAATGTTACTTGCTATAAATGACTCTCATTTGGTATCTCTAATCTATATAATGATATTGAGCATGCTTTCCATTGCCTTTTCTCTTTATTATTTGGGGAAAGAGGCTTCTGCATTTCCAGTTTCCGGTTTCAATAATAATAATAATAATAATAATATCTTGGAATTAAAATCACAAAATATCACCACGCTCAATAATATTTAATGTCTTCTTCCACATCCCCAAAAAGATCAAACTTTTGTTGGTGATTTAAATCTTAATTTATAAGCTTTTGTTAACAGAAATTGGAGAAAGGAATTGCTTTTTCTTTGAGTTGAAAAGCCATAACATACATACTACATCAATCTTCTTTCTAGTTTCTAGTCATACCCAATGCCAGATGTGTGATAACATCTATCTACCAATCTATAGCTGTGAGCTGTGGTTTTTATTTATAAAGTACTCATTAATTAATAACATGCTCAAATGATGTATAAAGTAACAGATACAAGATAAGTTTCACTTGAATTGCTATTGCTATTATCAATTTTCAACTTGCCACGCCATCTTTAGACCAGACTTGCTTCAGCCGCCGCTTCCCCCCTCGCAGCTAGCAACTCATAATCCTGTGCAACATGATTGATGCATGAGAACACACAAAACCTAGGCTTGTTTGTGCTTTACAGTGAGAGATGCTTTGAAGATTACCTGTACAATAGCTTGGGCACACAATTTTCCTGACAAAACAGCACCCTCCATTGAAGCCAAATACTTTTGTTTTGTGTAATCACCAGCTAAATAAAATCCTTGTATTGGAGATCTTTGCAAGGGACGGCAAGGTTCACAGTCTGGCACAGTTTTATAAACAGACCTGGAATAAACAAATTTGTGATTAGCAGTTTACACATGTCAACTTATGGATGGTGTTCGCATACTAACCTTGGTGTTTTTACTACATGATATTTCAATATTTTTGCTTTGGTCTGATCTGCTGCAATCTCATCAGGAAAGAGTCTTGAAAGTTCACTCATTGTCGCATCTATAATATCCGAGTCACTGCGTGCAATCCATTCTTCTGCAGGTGCAAAAACCAATTCCAACATTGACCTATTCGGATCATAATATTCCTGCATAACATGATCAAACAGGTATTTGTATCTTTCATATGTTTTCTTGTGAGAGAAAAAAGGTAATGTAGTATGCGTGTCAATTGTCATACAAGCATTACCTTACATGTTACAGACATGTCAGCATATACACTGAGAAGAGGGCTCCTGGAAGAAAAAAATAACTTGTTAGTATCAGTTATAATAAGTGGTGGCCTGTAACATTATTGTTTGTGAAAAATAATTAAATGTTGTGCAAGAAATAAGAGGTGACCTGCTGAAAAGTAGGTGATCATAGGTGTTTCTGAGCTTCCTGTCAAACCTGAAAATTGGGTTAACAATAATAAAATACATGAAAGGTCTGAGTTATTATCTTATAAGGATAAGCCTTATATTGAAAGGGTCTATCTAACCATATATGAACGTTTATAACTGGAACACCAACTAATTTTTCCAACTTTTTGAAGTATGGAACCGGTTTCCAATCTTCAGGCAAGAGAAGCTTCAGAATGTCAACTGCTTGATACAAAACAGCCAATAAAGATAGATACATATATGTGGAGGTTTCAAAGTCAAATATTGGTTTAGTCAACATACCTGGAGTAGCAAATACATAAGCATCACCTTTGATGATATTCCCATCATTCAGTAAAAAGTTTTTAACAGTTCCATCTTTGTTTAACTCGATCTTTTGTATCCGTGAATTAAGTCTAACCTGGCCACCTAGTGATTCAATATGGTCAACAATTGGCATGCAAAGCCTTTCAGGTGGGCTGCCATCTAAAAACGCCATCTTAGAACCATGCTTTTCCTGTTGATTTGTTTTATACCACTTTAGTAGACTCGCTCGTTACATATGGAAAACAACTAAAATGGTGTGATATTAGTCAATCAGTAAGCTTCAAGAGTTAACCTGAAGAAAGCGGTTGAGAGCAATGAGAATACACTGCATTGAAAGTTCATCTGGATTGATGAAGTTTAATGCCTTTGACATGGCAATAAATACCTCAGTAGTAACTCGATCTGGTATGCCCTGCAGAAATGAGAATGGTTATCAACTATAAACAGACTAGAAATAATAATACGATTACATACTTGCTTTCTCATCCAATCTTGAACACTAAGTCCATCTTGAGCCTCAACATAAGCTTGTCCACCCAACATCGCAGGCAAGAGGCCGATAGCAAACTTAACTTTCTCGGGCCATGTGAGCATTTCGTTGTTCCTCAAAATAGCCCAGATTCCTGAAACAGAATGGAAAGATAAGTAGGCAGACATGGTAAAATAGAATAGGGTAGATCAGGCTTGCCATTTATCGGTGCAGGCAAAACATCTGGGAAGTCGAAGCGACTGAATTTTCCAGGCTTGTTTGGCATTGCGAAAATCATAGAATGCTCCTTCCACTGTAATCTATCATTAATCCCTAGCTCTCCAAACAGGTTCTGAACATTTGGGTAAGCTCCAACTTTGAAGGGAGCAAATGAAAAAGTAATTAGTTCCATGTGTGTATGTGTTTAGATTGTTGAAGAATAAGTAGAGTGGAACTTACAAAATATGTGTAAGCCTGTCTCATACCAATCTCCATCATCATCTTTCCAAGCTGCAACCTTTCCACCAAGGACGTCTCTTGCTTCAAGCAAAATGGGGTTGTGACCAGCATCAGCCAAGTACTTTGCAGTGGATAAGCCAGCCAAGCCTGCACCAGCAATGACAATCTTTAACGGCTTAGGTGGACGTGGAGAAGCTCGGAAGGTTGAAGACAGGTAAGCGGCTTCCAAGAAATTAGATGTCTTGTCAAGGTCGGGTCTTGGATAGTCGACGCAGACCACCTAACAGAACAAGCAAGTTTTGGTGTTATCATCTATCTATTTAACAGAACAGAACAGAAGAAGCTGTTTGTTTCTAGAGTGAATGAATGAATGATACCTTTAAAGGGCAGACGTTGTTGATAAAAGAACGGGCAGGCGGGAATTGCAATCGATGACCCATACTATCGGCGTGTGAAAAGGAGAAGCTAACATGTGTGGTTGAAAGATTCATTGCTAAACACTTTCCGGTAGATAACAGAGACATATCACCAACAGTAGAATTTGAAATTGTAGTAAAATTCAGTTTACAGGAAGGAGATTGATATCCCCCGGGACGGGAAGAAGTAACTGAATCGGTGCTTCGTGTGTGTGGATTGATAACTGAAGGTTGTAGGTTGGGAGAGAGAAGAAGAAGAAGAAAGGGTTTGAATTGGGATTGTTTTTGGATTCTTTCGTTGTTGGAATTTGGTCGACCCTTGTTAGGAATATGCTCTCCTCTACTCTCCTCCACTCATCTCAACTGCAATTAGTGTTTAAAAACATTAAATTAGACTTTTTAATAATCAAAAAAATATATTTGTAAATTAGTTTCTTTTTTAATATTTTCCTTTTGAGTAAATTACACGAAAGGTCCCTGTGGTTTGTCATTGTTTTGGATTTACTCTCCAAGTATGAGAGAAACTACATGTTTCCTCCCTGTGATATGACAAATAGTCACATATTAGGTCCTTAGATTGGATAACCATCTACTTTATTTTTTAAGTGTCTATGAAATGACCAAATTACCTGTAACATCTGGCCTCTCGTACCAACAATATTGTCCGCTTTGCCCCTAAGAGCTCACAGATTTGTTTTTGGTTGCCCGAGTGAAAAATTCCCAGGGGGGTCACCCATCCCTGGATTACTCCCACCCGAGCACGCTTAACTGTGGAGTTCTCCTCTCATCCACTACATTACGCCCCAAAACACGTTGAGGTATTTGAGGCGGAGGCATTTCTTATGAACCCAGCATCTCTCCCGTGGACAGAACAGGACGATAAAAGATTTGCCTAAGGTGTTACATTACCCTTTGGATATATCCTAACATATTTAAAATAAATTATTAAATGGTGAGACCCTCCCCCTTTCTTCCGGATGAGAACTCACCCCCGCCGGCCACCGAATCTAGTGCCACCACCATGCCCTTATCTGTCGAACCCGTTTTCCGGCAAACATCGCCCATCTGAAATCTACTTCCGCCATCAAAACCACCCCACCATCACCACCTCTCACTCTAACTTCCAATCACCATACTTACACAAACATTCATAAAATCTAGTAACATATTGGTGTTTTAAGTCGTATTTAATTCAAATTTCTAGAGTTACAGTATATGTCAACGTCAAAACATCCATGGGAATACGAAAACCAATATTTGTTGATCTGAAAATTGGGAACGTACTGTTGGAATACTCCTTGCGTGGAAATAAAGTCTTGCGCAGCAAGTATTGAATAGATAGAGTAGTTTGTTTTAATTTTAAATATCAATCATGTTTAGAATATGATTAGTATTAGTTGTTTTATAATCTTATAAATAGTTTAGGCCTTTTGTAATTCAATTTATCATCAAAATACAGAAAAGAGTCCGGGAGTTCCCCAAAATAACGTGTTTGTGTTCTTGAGTCCGGTCAATATCAATTGTGGTTTCACGCCAACACGTACAGTGGAACTTGAGGCGTCAAAGCTTGGGTTGAGTGGCCTAGCATGGAGAAATCGATTGGTGTTTTCAGTTCGTGTTATCGTGGGGTTTATCATGGTGTATTCTTTGCCAGAAACCCGCCGGAGAAGAAAGAAGAAAGGGGTTGGCGAGACAGTCACCGGAAACAACCCTTTTTCACACATGATGGTTTTTCAAGCGGTAGTGTGACGACAACTTTGAGGAGAGGTGGTAGCGGCTTTCAGCCGGAGTTCAGGGAAAGTGGTGGGTTTCAGGCGTCTTTGAGAAAGAAAAAGAGAGAGATTGAGATTGAAGATGGATGAAGATCGATCTAGACCAAGATCTGATTTCTATGTGTTTTTGTTTAATGTTTATTTTAATATTAATTATTAAATGGGGCCCACTAAATAATATAATATTTTTAATTTTAGTTTTAGATTTTTTGTTATTATACTAAGGGCATTTTGATTATTTTAAATTCACTTAACAACAAAACTTAACAGACATCCAATTGGGGATCTATTTTGTTATTTGTCGTCATACCATGGAGAGCGAAGATATAGTTTCTCATACTTGGGGAGCAAATCCAAAACAATGACAAACCACATGGACCTTTCGTGTAATTTACTCTTTCCTTTTATTTTTTACAATCAACTCAATCATGTATTCTTTTTATATTCAACCTACTAGGTAACAAACCTCGTGTATTACACGGGTTGAATAAACGCAATGTTATATACTTAATGATAAATATTTACATATTACATATTACATAGTTTTTTAAAACAAATTTTGCAAACGTCATATAGTTACTTTTTAAAAATGTTTTATAAAAAGAATGAAATAAATGTTCAATTTCTAAAAATGTTTTATAAACAAACCTATATTTTTTAAATAAAAAATTATAAAAATCATTATTATTTAATATGAGACAGAGACGAAAAACAAAAAGTTATTAAAAACAATTAATGAAAACCTGTGTAATTAATATGAGAGAGAGATGTGAAAATTTGTCTCACTAAAACCTTTATTTATTATAGAGTATAGATTATATTTCTTTTATATGTTTAATATAAAGTTAATTACATAAATAGCTCATGTGGTTTGATCAAATTGTATGTTTGGCCTTTTGGTATTAAAAATTACTAATTTAGCCCAAATATTTTGAACTTGTTGCGCATTTAGCCTCTGATGTTAACACCAATTAATTTTTAACAAAAGGTTAACCCATGTATCATCCAAGTGACTTACGATTGCAAACTAAACTCTAAAATGAGTTAAAATCAGTAAAGGTTCGTAAAAATCATAAAAGTTTCATAAAAAAATAGTAAAAATCCCTAATTTTTCTATTGATTTTTACTAATTTTGACTGATATTACTAATTTTTAAGATTAAGCTTGCAATCGTAAGTCACGTTGATGGCACTTGGGTTAACTTTTCGTTAAAAACTAACTAGTGTTAACATTAGAAGCTAAAAGCGAAATAAATTTACAACTGTTAAAACCTAAGGACCAAATTTTCAAAAAACCTTAGAGTTAAACATGCAATTTGATTAATCCACCGGAGCCATTTATGCAATTAATTCTTTAATATATTTCAATTTTAAAAACATATATGATCTTCACAGCACAGATCAGTTCTAGAATGCACTTTCAGTCCATCTTAATCAAAGGAATCACATCACAAGAAATAAGGCATACCATTCTCTTTTCGATATTGCATTTGACTCTCTTTTTTTTACTTTTAGATAATTTTTATAATTTGTGTTCTTGATATCGTATCACACAATCTGTGTTACCTAAGATAATGTTAATCAACGCAACTATTTGGCAAATTAGGTTTTTTTTCAAATAATTTGTAATAAAGAATACTACATACATTTTGTGTTTCAAAGATTTGTTTAGAATACTTTTGTGTTAGGAAGTTTTTAACTTCGTGTTTGTTTGTGTCATTTAGTATAGGATTAATCATATTAAAATGTAGAATTAATTACGCAGATGGCCCCTGTGGTTTGGTTAAATTATGGTTTTGGCCCCTGGGAATGGAAAACTATAACTTTGGCCCAATAGTTTGCACGATTGTAACACATTTGGCCCCTGAAGTGGATGCCAGTTAAGTGTATGTGAAATGACTAAAATACCCTTACATAATAAAATAGTAAAAAACAAAAATATATATATACACACATATACACATATATACTTATAATCTTGAGAGGACCACTACCACTGCCACCGCCGCCGACCACTGCCGCCGCCGCCGACCACTGCCGCCGCCGCCGTCCACAACCAGCACCACCACCGCTGCGGTCAGGAGGTATGTCGAGAGCAGTGGTCGGTTTGAAGCCTGATTTTGTTCCGGTTCTAGCCGAGGGTTTGAAGCCTGATTTTTCAACTGTGATCCTTAATTTAGCTTTGAAAACAGCGATTAACAACTGGTGTAAGTCTACCGGAGCGGATTTACCTTCCGATGCACCGGATTATAGCTCGATTAAGGATTCCGTTCGGAAATTGATGTCTAATTCGAGTCAAGGTGAAGGTGATTCTAGGTTTAGGGATTCAGAAAAGGATTTGCTTAAAGGAGTGGCGGAGAAGCCGCCGGTTATTTTAGCGCACGCCGCGACTCAATTGAATCCTCGATCTGTTCATCATCGTTTCTACTCATCGAGTTCAGAAGAATCGGTGATCGCGAACATTCCGGATACGCCGCTAGTGACCCGGCCGTTGTGCTGCTCGTCTTCTCCTTCCGCATCGACGTCCTCCGAGATCGTCACAGACGAAACCCTAGACCCTAACCCTAACTCATCCACCTCAGACGAGCAAAATTTCTCAACGAAGCTCCAGAGCCTCGACGTTTTCAAGCAAGAACAGTCGGTGGTGGTGGTGCTGGTTGTGGACGGCGGCGGCGGTGGTGGACGGTGGCGGCGGCAGTGGTCCTCTCAAGATTATAAGTATATATGTGTATATGTGTGTATATATATATATTTGTTTTTATTATTTTATTATGTAAGGGTATTTTAGTCATTTCACATACATTTAACTGAAAAACTTAACTGGCATCCACTTCAGGGGCCAAATGTGTTACAATCGTGCAAACTATTGGGCCAAAGTTGTAGTTTTCCATTCCCAAGGGTCAAAACCATAATTTGACCAAACCACAGGGGCCATCTGTGTAATTAATTCTAAAATGTATTAAGCTTTACACCTATTGCATTTGTGTATAATATATTAAAATGGATCTTTATATGTGTCATACATTTGAATTTATATCATTCTATGTGTGATTTAAACAAAAGGTAACCGGATTATTTGTGTTTATTTTTGTTACTTATTTACTTTTGAACTATTTTAAGGATAAAATTATATATTTATTATTAATAAAATCAATAATCTTGTTTTATGTTGCTTCTGAATTACTAGAATTTGTATAGATGATATGATTACAAAATATGTCAACTTCGGTATGCTTTGATATAAGTTATCAATATCCACTTAAACAAAATGGTAATAATAATTATAATATGTTTCACGTAATTTCAATACGTATCAAAGTTCTTGTGATGTAGTTACCCCTTTAATATAACTATAGTTTCATTTTTATTTAACATTAATATCACATTTGATATTTTATCTATATATGAATAATCATTAGAACGTATTAACAACTAAAAGTATTTCACAAAGCTTATCCTTTTATGAAAACCCACACACATATATTTTAGAGAATTATGATTTAAATTAATCTATATAGACAAAGAAAGCTAGTTTCAGTTCAATTGGATCTTCTGTTAATATGGATTTTTGGTTTTGGTGTGGTCTGTTTAAATTTCATTCAATCATCCAGACTTGAAAACAAAATATCCAATAAAACCAACCTTGCCTCAGACAGGCAATTCCAAATCAGTTAGTTGTACACCATGTATTTGGGAGTGGCACTGAACTTTTGGTAACCCTTGATCACTTTGTTCACTGAATCAAGAAAATCTTTCTCAGTTACAGTCTTCCTCCGTGCCCGAATGGCATACATTCTCACCTCTGTGCACACACTTCTTATGTCCGCTCCTACATCACAGACAAAAATAATAATAATATGTCAGCTTCTCAAATCACGAGCAAACGATACAAAAACTAATAAACTGAAATGTACCAGTAGAATTAGGGCAGAGACGAGCCAGAAGTTCAAAACGAATATCCCTTTCACAGTTCATTGTTCGTGTGTGAATCTTAAATATTTGTGTCCTACTTTCCATGTCTGGAAGTCCAAACTCCACTTTCCGATCCAGTCTTCCAGGTCGTAACAGTGCTGGATCAAGTGTATCAGGTCTGCAAGTAATAAGTGATATTTGGTATTCTCAATTGCTTGCCTTCTCATTCATTATACAACATGTATATATAAATACATGGGTATCCATGGACAGGATCACAAAATATTCCAAATATGAACATAAAGCGCGAGGCGACCTAAGGCGCAAGGGGCTGCGCTTTTGGTGACTTAAGGCGCATGTAAACATAAAGCGCACCTGAGGCGCGATTTTTGGCAAAAAAATTGGCTTGAGGCGCGCGCTTTATGTATATGAGTCTTTTTTGTGCAACGGAATATTGTACAGCAGGCTTTTAAGGTTGTACATGTAGGTAATTTACATGTTAAAACAAATTTAAAGCTTATTATAGTTAAATTTAGAGTAGGGGATGCTAAAAACCTATGATATATATAAAAAAAACTTATCTAATCATTTTGCGCCTCGCGTACGAAAAGCTTACCACTTTTGCGCTTTGCGCCTCGGTTTGAGACCTTGTCGCTTTTGTGCGCTTCTCGCTTTTTAAAACCAAGGATCAACACAAGAAATTATAAACTACGGTAAATAAATCAACACAAATATATCACATACCTGTTTGTGGCCATCAGAACTTTAATATTACCACGGGCATCAAACCCATCAAGTTGGTTCACAATTTCAAGCATGGTCCGTTGAACCTCGTTATCTCCAACACGCATGCCCTCTTCAATATCAGTAGGTGAAACTTTGTCTCCCAACCCAACAACAAACTGAAGATTTGTAGAAATAGAACATAAAGATGAATTGGATCAATCATTATACCCAAAATCTTAAATCACATTTATAGATAGAATAAATGTTAACTATCCACAACAGCACGTGAATAAAAGAGAGACGGTGTAACGTACATACCTTTGCAATTTGCTTAACGTTTATAACGTATTTAGCATCTTCAGTGTTTGGATTAATTATCTTTGTGCATCTTGCTACCTGCTTGCAACAAGATAGAAATACAGTTATTAAGTGAGAAAACCAGATAACAAAATGGTTGGTTTAAACAGTTAAACCTGCAGAGGTTGTTCTTCTTGCATCATTTGTTTATCAGAAACAAGATCCCATTGGCTAGGTGCAGCTAAACCAGTGTCAGATTCCTTAATACCTGTCACAACGTTACAACTCAGGACAAATCTAGGCATAGAACTGAACGACAACTACGTATAATCAATTGAAGACATAAAGCTCAGTAGTACATATAATGTGATAAGCCTAAACATACCACATAGATCATTGATCCTTTTGGACATTTCTTTGACATCCTTTTCTGCTTTCTTGATGCTAGTGGAATTAGGCCCCAGTCCCTGAAGATTGGCATTTAGTAAAAAGTTCAATTTCTCTAGATTTAAAAAGATGAGTGTTGTCAAATGCGATAGGCGCACTCAAGGCGCATAGGCACTGCCTCGGTCCTAGGCGCTAGGCGCAAAAAAAGCGAGAGCCTGAGATAAAAAAGGCGCATATATAGGGAAAAAACAAAAAAATATATTATACATTGAAAACTAATACCACACCGCTAATATTAAAAATAACTATTATAATTAGTACCAAAAGATAAAAGTAATAGATAATCAAAAGTAATACCAAAATTTGAATATCATTTCTTGCTTCTTTAAACTTCAATTTGTTATTCTTTGACCTTCAATGATGTGTATATAACTATATATATACAAAAGATCGTTGATTTGGAATTAATTTGGTAGTCCCTATTTTTTCTAGGGCCAGCCGCCAGTGACTAAAAAAATTAAAAAAAAAACGAAATTAATTACTGGATTGCGCTTGAATGAATAAAGCCCACGCCTTAGTTGATTTGGAGCCTGACAAAAAGCTCTCTCCTGAGCTAGCCTTTGCAAAAAAAGCCCAGATCTGCGTCTTGGTCACCTCCAGGCGCTATAGCTGCGTTGGGCTTTAAATTTGCGCCTAGATACCTGCCTTGAGGGCTTTTGACAACACATGAGACCAAAATGCATGCTATGCTATTGATCTATACAAAAAGATGATTTAAAAAAGCATGCTGTGTGTTGAAAAATATCAAACGCAATGGAAAGGACCAAGCCTAGAATGAATGTAATCAATTGCAGATAAGAATCCCAAAAATAATGACTGAACCTTGATTTCTTTCTTAAAGAATAGAAACTAAATCTATGACTCCTTAGAATGATAAACGATCGTATACATATAATGCACGGGAGACAAATGTAAGCTTGAATTTAAGTTAATCTGGATTTATAAGACGAGTGAATGAATGAATTAGAGGTTCCAAATCCCTAATTAGTGAAACGTGTAGTTAAAGAAAGATCCGTTGACTGACATAAGTCTTGAGGAGAGCGATGTCGTCTTCATCAAGAGGTGGAGGGTCCCTCCCTCCCCCCCCCCTAAACGAAAAGAAAGAGATAAGTCAAATGCATCGTTTAAATATGCAAGAGTATGGTTATCATCGAAGCAAGTCTTGAGGTAGTAGTGTAGTCCTAGAGACTAGTGCATATTTTTTTAGTAAATTACGTTTAAAAGTTTAAAAATTACGTTTTCTAATCAAGTGTTTAGATTCTTTTTACGAATGTTGGTTGATTGATGAAAAGAATAACTTTGATTATTAAAAGCATAAACTAACATTGAAAGATTGGTTTGTAAACAATAATTACAAGATTGCAAGATCAGAACAAAAATCATGTCCAAGAAAGGTAAAACTAGGTTAAAAACACTAACTAACAAAAACCCTACACCCGGGGGTTGATCACAGGTGGATTAGCCTTACATCTTCATGGTAAATCACAAATGATGATAATTTCAGGTTGCAATTAAGGATAGGTAGATCCAAAGATTGCTTGTGACATGCAAATATTCGTACTTCTGCGTCCTCCGACCCCTAGAAGTGGATACCCCTCAAAACCCTATCTTAATTGCTTAAATAACCATCTAAAACAGCCTTAAAACCCTAATTTCCGTGTCATGTCTTCAATTCCTACGTCAAATACCTCTTGTGCTATGTTGATCCAACGCTAAACACCTACACTTGTCTGTGGACATAGGCTACACCCTATGGGAGTGTAAGTTATTCCGAGGTGTTTTCCACTTTTTCAATCTTCATCCTTTTGCAACGCATTTGGCCCAAATATCGCATGTTCTTCATTCTAACCCTATAAACACAAACCACATTCAAAGTAACCATATTCCACAAATAATTATGGTAAAAAAACATATAATTAAACATAATTAGCACATGTAAGTACCCAACCATCACCCCCATCCAATATAAGTGGATGTATCATTACGAAATGATGCTTTGGTAATTGAAGATAATGGTCATAAACAAGACAAGGGTCAAGGTATATATTGTTGAGTCCTAACTGGTTAATGAGCTATCCGACTATTGCTTGCCATATTTTGATCCACAAATAGAAACAAGACATAATCGTGTCCCAAGAAATTTTGCTCCCAACATCTTTATGTAATACCTGAAAAACTGTAACGGTTAGTAGAAATAAATATAAAATAAACAAAGGCTTAATAATAAGTTAGTTAATGAAATTTATGTTAATAATCTTGTTGTGCTCGTGATTATAATAATAATAGTAATTGTGTTTATACCGAATGAAAGTTTCGAATTTAAATTTTGAAGCTTTGCCATTCAAAAAAAAATAAAAAAAAATAAAAAAGTAGGATATTTAAACGTAAAATAAATACTAAAAATTAAGACGACTTTAATTAGCATTAAAAAGGAAATCAAATAATGGAATAAATCATTTATATATATATTAAATGAAAGGTTGACCAACTTTGACTATGATTTCGTTTCCTTCTCAAACAAATCAATTTGAATTCTAAACTTGAAATCGTTCAGAGATTTCGAGTTTCCTAATCATCTAAATGCGGTGGCCATTTATTTAACGTGCACAAACCTCAATCAAGACTCTAACCTTCTTAGTCGCTTCCTCTCACCGACTTGTATACTCGGAGTTAGCTCTCCGGCGACTATAGCACCGCTGCGAATCACCGCGTTACAGGTCATCTCTCTCATCGGTTCCTTGCAGATTCTTGATCAACTTGAATGTTGTTAAGCAGGGTGGTCTTGGAAAGTATTGGACTTATTATTTCTATTGCGCTCTTTAGAAAGAAAAAAAAGGTACGGATCTCCGAACAACTTATATGTACGGTTTTGTTTTCCTTTACTCCTGTGATTTAGAATCTAAAATCGTTTGATATGCTACATCCTAATTGTAAATTTAGATATTGACAGTTATAGATTATAGATACATATTATTTCATATAAATTTTGAATATGATGTTTCGAACGCACGGAACTATAGAATGTATTATATGACTCATAGAATGTGTTATGTAACTTATAATATATATTACTCATAGTATGTGATTCATAGTATGTGACTCATAGAATGTGACTTGTAGAATGTGACTCATAGAATATGTTATGTGACTCATAATATGTGACTTATATTATATATTACTCATAGTATGTGACTCATAGTACATGACTCATAGAATGTGATTTATAGAATGTGTATAAATATTGTTTGATATATAGAATGGGTATAAATATTGTTTGATATGTTTTCAAAATTTTCAAACAATTATGTTTACGAAAATGACAAAGCATGTATTAATGTTTTAATGCATAAATGATGTCTACAAATATAGCATTCAGACAATTAGTATACGTATTGTTTGATCCAATAATGCACATATTACAGGTGAAATCTCTGTAATGTGACTGGTTTTGTCTCTGTAAGAAAGACGTAAGACGGAGGAGGGGAAACTCCGCCGCAGACGTAAAATTGGGAGGTACCAAGTAGTCGATTTACAGAGCGGTGAGACCAGTGTACATGGGTTTAACAACCATTGTTGTGCCTAACAGTTTGCTCTTTATGTTAAAACGATATAGGACTTTCTTAATTAAACAAGTCATGTCCAGATGTTTAATATGTCTAATTAAAAGGTAAGCCCCCATAAACACGTTTACAATTAGAATAAAAAATAAATGTTTTATAAGTTTTTAGCCCCTAGATTTTCTTTTCTTCCTATAATCACAAATTTCTCTACTGTCAAGTTTATCCATCAAATTTATTTTACTTTTTTTTATATTTGTTTATAAAAACTTTTTTTTCCTATTTTCTGAACAGAACGAGAATAAGCTAGAATATCATCGGGGTGATTTGCAGTGTTATTATTATCGCACAACATGAGATTTTCTCTTATCACCTCTCTACCCTTCGCCATCGAATCCACGTCCTTCTTCTTCTCCATCTCATGTTGCTCCCTTCTCTCCTCTTTGTTAGCCTCCATTCTTAATTCAGAACCACTATTTACGTCTTTCATATTTATATTTTTATTTAACATTTATTTATCCATATAATAACTTAAGCTTGACTCACACGTGTATATATAATCCACGTTGTAGCGGTGCATGCCAGCCATTTGGCAGAACCCCACTTGACTTATCATCACCAGATAAGATCGATAATTTAAAAACACGACAACATTTGCAAAACAATCTCTAGCCTAGCCCAGCCTAATCGGGTCCGAGAACACGAATACAAACTTTGATTTTAACTAAGATCGACTCTTTTATTAATAAAACTAACTCACACTTTACAATTAATCACTAACCATCTATTTATAATAAATCATATATTAATCCTAACTCAACTTAAACTCAATTAAATAATCAAATAAATAAAAACTCACTCCTAGTCTAATACGAACTCAACCAATTAATAATTATCTTTAATCAAGATTAGATCCTTCAGTAAGGTGGAGTAGACTGTTTGCAGCACGTGTTATCGATCTTGTACAGAGGGAAATGATTGATAAAAGCAAAGAAGAAGAAAAAGGTTGATTCTCAGCTCAAGAAATCCCATCACTCGGCCGAATCTCTATTTAGTTTGATATATGATTAATGTTAAATGCAATGCTCTTTCGCATAAATTCGATTGCAATTTATTCGCTTCAAGTAGAACCGTGCCATCTTTTTTAGTTTTTATTATGGAAGTCAAATTTTGATTATTTTGATTTTAGTTAATCGGTTATGAACATTGGGTCGGTTCGGTTTTCGATTAATAACCAAAATTTTAATTTTTGTAAAAAAATTAACTTGAGCTGAAAATGTTGAATTGAGTTGAAGTACTCAGGTAAAACAACCCACTGTTATGGGTTATGAACATTGAATCTGTTAATGTTAGTCAGCCCTGGGTTGATCTGAACCATGGTTGTGTCTTATCAATGTTTACTAATGTAACCCATTTGATAGGGAGGTTTTGGATATTAGTTTCCATGTATTTTGTATATATAACCCATTTGACGTGGGTTTCGGTTCCGTGTTAAATCAGTTGGGTGTCGTTGCCGGCGAGTGGTAGACGGTGGTAGCATGGCCGGATCTTGACAGAAGAAAGAGAGATGAGATGCTGGGATGGGTTTAAGGTTGGAGGCTTGAAAAGAAGAATGGTGATGTAGAGAGAGGAGAGAACAGAGTACATATATTCTTTAAAAATTTTAAAATACTTAACCTAAGTAGTGGATGACGTTAGAGACCTCGAATTGATTGGAACGATTGATACATCACAAGTACTAAACAATTGAAATTGAGACTAATAGATTAAAAGCGTTATTTTTAACAAAGCACATTTATTAAAACCGAAATTTATTCAAACCATTAATTAGCAACTTTGTAGTTTTTTTAGAACGGCATGTCGGTTAGGATGTCGCTAACCCCTCTTAGCCCAGAGTTCAAGTGTTGTCACAGAGGGTGTTTCTGAAATTATGGAGTGCATCTTGTGAGGATTGAACCTGAGACCTCCACAGGAGGAAAGTCGTAAGGCAAAACCCCCTAACTACCAAACCAAAGGCCCGATGACAGCAACTTTGTAGTTAATAGTCATAATCTATTTCTTGTTTTTAAAATTATAAAGATTTTGATGAACGATATAATCTCTTGGAACGTATTCCCACTGAAGATGATATCCAACTGTTAACCACCCTCGCCTTCCACTTTCATATTTATTATTTAAACACGTCGTACTTCCATCAAACAACAATCACAATCATATACAAATGACACCTACCTACAGGATTTAATACAATCACAATTATATTAAACTTTCGTTTAACTCTGTTTTTGTTTAATAGCTAAATTAAAACTTAATTGTCATATCATTTTAGCTAGTGGGGAATGTTGTGGGCAGTGGCGGAGCTTGAAAATTTTCGCAGGGAGGGCTAGGAATTTTTTTTTCATATAGGGGGGCCGGAACTATAAAATTTTCGGCCGAATACATATAAATTAATACTACTGAGCGAAAAATCGACCGAATACGTATATATTAACACTTCTGAGCGAAAAATCGGAGGGAGGGGGAGGGGGAGGGGGGGGGGGGGGGGGGGGGCGGGGCCCCTTCGGGCCCTTTATATTCTCCGCCCCTGGTTGTGGGCACAAGCTAGGGGGATCTTACGTATGAACGCATTCAAAGAGTGATGCATCGACGAGTGAACACACATGGTCTTATGAGAAGGCACATGAAATGTTTTTAAGTTTTCTTAATAATAATACATTTTTATATGATTACATATTTTTTCATAAACTAAGAATTTTAATTTATATTGTTAAACCGCAAGAAAAATTACTTGAAGAAAAGTATGCGTCTTCAAGTCTCGACACATCAAGGTTGACAACTCACAACGATGCACACTATGTTTTGGAGGCCGGAAGAAGAGGGGTGTCTTTAGGGCAAAGACCACCACCGATCCATATTATGCCCTTACTA
Source organism: Smallanthus sonchifolius (assembly GCA_023525975.1). NCBI lineage: Eukaryota > Viridiplantae > Streptophyta > Magnoliopsida > Asterales > Asteraceae > Smallanthus > Smallanthus sonchifolius. The sequence continues at coordinate 3,195,929 of JAKNSE010000034.1, read as the reverse complement.
GTGAGCAAGGGGCTTCCAACACCGACAGATCGTACGCTCCTACTCCAGATCCACATGAATGTAAAAATTGAAATCATGTATTTATTTTAACGTAAACATTGTTCTAATCATTAATTTGTTTACTGTGTGTAGATAGTTGATTTGGAAACACTACTGAAGACAGTCCGCTTGGAGCGGGATGCTAACTAGGACAAGATTGTCTGACTCGAGGCACAAATATGCCAAGATCTGACCCCACCTCAAGACCTTCACTTCTTAGCCAGTTTTCTCTTTTCTATATATTGTAACTTATTGTATTTAATTTTATTATAATTTTTTTTCTTTTGTGATATATTTTATTTTTATTATTTTTACGTTTCTTTAAATTAAAATTAATTTAAAAAATGATCTATTAGGAGATAAAATAAAATAATTTTAAACGCAAAATAAAACTATTAAAGGATATATTTAAAATAAAAATTATAACTAAAAAAATAATAAAATGAAATACTAAAACTAGAAACAGTAATTTCTCGTTGGTAAAATTTTTAAATAACAGTTTTTAAAAGCTTGTCAGTAATTCATAGGTAACTTTCATTAGTATCCCATTGAAAAATCAGTTGCCCATGACCAATAGAGTATCATCGATAGATTCTCGTCGATAACTACTGTCACTGACGAAAACACTCGTTTGTGATACTCATAGAAGCTCTAAAAACACAGTTAAATAGTAACTTGCATATGAACATATGCAAGTCAACAAAAAAAATGCACATGTTCACATCAGGAAAATGCACATGTGCATCTCCGTGAAAAATATGTCGTCAGAATCTTGTTAGAGATGGGAGAGTAGAGAGAACAGATGAGAGATAATTAATTAAAGAAAACCGTAAGCACTTGTACATATATTTTAAAGATACAATGTGCGAGGGAGAAATAAAAGCAATTATGTTATTACATGTAACGAACCAAAATCCGGGTTTCGTTTTCAAATAAATAAAATATTTCAATAAATATTATGGTGAAAATAATATTTTAGAAATAAGTTGAAACAAGTGGTTTTCAAGTTAGTAATGAGGTTATACTAGTTTTAACTAGTTTTGGAATGAAATGGATAAAATGAAAGTGGAAGGGCCAAAAGTGTAATATGGTAAAATCTGCCATATTTGACATTTAGAAGTCAAAATTGAGTCATTTTGATGGTGTGGGTCGTTCATCTCAAGAGAGCAAAAGGAGAAATCGATTTTGGAAGCTAAATCGTGCATTTGAGCTTGGATTTGTGAAGGTTTTGGATCACATAACACCTTCCTAACATAAGTAAGTGACTATCTTCCTTTGATTTCACTTTTGAATGTGTTAGTGAGTGTGTTTTGTAGAAATCCAAAAATGTTGAATGCATGTGGTTAATTGGTGTTAGATTGTGGATAATCTAGCTAAACTAAAGGTAAAGAGTAGTGATTAACATCCTAGAACCCTTTGATTTTGATTATGAGAAGTTATGGTTCATATGGTGAAAATTGGAGGTGTTTGGATCATGATGCTAGAATGATGAATTAGTGAAGATTAAGTGTTTAGGTGGTAATAGACACTTGAACAAACACCAAATTGACCTAATAAAAGTTATTGAATGAGAAATTAGTGTCAAGGTATTGAAAAGAAAACTCAAGTAGGTGAGTTTGTATTAAAAGAGGGTGTTTGGTTATGGGGATAACCCAAACGGGTTAATTTGGGTTGGAATGGAAATTGAGTTGTAGGTTCAATTGTAGTGTGATTATGTATGTATGTTAGATTACTAAATTAGATGTGTATGTTTAGGTAATCAAATTGCAAAGCTAGAAGGTGGTGCGGGATCTTCTAACTCAAAAGGTAAGTGCCTTTGCACTTACTTAGTAATGATGATAAATGGGTGGTAAATGTGATATGTATGAAAACTATGTGATGAAATGAATGTGTATGATTATGCATGAACTAGTATGTGAAAAAGTATGAATGTAGTTATAGTGATAAAACTATAATAGATATGTGTAAATGAATGAATGTGGTTATTGTGGAAATACCTTAATGGTTAGGTGAATGAATGTAGTTATACTGTAATACTATAATGGATATGTGTGAATGAGGTTATGATCTATGAATCATAATGGATATGAGGTTAATGTTAAAATACCATAATAGATAAGAGGTTATGATCTAAGTATCATAATGGATATGAGGTTATGGCCTAAGAGCCATAATGGATATGAAATGATGTAAATGAATGTTAAATGAATGAAATGAAACTTGTGAGTGGAAATGCAAGTGTTACGAAACCTTAATTGACCTAATGGGTGCAAACGGGTCAAACGGGTCAAATGGGTGGAATCAAGTATTTAAATACTTGATTGTTATGTTTATCTTCATTACTAATGGTGAAACGTTCATGTGGTTATATAGGCAAAACTCCGATGTAGGTCAATGTCAAGTCCAAGGCGTTGAAGGATTCTCGTACGCGATTTGGTATTTTGGGGGTTTAAAAGAAAATCCTTAGTTTGACATGTAAATTTGTACAAAACTTGATGCTTTGGTGAGTTTTGATAATAGTTTTGATAATGTGAATATGATGTCTAAGTACTGGTCAAAATGTCCAGGTGTTAGGAGTTTTTGGTGTTATGATGTTTTGTGAAAAATTGAAAAAAATTGGCTAAGTATGGAACTGGGCAGAAAATATTAACTTTCTGTTTACTGGGTATCTTCGTGGTACGCGAAAGACTGAGGAAGGTCTTTCGCGACACGCGAAGACCTTTCCTGAGGACAACCAAATTTTGGGTCTTCGCGATACGCGAAGGAGGATAGGAAGTTCTTTGCGCCACGTGAAGACTCTTCATGCGGACAGTGTAATTGGGAATCCCTCGCGGTACGCGAAGGGAGTTCCCAAGTTTTTCGCGGTACGCGAAAGTGTAAAAAAAAATAAAAAAAATTCTTGGGATAAAAGCTTCCGCGCGTTAAATGTTTAATTAATTGGTTTTCCAGTTAAGGGTGTTACATTATATAACCTTCTTATGTATCTCAGTTATAATATACCTGTGTAATTTATAAAATATCGGTAGGTGACAAGGGTATAAGTCGATCTGATAACCGACTACTTAATTTGGTTATGTTAGAAGAAAATAACCATCAGAAAATGAAGGGTGATTAATGAGTAATGGTCTACCTAGCTATAGCATACCAAGCTCATTTGGAAATAACATTTAGCACACCTTCTATTAAATGCCTAGCTTCTTTCCTAGCTTGTAAACTGATACATAACTAATTTATTTAATTTCCAATTAACGTTTTCCAAAATAACAGCCAACAGGGGCCTATAAGTTAGGCGCACCAATCCATATAATCTTGCGGTGCCACCAGAAACAATTTAGACTTGTACACAAACAAAAACTGATCAAGATGATGATGATGATGATTATGATAGCAGGCTTGGTGGACTCCATAACCACACCAATCAAGGCTTGGTTAGACACGGTGATCGACCACTACAAGACCACAAACATAACGGTTAAGGAGGTTGGTGTGGGCAGCTGTCGGGTTGACTGTATCGTGTGCTTGTCAGAAGTGAAGGTGGGAGAAAGATTTGCGATGCTAGAAAGGTGCAGACATCATGTGTTTCATGTGGAGTGCGTAGAAACATGGTTAAAACACCACCCAAACTGCCCACTTTGTAGAACCCCTACCGATGAATGCACCCACAACATGTGGAGTGTTTACTTGAAGAAACCGTATGAGATCATGAGCCGTTATGTCCTGGAGACCATGGCCAGTTGGCTAACCACTTCTTTCACCCAGGGTCTGCAATCCGGTCTTTCTGAGAGTTGCAGTTACTTGTGATCTCCTACTGCCAACTCATATACTCTTAAATATTTTCTTTTTGGTTTAAGATAATTTTATACTATACTGTACCCATGTAAAAGATACTTTGGTTAAAGTTGTTCTTAATTTCTTATGTTGCAACTGGACGTTTGCATAAGACTGGTTTAGAAAACAACAAAATAAGATTAATAAAACAGTTTTTTTTAGAATTAATGTATATATATAACAAATAAAAAGAATATATTGCTCATCTTATCTGTTTGAATATAAAAATACAAAAAATTGCTTTTCTGCAGAGTCACGGGAATGGAAGCAGATGCCAACACCGGTTTGTTTCATCAAAGAAATGTTTTCATCTTTATATACATCCTAGTTAATTAGTAGGATAGTCCTTATCGTTTGCGAAAAGTAAAATTTTGGATACTATTGGTTTAAAGTAAAAGGGACGATATACTAGTCATTTCACCCAAGTTAACAGAAGTTAGCCTTAATACCCAAACTCGTTACAAAGTTGAAAACATAAAACTTAAACATATTACTTTAAACCTTTGGTGTTGTGTACACAATGAGACAAGTAATTCGAATGGTATTGAATCTGCTAAGTTTCTATTAATGATGGAAATTCCAATAAGGAAGCACAACTTAGAAGGGGATGGGAAATTACAGAGTTACATAGCAGGAGTAGGGGATGAGAAGAAGAAGAAGGTCACACACATATCAATTATCTCATGCCCCTAACCCATTCCTCTATTCCCATTGACGAAGCTTGGAAAAAAATGCACAGGTTGAGGGCGAGATTTTTTTCCCTATCAGAGGAGACTGAGACTTAATACCTATAAATTTTTTGACCGAATACGTATAAATTCACTAAGCTTCTCCCTTGTCTATTCCTCCGCCATCGTTCTTTCAGTTTCATTGATTCCATAGGTCCATTCAATTGTTGGGCCTCTTGAGTGGGCCTGCGTAATTGGGTATGCAAGGGTGGGTTTGATGAAGGGTCAAACTTTGAAAAATGAGTCAATGAATCTGAATATGTATGCAATTGCCAAGTGGTGACGTAAACTCTACCGTACCCATATTTTGTAATTTACTACATGTTGACCCTTACCTTAATCTCTTCTCTTCTTTTATGTATTAAACTTCTTCATAACCCTTTTTCAATTTTTGTATAAATACTTGCTCCAACTATATATTTAATCCAAAATAATTCACTGATTCTATGGATCAAGTCTTGATAAGCATGAACAAAACCATGGTAATGGCTTTCTGCAGGTTGCTTTGGAGACGACAGTCATGGTGGCCGAACAAAACCATGGTAATGGCAGTAGATGGAGTTGTGTACGACTGCATAGTGTGCCTTTGTGAAGTGTCTAGAGGAGATGAATACAGAAAGCTTCGAAACTGCGAGCATGGCATCCAATTTCATGCCGAGTGTATCGATGCCTGGTTGAAAGATCATTCTACCTGTCCCATCTGCAGAAGCCACATTCCTCGCCCACTGTCTCAACGCCTACACGTTTACTTCCGTCAACAGCTTCTTCAAGATGTCATCTCCTACTGTAACTCAGCCTTAGAGAGTGTAGCTAACTCTATAGGAGATTGTCGTGACTTTTAAACAAATTATTATATATGAATTCCATTTCTGTAGCTTGTTACTTTTAAAAACCAATAGTATTTTTATAGATTAAACTTAAAGGTTTCTCCCTAGCTTCTTATATTAATTGGAAATCTATAGACCATAGAGATGTGCACAAAACGGTTTTCGTTCGTGTTTAAAGTTAAACTGCAGCAGTTGGGTAAAACCCTAAACTGGTTAGGTTATTAACCGAATCAGTTAACCAAATTAACCGATTTAAAAAAAAACAATATTTTATAAACAATCAATAAAAAATAAACTCAATAAAGTTTCTTTCATTTATTTTTGAAATTTTAGAAATTACAAAACATGATTTCATTAAAAAAAACATAGAAAATCGCGAATACATTTTATTTTTTGATATATAACCATAGTCGTCGTCGTCGCTTAGTGTTTGTCGAGACTACTAGAGTGTATCGATTCATCATAAGCGAGTTTTTCATAAGTGGAAGTGTCTTTCCTCTTGCTAGTTCCTCATGTAATTCTTTGTTCACAGGGAGTTCGCCTTTAAGACTTCTTATATGTTGGTATGATCTTTACCACAGTTGGTTCATTTGAGGAAGCACCAACACCAATGGAATCTTAACCACTTGAGTTTGTCGTGTGAGTGTTTTGAGGGTTGAGATTGCGATCGTTTTTGTATTTTGTGAGCAATTTTTTGTGATTTTGAGAGCTATAGAAGTGTTGTGATCAAATAAATACACCAAATACTTATTTATACCAACATATAAGTGCAAAATGGTCCAAGAAACATATTCTTACAGCTAGAAACGGCTATAAAACCATTAGAAAATGGCTACTTTTTTTACCCAACGGCTATAACCGCGTATAACTGGTTAAAGAAAAACCAATTCACCTACTCGATACTCCAAACCGGTCTTGTAACGTACGGTTTATACCGATTTATGATTAACCAGTTCATAAAGCGGTTCGGCTTAAAAACCGGTTTAACGTGCACCTCTACGTTAGACTAAACTTTTAATGGGCTAAACATTAAAGAAATTTTATAGTGCCGTAAGAAATTTGAGGGCGGGCCTTGGAGTAACTAGTAAGGTTGCCGCTTTGTGACCTTGTGGTCACGGGTTCGAGCCGTGGAAACTGCCTCCTGCACAAAGTGTAGTGTAAGGCTACGTACATCATATTGTGAAACGATCCAACCCGTCCCCGAACAACGCGCAAATACGAGAGTTAAATCAAGCACCGGATACGCCCTTTTATGGCGCCGTAACAATTGATACAAGTGAATGCCAAGTCTCATCACTCCCCTTGCTATCTCTGCCCCTAGGCTCTAACTTATAGGTTAGCCAGTTTGACAGGAAGGAATAAGGAATATTAATATATACAAAATATTCCAGGAGGTTAGAGTACCGAAATCCGGATTCATGCTCATATTCACAGCAACCTCCTTTGAAATTTAAATTTTTATCTATTTACCCTTAAAACCTATATTCTAGTTACTAACAACCCTTGAGAAAAATACTGCAGTTTTATTATGATAGAATGCTAAATATAGAAGAGGAGGTGAATTTATCAGATGAGACAAAGTGCACGCAAATATTGTTATTTACAAAATGTAAAGATTCAAGGGCTTTGACATTTGATCAATCTTTCTTACTTTTATGCACGTGATTTATTAGTAATTTTAGCATAATAAACCACTTCCCACTCTAATTAAAGTTATCTGCAGATAAAACAGATGGACACCAACAAGGACATGATTCATATGATCACTGCACACTGTCAGATATGAAACTTGGTTTTCTGGTTAAACAAGTTCTAGGTCTCCACCATTTAATTCCATGATTTTCTCAAACATAAACATAATAATATTTTTTAAGGGGAAAAAAAAGATCATGTGTTCAAATCCCAGGGAACAGAATAAAATCTCAGCAGTTTTAAGTAGAAGATGCATGTTTATAAAACCAAATGAGAAGACCGGCTACAACAGATACCGACTTTATAGGCGACTGATAACAGCTTCAACCTCCGCCGGGGTGTACAAGTGATAGGTAGGAGCCACCTTTGCAATATCCACATTATTAGGAGTTACCTGAACCCAAAACAAGTTTTCAGTAAAATATGTACTAACTAACAAATCACACGGACATATCAAGCAAATAAATCAAGAATAACTTATACTAACGACATGCAAATGGCTTGTTACATCAAATTCAACACATCATAAAGCATGACGAGAGACGAAATATCTGATCATTGTAAGCATGGCTACAACTGACCTTTTCTTCCATGACTTGCTTCAAGATGGAAAGAGCAATTGTTTCAGCTTCTTTTAGAGTCAAGTCCTGACCATAAAATGCAATCAGAATCAGCAGCTACAAAATTGAAGATTCTACAACACTAACTAAACAATACCTTGTTATATTGCTCCTGCAGAGAGCTGTCAGCACCTTCAGAGCCTGACCCTATGGCTTTTGCATTGCATTGCCAAAATGTGCCTGATGGATCCGTGTAGTATCTGCGCGTATACAAAACTCCTAAAATCTTATCCTACAATACCCCCCTACATCCTGAATTTCTTTTCTTTTACTTTATAGATTACTAACATGAAGAAATAACACAGGAAGAATATTGATACTTACAGACTGGGACCATTTTCATCATGGCCTGCAATAAGAAGAGATACCCCAAAAGGTCGAGACTGCAAAAGGTAGAAATTTAAACCTATTAATTGATGACTGTCAGGCTGAATACCATCTGAATAATCAGATTCGTATACAAATGGACCGTAAAAATACATTTGCACCATAAATTGTTAAAAAGAAACAGAAGAAATAAAACTAGTGTCATAGTGATAAGCTGAGTAGCCAACCATGGATTCTTCATCTCCTTCGCCAAATCGCAGTGCCAGGTCACACAGGGCTTGGGTAGTTGACTCAACAGTCATTGGCTCACCATAGGAAAACCTATGATTCTAAAACAAGAGAAATAAAAAATCAATATAAATGCAAAACTTATTCCTAATAAACAAATAGTGATTGATGCTAATGTCACCTGAGTTTCAACCCGTGCATGTTCAACAAGTGTGCGGGCATCAGCAATTAATCCACTCATGGCACAGCCAATGTGTTCATCAATTTCCATAATTTTCTCAACGCTACTAGGTTCCTGCAGTTAGTAATGCGTAAGTAGTTGAGTACAGGTTGCTTTCATAGCAGTAAACTAGATTGCGTGACTCTTCCAGGTAAACACCAACATAAGTTTCAACGCACAGTAATTTTCATGGTTCAAAATCACCTCATGGTTTATTAAAACTTTTTCATAATACTCAAAAAACATCAAACAAAACAGTTGAAACAAAAGGTTATATGACATTGTTTTCCAGTTTCTGAAACGTAGGAAAGAACCAGATGGTTGTGTGCTGCTTTAAACTCGGTTATAATTTAGTATTGCCCTCATGCCTCCAGATCATAGTTATCAAAGGCGCAAGGTGCAAAAGAGGCGAGGGCCCGAGAAAAAAAAAGCGCACTTAAAAAATATTTAAAGTATATTATGTATTGAAAAATAATATTATTTTTCAAATAAAATAAAGAAAAGCTATTATATAACATTTAATATCATCTAATTAGTACCAAAATGTTCAAAGTCATATACCAAAATCATCAAATACCTAGGAAATGAGCTTCAATAGGTATTGTGGAAGCTTTTATAAGCTCAACCATAATCTTGCAAATAATAATAAAGCAAAAAAATCAAAATCAATTCCTTGATATGCGCCTGAAACAGAAAGCCCAAGCCCTGCGCCTGGCCTCAAAACTGCGCCTAGGCGCCCCAGGTGAGGGCTTTTAACAACTATGCTCCAGATTCTAAACAACTAGAATACTAACCACATGTCATCAACAAATCACATGCCTAGCATAATATAGCAGCAGGCGATGTCTTAATTGGTGTGATTATTACAAATTTCAAATATAGGAAATCCATATCCACTTGAGGTTTCCTTTCAGATCAAATGAGAATAACTGCTCAGAATAGTAGCATCATCAAGCTATGTTTTCAGTGAAAAGAAAAGCAGTTGTGCAGTAGAACCCAGGTAAGTGACATATATACAAGATACTTTTTTTTAAAGGAACATGCAATTTCATAGACAAAACGAAGCATTGATCATCTTATATATACATATTTAGGGATAAAGCAAAAACAAGCCTAACAAATGAGGAGAATATAAATTGAAAATTAAGCTTGATTGACAGACTACTGAAGGGATAAACATACCAAGAGCGGGGAGGTAATACGCTTCTCAACAGCAAGAACAACACCTTCCTTGGTCTTCAACCCAATGGCTGTGGAACCCAACTGTAATCATAATCAACAAAGTCAATATAATATGATCTAATTTTATAAACAAGTAGAAAATGTTGGTTCACCTTAATGGCTTCAATGGCATATTCAACCTGAAACAAGCGGCCTTCCGGAGAGAAGGTGTTGACACCCCTATCATACTCGGTCCTACACACACACACACACTCATCCATATTCAATAGAAAAAGGACCGATTGAAGAAAACAGAAATTCAATTTTACCTGGTTAGAAACATCTTCGATTCAGATCTCTGCACACACACACATAGTCAGATTTCAATGTTTGAATTTGGACAATGAATCAAAGACGTACCTGTTGCTCGTTGATGATATGGATTTCCTCCCGATTCTGTTTCTGTTTCTGTTATTTATTCGAGCATAAACTCCTTCTTGCGAAGCAAGCCAGCAGTAGGTAAAGCAAACCGGGTCGTGTCCTAGGGTTTTATCCACCTCAAATAACTATACTACTCGGCCCGGCTAATTCTTTAAATCCCAAATATACTATCTAAAAATAACTATATTTTTTTTAATTAAATAATAATTTTTTATACCTTTATTATTATCTTTTCTCTCTCCTTCACTCAAAACCACTTTCAAAAAGTATTAAAAAATTTATACAATGTTTCCCCAAATCTATACTATATAATAAATAAATGTTTTTCATGTCACGTGTCACTTCTACATTCATTCTCATTATTTTTTTCTTGACTCTCTCTCTTATTAAATACATTTATATTTTTAATAATGATACATTTTTAAAGAAATATTAATCTATACACTGTATTAATGAATAAATCTTCTCACGAATTTTGACGAGTGTATGTTTTAACAGATTATATTGTATTTCACGAGTTTGTTCAACCCGTGTAAAACACATGTTTTAAAAAAAAATTATTAATTAATATATAATATTATATTTATTTAAACCGTGTAACACACGGGATTTTAACCTAGTATACAATATATTTATACTTTTTCTCTCTCATTCACTCATAACCACTTTAAACAGTCCCCTAAAATATAGAGAACTCAATCACAACACATATAGGGGAGGTGATGTGAATGCTCTAAGAGCTCACAAAATACAACTCTTTAAACTTCAATAATATTATGGAGAGTAAATTACAAATTACATTCTTTAAGTTTAAAGTTTATTGAAAACTGGAGTATATGTTTTTTGGTTTTAAAAATTACACAGAATATTCTTTTCGAAACATTTACACACATTGAGTTTATTTCACTAAACAGTGATATCTTTTTCTATTAAATTCAATCACATTACACATGAGGACATATTTGTCATTTTACCTAAAAAAGACTTTGTGTAATATTTATTTAAATAACAAAACATTGAATACATCTGTCTCCCCAACATTAGGGTTTTTACATCCGGCATATGTATTTGTGTTTATAGTTTTCAACAAGTCAAACCGATAACAATCAAACTTCTGGCGCATGACGTAGGGGAAAAACGACTAAACTCTCGTCGTGAGTCGCGGATGGAACAAACTGAATACCGTAAATATTGTTGTATTTTCACTTGTTTTTGTTTAGCAATCTACCGTTCTAATTTTTTTTTTTCAAATCGATTAAAAGATTAACAAAAAGACATGTACGTATACTACTACAAAGATAATATCGTAAAGGCCATCGTCTTGAAACTATAAAAAAACCACATCCCCCCTTTTACCTGTTAAAAGTTGAAAAATACTATCATCGTTTTCTTAACCCTTCTTCCGATCGAGTTGAAATTCATACGAACAACATGTGTGGGGGTGCAATCCTCTCCGAGATCATAGCCCCGGCGGCTAATCGCTCTCGCCGACTCAATGCCGATCTTCTTTGGAACACCGATTTTCTGAATAATCCTACCAATTATTTCTCAAAGCCACCACGATCTGATGCCGCCGCCGATGACGACGACTTCGAAGCCGACTTTCAGGGATTCAAGAATCCTACCAATTATTTCTCAAAGCCACCACGATCTGATGCCGCCGCCGATGACGACGACTTCGAAGCCGACTTTCAGGGATTCAAGGATCAGGTTGAAATGGATGAGGATTCCAAGCCTTTTGTTTTCTCCGCCTCCAAACACTTGCCTCCTGCTCCTGGTAATTTTTTATTTCTCCATTTAAAGTTGAGAAGCAAAGTTAGATTAAATGTAGATTTATCTTTTTAGGCTCAAGATCTGTGAAATCTGTTGAGAGATCTGGTTCGAAGAAGAGGAAGAACCAGTACAGGGGGATCCGTCAACGGCCATGGGGCAAGTGGGCTGCTGAAATACGCGATCCTAGAAAAGGGGTCCGTGTTTGGCTCGGAACTTTTAATACCGCCGAAGAAGCTGCCGTGGCTTATGATGCTGAAGCCAGAAGGATCCGTGGTCCCAAGGCTAAGGTCAACTTCACCGACAAACCAACTCCTAACCCTAACCCTAGCCCTGCCTCTGTGTTTGTTGAAGAGAAACCACAAGCTGCATCTGCTTTTTGTTTCAGTTCTGATCAGAGCAGCAATTCTTTTGATTTCCAGTATTGTGAAAAAACTCCAGAGATCTCATCTGTGCTTTCTGAGGCTACTTTTATGGAAGCTGCTAATCCTGCCAAAAAACCCAAATCCGAGTCCGGAAAGGCGGTGTCAGATTATGAAGATGATCTCTTCTTTGAGATGCCATTTCTTGAAGGTAACTGGGATGCTTTCCTCAATGGAGATGGAGGTGATGCTACTCAGGATGGTGGTAATGTGATGGATCTTTGGAGCTTTGATGATCTGATGAATGCAGCTTTTTAATTAAATCTTTTCTAGTGTGTTTGTAAATAAGGCTTTACATTGTCATCAGTAAATTTTCCGTTCGGATTGAGGATCTTTGAATTATGTAATGGTTTGTGTTTCATAACTGTACTCAACTTCATTTATATGTAATGATGATCGATTTTGAGTTCAGATATTTGATGTGCGATTATTAGATCCCCCGCCCCAAGTAAGGAATATGAGAATATATAGCAGCAGAAGCAAGAAAAACCTTTTTAAATTGCCTTCTTTTTTGCTTTGTTCTTCCCCTGGACATGAATCAAGATGTGGGAGCTCTCTGTTTCCGGTTTTCTTGCAAGAAATGCTGTTTGTTTCCCCTTGTTATCGTCATTTTGTTTTCTGGTTTTCTTTCTTTGATCATAATCTTCATATTGAAGCCTCGCAGACCGATCTTTTTATTTCATACAATGAATATAGCTTCATACAAGTTTGATGTTTCAGATTCCTCAACTCTGTTTCTCTCTTTAGTTGCTTCTGCTACACTAGTTTCACACAATCCAAACAGAGTTGGTATAAGGTATGATTTTTCAAGGCTCAAGATAGTCAACAATGGATTAGTTGTTGGAATGATCAGAATCCCAGAGTTTTATCAGCCTGCTAGAAGCCATAATGTAAGCATCCAAATTGATATTTTGTTTCAACAGCTTGACATTAGTACAATCATGTCTGGAGCCAAAACTAGCAATTTTCCCATCAAAATATTGGGTGATATTGGAGTTCACCTAAGGGTACTGCAGATCAGATTGCCAAAGATCAAGGTTGGTTTTTGTTTATTGAAATCTTGGGTTCTTTTTTATTCACTACCAACAATCTTCTTTAGTAAACGAAGTATGTATTCTTTTAGGTGGATTTGCATTGTGATGTAGCAGTTGATTGGAGATATTTAATATCTACCAACGAAATCTATAGCTTGAAAGCAGTCAAAAACCGTATTGTATGAAAAAAAGGCTTAACCTTTTATTACTTTTGCAGATCTGTTTCCTTTTAGTCATTCTTAAATTGAATATTTGCAGGCACAATTTGATGCCAACTCACAGGCTTTCTCCAAAAAGTGTTCCATAGGGTTTTACTTGTGAACAAGCAGGAATATGAGCCTTCTAGTGTTTGGTTTCTGTAATTTATTGAAGATGTTTATATTTAATTTGTTACAAAAGATTTGTCGTCATGTATATCAGCAGCCTCCTTATGAATTTGGACTAACAGGTGCAACTGTAAATTCTAATATTAACCTACTGAGAGTGAAGCTAAGCATGATCATGAGTAATTTGTTACAAAACATTTCAACTTATTTTACTTTGTTCTTTTACCCTTGTTCCATTCCTTATTGCATGTGGAACCAAGGAATAACGTGCAAACTTGCCAAAAGGCGTGTTGTGTATGGGTTATGTAAACAAGTTGTTCAAAAGGGAGGCATACAATTCCAACATGGCTGAAAATCAAAGCACTGACTCTTCTCCAGAGTTCAAGTTTGTTTGTCAAGTTCTAGATTGACATTTCTCTGGAGCTCCGACTATTGAGGCCTTCTCTCTCCGGAGCTCATACTCCAAATGACTCATGTCCTAGATCACTAGTTCAGTATGAGGACTTGTGCAAATCATGACACTAATCCAGAACCATCATCTTATCAGAGCACAAACACCGGTATGTATGACCACGACAAAACAGTAAGAATATCGTGTTGTAGGCACGATGTGTCTCAATGTTGACATTACGTGCCAAGTACACAAGGGAAATGTTGTGTCATACATAATCCATAACTAGGACTAATAGTCGACAGTTACTAACAAGCTACCACATTCAAATGTCTTGAATGCACACGACACGATGGTGTATGATGGAATGCTATCTTCCTTGAACTATCTATTCACTTCTACTTATTTTCACGCTAAACTGTAGTCATGGGGAGAAATCCTCTCTTACTATGGCAAGACGACGGTGGGCTACACGTGCGTATTCATTCCAGACTTTCCCACCAAGCTTAAAGCTGCTTAAAGAGTGAGACGAGCCGAGCTAAACCAACTTTAGATTTGACTTGGGCTCAAAATTAAACCAGCTAGTCTGAATTCAAACTCTTAACATGCTGAAATTTGAGTTCGAAACACATCTTGGGTTGTGGTGTCACATTTATGATCGGGTACAGGTTGTGCACTAACTACGATTTTGAAAAATAATAAATAGAATCAGTTGGGTTGGTTAGGTCGGCTAGACAAGCCAAATGACCAAAACGGTTCAGTTTGACACGACATGTTATAGGTTGGAAAGATTTTTTAAGTAAAAATAAATAAATAAGAAATATTTTGGGACTACTTAAGTTAACACGACATGTAATAGGTGCAAAATCATTAGAAGATCATTTTTAAGCATAAACAATTAACAATGTGTCAATGAGTCCTAAATCAATTGGTTTAGGAGAATGCATCCTTATGACCTTTCGATGTGAAGGTCATTGGTTCGAGTCACCAGCGCTGTCTGTGTTCGCGGACGTGAGTGACTTTTCGTCATTGAGTTTACCCGGTTGACCCGTTAAAAAAAAAACAATTAACAATGTAGCAAACCTTTGACCGACTTATTAACGTTTAAGAAGAACCCTACTTCCTTTCCTTTCCTTTCCGTGGAATCATAGTAAGGGTGGTTCGGGCCGTCGTGCTTCCGTTAAGATTCAACAGACCTGCTGCACATCTTTGCTGCGATCACAAAGGTACCGTTTCTCCAATTCCCTTTTCGAAATCACATTGCCTGTTGTATCATCGAAATAATAAGAAAACCTAATCAGCTCGTCGTTTTCCCTTCCATTAATATGATTTCCTGGTTAATTTTCTATTTCAGTTCAGTTTTAAGGGTTTTTGATTTCTCTATAAAAAATCCCAATCTTGATTTGTCTGCCCCCCAAGTGTTTGTTTATTTGCGTGTCTTCAATTGAGATGATGTATCCAAGTGTAATGTTATCTGTTCATTCTTCAGATAGCGCGACTTGTTATTATGTTCATTTCTAAAATTTCGAGACTTGGAGCTCAGACGTTCAAGGGCTTATCAAAAGGTTTGCTCTTTTTTAATACTCTATGAATTTTCATTATAAACTCTTGCCTTAATATGTTTTCTTGGAATAAACTGTGTTCTGATTTAAGGTGGTTTTGTATACTAATATTTCTTTTACATAATCTTTGGCTTTCTTAGTGTCAAACCCTCTTTTGTGGGACGGTTTTACATTCCATCCTTGTCATAAGTATTAACTTCGTTATCCTGAAGATTAGCCTGGATGTTGACATAACCCTTGCACTAGAGTTAACTGTTTGCATCTTTGTTTGAGGCCAAACGCTGCCATACTGTAATTGGTCTGGATCATATCAT
Organism: Smallanthus sonchifolius; assembly: GCA_023525975.1. Lineage (NCBI taxonomy): Eukaryota > Viridiplantae > Streptophyta > Magnoliopsida > Asterales > Asteraceae > Smallanthus > Smallanthus sonchifolius. Next base: position 3,179,999 of record JAKNSE010000034.1, on the reverse strand, counting down.
TTACTGTTGTTTGATAAAGTTGAGCTTCACATCTTTCTCTTACGTGTTTGAAATGAGCTTTGCCAGATTATTTTTTCATATATTTAGGTGTTTGATGACTAAAGTGTTATCAATTCATCGATGATGTTTTCACTGTTTCTGATTCCTTTTATTTGTCAAATTGCAGCCCCACTAACAATTGGACCAAAAAGGTTGTTTTCTCCTATACTTCAGAATGACTATTTGGAGCCCTCGGTTAGTTTGCGATCACTTTATTCATGAAGCTTATGTGCATTTTTTGTTTCAGATGGAGTGAATCACTTCATGATTGGAAATAATACGACAAACTAATTTTTGTTCAACACTTAACCTGTGCAAGATGTCAGGAGACCTCATATTTGTGGAAATGGAGGGTTAAATGCATTTAGTAACTGTCTTTGACCACCAATCTAGACCAAAATCAAACACAACATTAACCAGTTATAACTTACTATATATAGTCTTTATATAATGAAATTGGCTGCTAAGTTCATTAACAATTGTGTTTGGTGGTTGCAGTTGGGCTTTTTAGCTGAAATTTCTAACTAATTTATGAAACTATTGCCAATAAAATTATAGTTCTGATGAAAAATAGCCTGACCTTATCTTTTGGTTTACTTGCCGTTTGCTTCTTGTTGTGACAACTTTAAAATTTCCCTCTCTATTATAATATCATATTCATAATTTTTTTTCAGAGCTGTAAATTATTCTCCACTACAGCCTCCGGAAGTTCACAAGAAAATGAAGAAAACCCAAAGTGAGTATATAGGTTCTCTCAAGAACCCTGATCATATGTATCTTAATTTTCTTTTCCTATTGCGTTTAGTAAGTACTATTCGGGACACATGAGAGTCAGATTAGAGAATACATGTCCATTGGTTTATGAGCATCTAGTTGCAATCGGTCTGCAGGATCTCTGTGACCTTCTTTGACAAAGATGGAGAGCAAGAAATTAAAGTTCCCGTTGGAATGTCAATGTTAGAAGCTGCCCACGAGAATGATATAGAGCTTGAAGGTTGCTTCACTTATGCACCTAAACTTAATTTAGCAACTCCTATAGTCCTATTTGATTCACAGTTTTGTGGTTTAACAATTGAAATTTGATTACAGGAGCTTGTGAAGGGTCACTTGCTTGTTCCACGTGTCATGTGATTGTCATGGTATGCTGTTATGTTCTTTGGTTAACACCATAAAAACAACGTACTTTCTCATTTTGCATGAAAAAAATTCCTCAACTGGGTTCCACATATTATAGTCCTTGAACTTGTTAGATTTATACAAGTGGAAATTTCATACATATATATATACCCTTATAAACCTCCTTAATATCATATATACCCAACTAAACTTCAAAATATCTAATATACCCTTTTTTAATAATGAAAATATCATATTTACCCATTTTAATATATTTTATTAAAAATATGACCATTTTTTCCTTGTTCCCTCAAAACTTTTAACATTTTATATTTACATTTTTTCAGATTGACATCAAAATTTTATTTTTATCCATCTATAATAGTAATGTTATAAATGATAACCCACTCTATGGTGGACCCTTTCATGGATATTTTTCCCAGGTAAATAATATACATCAAAAATCCAAACTTCATGTTAACATCAAACTCAAATTAATAATCCACGATCCGTTTTTCTGTTTCTGTTTGCCGGATTTGAAGGGGATGATCTTCACAGCATTGTGAAGATGGGTTTTGGGAAAATGGTGATCAGATGTCGGAGATGAAACTGTAATTTGATCACCGGCGAAACACTGCCGCTAGTGGATCGATACAAAAAGAGAGTATTTTAGCGAGTGAGTAAAAGAGAGGACAGATTAATGGAAGAATCACTTCTTTGACGATCATCGTGAAGCAGAAGTTCAATACTATAACACACAGATTAGTCTTGCTTTTCCCTGGGATTGATGGTTTTGTGACAAAACATGAGCTTGCTGAATGGAACCTTGAGCAATTGCAGGGAGAAATTGAAGCAATCACACAGGGAAGACCTAGGAAAAATTAATTTGGGTTTGGAAGAAAGTGAGAAATAGTGCTTAATGAAAAGTTATCAAGGGTAAAATTCTCTTAAATTAAAAAAAAAGTATGTTTGATATTTTGAAGTTTGGTTGGGTATATATGATATTAAGGAGGTTTAGAGGGGGTATATATGAAATTCTCCCTTCATATAAACATGTGAAATTAATGGTTACTTGCATAGTAGCACGTACATGCACTCCACGTGTATGTGGTGACTATGCAAGCAGCATTTACCATTAATTTTGCAGGCTTATATATATCTAACAAGTAATAAGTCAAGATTCCGTTGAGTAATATCTTCATGCAAAATGAGAAAGTATGTTAGTTTTTTTTAGGGGTATTAACCCTTGTTTAAGACTGCGGTTAATTTGTTTTCATTTTACACATGTATGATTGGCATTGGTCAGGATGTGGAACAGTATAATAAGCTGGAAGACCCTACAGATGAAGAGAATGATATGCTAGATCTTGCTTTTGGGCTGAGTGAAACGTAAACGTTTACATGTTTTCTTTTGCAATTATATCTTTTGTTGATGCTAATTAAGGTGTGTGTTATGTTGTGCAGGTCTCGCCTTGGTTGTCAAGTAATTGCAAAACCTGAACTTGATGGCCTTCGTCTTGCCCTTCCTGCTGCTACTAGAAATTTTGCTGTAGATGGATACAAACCAAAACCACACTGACCATATTTATTTTAGATCAAAACTAGACAACCATTTTGTAGTATTTGCGTTGGAGTCTATGCTTAATAACAGTTAATCTTGCAAATAATTAATGCCTTGGGTTTTACAGTTTTGAAGCTTACTTGATTTAAGATGTGTATCATGTGTGGATTAGATTTTTACTCAACACTTGGTGGTTATTGATATTAAATATATTGTGGCTTGGTATGGTCATATTAGAGTCGATTCTTAGAAAATCTCTAATCAAACCTTTTCGATCTTTTTGTCTTGGTCCCAATTCAACACTAAGCTGTCGGTAGAATTTACTTTAGGTAGTTATTTGGATATGGAGTGTGCATAAAGTTATTTAATTATATTTTTTGAAATTTATTTGTTTGTTATACAACCTTATATGTACCAACTGCTTGTTACATCAGGAAAGAAGCTGTTCAGGGCCATGAAATATGAATTATACATCAACTAGTTTATGATTTATCACAAAAAGAAAAGAAATACAAGAACCCTCAATATGCATGAGATATTATAGTTCTTAATAATTTCTTGTTTTCATTTTGTTACAATTGATCGAAACTATGTGTGAAGGGAGCATTATCAAAACTACCTCTCTCTCTCTCTATATATAGTTATGTAAAAACAAGAGGAAACCAATAACATAATTTATAAATTATTTTTTCTTTTAGTTGTCAAAAGTGTATTTAAGTATCTATTACATATATGTTGAACATAAATACGAGAATGAGGAGTTTTACGTATACGTAACACAATGTGGTGTTCATATACGTAACACTAAGTGTTATGTAAGATCTATATACATATGTGTGTGTATATAGGATATATATTAAATAATTTATAAATTATGCTATTGGTTTCTCTAGTATAACTATATGGTTTTCTAGAACAAATAAAGAGCGCACACATGTTTTGAGTTAGAAAGCCTATTTTGACCCGTTAACTGGCCTTTGTTGACCCAAACAATGAAAATGATGGGTTAAGAGGCTGCCAAATTTGATCAATGTCTTTTCTTTGTAGCAGTAACACAGACATGTTGTATGCATTTTTCTCATGCATGAGGTTCATGTTTTGTTTATCAGCTAATTCTTTGGACTCATCCCTGGAAAACACAAGTGTGTGTTTGTTTTCTTGGCTTTGAGTAGCAACAAATAGAGGTGCTCAAAAGGACCGGTTCCGAATCCGATCCGATGGATTATCCGAAACCGGATCCGGCTAGAACCGGATTTTTTGGAACCGGTCCGGATTTTTTCAGAACTGGCGGATCCAGAACCGGTTTAGGAGTTTTTGACGGACCGGATAAAAATCGGACATTTTGGAACCGGTTTTTTTCGGACAATTTGGAACCGGTTCTAGCCGTTAGGGGGTTAAAAAACCGGCTATATAGCCGTTATATGGTCTTTTTTGAATTTTTTTTGGTTGTTTGAGGCTAGAAACTAGGTATAAATAGGTATTGGGGGTATGGGTTAGTTCACCACAACATCCTAGCTCTCAAAAAGGCTCTCAAAACGCAAAAAAAACGCTCCCATGGCTTCCGCAAGCACTCAAAATTCGGTTGGTGGTTCTACTAGCGAAGCCATGGTGGTGAGAGTACTTCCTTGCTCCCGAAACCAAGAGATATGAGCTTATTTCGATTTATGCGAAATGTCGAACGGTTCGCAAAAGGCTCGTTGCAAACGTTGTGGTAAAATTCTGGGTGATGCGGGAAATAGCACTTTGAGGAAACATATTGGTAGTCACGCAAAACACACTAAAGGTGAAGATCAAACTCAAATTGGTAGGGATGGAGGAGTTTGGCAATACAATGTCGAGAGGGTTCGTGAAAGAATGACACATTTCGTCATTTAAGAAGGGTTGCCTTTTGATCACTTTGATAACCCGCGCTTGACGAGTATGATACAAGAGACGCTTCAACCGAGCTACACCAATGTAAGTCGTTCTACTTTGAAAAGAGATTGTTTAAAAATATGGAAAAGAGCTAAAAAAGAATTAATCTTAGGTTTTGAAAATTTAAATACCGGCATTAACTTAACCACGGATGTTTGGTCCGCACCACATGGTTTACCCGAATCGTGCCTTTGCGTTACCGCACATTGGGTTCAACCCGAGTCGTGGCAAATGATGAAGCGTACGATTGCGTTTGATTATTTTGGATATCCACATACCGGTGAAAACTTATTTTATATTTTAGACTCGGTAATTCAAACTTATAAAATTCAACCAAAAATATTTTCAATATCTTTTGATAACGCTTCAAATAACACAAACGCGGTGGAAAAATTAAAAATAAAATATGAACCGCGTTGTAACGGTGTTTTCTTTCATAGTCGATGTGTTGCACACATCATTAACTTGGTTGTGCAAGACGGTCTAAACGTCCAAGAAATAAGAGACGTGAAAGAAAATTTTAAAGTGATGTTACGAGAAGTTTTTAGCACAAGCAAAAAAAGATATATGAACTATAGAAACTTGTGCCAACAAACGGATTCCATCTTTTTAGGTCCGAATTGGGATGTACCTACTAGATGGAACTCGACATGGAAAATGTTTGAATCGACTTTAAGGCAAAGAGTTACTTTAAAACAATTCCATGATGAACTTGCCCAAAAGAAACGTTGTTTCAAAAAATTTGATAATATAAGTTGGGATACGATCGAGAAACTAACTAATTTGCTTGAGGTTTTTAAAAACGCAACTACATGTTTATCGGGAGTTTATTATCCCACGTCTTGGCTAGTACTTCAACAATTATATTTAATATGTAATAAATTAAAAGAGTTTGAATATCACGGCCCTATTTTTACAACAATGGTAATATCTATGAAAGATAAATTTAAAAATATTTTAAGGAAATGCCGGCCGTCGTTACATGTTCGGCCGCCTTAAACCCAACGATTAATGTAACCGGTGTTGAAACATTAATTGGATCAATATCGGACAATTTAAATATGCACGAGGAAGACCCAAATTTTGAATCAAAGGCAATAAGGGATTTCTTCGGCTTTTAATAATATGTTTGATTATTATTTACGCAAATATGGTGGAAGTGGTGATCCATCAAATATACGTGAATCAATGGCTTCGGGTTCAAGTTCTAGTAGTTCAAGGAACCCGATGCTAAATTTACTTAATACTTTAAGAAACGAAAATACTAAACAAGCTCGTGGAAGCACACCAAGTAGCGAGCTTGGGAGATATCAAGCTACCGATTTTATTTTAACTCTAAGATCCGAAGAGTTTGAAAACTTTGATATCTTGAGTTGGTGGCAAGGAAGGGAAACCCAATATCCCGTTCTAGCCGCGATGGCCTGTGACCTACTAACCGTCCAAGCTTCTACGGTAGCTTCGGAATCTGCTTTTTCTCTTAGTGGCAGGGTTTTGTCTATTCGAAGAACGAGGCTTATATTGGAATCTATGGAGATATGTATTTGCTTGAAGGCCCATTTGGATGCCGCCGAACGTGTACAACATGTTGCAAAACTAGAAGGCGAGCTTGACATTGAACAAGAAATACACGAGTTCGAAGTAGAACAAGGTGCGGCGATTCCACTTTCGGACGAAGAACAAGCTTATGATGAAGCCCAACGTATCTCAGGCGAAGAAGATTGAAAACCGAAGTTTCGAAGACTAAGACGAGTAGACGACGAATAACGAGTCACAATAAATAATATATATTTTGTGATTCCATTATGTTTTTTGTAATTTTTTTGTACGAACTATTTTTAGTTCACTTCAAAAAAGTATAAAAAATAAATAAAACATGTATTTTATAGTATATCTTTGTTAATTTTTTTAAATATAATTTTTTTTTTAAATCCGGTGGAACCTGTTTTTTTTGTCCAGTCCGGTTCCTAATATCCGGTCCGGTCCCAATAGGTTCCACCTCTCCACTCCCAAAACCGGATCCTATCCGGAACCGGTTCCCTCGTGTCCGGTCGTTGACGGATCCGGTCCGGATCCGAAAAAAATCCGGTTTGTGCACCTCTAGCAACAAAGTGTGCTCAGAAAGTGATATACATATATATAGGCATTTTGATTAGATATATGATTAGAACCTAAAATAATTAGTTATGAATACATCATGACTTTAAGGGCCTACCCAGTGCTTGACTTAGCTCCTGCGTTTGTGCAGTGTGGGCCCGGATTGCTTCGCGATCTGATGAACGCAACCTTACACGGCTCGAACCCATGACCTCAAGGTCACAAAACAGCAACCTTACCAGTTGCTCCAAGGCCCACCCTCTAAATACTATTGTTACAGTTTTACTTGATTTAAAGATGTTATATATTGTAAAAGGATCTGCCTGTCACCAAATTTCTAACAGCAGAGAGAGGCTGCAATTGTTCTTGGAGTTGGTTTCTGGACTAGGCACAAGTGATGTTGATTACAATCACAGAGAGAATTTATGTATATATATCTTAGATGTCAAAATGTAGTTCAAGTTTAATTAGAAATTTACTTTTTTTTTTAAAAGTAGTGCATTTCAGCATGATTGCTTCTGTTAGGACACAATGCATAGTTGAACAGATTTAAGAAACTTATAGTAATTTTTTTCAACATCTGAGCTCAAATCAAGGGTAATGATATTATAGTGTCTCATGCATAAAAAGTAGTATATCTACACAAGATAGAAAGGACCATTGTTTGCTGTAGTATTCAAATTACTGATCCTTGTAAGGGGCGAATAAGATGGTTGAATTGTGTCCTCCAAAGCCAAAAGAGTTTGATAGTGCCACCTTTATATTCAATTTTTCCTTTTTTGCACCAACCAGCACATTTTTATCCTAATTAAACAACACTTTTATTTCATTAAAGATTCAAAAACATATTCAATGTAGAAAGAAAGGAGGTGAATACATACCACGCCGACATCTGGAGTTTCAAGATTGATATTTGGATGAAGCCATCCCGTTTGTATAGCCTACATAATGGTGTATATCGTTATTGAATTCGATCCTCCTTATATTTAACTTGTGAATGCTGAACTTAAAATACCATTTACCTTAACAGTAGCTACTGCTTCAACAGCACCAGCAGCCCCAAGCAAGTGACCTACCATGGATTTCGTGGAGTTTATCTTCAACTACACAAAATAAGTCATTCAACCACAATTAACCCATTGAAGTTTGGGATTGCTTATTAAATCTGATCATCTGTTTATTATGTTCTACACAGTAATAAGCTGATTTACTCAACTTTACCTCAGAATTGTCTCCAAAACAGCGAATGATAGCTTCATATTCACTTAGATCACCAGACTGTGTAGATGTAGCATGTGCATTTATGTAATTTACATCTTCTCTAGCAACCCCAGATTGAGCCAAAGCCTTTTCTATGCATAGAACTATTCCTGTCCCTAATTACAGTAACCAAAACAACTCAATTATATGCAAATTCCAGGAAATGAGAAAAAAAAAACACGGGAAACAAGAAAACCTATTCAAATAAGTCTTTACCAGAATTTTTTTTCTTGAAAAATGAAAAAAAAAAAAGTTTTCTACTATACAACTGCAATTTGGAGACATCTCAACATTGCTTTCCAGAATTTTCCTTTAAAAAATTTGGTCTGTGTTTTTCAAAGTTTTCCAATCTTTTCTAGCCCACCATTGCATCCGTCTACCACCATGCTTGATTACTATTTTTCTTTTCTGATCGTATCTTAAAAATGTTTTCCAAATATTCAGTGGTATTTTAAAAATAGAAAATTGTTCTAGAAAGCTAGAGACAAGTGAAGAAACTTTTGTGCAGCTAAAGATGCTCTAAACTTACCATCAGGATGAGGCTCAGTCATGTGATATGCATCACAAGTGAAACTTCCCCCCATGAATTCTGCATAAATCTTTGCACCTCTTGCCTGCCAACCAGTTTTTCATTCGAGTTGCAAAATCATCAAGGACAATCAATAAATAAACAAATAAATATGTGATATACCTTAGCATGTTCTAACTCTTCTAGAAGGAGAACGCCAGCACCTTCTCCCATTACAAATCCATCACGACTCTGCTCCACCAAAATAACATTAAAAAATTAGAAGATGTTTATTTGAAAGAACTGTGATAATTTAAATCATACCACATCCCAAGGGCGTGACGCTTTGGTTGGATCATCATTCTTTTGTGAAAGACTATTGCAAGCAACAAACCCTCCAAGTCCTACCAAATAAATAATCATTTTAAGATGATAATTCATGAAGAATGGATAAATAGTTCCGTTTACTTAAACACAAACAGCAAAATGTACTATTTCATGTTTTATAGACGTTTGAAACATGCTTTTAACCATTTAATCAAAATTGTTACCATTTCTTATAAAAAAATATGCAATCTAGTAATTGTTTGGAACATACGAACCATTTTTTAATAATTTCCTGCAACAAATTGCATACTTTGGAAAAAAATGGGACAAATGTTGCATTAAATGGTAAAAAGAAGTATGTTCTAAATATCTGGTGAAAAACGATAGTACTTTGAATTGTCATGCAATTTGCCCTTTATTTTCAATTAATACCTATAGGGATGATGGCTGAATCAGAACCACCAGAAAGCATCATATCCTGCAAGTTTTCACCTGTTTAGTCGAAACCAAGAGTCTGCAGGTGAATTATAGAGAATGAGGCAAGTGAAAAATGATGCTTACAGTTTCACCTCTGATAATATGATTAGCTGCATTTAGTATACAATAATTACTTGTAGCACAAGCTGTAGAAATCGAATAATTTGGTCCCATCCAACCCTACATATCACCAAGCATAAGTCCACTAAATTTCATAAAATAATTTGCAACAAACTGATTAATTACCAAATCCATTGCAAGCATTGCAGAGCCCATATTTGTCGTTGCAAACGGGACACAAAACGGATTCATCTTTCTGTACGAAACCCTCAATGCTTCAATTGCATCTTGAAATACCTGTTTAAACAGTATAACACTCAAAACTGTTGATAAAATTGTATTAGAAAGCTTAAACTAACCTTCATGCCACCAAGTGCAGATCCAATTATGACACCACATTTTGTTACGTCTAACTCTTTCATGACATCTTTTGTAACACCGCCATCTTCCAACGCCTTCTTGCCAGCAGTTAGCAAGTAAAGCATAAACTTGTCCACCCGTTTTGAAAGTTTCGGTGCTATCCATCCATCAGCTGAGAATGACTTAATTTCCCCTGCAATTTTCTGAAACCAACTCGAATTAGACCTACCATTTTTGGGATTGATCATTAAAACTGTTGGAAATAAGCAACTTGAAACAACAGAGTATGTATGAGTATAGTTACAGTAGGAAAGTGTTGGCAGTCGAAAGACTCGATTTCACTGATGCCACTAACACCTTCCAGTAGATTCTCATAGAAGACATCTACAACATCACCAACCGGTGATACGACACCGAGCCCGGTCACTACAACTCTTCGTTTCTTGGTGATTGGTTTCTTCCTTGTTGTTGCTTCTTTTGCAGGCTGCACAGCAATTGCCATGGCTTTGCCTAAACAATCCATCATCATTAGAACAACAACAAGGGTTTGCTTTGCATATCAAAAAATTATCATAATTGGGAGTACCTGTTTGTTTGTGAATGCGATTGATACTTTGAAAACCAAAAATAGAGGACAAGGGTTTGGATTTATAATACTCCTCACAGGGCTCCAATAGGTTCATAATACCCGACCCGTATAACGACGACATCAATCCACCGCTGCCGGAGTTTGCCGCTAATTTCCTTCTGGCGGAACGGCTGAGCCTTTTGGATGCCGCCGCCGCCGCTGGTTTGAGACGGTGGAGGTTGTTATCGGCGGAAACGGAGATGCAGGCAGCCACTAGCCATGTGCAGAGCGGCGATGCAACCACCATTGAAGCAAAGGTGATGATGATCGGCTGACAAATTAAATAATTTGAGTGTTAATTTGGTATGAATTTATGAAACGGGTGGCTGCTAAGCTAAGCTTGATAATGTGATGGAGACATCGTCCACATAAAAGATACACCTGAAATTTGCAAAACAAAATCCATTCCCAGAAAAGAAAACTAATAATCAATTAAACTAATTTAATTTAATGGTTAAAGAGAAAGACCCAAACCAGATATTCTGAGTATCAACTATCAAATGCCCAAATTGCTTCATTCTATATTTTTATTATTATTAGTCTTAAACGAACAACTGTTTGTCTTTTTCACAAACTTCAATTACCCAAGACTAATTCACGTTTAATTTTATTTATAAACACTCCACTTCAACCACCGCATGTCTTTGATAATAACTAGAAAACTAGCTACGCGTCTTAAACGATTGAGACGGTAACATTAACATGACTAAACACAAAAACAAACGTATGAAGTTACGGCGACACAGTTGTGGAAATCGAAACATAGATAAAAGACAGTTATATAACGGAACCGATATTTTCCGGACTGTGTTGGTCTCATTCTTCACGGTACCATCGCAGTACCGTTAGTCGATATAACTCGTGACACATAAAAAATACCCTACATTGAATACAACTCCGTTTTTAACGAAATTTATACTGGGGCGTCAAGAAAAAAATTAATTAACATATTATTTTCGATTTCTTAAAAGTGAAGGTGTATATTATCATTTCTTAAAAGTGGAGTTGCAAGTGGTCGATGACACATAAGTATTAGTGTAATATAATACATACATACATATTATTATATCTAATAAATCAAAATAAAACTATGTCCTCGATCGTTAAATATTTAACATTTTATTTTGTCATATGTCGTTACCCTTATTAACTTCATTTTTAAGTGCAACATTCAAAATATAAGTTGTATGTCTTTTTTTTCAAAATATATGGGAGTTGCAAAGCTATTATTCGGCCTTAGAATATGCCAGCCTATGTATGTGGGGGAAGCTGTTTCAATTTTTGACAAGGGCCTCCGGGGTGCGATCGAGGATATCGTGGTTTGTGGTGGGGCTTTTTTTGGGGATTTTCAATGGAGGTTGGCATCACTTCCAACCCGTTTCGGGGGTTTGGGTTTATGTGCGGCTCATGATGTATCTACTTATGCATTTGTGGCCTCGAGGACACAATCTTGGAGTTTACAGGACCACATTCTTCGGGGTTGTGATATTGATGGGTCAGACTCTGATTATGGGTGTGCGATGGATCACTTGCGCATGTCCCTTCCTGATTTCGATCTTAGCGGTTTCTCTAATAAGGACACCGCCCCCCCTAAAGCCCAACATGCTTTGGCGAATGCCTTATTTAGCAGAATCGTCTAGAATTTGGGAGTAAAGTTTGATTTATCACCTCGCCAAAAAGCGGTGTTCGAATGTCTCCGGGCTCCTCGGGCTCAAGATTTTCTAACAGTTATCCCTATTGAAGGACTAGGTCAGCATATGTCGGCTGTGGAGTACCGGGCTATCCTCAAGTATCGGCTAATGATCCCCTTGTTTCCGACTGATGAGCCCTGCCCAGTTTGTCGCAAGGCTTGTTTGGATTCTTTTGGCGAGCATGCGGTCCATTACAAAAGAGTTACCCGGGTTTAAATACAGACATGATTTGGTTAGGGATGTTCTTTGTGATGTTCTCAAACAGGCAGGAATTTCTGCTAAAAAAGAGGCTCCCGTGAACTTTCTGACAGATCCGCTTGAAGGGAGGTCTACTCTACGGCCGGCTGATATTCTTGTGTTTGGTTGGGCAGGGGGGAAACACGCTTGTGTGGACCTTACAGGAGTGTCCCCTCTTGTGAGGCTTAGGGACAATGGGGTTGTGGCGGGTCATGCTGCTTTAAAGGCGGAATCAAGCAAAGTTGTTAAAAACGAGAAAGCTTGTTTAGAGAACCAACACGTTTTTATCCCTTTTGCTTTTGATACTTTTGGGTTCCTAGCACCGGAGGCAGTGGAATTCCTAAACAGGGTTCAACGAGTCGTGCATAGTAATATTTCGGCCCCTAAGACCCAAAACTTTGTTTTTAGTAGGATCGGTTTTGCTATTCAAAAGGGGGTTGCAGCGCAACTTGTTTCCCGTTTACCTGCCACTTTATTGTAATCGTCCTATTTTAATTAAAAATGTATGTTAATGGTGAAAAAAAAATCAATGTTTTAGAACCGCATCAAACAACAAAATGACTATCTTACTGGTCCACTGACTAGACTAGTTAGATTGGTTTTGATAGGAGATGCAAAATACCGAATGATATATGCAAAATGGAAAAGATTTTTGGGAAGGAGAATAACATCTTTTCATTCGGAACAACTTAAAGACCATATCAGTGAACAAAATCCTGGTCGGTCCTAAAACAAATTAAAAATTCACCACCCAAGTCGTTCCATACTTTCACCCAATATCAGTTGCTTAATTTTCTAATAAATACTTTAGAGACACGACAATACCTTGTTGGATCTTGATTTAAATTTATCTTTTCTAACAGTTCATTTCACATATAATTTGATTTTTCTTAAATAACATGCATATTTAACTTAAAAAAAATATCCAAACACAGTTTTTTAGACATTCTGGCATAAATTTTATTAAAAATTAGAAAAAAAATATTCTTATTGTAAAATAAATAATGACCATTTTACAAAATAAATAAAATATTTTATTTTTTATTTTTTATATTTAAAATAAATAAATTATTTGTTTGAAATAAAATAATTATTTTTTATATTTCTAATAATTAATAAAAAATAATCATATATTGTATTTATTTAATAAAAAGTTGGTTTTGGTTGGGATGGTAATGAGTGTGAAAAATTGAGTTCAATCGAGTTGTATAGAAACTATAGAGAAAAGAGAAATTGGTTTTCGATGAATAGTTGGTTTAAGAATGGTAGTAGTCTAATGGATAATGTGTCCATTTGCACAAAAGGAAATTTGGTTTTCTATATACATTTTCTCTTTTTGGCCGTTTGTTTTTCTTGGTGTGAATATTTTCTCAGTAAAACCCAAGACAAAGTTTGTATTTTTTGGTTGAGCTAAAACTTCTGATATGAGCCAAAAACATTTTATTATAAGAAGGAGGTGTTTTTTTTAACAAATTTATCTCAAATTTTGGCTCACAATATTGTAAGTTTTAAGATAAAAGAATTTATCAAAACTTATATGGCTAACTAAATTTGAAACGCATCTAGACCGGGTACATCTAATAGTTGGTCCAAACACACAAACACATGGTTCTTAAACTCAAGGGAAGATATGTTCAAACATTACAAAATTCATAACCAAATAAAACTTGCATAATCATTGTTCAAATATTGTTAGTCTATACAAATGTTAGTCTTCATAGTCGAGTAACCCATCAATCCATGTTATCTCAGCTCTCGCAACTTCTTTCTACTATCAATTGCTAACCTGATGTGCATATGAAAAGTTAGATATACTGAGTAAGTTTTATTTTTACTTTCATAGTTATAAACTTTAACCTGTCATTAAATATATTTCTTTATATACTTAAGCTTTATTTGTGTAATCGCGTAACAAAACTTTACATTTGCTTGGACCTGGTCCAAGTATACTTTCAAAACTTCCACTTTCCTTTCCTTTCTATAACTTCATAGTTTATAAAGTTCTTTAGTTATTAGTATCATTTATACTATCATCATTACAACTTGCACTAGTGCAAGACTATCAAAACATATCCAAGCCTTTGCCTTATATAAAGCTCTTTTATGCTTGCACAAAGCAAGACTCCTTTCAGCTTATATAAACAAGATTCCTTTCTACTATTAGTGCTCGCATAAATGCAAGGCTCCTTTCGACTTGTGTAAGACAAGACTTCTCTCGGGTGCTTGCAAGGCTACTTTCAGTGCTTGTAACAAGACTCCTTTCCACAATCAATCACTATTAATAACTTTACCTTTACAACATCAATCACATAACATTCACATTCACATAAGCAATCCGTTCAAATAGCATATATCATCACATAAATTCATATCACGACATATATCAGACTATCACTATCAATCGGTAATATAATACTGCTTTTATTATAAGTTTATTATTTATCTTTCCATCATCACTTTCATAAAATATTTGTTTATTTAAAATTATATCTCTCTCTTTCTTTACCTTTCATTTAACAAATGTGTTTTCTTTCTAAATATACACACCAGTTTAAAAACTTAAAAATGGCCAATATTTACTCATATGATTCTATGTAACTTTCTTAAACGGTTGCCTGGAGTACTATACTATCTGCATGAAAACTAACACGTGAAAATCTATAAATATTGCTATTGTCACTGACAATATCATTAGTACCGTCGCCAGACTTAGTGTCGCCATAACTTTTGTTATGACTTTCGTCAACCGTTATTATTGCCAATAATTATTGTCGTCCATCATGGTTTCTCCCCGTACTGTCGCCAGAAGAATGCCATACAATCCACCATGTTTTTTATCCAAAATTATATTTTTTACGTCAAAATCCTTCGTTCAACTTCCATTAAATCTATGGTTTTTAAGCCATTTTATACGTAAAAGTCATAACTTTTAGGATTAAACCCTAGTTTACCCGTTTTAACCCATTTCAAAGAAACAAGAGGTTAGGGTCGGTTCTTACATTGAAATTTGCAGAATCCCGTGTTTCAGTCTCCACAAACTAGGATCAGGATGGAGTAAGGTGGAAGGCTTGAATGGCGTTTTTTTACTTTCTCTCTCTATATCTCTCTCCTTTCTCTCTCTATAACTTTTGGTGGGGAAGATGGTGAATGAGGGATGATGGGCGTGGTGGCTAGGGTTTAAAGCTCCACCTGTCTTCCATATTTTTACCTCTTTAGCACCTTATCTTTATTTCTTTCGTTTCCAATCCACAAAATAAAGTGTCAGGTTTGTCTAGGTTGTTACAACTAAATTGATGCGCAAGTATGTATGTAATTTTAAAGGAGAAAAATGTATTACAAGCATTCGAATAATGAAGTTCGAGAAAGAGTTTTTGAAGTCACTAGTTCATCTTTATATCAGGTAGTGATGCTACCACCGATCCGACCGTTAAGTGTTCAGTGTGGATACATATTGAGAGAAACAATCAAATCTTTGTCATCCACTTCATTAACTCATCTAAAGCACGCATCAAAGGTTGTAATTCTTTAACACACCATGTGTTCTTTTGGTTTCATAAATTCTTTACAAATGAATCAATAGGATGTTTTAAATGTATTTAAATATGTTGTATGCTTTATCGCTTCCATAAAACCCATATACAAATCCAACAAATAATCGATTTTACAAATATAATATTTTTAAGAGCGTATATGTTAAGCACCCTATATATGAGAGCCATCCATATGAATCACTTTTTAATCGTTTAGTAGTTATCTTACTCTCACAATTCATTGATAATTTGAATATGAAACTTTCTTCTAATAGAAAAAAAAAACATATGTTGAACATATTTCTTTGTTTATTTGTTGATGTATTTTTAAATTCAAACATAAAATTAATCTTGTTTTGAGATTAACAAGTTCAAGGCAATGGTTTACAACCATAGTATGAAAAACTAAAATAAGCATGTTACTCAGATTTTTATTTGTATTAAGTCAATCATTATTCACGAAGTTAGTTATTCTATGTTCTAATAATTTAAGTGGTTTATTTTTTAACATGTTTACTAAAGTTTTAATAGTTTTGTCGAAATAAAAAACAAAATGTTTATTTAAGTCTAGAGAGACAATACATTCGTGAACTTGGTCCGAAAAGAGGGGTAAAAATAGGGATTGTAAAATAATCCGAGCCCGATGGGTGTACTCGAAACGTGAGGCAGAGTATGCCCGAAACCCAACGGGTACAGGGCTGGATATAGGATTAATTTTAAAAATTTTCGTGGGTATGGGACGGGTATGAGATTAGTGGATACCTGATTCGATTACCCGAAACCACGAACCCGTTTACTCGAACCATATACCTGAAAAATTTTTAATTTTAATTTTCCTTTGACACATGCTTATTAATGCTTCATTTTATTATATTTATTATGTGAAAAATTAAAATTTCTTTTTAAATATATATTTATAAATATAAAAAATAGATTCATAGAAAAGTACCTGACATGTATTGGCCGATACCCGCAAAATAACTCGATACTAACGGGTATGCCGATACCCGCGGGCATACCCGATATTCGACGGGTAATTACCCGACACAAACCCGACGGGTAATGGGTCGGGCATGGGACATGATTTTACAACCGGGTATGGGTTTGGGATTACCGATACCCGGCCCGAACCCGACCTGGAGCCATCCCTGTTAAAAAATCCAAGATCCGTTGGCCTCGACCGTCTATTCAAAATTCAAATTCGAACGTTCACCTTCCTAAAACCCTAAATAAAAACCAATTCAGAAAGCTGTTGATCCAAAATCAACTTGCAATGGCTCAACAATATTACACTCAAGTTGTTGAATCAGAAACAGAAACAGAAACAGAGACGTGCGATTCCGATGATTCTCAAGAAGATCCAAGCTTCGACATTTTAGAAGAGACCCGATCAAAATTATCGAATCTCTCAATCAAGAAAAAATGGTGATTCTTCGTTGCCCTTTCTTTCTGCTGATTCCAAACGTTTTCTTCTAAATTTCCGGATTTTTTTTTTACTTTTCATTTTCAGTGTTCCCATAGAAGTTGATGAGGATGCTGATTGCATAGAGACTGCTGCTCCTGAGTTTGATGCAAATGAAGAGAAAAGTTTTGAGATCGTTCAAAAGATGATTGAAGGTTAATCTGAGAACTCAAACAAACATGAAGATCAAGTGTTTGTTGAAATGCCTCTTTTGAATGATTTTGTTTATCCCCTTTTTTATTGGTAGGTTGTCAGGTGGAGAAACTGAAAGTGGATCAATGTAAGCTGTATCTAAGAAGATACGGGTTGAGATTAACCGGCAAGAAAGATATCCTGATTCACCGCATCAAGGAGCACATTAGGTATACTTTCACAAATGCAACTGTTTCTGTTGAAAATTGAAATGCCCCTTTTGATTAATTGCTAAACTTGATGATATTGTAGTATTATGAATGGTGATGGAGAACATAAATACCCTGCTTCCAGTTTTGTTATGAATTGTAAAGGTAGGTCTTGCTTTACCAACCAGTTTCTGTTATCTTCTGGAGTATGATCTATAGTTTGCATTTCATATTTTGTTTCTAAGTGAAGTGGATTAATGCAGGTGATGCATGCACAGGAGATGTTGTTATGTTTGAACAGAATGTTTATGAAATGTGAGGATCCTTTCATTCTTGTTCCAAGTAGATTAAACAGATTGACTATCTTGACACTGTCTAATCTTAATAGCTTATAATTGGTTGGTTAATAATATCCAGGTTTAACATTGCATCAAGGAGTGCTAGTGGGCCTCCTTGTGGCCAAAGAATTGTAGCTGGTAGGATTGTGAAAGAAAGTTATGGAGCTGCCAAACAACAACATACATTTACAGTAAGACAGATCTTCACTAAGTTTCTCAATCCTTTTTCTAAAAGACAGTTATTAATCTGCATACTTAGATCAGATTTCTGGAACGGATTCACCGCCGTATGGCTGACCGGCGATTACTAGCGATTAAGACTTTTTATTTGCTCATTTATTTATGTACTACATTGTAACTTCTATATTCTTTGTGTACTTGTTTGTATTTTATTTTCCTATATATAGGTGTCTACTGTCTACTCCATTGTAGTAGAGCAATGAGTGTTTCATTTACAACAGTTCTAAATTTTATGTTTCTGATTGTTGTTTTTAGATTGAGGTGTTATGGAGCAAAGGGACAAAACCACTCCCTCCCCTTCATCCTCTACTCATCAAAGGCAGAAATCTTTATAGATTAAAGACAATGAGACAGGTTTGCATATTGTTTTTTTTTTCAGATTTTATTGCAATTGTGGTGGCTGAACATTATCATTAAATCCTAGAGATGGGAAGATGAAAATGAAAGACGGATAATTTTGTCTGAAAAACATGCTAGAGGTAACGTGGCAAGAACTAACAGGGAAGCACGCCTTCATGATAAGGAAATGAAGAAGGCGCTCAGGGAAAGCAGGTATCATGAGTTTGATTTCTCGTAGCAAAAAGATAAAAAAAAATTGAGAACTTTACAAATTTCGGTTTCATTTCAGGACCTCAAAAGGGAACATCAAGAATGAAAAACAGGAAAATAAAACTCCAACACCTCCTATGATTAATTCAAGGACTTCAATTCAGAATTCAGGTGCACCATTTTTGGGAATGGATCATAAACATCATGGAGCTCCATACAAAGAGAATATGAACCCCAATACTTTAAGGGGTATAGATGGTCCTTTGAGAAAAAGCTTTCAGGTTGAACAAAACATGGGGAACTATAAGAATGAAAAACAAGAAAATAAAAGAAAGACATCTCCAACACGCGCTATTATTAATTCAAGGACATCTGGTGTACCGTTTATGGGGGTTTCAGGTAACATGGGCCAAGCTCCATATATGAACCCCAGTACTTTAAGGGGTGTAGATGCTCCTTTGAGAAACAACTTTCAGATTGAACGAAACATGGGGTTGTATCCTCCAAGGCATGATTATGAACCTCGGTATCTACCAGAAAACTATAGTTTCCAACAAGTCAGCAACAATGGTTATTTATCAAGGGGCCAATATCAAGGAAAGAGGCAGCAGTTGTGCATGGGGTTGTATCCTCCAAGGCATGATTATGAACCTCGGTATCTACCAGAAAACTATAGTTTCCAAAAAGTCAGCAACAATGGTTATTTATCAAGGGGCCAATATCAAGGAAAGAGGCAGCAGTTGTGCAGATACCATGCACAAGGTGGGTGCCACTATGGAGCAAACTGCAAATATCTGCACTGAGTGAGCAGATTTTCAGCTTTTTTCTGTATTTTTTTGGAGGCAAAATGGATCTATTGTTTCATTTGTCGATGCCGAGTTTTTGTATGAATGATGTCCATCTACAACTTGCTCAAAAATTTTAGATTACAGTTAGTCTAGTAGCATTTTGAACATAGCATAGGTTGCTGCTATATGAGACCTCAGGCTCTTAAGTCAAAGAAAAGATGTAGAAGGATATTGGGCTCTATCATAGCTAGTTCATTCAGAGGTAAAACTAATAATTTAATTTTATAATTCCTACCTTGTAACAAGATAAATTTGATAAAGCTTACACCATATATAATGCATGATTACCACTGTCACGTTATATCAGCTATGTTATAATCATCAATGCACTTTTTTAATTGGGTCTCATTTCTTACACTAATACTTCATTAAGTTATTTTTAAGAAACTATAAACAAACAAACAAAACATACTTGGCAAAAATTTCATTTCAATACCTTACCTCTATCGTATGGGATAAAGAGGTTCCTCACACAGAAAACCTCCTTTTTAATTTGCAGCAGAAGATAAAAGGTTAGCAAAGCATAAAAACCCCAAAGATTAAAGTAGCTAAGAGTACATGCATACATAAGACTAAAAACACACCTAAAACAAGTGGCACACCTAAGACTAAATGTAAACATAGAAAGTAGCTAACATCGACACCTATGACTAAGGTAACCTAAAACTAAAAGCACACCTAAGACTAAATGCAAACCTAGAAAGTAGTTAACACCGACACCTATGACTAAGACAACTTAAGTGAAGTGTATGCCAAAAACGAAGTCACAACAAATATTTAATCTATACGTTCCCCTAAAACTCCCTTTCCTTTTCCGACTTCCGCAGGAACTCTTAACAAATCCTACCTGATATGCTCCTTCCATGTCAGTTTGGTCTTCCTCTGCTTCTCTTCCCCTCCACAATGAGGATTTCCACACTTCTCACACGTGTCGTCATCAATCATCTATCTCATCTACACATTTCCGAACCTTCTCAATCTTCCCTCCTTATCTTATCTGTAATGCGTACAACCCATAATCTCACACATGTCTGCCACCTCAAACTTTTGTGCTTGTATCTTCTTGATTGACAAGCAAGTGGTTCTGCATAACATAGTCGATTGAGCTGCAACCCTATAGAATTTCCCCTTTAATCTATACGAGAACCTCTTGTCACACAAAACACCCAGGTTGCTCTTCACTTTCCCCAACCCACCTGAACGCGTTGAGCTACATCGCAGTTTATGTCCCGTCATTCTGGGCGAACAATCTTAAATACTTGAACTTGCTCATTTGCGCTACCAAATAGTCAGCCGCATGTCTTCCTCACCGTTGGCCCCACTGAAGTTACAATAAAGGTGCCCGATTTTTAACCGACAGATACAAAAGCCTTTGCGCTCCAAGGCTGCTCGCCACTCCTCCAACATCTCATTCAATTCTTGCTTGCTTTCTGCCACCAACACAATATCATCTGCGAACGAGTTGAGCTATATCGTAGTTGATGTCCCATCATTCTAGGCGAACAATATTAAATACTTGAGGTTGCTCGTTCGCGCACCACTTGGCTTCCAATAGTCAGCCGCATGTCTTCTTCACCATTGACCCCACTGAAGTTACATTAAAGGTGCCCGGTTTTAACTGACTGATGCATAAGCCTTCGCGCTCCAAGGCTGCTCGCCACTCCTCCAACCTCTCATAAAGTCCTGCTTACTTTTTGCCACCAACACAATATCATTTGTGAAAACCATGCACCAAGGGATGTCTTCCTGAATCGACTTCGATAACTCATCCAATAATTTTGCAAAAAATAACGGTCTTAACACGAACCCTTGGTGTAGTCCAAAGGAATAAAGTCTGTATCTCCACTGGTGTCGAAACATTTGTCTGAGCGCTATTGTACATATCGCTAATTAACTCGATATACTTCCACGGAATCCCTCTACTCTCAAGACTCTCCTGAACCCGATGAGGCACACTATCGTAAGCCTTTTAAAGATTGATGAACACCATATGCAAGCCTCGCTCTCTCTCTCTCTCTCTATAAATTTCCATCATCCTCAGAATGTGTAGCGCCTCGTTAGTCGACCTACCCGACATAAATCCAAATTGGTTCACCGTAACTTGAGTTTCTCGTCTCATTTTTGCCTCGATCACCCTTTCCTATAATTTTATAGTGTGGCTTAAAAGCTTAATCCCCCCTGTAGTTACTGCAACATTGAGTGTCGCCTTTGTTCTTGTAGAGCGACACTAAGCCATTACTTCATTGATCCAGCAACTTGCCAGTTTTGGATTTACTATTGAATAAATATGTGAGCCCGTCAAACTCCTTCCCCAAACATTTTCACACCTTGATGAGTATGTTAAAAAAGTAAACAATTTATTTTTATTTATTAAAAAATTAACTGAAGATGGGATCCGCATTCATCCTTGTGGCCATCCTAACCTAAGGATGAATCCTTACAACCTCTTCAGAAACGCACAATGATGAATGTACAAAACATTTCAAGAACATATTCATGTAATGAAATCACGAATGCTATATCAATCTGATACGTGTCAAGCCATGAACACCACACCCACTTCTCCATGCGTACACATTATGCAAAGTGGGTCATTGAGTTCTTTCATTTGTCTTGTTACTTTTCAAGCCTAGCGTAATTGGTTTCTAGAATAATAGGGTAGTACTTACTCTTTTACTTTTATGTGGCGCACCCTTCTACATATTTAATTTTGGGCTTTAACTTTTTGTTACTCTTTTACTTTTTAAAAAAATATTTTTTCTTAACAATCTTTTTTCAAATTACTTAATAATTTTATTCTTTATATTTAATTTTAGGCTTTAACTTCTAAAGCGTTAGCCTCTTAATTTTTTTTTTCACTTTTAAAAATACTTTTTTTACTTCTTTTAAAAAATAGTTTTTTCTTAATGATATGTATTTTTTATATACTACTTTTAAATTACTTACCAATTTTATTTTTTATATTAATTTTGGGCTTTAACTTTTAAATACGGGTTGTCATTCCTCCGGAAACAACCGCAAAGCGCGGGCATAAAACTCGCTACTTAATAACGAACAAAAATAGAGATTGGATTTGAATATATATTTTTTTCTAGCTAAGAGAAATTAAAACATAGAAAAAATCATGAAAGTATTCATTTCTTGATTGTATTTTATTTTTATAGATATGTCATAAATAAATTAGTCCTAGGTATTTATACTAGCAAAAATTCATGTATCTCAAGCATATAAGGGAGAGACACGGTGTTTCTTGTAACCTAGGTTCAATACCTACTCTCCACATTAGTTTCTGAGACATGTAATTGAGGCCTAGCCCTTAGGCTGATGCACCTGGGTTTTACCCACGCCGATCCAGGGTTCGAGCCTCGGCTCTCCCTCAAATCCGGAAGGGGCCGTATTGGGTGGGATTTTTCTTTGTATGCTCTCTAAATCTGACGCCAAGTGGGCCCGATTAGGACAACATATTGGCCGGAGTTGGATGAGGCTCTCCCATATAACGAGGGATGCAACGTCACAACATTCAATGTTCGCCATTAAAAAAAATATATAAACATTCACGAAAAGATAAGAAAACACCTATCTAAAATGGTACTATTGTGTGCCATGGGAAAATATGGCCTTAAATTGCGGAGGGATAGCAAGCACAAGTAACGTATAGTGTTTTATCCACAATGGCCCGGTTGCTCCACCTGTGTTCTTTCCCGACCTCGTCAGTAAATTTCCTAAACCTTTTATGATCATTAGTTGGTTAAATCATAACAACTTCTATCTCGTATCAGTTTTGCTTTTAATAATTATGGGAAAAATTGAATGAATATCTTTGTTGTATGGAACAGGTTTAAGGGGATTGATTTTTAAAACAAGCAACTTCAAAATGCCTGTTTTTACTTCACTCACAGAATCCTAATTATTGCCAAAAAGAAAACAATTTTGCTTTTTGTTTTTGTTTTTGAAGGAAAGCTAGTCCAAAACTTACAACCCATGAAGCTTTACCTGCCAATTCTAAGCTACATAATTGTGGAGCATCAAGAAATGGGGAAATTGGTCAAACCCTCCCCTTTGCATCAGGTATGATGGTGAGTGTTATGTTGAACTTTCTTATGCTTCATTAGTTTTAACTGCAATCTTGATTATTATGGCACCAAATTTATGCTTTGTATTATTGAATATGGAATGCCACCCAAGAAGTCAACTTTTTCCTTTTCAGTTTGGTCACTTATGTGTATATGGTTATACCTCATCAAAGTCTTTTTTAAAACCTTTAACATCCATCTTGTTGTTGACTGAAACTGGTATAAATGAATCTATATACATAAGTCTCTAGTTGGATACTTGTGTCACTGCTACAAATCTTTATCCCTTGATAGTACCTTTGAATGTTTTCGTTTCGTTGGATTGATGGTGACTCTATAACCATATGCATTCCTGATGCGTATCTAGTGAGTTTTTATCTTCTTTATGTTTATCATTTGGCAGACAATGGGGGTTGTAAGATCCTTACCGGTGGGACCCATTATTGCTAATGCTTTGCTATTAGCTACTACACCTTTAGAAGCCCTAGCAGAAACATGTGAGTCAGAACAATCTATCTTTGATATGAACATGCCCCTGTTGCTACTTGTTGCCCTCATTGGGGCCACAGTTGGAGGTGAGATCTACTTTTGCACTAAAAAACCATGTCATAGACATGTAGTAAATTTCACACATTTATCAGATGATGCAATGTGTACCTATAAAATGGGTTGATTTGGATTGTATTTAATCTCTAATGGGTCAGCCGGGTTAAATTAAAGCATTTAACTAAAGAGGAACACATTACAACGGGTCGAAAGTCATGTGCAGTGCATTTAAGTGCATAAAAACTCCCAACTTGTTTTACTAAAAGGAACTTAAATAATAATTTAGTGTTTGAACACCTCAATTGTCTACAAATTAGGAGAAAATGGATTTAGGAGAACCAAACCAATCATTTAGTAAAATGGCAACAGACTTTAATTTAGATGAACCAACTTACAATTTACTACCATTTTTAGCAACCAACCTCATTTTAACTGATACTGGCTGATTCAATGCCAACTGCCCCATATGTAAAATAACTGCTTATATTAAAATAAGTTTAAACAATACATTTATATACAAGGTTGAAAATTGATCTATTTTTAATTTATAAACACTAAAATGACAAATAAGATGTCATGTCAACAATTTTGAAAAATCAACAAAAAGATGATCTGCTATTATGGGTTGAGCAGGTTAAACTTAGTTGCTAAAATTGGTAACAATTGTAAGTTGGTTCCTAAAACGGGGAAAAAGTGTCTATATCTTGTGCTTTGCCCTGTCTTGTATAGTTTCTTAAACTTTGCAGGACTGCTTGCTCGTCAAAGAAAGGCAGAACTGCTACGGCTGAATGAACAGTTGAGACAAATCAATGCAGCTTTAAAGAGGCAAGCAAAGATAGAATCATATGCGCCTGCTTTAAGTTATGCTCCTGCTGCTACTAGAGTACCAGATAATGAAGTAATTGTTGATCCAAAGAAACAAGAGTTACTATCCTGTCTCAAAAATGGGAAAAACTTTCTTAGAAATCAAAATCCAGATAAGGCTTTTTTCGAGTTCAAAACCGCACTTGAGCTTGCCCAGAACATTAAAGATCCGATTGAGGAAAAAAAGGCTGCAAGAGGATTAGGTTTGCTTTTATTTCTTTTTGTTATTTTGTGAATGTGCATAAGTTTGATATTCCACATGATACAGGAGCATCAATGCAGAGGCAGGGCAAGCATAAAGAAGCCATTAAGTACCATTCAATGGTTCTATCAATCTCAGAAAGAGAAGGAGAAGACTCAGGAAACACAGAAGCATTTGGTGCAATAGCCGATTGTTACACCGAGCTTGGTGATCTTGAGAAAGCAGCTACTTCCTATGATCAATACATTGCTAGATTACAAGCAGATTGATCGGTTGCACTCGACTTTTTGTGGTTTGTGACTGTGGGGTACCCGATTTCTTTGGGTCATTCTAGACTAAGACTTTATATTTATTAGAGTAAACAAAATGGCTTTTTTGTTGTTGTTGTTGATATGAATATGATTGTCAAAGTGAGGGCCATCTTGTTGATGGAAATCAGCAGCTGATAGCATTGGAGGGGTTGAGCTCCTTCTGGATAAAAGCAAAAACATCCATTCAAATATAGTTCAATAATGACTATTACTATGAAATCCTAAATAAGTGATCTTTGAATAGCAAGCGCAGCCTCAGCGTCTAAACCTTTGTCACGTTAAACCCTCGATCATCCCAGCACCAAGCTGTGTAACCTGCAATTACATATGTAACTAAAGTAGTATACTAATTGTTGCTATAAGACTTATCACCTACAGGCTTAGGTCCTGAAGCAGTGCGGGATGGATGACAAAGCTTGGACTACGAAAGTCTTCAGCTGCTTGTTCTAGGTTTGGGCTTGGAGATGGGTCTGCAAAACAAGGTCGGGATGTTTGGAATAAAGATCTATTCAAGGTAATCAGTGAAGTGAAGTAGTGAGTAAAAGTGTTAGAGAGAATCTAGATCCCTTACCTTTGAAACCCAGGAAGCTATTTATAAGGTTCTCAAGGTCGGAATGTTTGGAATAAACCCTCCCTGTTCTTGCTTACATAACTGTTACTATTCTTGCTTACATAACTGTTACTACTCTTTTAGTTCATTAAATACATTTTGTCCCTTAGGGTGTGCATGGGTCAGTTTGGAGTAAACGTAAACCAAAAAACGAAAGTTTGGTTTTGGGTTTTTTAAAACCGTTCGGTTTCGGTTTTGTCGGTTTTAAAACCAATTGAGTTTGAATTTTTTTGGGGTAAAAGAAAAATAGCTTAAAATAAAGAACTTAGGTTTAAAATTTTGTGCCTAATTTTTTTTTATTAACTAATGATTATCACACATTTGAGCTTAAATATTTTTGCATACAAAAATTATTAGTTTTTCTTAAAAAATACTCAACATAAAAAGTAAACATTATAATCAATAAATTCAATAAATATAAAATAATAATGTACTATTAATGCAAATACGTGTAACACAAATATATATGCACTTTTAACATACAAGCAAACAACATAATATACTATATATTATGAAATGTGAATGCAAACAATATATAATTCAAGTATATGTGTGTGTTCGGTTCAGTTTTTTCGGTTTTCAAAAGATACAAAATCAAAACCAAAACCAAACCGTAATTTTCGGTTTTCAAAAAATACAAAACCAAAACCGTCGGTTTTAGTTTGGGTCGGTTTTTTCGGTTCGGTTATTTCGGTTTTTTGCTCACCCCTATTGTCCCCATAGTAGACCTGTGTCCCTGATGTGCGGGTCCGTACTTGATCAGTTGCCCTTTTGTATGTCCTTTTGTATGTCATGGGTTCAGGTTTCCTTATCACCTTTTGTCTCTATAGTTGACTCGTATATCCGACATACGGATCGTATGCCAGTGTCAATCGGGTACACGAGTACGTGCTTTTTGGCTTTTACTCCCATTTTGTCTTTGTAGTTACTTGGCAATATTCTCTAGTAACCAATAGGGTTATTTCCTCCCTTGGTACATGTTTTCCCCTTTAGTATTCTCTCGTATATTTTCCTAGTGTTAGACATGTGTTCGTTGATAAGACATTATCTGGCTGAGCTTGCCTTACGTCAAGATCTCTTGCTCTCTTCTCCAACCGCGGTTGGGCTTGTGCCACAGCATCGAAGGGGGCAGGACTCGACTTCTTGGCGCGACTCTGCCGGTCACCGTGACTGGTTTCTCTTTAAATCTCCATCCTATAATAAATTCTGCCAGGTCGGGACTGGGATATCCCTGTCGGGGCTGGGGACGAGCCATGTTCATGACTTGGCTTGTGCCAAAGCAACAAATGGGGTGGCCGGGACTGGCTCGTGTCGCGGTTGAACTTAGGTCTTAGTTGGGCTTGTGTGACGGGCTCAGTCCCTTGTCTCATTTGATGACCGGGTAATTCCCTTCACGTCTTCCCTTGTTGAGTCATGATTTATTGATCAAAAGGTCGGGTCGTAGCATTGTGCCGCGGCTGGTGGCCGAGACTGGGCTCAAGCCTTGGTTTCGCACTAGCTTATTAGTCACGGCAAACCTCAAGGACTCAAATAGTAATTTACTCAAAAGTAATTTATAAGAGTAAATGTGTGATGTAAGTAAAGGTGTCAATTCTTGATACGAACTATTGATTGACGAAATATGATCCGGTTTTTTTTTGGAATTGTTGGGATGTTTTAGGTTGTCTGTGTAATACCACAAAAGTCTTATCTTATAATTAAGGTTGGCTGAATATAGTCCGTGTTCAACGTATTTAGGTCGTCGTCATGATGTTTTAACTTAAAATGTCTAAATATGCTAGCTAAGGTGGTCCTCACTGGTCGTTATCTAATACCTAATTGTAGTGGTGGAAGAAAAACGTGGAATAAATATTTTCTTGGTTGATTGACTTTAATTATCCATCGCCGCCATCCATCCATCCACACGAACCATACATACATGAATTCATTTAATTTAGACAGGTTATTCTTAAATCTGAGACACGTGATTCACTTAGTGTCTTCATACCATCTCATATTTAGTACATATAAATTGTATATAGCATAAATGACGAAAGTCGGTGAGTGGGATGGAAATACTTTTTAAGTATAGAAAAAAAACTTAATTTTTTACATAGGTGATCAATAGTACTGTTTGTTCATAAGATAATTGATGGATTATATGAGTAAATTTAAAAAGATATGTATTCTGTCATTAAAAATAAAAATTACACCCTACATCATTAAATTATCATGATAAAAGCAAACAAAAGAAAATATAAAAATTATTGAAACGAACAAAAAGTCTCAAATCATCCGTTACAAACTAATATCTTGAACTTACATCAAAGTCCTCCTAAAAATGAATATGTTACATTGCAGTCCAAGTACAAATCAAACTCTACCTTCAGTCAGGCAATAAAAAGTAACTGATAGTTTTTTTTACCAGCAACTTTTTTTCCCTAAAATACCATCTAAACATTTACCTACTTGATTTGAACACAGTCACTTTTATAAACGGCAATCACCAATGTACTCGCTTACATATTAAGGTCAAAACTACGGGAGGACGAACCGCCCGGAGACTCGTTGTTCGCTTGATAAGGCGCTCTTACGGTGGCTCTGTCTTTCCTCTTGGCTAAAAACTTGTGCAGCGACGCTCTTCTTGCAATCGGCAAGTCCGAATCCTTGGAAACATCAGAAGGAGATTTGTACGTTTGAAGACGCTTCTCGTTGTTGGCCATTAGCATCAGATCTCTGGCTCGATCTGCCGGAACATCATCTAGAACCAATACTTGTCCTCCGTAAAAAATAGTCATCTGTGCGGTTTTAGGTTTACTGGAGCCAGCTCCAGATCCAGCTCCAGCTTTGTTTGTAAGTTCACCGGAGGAATCTAAGATAACATATTGAGGAAGAGTCATGTTTACCGCCTTTTCACCTATGTTGCTTAGCAAGTCAACAGTCGGAGGCGAAGTACCTGTATCGAATTGACAAATCAGATTAGGAATTTCACAGATCTAAATCTAATCGAATCAATTGAAGCTGAAATTGACCTGTGGCGTCGAATTTAAGATCTCGGATACTGCCATTTTCTTTGAGAAACAGACTCAACCGATTGCAAGTCTGTGCAAACTTGGACTTCTCCACCGGTGTCTTGCCGGTGCCGGAAGGGAAGGACATGGTGGTGGATAAGGGTCAAGGGCAGGGTGAGGATGAAATGAAGGAAGGGTTTGCATTTTATTTTAAAAATGAGTTGAAGTGGTAATGGTAGGGACGGTTTGTATTTAAAATAGCCATCGTTTCTCGTGTTTAATAACCACGTTTTTATTCTTTGCCGAGAAAAAGGGGCAACTTGATCCTACGTCGGTTCGGGTTGACACACACACATAAACCGTAAAATTTTAGAATAATAAAATATCTCACGTTTCTAACGGCAAAGGTGTGATTTTAAAATGGAAAGGTTTTGGGTTTAAATCTCACTTGTGATTAAAAAAAAACTTCGTATTAAACCAGGGTTTTTTCTCACTTATGATGTGTTTCCCCAAGGGTTGTGAAGAATATCAGATGAACCAATGATCCAAATTATTATTTAAAAAAAATAAAATATCTCGCGTTCCTAACTCAATAAATATATTATATTCAGATGGAAAAACTATTGCAACTTAAAACAGGTTTAATTAAAGTAGTTAAAATAAATAAAATAAAATTAATCATGATAAATATTTTCTTGGTTGATTGAGTTTAATTTTTCTATGCCATCCATCGATCCACACGAATCATACATGATTTTTTCATTTAATTTAGACCGGATATTCTTAAATTTGAGACACGTGATGCACTTCTGTCTTCGTACCATCTCATATTTATTATTTTTTTTAACGGTCACCAAACATAGAATTATTTAGGTACCCTGTACAAGGTGACCCATTGGCAAAAGGTCACCGCCAGCTGGCCCAACACAGCCGTACTGAGCCCTTAAGCGCCCCAAGTTATCTTCAGTGCCGGGGAAAACCCACTCGCATGAAAAACCACTGGTGGTAAAACCCGGACGCCCTCGGGATCTAACCGGAGATCACAAAGATCCAGGTCTTCCTTCATTGAGCCACCATGCCCCTTCCCAAAGTGATGCTAGTGGAGATAGAACCTGAGTCTTTTTTAAAAAATCCAAGCTTCTTACCACTACACCAATTTGAAAGTTGCTCTCATATTTATTATTTAGTACATATAAATTGTATATAGCATAAATAACGAAAGTCAGCGAGTGAGATGGAAATACATTTACGTATAAAAAAATATCTAAGTTAAATTTCTTAACGTATATTGTTAAACTTTCTCCATTTTTTTCTCGACCGAACGCTTTTGCAAAACAAACTTAATATTTTACATAGGTGATATGGGATCAATGGCCATCCGCATAGATGGCTTAATAACACTTTATGTTTATTCATATCAAAGTAGTGTTGGTTTAAGTCTCATAGTATGGACAATTGATGAATTTTATGTTGGAAATCATGGCCTTCACGCACACAATCTTGAACAAACCGTGTTTGACTCATTTATTATAATATTGAAATCAAAACCACACACTATAAAGATCCCTTAACTCTCCATTTATACTAAACATATACTAATCATAAATTAACTCAAACTCAACTAAATAATCAAATAAATAAACAAACTCACTTCTAAACTAACACAAACTTAATAAAACAAGTAATAAATTAATTTTAATAGCTATCAAGATTAAACCTTCATTTTATGAGTAAATTTAAAAAGGAGTATGTTTCTCGTTAAAAAAAAATATACCCTATATCATTAAATTATCATGATAAAAGCAAACAAAAGAAAATAGGTCTAACTTCAAACAACTTGTAACATATGGATCGGTTTGTGTGTGCAAACAACGTGTCAGTAGGTCTAACTTCAAACATTGTTAGAATGTTAGACTAGTCAATTAGATATTTTTTTTAAAAGGTGAAAATCTCATAGAACTAGTTAAATACTAGTAAAACAGTATAGAAAAAAAGAAAAAAGACATATCAAGAAAGAAATGACACAAAATATAAGGTTAAATTGTAGGTCAATCGTATCAATAGATGGAATAATTGGATTATATATATTTTTCTAGTCACATAGTCTTGTGGTGTGGTGTGACCTCTAAAGGTAAAACTTTATTTTAAAGAAAAGTGATGCTACACTAGGTATTTTGTTTAGATAATCATGTTCATACTTATCAATTGGAAAGATTGTTTAAAGAATCAAACGTGTTTATCTTTTTTGTTTTTAGTATATTTGATTCCCTAGCTTCGAAGGTTGTGAAATTACTAAACAGGGTTCAGCGGGTCATGCATGGTAATTTTTTGGCCCCTAAGACCGAAAGCTTTGTTTTTAATAAGATCGATTTTGCTATCAGCTTGTTGCCCGGTTTACATGCTACTTTATTGTAATCATTCTTCTTTTGCTATATATGAATCATGAA
Source organism: Smallanthus sonchifolius (assembly GCA_023525975.1). Lineage (NCBI taxonomy): Eukaryota > Viridiplantae > Streptophyta > Magnoliopsida > Asterales > Asteraceae > Smallanthus > Smallanthus sonchifolius. The sequence goes on along the minus strand of JAKNSE010000034.1, from coordinate 3,148,376 downwards.
TATTTCAAAAACTAGAATCGTTCTTTCAGTGTTTTGGAGTATATAACATACCTTTACAACATATCATTACTAAACACATTTTATTATATTATTATTAATATATACAATTTGCAACCACGCTTACGTCAGCGTAAAACATTTCCAATTAAAGTCTTTCGTCCTTTCCAAAACCAACCGTCAAATGTGTGAGCCTCCGTCTATTCTCCGTTCCCTTTTAACCCTACGCCGTCACAAAACCAACCGGTGAAAAATCAACCGGTTACTTCATCATAGATCTGTTCCGGCGTCTCTCCGGCGAAGCAACACATCGTTTCACAATCGTTCTCCGGCGTGTCTATAAATACCGTAACCGAAATCAATAAGAAAATCGGTACCGTTATATAGCTGTCTTTTATCTATGTTTCGATCTCCACAACCTAGTCGTCGTAACTTCATACATTTCTTTTATGTATTTAACCACGTTTCTTTTTGTGTTTAGCACGTTAATGTCACATACTCGACCATTTAAGATCTGCATTCTGTCGTGGAGCGCGGTGCAGAATTTATTTAACCACGTTTCTTTTTTTACTTAGCCACGATAATGTCACCGCCTTAACCGTTTAAGGTACGCCTCCCGCCGCATAGCGCGGGGCAATATTTCTAGTTATTATTATAAACTAAAAGGTATATCATATCATAAAAGAAATTTAACATATCGTTTGCAGATAATACCAAATTAAATAAAGGATGTGCTTTAACAGAAATCACCCACCACCATGACATCTTTTCACTCTTTTTGTGCACCTAAAAAATTTAAAACACTAGACAACAAACATAATAAATTCTTTTGGTTTATTTACCAAACCCTCCCTCTTTAACTGCCATATTCAGCATCATATTTCACACGTGCTACTGCGATGTTACCTGCTCACGGCAATAACACTTTTTTTTAACACTAAAGGTCCAGACACTCGGGATTACCTTTTCGCCTGAAGAACGGAAGTTTTGTGGCGTGGCTCCACATCATCCGGCGGAAACCCACAATCGCAAAAAACCCCAAACTCAACCTAAAACATTTTTGTCACGGCAGTAACTATGTTTCCTATTGTAAGGCTAGCAATCCATAAAACTATATTTTATGTTAATAATATAATGTTTTTATAATTCAGATTAATTGAACTTCACTTTACTACCCATATCTGTCAAAATATTACATAAAAACAAATCTTGATTAAAAAAACAAAGGGATAAGATACGTGTGGACCACCTTAATATTCAACTTTTATCCGGCGTGAAAACGCCGGTCAGACATGGCCGTTATGCCTCTTTGAACCAGCCGGTTACATGTCGGACGGAATTTAAATTTCTTTAAAATTTCATTTATTGATTCGTTTAGTATTTCAACCTCTATATTTTATTTATTTATTTCTTTAAAAATTGCATACCAAAATATAAAGTATTTTTATATTTTGTTTTAGATTATATATGTATTTATAATATTTGAATATTATTCATAATATTTGAATATTATTCATAATATTTATGACTTCATCCGATTTTTAAATCCTTTACATGATTCTGAACAAAAGGTCAAATGGATAAAGTCTTACCGGCTCGCCAATTAGAACAACATTCTCACCACGAATTACAAGAAGCTTCTCTGCACACAAAAGATAATATTTTCTCTCATCAAATTCGGAAGTTTACAGGGTCTTTTTTGTATAATCCTTATTCAATAAACGATTCCAAAGAATACTACGTATCATCATCATATTTTTTTCTTATCAAATTCTTCTATTTTTTTCTATTTTAAGTAAGTTTGAATTTTAAAATTTAATTATGTTAATGTTTTTATTTTTTAAAAAATATAATATAAAATTTGAATTCTATTTATTACTCAATTAAGTAAACAAAGAAATTTATTTCTTGTTTTATGCATTATTTTATTTTTTTATACATTATTATAGTTTCATTTTTCTATTAAACAAACTCATGTAATATATGAGTTATATAACCTAATAGAGTAATATAACTTGTATTATAATGAAACACAAATGCATACTTGAAAAATAGAGGTATTTTAATAACTTTTATACATGTGACACCATTAGAGATATGACTAGCAGGTCTTATCACAAAGTATTTTCCTATAAGTGTTTAAAAGTTGTAACCAGCAGGGCCGGTCTTGGGGTAGGTCGAGTCGGGCCGTCGACCAGGGCCTATTTTTTTAAGGAGTCTAAAATTTTATATAACGGTTTTATATATTGGGACCTTTTTACAAAACTTAAAAACATATTGAGCTCTTTTTATAATGGTTGAGCTCTCTTTAATCTTTATAAAGGTTGGGCCCCCTTTAATATCTATAATAGTTGGACCCCTTTAATCTTTACAATGTAATGATGGTTGGACCCTAATCTTTATAAAGAAATTAAAAATATTTATAATGTAAATATGTAATTGTTGATTGATTGAGCCATAATCCACTAATTCATTTCATCTTTATAATGTAAAAATATGTAATGGTTGGGCCCTAATCTTTATAAAGAAATTAAAAACCATTGGCTGTTTAAAAAAAGGACGAATTGAATAACAGAAGAAAAATAGCCTTAATTTTGCTATAACGTTAATCGTTTTTCTTTAAAAAATTAGTTTATATATATTTGTTCGCAAGGGCCTTTTTTTTCCAGCTCGGCCGGGGCACTTAAATCCTTAGGACCGGCCCTGATAACTAGTGACGGATCCAGGATTTTTGGTCAGTGGGAGAAAAACGAGTTGGTTAAAATGGATTAGCCAAAACGGGTAGCTAAATTCAATTTTACGTACAATAATAGTTTTTAAACAAATTACTTAATTTTACTAACCCATTTAAATTATAACTCATAAGTAAAAGATTACATGTAATTAAAATTCTTTCAAGTAGCACTAATTAAATTTCATATAACATAACTTGGTTTTTATGTTCAAACTTTAATAGCTAAATTCAGTAATCTGCAAATAATAATGGATTATTGGATTTTAATAATCCCACATTTACCGATTGACGAATAATAATCTCAAATGAGAATATTTTTACCACCGGTCCCTACTTTCAAACTATTTTTTTACATTGGGGCCCCCGTTAAAAAAACTTAACGCCGTTAAAGTTTATATGACGTGGACATCTGCAAACCGCCGGAAATTTGAGCCATGCTAGCAGTGGTCTCGTGTTGGCTTTTGAAATTGGCTTTGGTGGTATTTAACTGGTCTCGTTAAACACCACCGTTGTGTCTGTTTGGACTTTCCGGACCCACGAGACCAGTTAAACACCACCATAGCCAATTTCAAAAGCCGTCACGAGACCACTGCTAGCTTGGCTCGACTTTCCGGCGGTTTGCAGATGTCCACGTCATATAAACTCTAACGGCGTTAAGTTTTTTAACGGGGGGTCCAATGTAAAAAAATAGTTTGAAAGTAGGGACCGGTGGTAAGAATATTCTCAGTTGAGATTATTATTGGCCAATTGGTAAAAGGTGGGATTATTAAAATCCAATTTTTAAATTTTTTTTTAAAATTTAGGCCCCGCAAAAGCGGGCCCTAAACAACCGCTGATGCCAGCTTGGGCTCCGAGACACCCATGATCAGCACATTTGGGTGCACTCATGGACATATAGATTAAAAAAATGTAACTTTAAGGCGGGCTAACATGAAGCCCACGTAGATCCCCACGACATTGGCGAAAAAAGAGGAAACTACATCGACAATAACAACATTACCCTCTGTATCTTGTTCTTATTTGCAGTGTTAGGGCTTTATTTCATGGATTTCGGTAACAGTAGGTTGAACATTCTTCACCAATATAGCAATTTGTACTTGAGAAGTTCTTTCTTAGTCATTGATTTTGAAACAGCATAACATCATATCGCTGCTCCAATGATCGTAAGCACTCACCTAGGGTTTGAATAGGAGTTCTTGTTTAACACAATAAAACATATTTTATCAGCTCTAGGATATAAACAAGTTGACGTAAAGGTTAACAAGGGTATATATCAAGCTCTTATCAAACCTTTCATGGCTTATGTAATATGTTGGTACATGTATATAAACTGAAACTTGAACATGATTGATAGGCAATCCGAGTAACGATACCGGATAAAATTGAAATAACAAAGAAACGGATAGATCGCCGGCTCGTTTCGGATATGGATTCACCACCGAAACAAACAGCTGAGCTGCGATTTTTAACCGAAGATACATATTCACCACTCCGGATAGAAAATCCTGTCTAAGAACACCACCCAACGCGCCACGGTTGAGCTAGCATAGACGAATCAACCTTAACTCACAATCCATGAGATAAATCAACACAAACATTTTTTCAAAACTAAAACTCCTCCCTTGCTTCATGTTCAACGTGAGTTTACGTAGGAGAATTACATGATCAAAAATTGCTCTAAAAACATGGGATAACTACCCATGATTAATACTAATAAAAATAACTAAAATTTAAATGCAGAAAAGAAACAATAAACGTAGGAAATTAGATTGTAAAATTGAAAATAAAAATAGAAGGGTCGCTATCATTCTCTCCGTCTTTGAGAAAGTTTGTCCTCAAACTTGGAAACGATCATTAGGTGGCGGCTCAGGAAGTATTTTCGGTAGATATCCAATGGCGTAGAGTGTGAAACGAGGCCGTGTCCTGCATGGATGCTCTAACGTGTTGTAGAGTTTGAAACGATCACCAAGACTGCTTGTTGACCCGGTTCTGCTTCAACCACTGGACCTAAAACACCTCCGCGTGGCGGGCTGATTTTGCATGGTTGCTCCCAATTAATCCACTCGACCAGAGGCTCCTTTTTGTGTGTTTCGATTGGACTGAACAGTGGGACTGGATCTACAACATCCTCACCTTCCTTGAATAGGCCATAGGAACGAATGCTGACCTTGGGTTGGTCTATGGATAGAAATCGGCCCACTTCATCAGGTGGTATTTCTTGACGGTTGTCAAGGTCGAGGATGGTTGCTTCTTTTGGGTCTTCCTCAAAACAACTTGTTTTTGATTGGTCATGGTCGACAAGATTAACATGGCAGTCCCCGCATAGAGCTTTCATTACAAACATGTACTCGTCTTCATTAGGCTCAATCGCATCGTATCGCGGTCCCTGAATATAATTCTCTGCGATTGACCCTCCATCTTGAACTTGATTGGTTTTCATTTGTTGTTTCATACACAGTAGCCCGAAATTTAAGAAAATAGGTAGATGAAACTGTTTGCTAACCTTGGAAAATAAGTGAACGCAGAAGAAACTAGAGTCGGAACGGACCACTTCGGCTCTGATACCAAGATGATAGGCAATCCGAGTAACGATACCGGATAAAATTGAAATAACAAAGAAACGGATAGATCGACGGCTTGTTTCGGATACAGATTCACCACCGAAACAAACAGCCAGGCTGCGATTTTTAACCGAAGATACAAATTCACCACTCCGGATAGAAAATCGTGTCTAAGAACACCACCCAACGCGCCACGGTTGAGCTAGCATAGACGAATCAACCTTAACCCACAATCCATAAGATAAATCAACACAAACATTTTTTCAAAACTAAAACTCCTCCCTTGCTTCATGTTCAACGTGAGTTTACATAGGAGAATTACATGATCAAAAACTGCTCTAAAAACTTGGGTTAACTACCCATGATTAATACTAATAAAAATAACTAAAATTTAAATGCAGAAAAGAAACCATAAACGTAGGAAATTAGATTGTAAAATTGAAAATAAAAATAGAAAATAAACATGGGATAACTGGGTCGGGTCGCTATCAATGATGTTATTATTGAATACTATTATAAACTGAAATCTGTACATGATTTTATTAATAAATGCTATTATTGCTAGAAACATTTTCGACTTGCAGTCAAATTTTGTTATAAGCATTATATATATTAAATATTTTTAGTTATCCAAAATAACTTTTATGTAAACATTCAAAGTATTGAGACGACCTTTGTAATCTACCAAACCAACGGTTTTAGCTATATTGGTAACTGCATTGGTACAAAATAAACAAATTGAAGGAAGAATATGCCAAGAATTATTGAATCTGATTGAAAGCAGATGGTAAGAAGTTAGAATCAGCAGATGTCAAAAGATGATTGAGATTGCAAAATCAAGCAACAAAATAGTAGCACTTTCAATCTGACATACAAAAATCATGAACACAGTCATCAAAACTAAAACAAAAACAACCAATTGTTATCAGCAATGCCAACAAGATCTTAAAATCATCTTTTCATTAAATGATGCCAACTCCTTCCTCGGTGCAGATCAACGATACTGTAAACAGAAAAATATAACATTTTTGAAAAAAAAAAACCAAAAAGTGGCAATATGCAATTAAAAGAAGATGAAAATAACCTTGATGAAGCCAATCTCCTTAGCATTGCTGTGAAAGCATTGCCTGCAGCACATAAGCCCGTATTTCCTGATCAACCCATGAGAGTTACCACATACACGGCTGGTACAACAAAATCAAATCAATAACATTATAAATAGGAAAAAAACTGATAGGTTATAAGATATGAGTATCATAAAAATGGTTGAACACTCCCAAGAGGTAGAAACACTTTAGTTCCTTCTGTGACAAAAAAAAGATAGAGGCTGCTAACAGCAAATCAAAACAATATTTCAATGTGCTAAAGACCTATTTGCTCAAATCCATGAATGTGCATTTCTATAATTTATATGTTCCCTAAAAATCTAACATTTAAACCCTAGATCTTGCTTAACATAAACTTCCACGGAGATCTGCTGTCATAGAATCTTCGGGTGATTTAATTGCACCAGAACACAAACACTAGACGTTCATGTTTATGAATTCAGAGAAGCATATCCCAAAAGTACGGTATAGGCATTAAAAGATGACAGAATACTAAAGCAAATAAACATGAGATGAATGAAGGATATACCAGGTACGAGAACCAGGGCCGTAAGTTTTGGGATGCGAGTTCCAGACGTTCGAGTGACCCATTCTCCTTGTAGGCGATGACCTCTGCAACACGATGAAATCAAAACCCTAGATTTTGCAATGAGATATTGGGTGCGCTTTATATCCTCTTTAGGTCAGGCCCAGTAAATGTAGATGCTGAACAGGCCCATGGTCTTATCAAACAAATAAATCCATTTACGATCCGATAGGCACAACGCTTGTTTTTCCACTTGCTCGTTTTTACACGGATTTAATAAATAAAATAATTTATAATCTATCTATACTACATAATAAACAAGTAAAATAGAATGATACTTGTCACATTTTTAGACATTCTCATTCTCATTTTACCGTCTCTCTCTGCTATTAATAATCAACTCCACTATTTTAGACAACTAAATTAATTATTTATTTTAATTTTTATTTACATATTTTTGAATTTAAAATTTGATTATCACCAATTAATTTGTTCAATTATATTTTTATAAATTGTATAAACTGAAAAAAACTTTATAGTCGGCTAAATGTCAATTAAAAAACTTTTAATCATATATTTACATTGTTCCATTTTGACGAATGTATATGTTAACAAATTACATTATATTTTATTCAAGTCGTGTATTACACGAGTTTATTTAATCCGAGTATTACACAGGTTTTAAAGACAAACTATTTATTACTAAGTATACACCATTATATTTATTCAACCCGTGTAATACACGGGATTATAACCTAGTTAGCAATAAAGAAAAAATAAACAAGAAATTTTATTTTTGGATTCATAAAATTATAACACATAATACAACATGTTATTTATTAGGTATAGTGACATGTGATGCAATGTGTTATTTATTAGGTATAGATGCAATGAGATTAGTTTGTACACACTCTCAAGTATTTATTTCATTTATTTTATATTATCTTGGATATCCTTGAAATTTTCCTTTTCTTGAATTTATTGATAAACAGGGGAAACTAGAACCAAAATGTTAGGAAATAAAAATAATAATTATATATAAAGTAGATTTTTTTTTAACTAACGTTCTTTTGATCCCCAATACTCGAGTTCGACTAATGTGACGGGATTTCAACTATCCCAATTTTTTGATGTGCCAGGGTATCGGACTCAGGACCACCACTAGGAGAGAAAACTCATAACTAGGAAGACACATGGCTCAACCCGAAACAATTTGCAACAAACGAGACTCGTTCCTACGACCTCCCACAAAGGAAGCCAGGGGCTATCGCTGGACCAATTGGCCTATGAAATCTATATAAAGTAGATAGCAAAGATGTTGCCATCAATGTTCTGTCTGGGTGGGCAGTCCGTTTTTTCTAAAGGGTTTCCCCTATGTGGAGGTCATTGGTTCTTCATAAAAACTAGGAACACCCTCTACAGATTTTGAATTTTTTTGGGGTTGTTTGAGTAGATTGATGTACGAGCCTCCCCTGATGGGACGTGCCAGTTAAACCTACAGTGTTAAAAAAAATAACAAAGATGTTGATACACATACACCCTCAACGTGCAACGGTTGATTGGGTATCATTATGTAGCCCCAAAAGGTGAGTGAATAATTGGATCGACAATGATTATTGCAAAATCAAGAAAATTGGGGATTAGGTCGGATTAGATCCGGTCCAGAAAAGCAACCCACCTATCCGGTCTATTGAAAACAAACAATTCCTCCATTGTACATCTAATCTGATAGAGCAAGCGTCAAAAGTCGTCTTCTTTCGGCCAGAAAAGAACAAGAAAAACAACCTTAGGTGAAGTAAACGAGGAGGAGACAGATATCCCTGTCAAATCTCATCGCATCGCATCTAATGATTTCAGGGTCTCTCAGCAATAATGTTCTTTTCTTTCCAGGTACTCCGATTTCATGTTTGTTTGAAATCTTTCCTTGTGGGTGTTGGATGAATTGCTTCAAAATTTGATTTTTATGTGTTTGATTATACAGGTGTTTAATAATCTTGGGGATTGAAAGAATGGAAGGGGATATATTTTCAGGAATTGGGAATGGATCACAAGATGGGAAAGTGCTGCAGACATTTCAGAAAAGCTTTGTACAAGTCCAAAACCTTCTAGACCAAAACAGGCTGCTGATTAATGAGATCAACCAGAATCAAGAATCTAAACTACCCACTAACCTAACAAGAAATGTGGGTCTAATTAGAGAGCTCAACAACAATGTTAAAAGGGTGGTTGATCTTTATGGTGATCTTTCAACCTCATTTACCAAGTCAATGGATGCTTCATCTGAGGCAGAATCAGGTGGTGGTGGCATCACTAGATCTGATGCCAAAAAGAGACTCAGGTCTGGCTAACAAAAGTAAAATCCCTTCTTTCTTTCTTTCTTTAGGAAATTCACCATGTCCTACTTTTCCTTTCAAATGTATGTCTTGCTACCTATTTCACATTTCGGTTCATCAGTTTTTCAAATCTTCAAATGCAGTGGGGATTCATTAATAATCCATCCGTGTAATATCATTTGTGTAATAATACTTGAAGAATCTCTTTATAAAATATAAGCTAGCATTTAGTCATCAAGATTCATAGCTTTTAAGCCTATTGTATGTAATTTTCATAATATGTTGTCTTGAATTGAGTGATCATCTGAAAAGCTTTTTATTTTATAACAATCTGATTATTGGTGTTTTAGACTCTGAATTTGGTCATACATATGTTGAAAAAAGTAGCTCAGTCTGAGCCGTAGTTTTGATGATTCTGTTTGGATGAGGTCTGTATTGAAGATGCTTTTGTGGGGGGAAAGGTGGATTCCAAAGTAGCTTTTGGTAATAATAATCCTTTGTGAAATCATTTGACCCTTTTAGATCAACCATTGTGCTTGTACCAAGTGGTCGGCTTAATAGTACAAACTCAAGTTTCACATGGAAAACTGATTTCTACAATATTGATTGGTAAATAAAGTATATAACATTTATTGAAACAAACATAGATATAGTAAAATTCACTGGATGTGTTGACAGCCTATTTTTTAAACCAATAAAACAGAGACACGCGTAAGTTGCGCGGGCTATGTGGGCGTGTGACATGTTGAATAAGGTATAAGTGGTAGCAAGTTGCGTCTAAAGTGAACTAGTTTGAGCAAATGCCCGTTTCTTTATATTAGTCTTTACGTGCTAGCAACTTTATTCACAAACGCAAAGATAAGGTTTTTCTTGATTTGAATCTTCCTCTCGACATAACATCTTTTGAATGTGAAGAAGATTGTGCTAATGATTATGAAGATTTATGGGACTGTAAGCACTCTTGTATAGATCCATATGATTTTGATGATCGAGAAGATGATAAAGCTTAAACGATAACTAAAGAAGACGATTTGGAATTTGCAAAGTAAAACCATTCCTAATATAAAAGTTCTAATTGATATTTTATGTTTGATGCTTGATCTAGTGTTCAACAGGGTAACTACAAAACCTAAAAGTACTAAATCGTGTTCACGTATTGAAGAAGAAAACTATTTCATGAAGGTTTAATCTTGATTAAACATATAATTATTAATATTAGTTTATTAGTTGTTTGGTTGAGTTAGTATTAGGGTAGGATTGAGTTTGTTTGTTTATTTGATTATTTAATTGATTTTGAGTTTGGTTAGGATTAGTATATGTTTATTATAAATAGATGGTTAGGATTCATGCAGTTGGTGTGGTTTTTTATATTAATAAAGAGAGTCGATCTTTGTGATCAATATTGTCAGTGTTTTATTGTTCGAGTTTGATCCAGTTATCCAACAATTGGTATCAGAGCCAGGTTAAACTCATACATGGGAAGGAACACCGAAGACATCCACCGGAAGAAAAGAGTGTGCTCTGTGTGAGACGATCACGAGAAGAGGCAACTAGATCGTATCTGTGTGAGCGATCGGAAGAAAGAAAACTCGTGTGGGAGAAGAACGCAGCGGAAGTGTGGTCCAAAGGGGACTGCCGTATAAAAGAGTTTTTTGTAAAACTGCGAACTCGAACAAGAAGAAATCGAGTAAAGCTGTGGTATTGTTTTTTTCCGATCTGAACAACAGCCAAAGAACAAGGGATACCTAAATTTCATTGGTTCAAGTAAGTGGACTTGTAGTTAGAATAAAATTGTTATGGGATAACTTTGAATAAAATATTCAAAGTAGGTAAGTGGAAATAAAACAAGAGGTAGTTAAATCCATAAATTCTCTCGGCTGAATCAAGAAAAAAGTTGAAGAAGACGGTAGGTATGTTTTTTGTGTGACTGCCAGCCGTTAAGAAACACAGAAGCGGGTAAGATTTTTTTTGGAGGAGGCGTTTTAACGACATCAGCCAAGAAATCAACATCCCAGAAAAAGTAAGAAGGAGGAGGTTCTGCGTGAGCCAAAGATCGAGACCAAGAAGAGGTTCTATGTGAGCCAAAGATAAAGGGTTTTGTGTGAGCCGAGAAGAGAGTTCTGTGTGAGCCGACAAAGAAGGAAAAAAAACGGTTATGTGTGATCAAAAAGGAGTTTTGCGTGAACAAAGATTCCGCGTGAACAAAGATTCCGCGTGAATCGATTGAGAAGAGGAGACCAAAGATAAAAAGGCGTTCTGCGTGAGCGGGTTCTATGTGAACAAAGAGAAAGAAATATGTGTGATTTAGTAGAACAAAGAAGGGTGGGTAGAGAATTTCTATGTGGAAAATAAACATGTCAGAAAAGGATGTGAGACGATGGTTGTCGGTGGCACGATGGGTATTACAGGTGCTACGATCGAAGGGTATCAACCATAGAGGCCGAATGAAGATGGTTTGTATTTCAATGGCTATGGAAGGTGTTATGGTGGCTACGAGTATTCCGGTCGCCACCGGTGATGCTGCTGCGACCACCAACTGTGGTAATATGTTTGTCGGAGAAGATTCGGCAAAAGCGGAATTCAAATCACATGTTTTTGAGTCTTCTAAAAAATCGTTTTTCCAATCAGATGAGGTAAGTGACGAAAAAGAGAATGAGACGGCGGTTGTGATGGAAAATAATGTCAAAATCTCGTCGGTTCAAAAAGTAGATTATATTGACGTAAATAAAGAGTTAGATGCTAGAGGCCAAAGTATTAGATGTGTGAAGAATAACCATGTTGATAACTTGTTTCATGATGAGCCGCGAGACATACCAAATAAATCAGGTGGTAATAAAAAAAATTAGAGATAGTGGGTCGGGTGTGCATGTCAAGTACATGAAACGGAAAGATAAAAGCAAGGAAGTTAGTCCAAGAATCAAAATTAAAGAGATGCGAATATTATTACGTATCGAGAATCTAGGAGGTACAAATTCAAGATTAAGGGGGGAGAATGAAGGTTTAATCTTGATTAAACATATAATTATTAATATTAGTTTATTGGTTGTTTGGTTGAGTTAGTATTAGGGTATGATTGAGTTTGTTTGTTTATTTGATTATTTAATTGATTTTGAGTTTGGTTAGGATTAGTATATGTTTATTATAAATAGATGGTTAGTATTTATGTAATATTAATTGATATTTTATGTTCGATGCCCGATCTAGTGTTCAACAAGGTAACTACAAAACCTAAAAGTACTAAATCGTGTTATTGTATTGAAGAAGAAAACTATTTCAAAGACAAAGATCAAAACTACAATTGGATAGAATTTGCGTTGAATGTTCCGAATACAAAGTTGATAAATATTTTTAATTCCACGTTTGAATAATTATGTTGTTCTGATGGTTGTGAATGACGTATTAGGGCCTATAACTAATGAAACACCTATTTGTTTGAATTTAGATGTTTCATAGATCACCACACATGTTTATTTTATGTAGACACATCAAAATATCTGTTAAGCAAATAAAAATGTGTCAAACCCTGATTTCCCATAACGTGGCTATCGTTGGATTTACTCATCAAGCACATCGGAAGACTTACAATACTTCAACACAAATCAAACTTACTGAAACTTATATATGAACAATACAAGTTAAAAAAGAGTTTACTACTACTATTGGAACACCCTACTTTCTTCTTTCTCTTATCATAATAGCTCGGATTATCCGTGCAAAGGTGTTTTCATAGACTGCAGTGCTTGGAGCTTTGGTAGTAATTATATTGACATATTGACTGTGGTGTAGAAGTTATTATCTGTGCAAAGATGTTTTCATCATGTCCTGAATCATATTACTCAACTAGAGACGTTTGATACTAACTGTTCAACAACTCATAACTCACCGACATTAACTAACTTTATTTATTAAGGACAAAGAAGTTGTTTAAAAGGGCATCTAGGAGGCTATCCGATGGAGAAAGTGTTAGAATAAGTCTTGTGTAAGTACGGGGGGTGTTATCGCCGTACTTGCAAACTAGGAGGTTTTTGAGTTATTTTTTAATCCTAGTTAGAGTTTGAGTCTAATATGGTTTCGTATGTGTTTAGGATTGGTAGGTTATAAATAAGGACCTTTGTAACCCATTCAATTAATTCCAATCAATATACAAGAACAAGTTTAGATTCAATCTTTGTGCCAATTATCTTTTAATTGGTATCAGAGCTTCAAGGTTTAGAAGGAGGTGACGGCAAGAATTCCAGGAGTAAGAAAGTCCGGCAGAAGTTCCGATCAAAAGGAAAAAGATCGAACACTTCCGCAACGGGTTTTAAGGCTCTGACGAAACAAGAAACCTTCATCCTCACGTTTCTTTTCCAAGTGATCAAAGTCGTGATCATCTTATCCGATCCAAGGGAGACCAGAGAACTAGAAGACGGAGATCTGCTGTTCGGTTCTTGAATTAATTAAGACTGCAGTCAAGAGAGTTCTTCAGCCGATCCAAGGAAACTTCAAGTTGAAAGTGATAAGTTTGTTTCGTGCAGTCAAGACGGCGTTCAAAGATCAAGCGAACACGTAACTTGGTGACCAAGGTTCTGTGAAAATTTTGTGATAAAGAAGAGAATATTAAACTGAACCTGGTGCAGTTTATTAATTCTGGATAAAGAACCAAACGAACCCAAAACACCATTAACGTATAGCCGTAAGAAGAACATGGGAGACCCGAAAACTCAGATCGTGGTTTCAAAAGAACTAAACTCGCTTCCGATACAATGTCCGGTTCTCACAGCCACAAACTATGTAATCTGGACCGTAAAGATCAAAGCTATCTTTAGGATACAAGGTCTTTTGGAAACAATCGAACCGGTTGAAGGAACTGCCATCGACCCAAAGAAAGACGGCATGGCTATCGTGTACCTCTATCAAGCAATGCCGGAGGAGATGGTGATGCAAGTGGCTCACCTCGACACCGCTAAAGAGATATGGGATGCATTGAAGACTCGCTATGTAGGGGTTGAACGTGTTCGAGAAGCCCGGCTCGAATCTCTTCAATACGAGTTTGAATCGCTCAAGATGAAGGATACGGATTCACTTGATGACTTTACTTCCAAGTTAAGTCAAGTGGCTTCGAAAGCAAGCAATCTTGGGAAGGTATACGAAGAGAAGGACTTAGTAAGGAAACTTATGAGTTCGGTTCCAAGAAGACGGTACTTGGCAATTGTTGCAACCATTGAACAATTTGCCGATATGAAAACAATGTCCTTTCAAGAAGCGGTGGGTCGGTTAAAGGCGTTTGAAGAGCGACTTGGAGGTGAAGAAAACTTACCAACCGGTAAGCATAATCAACTACTGTACACGTATGAAGAATGAAAGGCAAAATCTAATCAAAAAGGGAGGTTCGCGGCCGAGTCTAGTCAAGCCGGACGAGGAAAGGGTCGGGGTAAAACTGGGGATAAAGACAAGGATAAGAAGAACGAGCCAAGCCAAAAGAAAGATCGTTCTAAGATAAAGTGTTTTAGGTGTGATGAACTAGGACACTTTGCCTCGGCTTGTCCTACACGAAAGAAAGAAAAGAATGGTGAGAGCAATCTCGCTCAAGGGGAAGGACCGGTTCTACACACGATAACCGAAGTTAGAGAAGAAGTGGTGTTCTTGAAAGAAGACCGGGTGGATCCTCAAAAATATGCTACTACCCTATGTGAACACAATACATGGATACTTGACAATGGAGCTAGCAATCATATGACGGGAAACTCGGAATGGTTTTCAAAACTCAATCATAACACCATAGGCAAAGTAAGTTTTGGTGATGGCTCATGCGTCGAAATCAAAGGGCGTGGCATGATAGTTCTAGAAGGAAAGGCGGGAGAACAAAGAGTCTTGAATGATGTTTATTACATACCATCACTCAAGAACAATATCATAAGTCTTGGGCAATTAGATGAAGGCGGGTGTAAGATAGCCATCCAACATGGTATTCTTTGGATGTTCGAGCAAGACGGAACTTTGCTAATGAAGGTACCCCGATCGCCTAATCGTGTCTATAAGATTAATTTACAAGTTGCATCTCCAGTTTGTTTACAGGTAAACCTACAAGATGAAGCGTGGGTTTGGCATGCACGATTAGGGCATCTAAATTTTGATACCCTTAAGAGTCTTTCAAAGCTAGCAATTGGGTTACCTGAAATAAAGCACCCAACCCAAGTATGTGACTCTTGCATGGTAGGCAAACAAACAAGAAGTTCATTCCCGAAGGACTCCCTCTATCGAGCTAAGACACCCCTTGAGTTGATATATGCCGATGTTTGTGGACCAATTACTCCAAAGACACATGGAGGTAATCAATACTTTCTACTAGTCGTCGACGATCACACCCGCTATATGTGGGTATTCACAATGAAGACTAAAGATGAAGTAACAAAACATCTCATTGATTTCGTGACAAGAGTAGAAAACGAAACGGGAAAGAAGCTAAAAGCTATACGATCCGACAACGGGGGAGAGTTTACATCACATGTGTTGTCGGATTTCCTTGAAAGAAAAGGGGTGGTTCATCAATTCACGGCTCCCTACACTCCTCAACAAAACGGGGTGGTAGAGAGAAGGAATAGAACCATATTAGGGGCAACAAGAAGTATGTTGAAAGCTATGTCACTACCACAGAATCTATGGGGGGAAGCGGTTCATCACTCGGTCTATTTACTAAACCGGTCACCAACGAAAGCTTTGAAACACTTAACCCCTTATGAAAGCCTTAAAGGAAGAAAACCAAATCTTTCACACATAAAAGTCTTTGGTTGTTCGGGACACGTGAAGATACTCGGCACCGGTCAAAAGAAACTAGATGACCAGAGCATTCCCATGATACACTTGGGTTCACAACCAAGTACGAAGGCGTATCGGATGCTCGATCCGATCAAGAGACGAGTACACGTAACTCGAGACGTTGTTTTCGAGGAAAGCAAAGCATGGTCACGGGGCAAAAACGAAACAAATAAAGATGAAATAGGCCCGGAATGGACTGAGTTTATTGTTGAAACATCAGCCCAAACCGAGCCCAGCCCAACTGAGAACCCATCAACACAGCAAGCTGATCCGCTCGCACTCACTGACCCGCAGTCTCTCCTGGAAAACTAGACCAGCAGTGATGAAGAATTTGTTGGGCCTCAGGCTCGCCAGTCAAGAGACCATAATGGAGGCTGCCAAAACTGCCCAGAACAGCAGCCCCAGGCTGCTGAGACAGCCGCAAACAGCAGACCAGCAGGCCCAGACGAGTCCTCGATGAGCCCAGTAGAACATGCCCAAGCTGGTCCAGGCCCGTTGAGGCGCTCTAGTCGGAAGAAAGAATTGCCAAAGAAATTAACTGACTTTATTCTAAAAGGAGTATCAAGTTCCACAAGCCAAGACCCGACAACGAAAGAGGTAAATTTGTTACTATCATTCGATGACGAACCATCAAACTTTCAAGAAGCAAACCAAGAAAAACATTGGCGGTTAGCAATGGAGAGTGAAATGGCGTCGATTGAAAAAAACAAGACGTGGAAGTTGGTAGATCCGCCACCAATTCAAAACCAATCGGGTTAAAGTGGGTGTTTAAAGTGAAGAAAGATGCAACCGGAGTGGTAACAAAGTTTAAAGCCCGACTAGTCGCCAAAGGTTATGTTCAAAAATATGGGATTGATTTCGAAGAAGTTTTTGCACCGGTGGCTAGAATGGAAACGGTAAGACTCTTGCTTGCCTTAGCAGCTAATCGAGGTTGGGAAGTACATCATTTGGATGTAAAGTCGGCTTTTCTTCATGGAGATTTAAAGGAGGAGGTCTATGTCCAACAACCGGACGGGTTTGTAAAAAAGGGTCAAGATAATAAAGTGTACAAGTTGGTGAAAGCTTTGTATGGTTTACGCCAAGCTCCAAGGGCGTGGAACATCAAGCTAGACGGGTCGCTAAAAGAACTTGGCTTCACTCGATGTAAGCAAGAACAAGCCGTTTACAAGAGGGAATCAAACCAACGCCTATTGCTTGTAGGCGTGTATGTGGATGATTTGATAGTTACGGGTACAAGTGTGCAAGAAATATCAAGCTTCAAGAAACAAATGGAGTCCCGGTTCGAGATGAGTGACCTTGGGCTACTACACTATTATTTGGGAATAGAAGTCAAACAAGATAACCATGGGATAACGCTAAAGCAAAGTGGGTATGCAACGAAGATTCTAAAAGAGGCAAGCTTTTGGGATTGCAATTCCACTCAGTTTCCAGTGGAGGCGGGTTTGAAACTATCAAAGAATGATGACGTACCCGAAACCGACCCGACAGGATATAGAAAGATCATTGGAAGCCTATGGTACTTGACTCATACACGACCCGACTTGAGTTACTCGGTCGGATATATGAGCCAGTTCATGCAAACTCCCACTCAGAATCATACACAAGCCGTGAAGCACATTCTTCGTTATTTGAAAGGCTCACTCGATTATGGTTTGGTTTATCCGAGAGGTGGGTCACACACCTTGCTCGGTTATAGTGATAGTAGTCACGCGGTTGACGTAGATGATGGTAGAAGCACAACGGGGTTTGTTTTCTACTATGGTAAAGCACCGGTGTCATGGGTTTCACAAAAACAAAGAACAGTGGCCTTATCATCTTGCGAGGCGGAATTTATGGCGGCCACATCGGCTGCTTGTCAAGCCTTATGGCTTCGGGGTTTGTTGTCTGAGATGACCGGTGAAAAGGAAGAAATTGTGACCTTGAAAGTGAATAATTCATCGGCTATTGCATTGATGAAGAATCCGGTCTTTCACGGTAGGAGCAAACACATAAATACAAGATACCATTTCATACGAGAGTGCATCGAGAGAGAACAAATCAAGGTGGAGCATGTTAGTGGAGATTTACAAAAGGCAGACATCCTCACGAAAGCGTTGGCACGGTTAAAGTTTAACGAGATGAGAAGTCTCGTTGGTGTCACAAGATTACGGGGGTGATTGTTAGAATAAGTCTTGTGTAAGTACGGGGGGTGTTATCGCCGTACTTGCAAACTAGGAGGTTTTTGAGTTATTTTTTAATCCTAGTTAGAGTTTGAGTCTAATATGGTTTCGTATGTGTTTAGGATTGGTAGGTTATAAATAAAGACCTTTGTAACCCATTCAATTAATTCCAATCAATATACAAGAACAAGTTTAGATTCAATCTTTGTGCCAATTATCTTTTAGAAAGCTGACATAGTTTTGTTTGTCAAAGCTTTTCTAATAGTTTAGTACTATATAGAACTTGGTTTGTAAATATATAAGTTTTAGTTTTCACTGCTTTTATACTTTGTATTTTGTGTAAATCTAACATGTGGCACGTCTCGGGGCCAAGAGCGGGGCGCCACATTAGACTTGGTATAACCTCCTCTCCAAATATCCAAGAAACTATCATTTTTCAATATTCACATTTAGATTTGAGTTTATCTTATAATCTCCTTCAAATAAATAAATTAAATTATACATTTCAAAATATTGAACCCCTGTGCTACAAAAAGTTTTAGGTAATATAGACCATCTTAAGATTATGTATAATTTGAATTTCATCAGCAAACATACGTTTTATGAATGATATATGATAAAAGACGAGTAGTTTTGAGTATGATGGATAATGGAACAACAAAGTTGATACACGACCATTATGTGCAGTGAGTTATATGCATAGTTGATTTATGATATAAGTATATGCATAATTAATCTATAATATTACTTGAGTAAACTTTGTTTTTGGCACCTGTGATTTGGTCAAAATAACGGTTTTAATCCATTAGTTTTAATTTGACATTTTTAGCCCCCATGGTATGTAATTTGTCTCAATTAAGCCCAACTCATTAACACCGTTAATTTTTTCTGTTAAAAATAAAGGTATTTTTAGTCTTTTTTACTAGAAAGGACTAATTGTGTCATTTTCATTAAGTAATATATAGGGATCATTCATGTAAATTATACAAAACAAAAACTAGTTCTTCCCCAAAACCAAGTCCTCCCCCGCTCCCCTCCGGCCACCACCGGCCACCGTCGCCGCCCACAACCGCACCACAAGATCTATGAAGAACTCCCTCCCCTATGTTCAGATTTTTTGGGTGGTTTCAGGCGAAGCCGGAGTTGCAGGTTCACCGAAAAAACGAGGTACACGCGACGAGTTTTAGATGATGTTGGGGATTCCGACGAGTTGTGTAACACCCATAATTGGAACACCATCTATTAAAACAGTTAAACACACGCAGAAACATTTATCCCAATAACTTTTTTTTACACATTCGCGTACCGTGAAGGACTTGGGAACTCCCTTCGCGTACCGCGAGGGATTCCCAATTACACTGTCCGCGGGAAGGGTCCTTCGCATACCGTGAAGACTCCCCTGCCCATCCTCGCGTACCGCGAGAGATCCCAAAATGGCCTATCCGCAGGAAGATCTCTCGCGTGGCGCGAGAGACTTCATCCCCTCCCTCGCGTACTTGAGTTTTCTTTCCAATACCTTGACACTAATTTCTTAACCAATAGCTTTTATTAGGTCAATATGGTGTTTTTTCAAGTGTCTATTACCACCTAAACACTTAATCTTCACTAATTCATCATTTTAGCATCACGATCCAAACTCCCTCAATTTTCACCATATGAACCCTAACTTTTCAAAATTATAATCAAAGGGTTCTAGGATGATAATCACTACTCTTTACCTTTAGTTTAGCTAGATTATCTACAATCTAACACTAAATCACCACATGCATACTCGATTTTCGGATTTCTTCAAAACCCACCAAAATCACATTCAAAGTGAAAATCAAAGAAGAAATCACTTACTTGATAATAGAAGGATGATGTGCAAGCCAACACCTTCACGATTTCAAGCTCAAAAGCACGATTTGCTTCACAATTGCTTTCTCTTCTTTTCTCTCTTGCTCAAGAACGATCCAACAACACAAATTAAGTTATTTTGACTTTTGCTAGTCAATATGACAGATTTTCTATATTACCACTTTAGTCCCTCAACTTTCATTTCACTCAAAACTAGTTAAAACTAGTATAACTTCATTACAAACTTGAAACCCACTTATTTCAACATATTTCTAAAATATTATTTTCTCCATAATATTTAATTATATTATTTATCTATTTGAAAACGAAACCCGAATTTTGGTTCGTTACAAGTTGATAACATTGTTGCAGGTTCACCGGGAGAACATATGTGATGTTTATTTATAATTTGACCTAAAAATTTGGGGGAAATTAAAACCAAAACCTGCGTGAGCTTAGCATTGATGAAGCCAAAAACGAAAAACCTCCGTCGGTTTGCACACTATCAAATTTCTCCGGATTGCAAGGTTTTTAAGGTTGCCTGGATGGCAAATGTGGTAATTCATTGATGGAATTGGGAGTTTTCGGCATTGGTCCGAGCCTCCCAGCCTGACCGATGGTGTGGGGGTGGTGTTGCTGTGGTGGCAGTGGTGGTGTGGGGTGCCAGAAGTGATCGTTTCCGTCAGTGGTGGTGTAGGGTGCCGGAAGTGAAGGTTGTGGTGGCAGTGGTGGTGTGGTTTCTTTGAACGGATGAAACTTTGTTTTTGTGAGGAATTGTAGTTGCAGGTGTATAAATGGTGGTGGGGGTTGTGTTCAACAGAAGATTAGGGTTTTGTTTTAATTTGGGGAAGAAAGGTCCATGTGTAAATTGAAAAAAAAAATGACAAAAATAGTCCCAATAGATAAAAAGACTAAAACACCCTTTGATTTAACAGAAAAAATTAACGGTGTTAGTGAGTTGGGCTTAATTGAGACAAATTACATACCACAGGGGCCAAAAAAGTTAAAATAAAACTAATGGACTAAAACCGTTATTTTGATCAAACAGAGGGACCAAAAACGAAGTTTACTCATATTACTTTTTTGGTATATCATATCACTTCAAAAAATGAAAAAAATAGTTTCATGATTTTCTCTAAACTTAATATTTATGCCAAACTTTTAAGTCGAGTTTTTCAAGTGTTCCATTTAAATACCTCAAAATTTTTTTATTCCTTTAAAGTTACTCAACTTTCACTAAGTGTTTCAATCCTATGTAATATTTTTATAAATGTTTAATTTTATTAAAATTGAATGAGGCAAATGAAATATATATGAATATTAGTTACCAATAAGTGAAATTTTTATTTAGTGAACTTAAAATAAAAGGTAATAGTGAAGAAATGAAAGTTCATCAAATAATAAATAAGTTTCAAAATTGTTATATTTAAGTCAAATTAGAAAAAAATAATTGGTAAATAGTGAACATGATTCATATATCTCATTCAATATTTAAAAATTTAAACATTTATAAAATTATTACATATGATTGAAACACTTAATGAAAGTTGGGTGAATTTAGAGATAAAAAAACTTTAAGGTATTTAAACAAAACACTTAAGAAACTTGATTACTATTGTGTAAAGTTATCCCTCGTATTTATGCCGAACTTTTAAGTCGATTCCATTTATGATCCGAAGGGATCCATAAAAAGTCCCGACGGGCAAACGTCCAAGCTCTTTTTGCGTTTCTATGGCTTCCGACCCTCCGATTGCTTCTCGGAAAGGTCAGCTCTACCGATCAGATTTTTGCCTTTAATGGTTTGAAATCTAATTTCATTATCTCGTAGTGTTGATAAAATACGATTGTAATCTTATTTGTTGGCCTTGATATGCAGTTGTTGTGCATTTGAGAGCTACAGGTGATGCTCCGATTCTCAAACAAGCAAAATTCAAGGTACGTACTGTTTAACCAAACTGATTAATTGGGGGATAACTCTAGGAAATAGGTTTTTGAAAACCCTAGCTAGCTCAGCTTTATTTGATGTTCCCTTGTGTATGTGATTAGAGTTATGAATGTTAGTTTACATTTGCATTCTAGTTATGCTCCAGATTAAAATGTTCTTAGTCACAACTTTCAATAACTAGGGTTTCCAAGATGTTAGATCATCCTCAGTTTTGTTTTTTTGGTTAAAAATGATCCATAACCTAACCTTGCTGAATTTCTTCTTGGTTGACAAATGATAATAAATAATAATTAGTTCAATAAAGTCATCATTCTATCATTGTTGCTGTACTGATTTTTGAATGTAAGGTTGGTAAATGTTTTTCTTGAATATTCAGATTGCTGGTACTGATAAATTTTCTAAGGTGATTGAGTTTCTTCGCCGCCAACTTCACAGGGAGACTCTTGTAAGGTATTTTTTTTATGTGACAATCTCTGAGCACATGGTTAAATGCTGCCCTTATCCCTTTTCAGTTTGTTTATGTGAATAGTGCCTTCTCACCAAGTCCAGATGAACTAGTGAATGACCTGTATGATGTAAGTTTCTTTGCAGGCATCTAAATGGCCAATTTTTTTTAATTAATAGGCAAAGATAAGTGTTGACCGACATTATAATCATCCGTTTGATACATTTATTATATTAGTATGTGTTGTGAATTGATAAGAACACGATAAGGATGGGATGATAACCAGTGAGATTGTTATTGAGTTCACTTGATTTCTGATGATTACAAGGAATACGAACACTTAATAGAAGGAGACGGGGATCTAGAGATACAGACACGAGAGATGGGAGAAGAAGACATACGTGTTAACCATTTTCATAACCCTAGCTCTCCCGCTATCCCGACTTATATCTTGCAATGATTCTTTTACCGATCCAATTAATTGTTGGGCCTTTCTTAACTCTTGAATTTGGGTTGCTTGATTGGGTCCAATCCAATTAATGTTCATAACATTTAATTAAATGGTTTTTTAGTGGTTAGTTTATGTGTCCTCAACTCTGAATGAGATGGACTTACATGTTAACCTCTGTTTTTTTTTTTGGTGCTACAGAATTTTGGATTCGATGGGAAATTGGTGGTTAACTATGCGTGTTCGATGGCTTGGGGCTAACTTTGAACATATAGAAAAGCTTTTACAGGTGCAAAGAAGTCATTAAAAGGGAGCTTCATTTGGTAAATTTGGCTAATCTGAATTGCCTTTATTACAAGTTGTCATAAAAAGTTGAAACCTGTAAATGTGTGACTTTGACTTGGTTATCTCTTCCTATTGGAGTTAATTCATTTGTTTGTTGACTTTGTAATTGATACTTTTCAGAATGATTTCCTGATGTTTTTTCATCCCTTATCTTTTCCATTTTGTTGTTTCAACACTTCCATTCATATGACTTTTATATTTCATTTGGACATAGTCCTGTTTTGCAATGTTACACAGCCTACATCTTTGAACTGTTACTTTTTGGATGAGACAACTATGGGATTTTGGTTAGATTTAAGTAATATTTGAAGTTCATAGATTGTATAATCCTTGGTTTTAAAAAGCGCGCCTAGGCGCGAGGCGACCTATGGCACAAAGGGTTGCGCTTTTGATGACTTAAGGCGATGGTAAACAAAAGGCGCAGGTGAGGCGCGCTTTTTTGGCAAAAATTTGGCATGAGGCGCAGGTGAGGCGCGCGCCTCACGTACATGGGCTTCTTTTTTGCAGCAGAATGTTGTACAAAGTGCTTTTTATGTTGTACATGTAGGTAATTTATATGTTTAAACATAAATAAAGCTTATTATAGGTAAATTTTTGTGTAGGGGATGCTAAAAACCTATGATATATATAAAAAAAAGTATATAATCATTTTGCGCCTCGCGTACGAAAATTTCACATCTTTTGCGCTTTGCGTCTCTGTTTTAGACTCCGTCGTTTTTGTGCGCCTCTCGCTTTTTAAAACCAAATCTAAATAAGATAGGAATTCAGATGTAGGCATAAGTATGTAGTTGCAGAGATAATATAGCTCTTGACTTCCCATCTCTAGTTACATAATGATCAAGAATAGCAGAATCCATGACAACAATACTATATTGGACATGCTTATTGATAAGTTATCAAATCCTATATATCCACACACTATATATTAATTGTTGTGTTTGTTCTTGATCTTGTTGCAGTTATCTGTTCTTTGTAAAACATCCTACCCTAACATAACAATTTAAAGGTAAGTTGAGCCATACTCTTGCTTAGGGGTGACAATCTTGACCCATTCATTAAAAAATGGGTTAATTTGGGAAAAAATCAATTGTACATGGGTCAATTTGGGTGACTTCAAATTAGTCAACGAGTTAATTTGGGTCACCTTAAATAAGTCAACGGGTCAATTTGGATCACCCTAAATATTCAATTGGTTCATTTGGGTCACATAAATAAGTCAACATGTCAAAATGATCAAATATTATAAAATTTTGTAAACTCAAAAAAATAGTGCATATGAGTCTCCCAACGTTGTCACCCCACCTCCACCCGCCATCGGCGCACCCAGCACCACACATGTCGTCGCCCCACCCGCCACCGCCCCCACCCCACCCGCCACCGCCACCCACATTTTCCGCCAACCACCCGCCACCGCCTATCGCCGCCAACCACCCGCCACACCCGACGACGTCGCCATCGCCATCGCCTTTCAACACCCCCACCCACCACCACCCACACCCACATCAACACCCCACCCACCACGTCAAGGAATTTATTTTGTTTATAAAGATTTAAACAATAAATTTATTTTGTTTATAAAGATTTAAACAAGAACGTAGCACGAGAAGGTTAGGTTAGGGCGTGTAATATAAGAGTTGGATGAATTGATGACCATGGCCATATGACACCAATAAGCTTGATTGTGTTGGATACGTGAGCTGAGCATCTGTTTGTTGAGAAAGAGAATCACATTGTTATGTGGAGTTTCGGGGATGTGCAATATCTGAGCAGTTATCCGATTGTCTTCCCAACCTAATCCCTTAAAACATTCACCAACCCCAAATATATCGAAATGCGGCTCATAGATCTGCCGTTCACAAAGAAACAAACTCTTAAACCCTTGCTTTGGGTTGCAAATCTTGGACAAGTACAACTAAGTCTGGCATTGGCAGTGGGAATTCAGACAATTTCTGTGTTTTTCTTCCATACGGTCCCCTGTTCATCCTCCTCACTAGCCACAAATACCAACAGACAATGTTTTAAAAACAGGACCTAACCGAACCAGCCGATCAGACCGTATTGTGAGTCCGGTCCGTTTTGATCAATTAAACCGTTTTGAAATGAGCCGGTCTGTTTTGTTAGAACCAGGGAAACGGGACGTTGAACTGGTTCACTTTTATTTCAGACGGATTGAAGACTATCGGATAATATGGTTTCTTTTATAGAGAGGCAAATTGTGTTTGAAAGTAAATGAATTTGAGGAAGGAATGTTAAAAACTCAATGTCAATGACAAAAATCGAACTCATAACCTACAAATTGAGACAAAGAGCACATACCAATTACCAAGGAAGGAATGCTTGATTCATGTTAGGATTAATTAAAAAGGATGGATGGATGGATGGATGCTTATATAATATTGAAAGAAAAAAACACAGCCAAACTAGAACTTTTTACAATAGTTTATAATTTCTATATACAAAATATTATGAACTTATCCGGTTCTTAAATCCGGTCCGACCGGTGAACCTCTAAGCCGTCCGGTTGGATGTCCATCCCGGTTCTGAAACTTTGCCAACAGAGGACCAAGACTGGTTTAGGTTCATGTTCGGTTTTATAACCAAATTAAGAAAAACTAAACTTGGTTAGACACTTCTGATAAAAAAAATTAGCTAAAATTTGTTGTTATTTTTTTTAATATCAAGTGTTTCACACTTGTTACTTTATAATATCAAGTCCTCTGCTAAAGAAAGCAGACGTTTTAAGGATCTTGGTGATTTTTAGATTTTGTTCTATATTTTTTTTATTTGGATTTCATAAGTATTAAGGATCTTGATGATTGTATTTGTGCCATGGAGTTAACGATTTATGATTTTTGATTAATACTAATTACGAACCTTATAAACTGAGAGTATAAAAAACAATTGACCAGTTAACATAATCAACTAATTAAAAAATATATGCACTCTAAATATTCATTATATAAGTTATATATAGGCTACACAATAAGAGGGTAGCCTTTCCTCTTCAAATCTCCCATCACTAACTTCAAACAAAAATTAAAAAGAAAATAAAAAAAAGCATCTCTGAAACAACCATAAAGACATTTCCAAGTCAAAATAGCAAAAATCTATATTAATAATGCCCTGAAAGAGATGTTTTGCCTCTCTTCGGTATCTTAACTAGTAAACTTCATCTTAAGGATGTTAAACTTGAGCTTCCACACCAAAACACATGTCAAATGCAAATGAATCGCTTTTGGTCTTTGGAAGAGCCTTACGGCGCGAGCCACGACACAACTTCAACAACTCCTCTACCGCGCCATCTATCTCCTCTTCCCCTTCCTCTCTCAAAACAACACTCATTTCCTTGGCTTTTTCTCTAATACCGCCTTTCCCTGCCACCACACTTTGCACAACCGAAGCCATCCTGTCTCGCAACAGCAGCCCATTGCCATCTCTAACCACCTCCAACGCAACCCCGACCTTCACTACCAACCGGCAATTCACCGGCTGGTCAAGATGCATTGGCATTGCAATTATTGGAACACCAAACTTTATAGCTTCCATTACTGAACTCCAACCACAATGACTCACAAATCCACCTATGTTTTTGTGCCTTAATATCTTTGTTTGTGGAGCCCACCCTTGAACCAATAAACCCCTATCTTTTACCCTTTCAACAAACCCTGCTGGCAAATGTTCGGAAAGTTGTTTTTCTTCTTCACTTTTTGGAAACCTTAAAACCCAAATGAAGTTCACATTGCTACTTTCCAACCCATATGCTATTTCTTTCAAATCAGCACTAGAAAGAAAATACTCACTCCCAAAAGAAACAAACACAGTGGATGCAGTGTCTTTTGTGTCAAGCCACTGCATCACACTGTCTTGTTTCAAATCTGCATGACACGGCGGGTCCGCAACAAGTGGACCCACCGGTACAACCTTTTTACCGGTCAGACGAGAAAGATACTCAGCATGATCACCTTCAATCTCCTTAAAAGACTTAACAAGAACAATGCATGACGAATTCCCAACACATCCCATGACACGATCTTTATCTTTCACGTTATTTGCCGAGCTTTCAAGAATCTCAGTCATGTGTTTTTGTTCATAGGTACGGAAAAAGATTTTTGGAAATGGAAAGGGAGTAGCTTTCCCAGGTTCGGAGTAGTAAGTGTAAAGATGAAACATGGTGGCAGCCATGGTAGCACTTGTGGTGATGAACACCACTGAGGGGATTCCAAGGGCGGCAGCCGACACAGGAGCCCACGATTGAATCATGTCGTAGATGAGCAAATGCGGCTTTAGGGTTTGCAAGATTCTTGAAAACTGATGGCTTGAATTATCAAAAGCTTGTTTGAGGAGAGGCATAAGATGGAGGGGGAGGCCATTGGTGGTGTGAAGGTATGGTGGCAGTTCCGGTAGTGTGGGATCAAGATGGAGTTCGATTAGAGTGATGTTTTTCAAGTTCTTTTCAACGGAAACGAGGTTAGCAGGAGTAGAACAAAGGTAGATGTTGAAGAGGTTTGTGTTGCTTAGTTTTTTGGCTAGTTCTAGGAAAGGGGAAATGTGACCATGGCCTAACCATGGGAACATCAAAACACTTTTCTTTCCTCTGTAACTGTTCATCGTCAACATTGATCACTTCAATTCTGGTTGTTTTTGAGGTTGTCTGTGAAGAAGATGGTTTGAGGGGTGGTGAATTTTATAATACCGGAAGAAGATGGTTTATTTACATGCAGGATTGCTTGGGATTTTATTACTTGTTTTTATTTTAAGTTTTTATTCATGCAATTTTCCATAAGATTAATCAATTAAATGTTTCGAGGAAGTTATATTCGTTTATAGGTTTTATTATGTTTTTAAAATCACAGACATATATAATTAAGACTAAAAAAAACCAATGTATTAATTAAAATAAAACTTGCCTTGTTTACTACCTTATGTATTGACCGATTTTTATGAGTTTTTTGTTATTTTCTTGAATTAATTTAATTGCTACAAAGATGAAACTTACAAAATGATGATAAAGATGCGGGTGTGTTACTTTCATTTGAAATTCTAAAAAAAAACATTTAAATCACGGGTTCATTAAAAGTTAAAAAAATAGTTTTTTTTTACATTTTAAATTCCAAATTTTCTATAATAAATACGTATTCAAAAATAAATTGATTCGTTATTAGGGTTTAGGATTATAACCGACATAACTATTTTATTTAATTATGGAAAATATCAACTGTTTCTAATTATTATTAGGATTTTATGACATATATATACCGTTACCAAATTTTCTGCAATTTAATTACATCCGCAAATAATGCCTCAGTTTACAACTATATACTCTTTTTTTTCGAAAGGAAAAAATAAAGAAAAGGAAAAAGTTTATTTTTTGATACTTTTTTATCGTATTAAGATTGGCATAGTAATTAAAGGTTTATTTTAATTTTCAAGAATTAAAAAAATTGTTTATCAAATTTGGTAATTTATGGGAAACAAAGCATATCGTTACAGCGAAAATTAATTATATCAGACATGCATATAATTAAAAAGTTTAAAGATTTTGTTATTTAATTTCAAATTAATTTGGAAACGATTTTGATTAAACTTTGTGTTTATCTCAGTTTTATTTTTGGCTATGTTAATGGAATATAGTTACAAAATAATAGTTATTTTGGACTCGATTATTGATTACTTGACAAAATAATAGTTCGGTTAGCACTATTCATCGCAAGGGTTTTGATTGGTACACGGTGGTCGGTATAAGTTAACAAGCAATTGATACAAGCTCCTACAACATGATTTTATTTTACTTTATTATATTTACATGAGAAACTTGGTTACTATTGTGTAAAGTTATCCAAATAATAAACGGGTCAGGTTGAAAATTTTGACACGAATAAGAATATGGGTCATGTTCGGGTTGCATAATTCAACCCACCAACCTGACACGGTTGACACCCGTAGACGTAATTAAGTACGTAAAGAGAAGTATATGAAGTTGAGGCGGCTCGGTTTTGAATATCGAAGCGTACACGTCGCAACGGTATATTCGAAAATCAAGAAAAAATTATCTCGTTGTAAAAAATAGCGTTAAAAACACGAAAGTGAATTTTGAAAAAAAAAAAAAGAAGTAAAAATATTGCATATTTGAGCGGGCTAGGTTTTGAAAATAATTGTGCATTGCGACGGTGACATTGACATGGTTAAGCATGTAAAAAGAAGTGTATGAAATTGTTGTAGCTCAATTCCGAAAATCAAAACATAGAAAAAAAACACATCGCAATGGTACATTCATAAATCAAGAAAAACTCACGTCGCCGTAAAAATGAGCGTTAAGAAACACGAAAGTGTATTTAAAAAAAGAAGTATATTGTATTTTATCTGACTCGATTTTGAAAAAAAAATACGTTGATCAAGAAAAAGTCACGTAGTTATAAAAACGACCATTAAGAAACACGAAAGTGTATTAATGAAAGAGAAATAAAAACATATTATATTTGACTCAACTCGGTTATAAAAAAACATAGACCAACTCAGTTATAAAAAAACTTTATATCAAAATGTAGATAAAATAAGCACGTCGCAATGGTATATTCGGAACGTATAATTTTTTTATAAAATCTCTCCTGATGATAATTTACGAGATTGACGTTAGATAAACCCTATTAATAAAAAGCCTCTTTGGAGTAAATCCATTTTTGAACCTGATAACAAGTGATTTAGGGGTTAAAAAAAACAATAAAAAGGTTTATGTATTAGAAAGTCAACATATCACCTGCACCCCGTCCCATAGATAAGAGTATATTGTAATTTGAATACTACATATAATCTAATTTTTTAATCACATATAAAAGAAGTGCTCAACAGCAATTAGATCTTCCTTCACGCGGAGCTTGATATGAAGTAATTAATGGAAAGTTTTGTCAATTAAATATAAAAGTTAAATAAATAATTCAGCCATGACATTTGATTTGATGTTTAACTCAATTATAACAGGAAAAACGCGCTTTATTGAGGCCTTGTTTTCAATTAATCATTATCTTTTTCTTATTTTAGATTTCTCTAATATATCCAGACAATGCCAAGTAAAAAACGAAGGGTGATCCATTAAGACGCGTATTTTAGATCCAAACAAAATAAAATAAAAACAAAACTTGAAAAGACAAGTCATTTTTTGTCAAATATATATAGGTTAAATAATAATATCATTTTGACATATACAAGAATTCAATGAAAATCACAAGTTAAGATTTGTCATTATATTTTATAGAATGCTAAAACGTATAAGATTAATGTTTAGATCGAATGCTAAGCCCATAAACAAACCTCAATCATTTTGTTATCTCTTCTTATTTCTCTCTAAAAACAAAAAAAATGTCAATTATCACTTATATTTTCAGCTTAAAATATAAATCAATGTGGTTTTTTTTACTTTTTAAGACCTTTAAAATTTAAGGGTGTATCCCATTACGTAGTTTGGATATCATATCTAAACTTAAGCACGTGACTATACCATAGTTTACAGAAACTAAGGGGCTGTTTGGTACTCTTAATGATTCTATTAAGAGGCTACCTCTAAATCAGTCAGATGTAAGAGGTGTTTGTTTTACTAAAAGTCTACCTCTTAATGGTTTAGGTTCAGCTAAAAAACCATGATTAACCATTCAGACCTTTTAATAATTCAACACTTAATGGTTCAAGAATTGTCAAACAACCCTTAAGAAACCTTTTTTAGATGATTTAAAGCTATATACTAAAAAGTTTTAACTGGTATAACTATTAAATTTTTAGATTTAGAGTGGGTATGAGTTAAAAAAATAATTTTTCAGAAATAAAATTTTATTAATATGAAACGAACAGAACAAGTGTGCCATATATTTTCAATATTACACGTAGCAGCGGGACCCAGGAGCAAAGTTTAGTTGACCACGACATTACACTATTTTAATATTATGTATTTTTAGTTAATAATAGTTCTGGTGCAGGTTGTGAAGGTCAAGTGAGGGCCAACACCCCAATTTTATATCCTGGAAACAATATTTTAACTTCTAACTCGAATCATTTATTTATCTACTATTATAAAATAAGAAAAAAGACTACTTCAATTTATCCATCTTCTAGATTCAATAAACACTCTGCCCACATCAAAAAGTTGGAAACCCAGACCAACACCTTCTTAGAAGCTTGTACGTTATGCTACAAGACTTGTAACTCACTCTGTACCTGTACCACCAACTTGTATCTTTTTTAAAATCATTTGACTCGTAACTGCTTCACCTCTTATAAATATAATCAACACCACCAATTGCCTACACATTTCACATCCTCCATGGCTCCCAGTAAAATCAAAAACTGGAAGACCATTTTATTTGCTTGTATCACAAACAAGACACCAACAACCTTTGACCCGGAACTTGTTGTTTCTAAGCCTGGTTTCTCACAAAGGATGTCAGTAACCGATGTTAGTTCGTCACTTTCGGTGATTAATGGGCTTTCAAGTTCGATTGTTGGGTGGGATCTTCATGAGTTCACATTGGACCAACTTACTATGATCACGCATGGTTTTGCGTCTAGTAACTACCTTGGTGAAGGTGGGTTTGGAACCGTCCATAAAGGCTTCATTGATGACAAGCTTAGGCCCGGGTTAGAGGCTCAACCTGTTGCGGTTAAGTTGTTGGATTTGGATGGTGGTCAAGGTCACAATGAATGGCTGGTAAACCATTTTCCTTTTTCATTTCTTTAAGTTTAACTTTTATGGGAAATCTTTGTTTGCTGATTATGAGTTTTAATTATTATAGGCTGAAGTGACCTTTTTGGGGCAATTGAGGCATCCACACCTTGTGAAGTTGATCGGTTATTGTTGTGAGGATAGGAACAGACTTCTTGTTTATGAATACATGGCTAAGGGCAATCTGGAGAGTCAACTGTTTGGAAGTACTCTTTTTTTTTTTTTTTTTGCAATTTTAAATCCTAGTTATATAATTAATATTGATGATTTTATATTTTTATGGATTCAGGGTATTCGATTCCTTTGCCGTGGCTGACCCGGATTCAAATAGCACTCAGTGCTGCAAAAGGACTAGCCTTTCTTCATGGAGAGGAAAAACCTGTCATTTATCGTGATTTCAAAACTTCAAATATTCTATTGGGATCGGTAATTTTCTTTGTTCATTCATCGTTATTAGAGGTGACAACATTATGACGGGTCTTGCAGGTTTGCGTAACGGGTCAAAATTGTCACCTCTGAACTTTTCATTAATTTAGCTCTTTTGTGCAACTCTAGGTATGTTTACTGATTGTTATCTTTTGGATTTGGATTCCTAAACAGGATTATACTGCTAAACTATCGGATTTTGGGTTAGCAAAAGATGGTCCTGAAGGAGACGAGACACATGTGAGTACACGAGTGATGGGAACACACGGTTATGCTGCACCAGAGTACATCATGACGGGTCATCTAACAACTATGAGTGACGTCTATAGTTTTGGAGTCGTTTTACTAGAACTACTAACAGGAAGAAGATCAATGGACAAAAAACGACCTAATAAAGAACAATGTCTAGTGGAATGGGCTAGACCACTTTTGAAAGATTCAAGCAACCTTGACCGGATCATGGACCCTAAACTAGACGGCCAGTATCCGTTCTCAGGGGCTGAGACAGCAGCGGCTCTGGCCAGCCGGTGCCTGAGCCACCACCCAAAATGCAGACCAACCATGAATGAAGTGGTCAAGACCTTGGAACATGTATTGGAATTAGATGATTTCCTGGTTGGTTCAATAGTGTATGTTGCTCCTAAAGAAGGAGAAAACAGTGAAGAAAAAGATAATGACAATAACATTAGTGGCAGCGATGAGGATGAGGCTGAGTCGGAGGTGGTGGTGGTTGAGAAGAAAGAAAATAGGCGACCGGAGGAACATGGAAAGAAAGGTCATAGGCATAAGCATAAGATAAGATCGATCAGGTCTCGAGCAGTATTTTCCGATACAACTTTGTATAAAAATTTCAAAAAGGATACACAATCTCCCCCAGACCCAAACAAAATGGGGATGTGAATTTATTGATTTTAGTTAGGGTAGCATCTCATCTTCAAAGGAAGATTTGTAATAACACATCAAATGAAACAAAATGTGGATAAACTTTTTTTTTATGTCCTAATATCATTTACTTGCTGGTTTTTAGTTGAGCTTTATTTTTACATTAATATTTAATATTAAATATATTTTTAATAAAAAAAATTAGTATAATCTTAACATTTTTAGTTTTTTTTTTATGAAACTTAAATTATATTGTTGTAAAAATCTATTAACTTATAGAACTTATGAATGATTTGAATATTTATAAAAAGGTAATGAATTACAAACGGAATTTAACAGAAATAATAACATTACACATTTTTTTATTTCTTTAGTAGAAAAATAAATAAATAAAAGAGTTCATCATGAATTGTCCATGTTCTCAGAGCAATGCTCCAATATCTAATAGAAACTAATACA
This sequence comes from Smallanthus sonchifolius, assembly GCA_023525975.1. Taxonomy (NCBI): domain Eukaryota; kingdom Viridiplantae; phylum Streptophyta; class Magnoliopsida; order Asterales; family Asteraceae; genus Smallanthus; species Smallanthus sonchifolius. Next base: position 3,114,669 of record JAKNSE010000034.1, on the reverse strand, counting down.
AATTTAAATACAATTTACCCAATAATATAACTAAAAAAAGGCGTACATGGTGCTTAACTTTGCTCCCGCACCTACGCACGGGCCAGGGAGGGTTCGGATCGCTTCGCAATCCAATGTATACATTCTTACCCTACACTTTGTGCACGAGGTGGTTTCCCACGGTTCGAACCCAATAATACAACTACTTGATTATATATGAAGCCTTTAAAACATGGGTAATATTCCGGTCATCATCAAAAAATTATAACTTGGTGGAGTTGGTGGGTGGTTGAAACTTTTAGGCGTTGAAATCATAGCTTTGGATTCTTTAATTATTAAAATAACATGATTAAGTTATGTTTTTTATTCGTCTTATTATTTTAGTACAGTTCTCAGGTGACCTTTGAACGTTGATTCCCAACCCCCACCCGGCTAAAAGAAAATAAAAAAAAAGGTTTAGAATTCCTCGGACACAAGTATGTATATACATACATCTTTATAAATTTCATAAATTAAAGTTGTTTTAAACTACCTGCTTCGAATTCTTTTATCAGTGATTTCATATGTTTATGTATTTTAAACAAATTCAAGAATTTTCATATGCTAATATTGAACTAGACTTTTCTATGAAAGCATATTGATTTTCATGGTATATACTATAAAATAAGTGACAAAATTCAAGTGAAAGGCTAAGGTGTGTGTATAATCTGAATGAATCTGTATAGTGCATAGCTCTCCTCTATATATAGAGGAGACTAAAAACAGAAAGGTACAAGTGGTAATGCAGATATAACAGAAATGTACAACACCACTAACTAAAACACAAACCAACTAACTCAAGTTGAACGTGCAGCAACAGTGTGAAGCCTGGGCCGAAGAGTGTCAAAGCGAGAAGACAACCCCTTGGTCAAAATATCAACAATCAATCTGGGAAGAGGTAGGCACATGGTGAATAGTCAAACTCTGAGTCAGAACCATGTCACGAATAAAATGTAAGTCAGGAGAAGTCTGGACATCAACCAACTAACCTGAGTGATTCAGGTTTAGCGCAAGAAAAAAAGGAAGAGGAAAGAAGCAATTTAAGAACTGAAAATTCAGCCATGGCAGACAAGAATAACCCAGCAAGAAACGCAATGATTATTGCACCCAGAGAGAACAACACAACATCATTGCAGTGCCTAAAACTCACATCAACAAACTATAACACGTGGGTGATACTAACGGAATCAATCGTGGATGCTCAGGGTCTCTGGGAGGCGATTGAACCTGAAACTGGTGAAGCCGTTGATGAGAAGAAGAACAATGTTGCTAGAGCGTTTCTGTTTCAAGCCTTGCCAGAGGATATTCTACTACAAGTTGCAAAAAATCGAAAGGCTAAAGACGTATGGGAGGCATTTCGAGTAAGGTATCTCGGGGCTGATCGGGTTCAAAAGGCTGCTTACAAACTTTAAGAAGAGAGTTGGAAGTTCCAGATGAAAGAAACCGAGTCTATTGAAGACTTTGCTGAGAAAGTTAGCGGTTTCACTATTAAGTCTAACAGTCTTGGTTCAACCCTAGAAGATGCAGTGATCGTGAGGAAATTACTTGACTCTGTTCCCAACAAATATCTTCAGATTGTTGCTTCTGTTGAGCAATATTCTGAATTCTGATATTGAAAGTATGCCAGTTGAAGAAGTTATCGGTAGACTTAAAGCTTATGAGGAGCGGATTAAAGTACAGGATGGAAAGGATAACGAAGGTCAAAATAAACTGTTGTTGGCTACAACCAATGGACAAAAGAAGAAGGATGAAGCTGGTTGTGAATGTTGTGGACGAGGGTCGTTGAATCAAGTCAGCCGAGGACGTGGCCGAGGTAGAGGACACAGTATTGGGAGAGGAAGAGATGGTCAATTCCATCAAAGTGAAAATCAAAAGGAGTAAGGTACGGGTCGAAGTAAAGCTAACATTAGATGCTATAGTTACCTTGAGTATAAAAAATTTTCATGCAAGTGTCTTGAGTCGGTACCAATAGAGGGGGTAGTCAATTTGGTTAAAGATGACAAGCATCCATTACTTTATTAGAGCGATGGGTCCATATCAAGATTGAAGGGAATGTTGGGTTAATCTTGAATGGGTCTGGGTCAATTTCCGATTTGGGTCAGTTTGTTTCTATTTGGGTCGGTCTTTTCTTGGTGAATCATTTTATGGTAAGTTTATTTTATTTGGTATGGTTTAATTTATGGTATGAGTCTATTTTGGAGGTTAAGTTAGAGTTGGGTTTATTGAGTCTATTAATATGGGTCGAATGTATGTAGTCTTATTCATTCAGAATTATTCAATGAAAAGTGTCAATCAATGGGTTCTTGATCAAACCTAGTACTCTCTTTCTTCTTCTATTTTTCTATTCGTAATACGTGATTGAAGGGCCTGTGCCGATAAATATGATTGCATAAATCATACTTTTTCAGGAAATTCTAAAGTTCCTATGATCAATTATCCTGTCAAACATTTGACCAGTTTTTGTTTTAGCTATGAAACAAATTCTTTTACAGGGTAATAACAATTTATAAGTAAATAGTCTAAATTGTCATCTCTAGGTTAACAAAAAATGCGAGTGATGATTTTTTTAGTCACTTGAGCAGGAAAGTCAAGAAATGGGAAAAACTAGTATGCAAATGAGTAGAAGGCTATACACATAATGCATGTTCACAAAAACTGATGCATTCTATCCTTCCAACAAAATTCATGTATAATCTTATGAATACACCATATCTAAACTAAAAAAATGATATGCCAAATTCAGGAAGGCAGCTGCACATACCTTAAATCATCAATGTATTTTAAGGACAAAGACCATGGTGTATTTAGTTGTAGAAAACTCGGTGTTTTCCTGCAATTTTTTTCATAAAAACACAGAAATCAGAAAACAAGTTCATATATGTCTTTTCTAGAAAAGAAATCATGCAAAACAGAAAGCCCTGTTTTGTACTTTATAACTACAATTTGTAAAACATGCCAACATTGTTTTCCAGATTTTTCCTTTAAGAAGTTGTTTTTTACATAAAATAGTAACATACTTTCACTTTTGTCCTGTTCTAGTCATCAGCCTCTTTGTACATGTGAGTCATTAAAAGATGGTTTTGTCCCATTAGGGTCATTATAGGGTATTTTTAATAATAACTCAAACTGGACAAAAAAATCTTGTACAGCAAATTCCCGTAATGGCCCGAAGAGTAAACCATCTTTTAATGACTGAAATGTGCAAAGATTAAAGCGGGACAAAGATCTTTAGCACACTGATAATTCACACACAGGACCCTTACAAATTTGGCAGGTGTTTTCCAACTTTTCCCAGAATTCTCCAGCCCACTGCCACCCTTAGCTGTGGTATATTTTTTATTTTTCTGATTTTCTCTCTTCTACACGTTTTATATTTTTTTCTGGGGAAAGAAGATCGAATTTTCTGGAAAACATGAGAAATATTCCCGCTAAACATACCCTCAGCCACGCTCTGTGTTATGTTCATTCCTTTTAGATCTTTTTCTCCGGGTTCTCCTCCTAAATCCGCCTTTGTCACTTTGATCTTGTAGCCAGTGCTCAAGAAAAATTTCATCATATGGAACTACACATCCATCAGTAAATGGTTCTCCTGGGGAACAGAAAACTCATTTTTAAAACTGCATTAGACGATGCTTTGTTATGTGACAATGGGCATGAAAATTAGCAAGCACATCAAATTAGTCCACAAGAGAAAGAGAGCATATGAAAAGAAAAAAGGTTGATGTTTTAATTAAAATAAAATTACCATCTGATTCCTCCTTTTAGGTGGTTACCCAAGTACACAACACAAGATAGCTTTTATAAGGACAACCAAAATACCTTCTAGCTTTAACGATTATATCATGCGAGATTGTTACAAGGGGAGTAGTGTGAGAGGCCGCATGACCAAGTTTGTTTCTGTAAGATTCTCTACTAATAATTATTTTATTTTCTGTAATTTTTCAATTTTCTTCTCCCATGAGTCCACCTCTACTCGAAAGAGGAACTGAGTTGATTATCATAGATCTGCCCCAAATTTCAAACCTCCTGATTCACCCACATGTGGGGAAGTTATTATAGAATACACAAGGCACCCACAAGAATAAAAACTCTTAACTAACAGAAAATGGTTAACACCATAAAAAGCCCGACATGTTATCTCATTTTGCATGAAAATGCCCTCAACCCAACTTTTACATATTAAAGTCCTTGAAATGTTAAGTTTATACAGACTTGTGAAACTATTATCCTGTCCAAGTCATCTTCAAGAATTTTAAGAATTTCAAGGCTTCCCCTTGGTTTGGCGTTCATGAGTGTAATTCAAAATATAAGATTTGTAATTGAGGTTTAAAAGAAAATGTCACTCGGTGACGGAGATAGGGGTGCAGAGACGACACAGACTCCTACAGGAGGCAGCAGTAGGGAATTTTCAGCAATGGGTGAAAGTCTGACGAAAGCATAGAAGGCCCACAAGTCGTGACATGGGGAAGGGTTAAGACTATTTGCCATTTCAAATTGATATTTAACTTGGTCTTCCTATGACTGCCTACGCATTTAATCGGTGTACTCATCCCCAACCAGTGTGACATCTAATATAATGAACACTAAATTCACCTACATTTCAGGGATCCAGCGGATACTGTTAGTAACACAATCACTACAAAGCAAACTTTTCTTGCCCTCCTATAAAGGGAAGTTATTTTTGCATTTCGTAACATATGTTAAAGTTTCAAAATCTAAACATAACTCATCCATCCCATGTTTTGTGCTAATTCTTTTCTGCCAATACCATCATCTATGTATAATCCTTAACCTAAGAATTTAACCAAATGAAGTTTAAAAGCTTAATTAATAAAACACATACCTCCGTAATCATTTTTACCAAGGTAAAGATGAGAATCCGGCAAAATCCATCTGACATTGGGCATAGCTGCGACCAACGAGTAGAGTAAAATTGGGCAAACAAATATATCAAAACAAGAATTAGAATGTTACATTTGATTCTATGAACCACATCTACGTCGATTTTGCAACCAAAAGCATAGTAATACTTTGTAGAAACCGAGTACATTGATCTCTTCGCTTCTTCTTCACTGTAACAAAACACATCAGCTCCATGCTATGCAATTACAAATTATAACAATATAATCAGTTAGTTATCACATACCTACCCAATGCGGAAGCTAGGGTTTGTAAATAACGTTGAACGATTTGATATCGGAGCGGGTAACCTATCGGAGGGTCCATAACCACTAGCCAATGCTTGTAATCACAACCGTCGATCGCTGATGCAGCCCGATCCAACTCTAAGCTCCGAATTTGAGGCGGCAGACAACAACGGATTGGCGCGGATGATGTTACACGCCCAAAGTAGTGAGAAACGAAGGTTACAGGAAGTCGGAAGGACCGTTGCATCTTCAGATGAATAAAGCAGGGGAGGGTTCGAGCCGGATGAAGAAGACGTTCTCAAACCTCTGTTTGTGAGTTGCCTACGTCATCATTTTTCCTGTATGAATGCTACCCCTATGATTTAAGGAAAAGTAGGTTTTCACGTATTTTTACACTACATCCTCATTGTCGTTCCCTAAAATATAGATGAAATTTAGGAACTTACTTTTCATTTCCCATCCATTTTTCCTCCTTGTGAGTGAAATAAAGAAAAAGGTAATAGACAAAAATAAAGAAATATTATTTAATAGAAATAAGGAAGGAGATCTGAGAGGTTTTTAAACGATGAAAAAAAATTAGATATAAAAATTAATTTTAGCGTAGTTTTTTTTTTTGAACGGCAACGTTAGATATTCTAGGATAATTGGGTTTCCCCGGGGCAACACCTATAACATCTAGGGTAGCCCACCACAGGAGGAACCCCCCAACTGGGTAAACCCCCTGACCTGGGCACAGACCCCTTTTTTGTTGTTGCCAGGATTCGAACCCAAGACCTCCATTATGGGAAGTCTTGGGGCTACCATTGCACCAAATGGCCAACGGTTTTTAGCGTAGTTACAGAGATGAGGATGAAGAATCCAATATGAATATTTTGAGCAAACGTTATCATAGAGTAAGTCATGCTATCTTATGAGATTCATAAAATGATATTTGAATTGGTAGATGTTACCAAAGAGAGTGGCGATGTCATACGTAAAAAGGAAGAGACTCATAGAATAACATAGGCAATTAGAGCTTTTGCACATTTTCTTTAATCCATGTTCGTGTTGTTAAAGAGTTGAACAATGAAAATAGATGACGAGTGCCCGATCGAATTGATCGGGTCATGTAGGAACAAGGTTCAAGTCTACCGGTCTATTAGGATGCCTCAGTTGCATACATCCGTCCTGTCTAATTGATTCACCTTCGATTATTCAATCAAGGAAGTAGAGTCAACGGCCTTTGAAGAAAGATGACTTCTATTTTAAAATATTGAGTTGGACAGTCAAAAATCCCAAAGGCCTAGCTTTCAATATTATAATGATAGAGACTATCGAAGAAGGTCCCACTCTGCTTGCGTCCGCTAGCTGACGACGTACGTCTCTACTCAACCACAAAGTTTAATTTGTACACAGCAAGGGGGGTTTCTATTTTTCAATTTAAAATTTAGCATGACACAAAACTGACATCATCGGCGATTCATCAACTTTGTCGATTCACTCGGTTGGTTTGGTTCATCAGTCTAATCAGTTGGTCAGAAACAAAATGAGGAAACAAGAATCGTTGGTTTTCTACCTTTTGGCCAATTTTCCTCAGGAGTGACAATTGTGTCGGGTTGACGGGTTGAAATTGATGAAGGAGAACATGACCCATATATTTTTAATATCAAGGACATTGACCTTGTTATTGAAAAACAAAGTTAAATGAATAGTAGGAATAGTAAAAACATTTTTTATTATTTTTTTAATTTTTGTTTTAACCCTCGTACTTTGTATAATATACGTTTTTAACCCATTTCATTTCCCATTGTAATTTTTTCACCCTCATACTTTGTATAATATACGTCTTTAACCCGTTTCATTTACTTTGTATGATATACGTTTTTAACCAGTTTCATTTTCTAAATGGTATTGGTATTATCGGAGAAACGTGTACGTTTCGACGTGTCGCCGTAATGCGGGGTGGTTCGAGTTACTATACATTTCGATGCCGCCGCAACGCGAGGCGGTTCGAGTTGCTGTACGTTTCGACGCCGCCTCAACGCGAGGTGGGTAAATCCCCTAGTTAAATTTAAACAACACACACTTAAAACCCATGTAATCCAAACACGTCTAGTTCAATCCATTTATTTAAATGGGTCAAATTGTTTAGCAAGTTAAAACGGGTTAACGAGTTGTAATTAAATGCAAATGGGTTTAATGGGTAGCAAACGAGGTGAATGTTGTATATGTGTTATAATTAAGTCATAAATAGGTCGACGGTTTAGCTTGTGTGTGTGGGTGGTGGGGGGAAAGTGTTGTTACACACATAAGCTTAAATGTGAAAACTATCAAAACGAACTCATTTTGGTATTTACTCTTCAATTTATCACTTCCTTTTCCATTATATTTAGGTAATCACCTACCTATTTTGTGATGTTTACATAACCACCTATAGATTCAAATCTTGTTTAGAAATTTATTTTTAATTTGTTTAGATATAATTCAAGTCGTCGAACATGTAGAGAATGGTTATAGGGTACATGTAAATTTTACTATTGGTGGAACAAATTCAAGTTTGAAATGTGTTTTTTGCATTTGGTGGGTAATTATAAAATTGATTTCAAAGAATTTACAAATTAGACCTCACATCTAAAGATAGTGAGAGAAGATTTCCATGAGTCTTCAAACTATACACACACATGGTGTTGTGGTTTGTACAATTATAAGTAACTCAGAAGAAATGATGAAAGAAGAAGTGCTGAGGAAGAAGCTATGCGATACGTAAAAGAAACTTCTATCATATGATCGTTAGGTTTTGGTTTTATAATTTAAGTGAACGAGATTTAAGGACTATTAACTAAAATGGTATAGTTATAAGGTAAAATTAATCAAAATGACGTCATTTTGATATGTTTCGCATCGAAGCTTAAATGCATAACAATACAATATTCATTTTTCCCATATATGTTACTTTTTTAAATGGGTTGTACGATTCAACACAACTAATTTATTTGGGGTAACTTTATAGAATAGTAACCAAGTTTCAAAAATGTTTCAATTAGGTCACTCAATGCACATTTTACACGGTATACATCATCGGGTATACTATGATGAGTGACCTAATTGAAACACTTTTAAAATTTGGTTAATGTTCTGTGGTGTTTTCCCCAATTTTTATTAACATGTTATGAGAGTCAACAAACACAAGATGACTATTAGTTGGATCATCCTATGCATTTTTGGATTTCAAAACACTAACCCCCAACATCATATACTTGTTTCATGCTTTCATTTTCTTATAGTTTTATGGTAGTAAAATAATTCTTGAATAAAGAAAAAAACAACAAAAAATAATTACTAAAAGATACCATCATTACAATAAAAAAGAATATAACTACTATTGGAGTCATGAGTCATCACATATACTATTACTAACCCAAAGAAAAACCAAGTCCCACAATAATTTGGTTGTTGACATGTTATGTTAAGACAAAATAAGCGAGACAGGTCAGCTTTCCATAAATATGGCAGCTCCAAACTGATGTCGTGTTGTACTATTCGTATGCTCTTATTTGGGTCGAACCTCCAATCAAGTCCCAACAGTTAATGAAAAACAATAAAATAAGTATTTAAACAGTAAAAAATAGTGGCTAAATCGTGTTAGGTTGGTAAGTTTTGGTTTGATGTTTTAAATTGTTCAATTCAAATATGATTGATGTTTATTTGTGTCGAGAATAAATATCAACCATAACTCGAACACATAAAAAATCGTGTAACCCAAACACGACCCATTTATCTGAATGTGTTAAATGGATTGCCGGGTAGAAATCCAGCTGTAAAGGTGTTAATCGGGTTGGTGGGTTTAGGGATGGAAAAATAGCTCGAACTCGGAGGAAATACCAAAAACACGAAACTTCAGGTATGAATATTTGGGTACGGAATTAATAAAAAAAAATCACGGGTTTAGGTATGGTATTAGGCGATATGAAAAGCTTACGCCAGACAACTGTACCTATAATATCAATAGCATAGCACAAGTAAGACCCAAGTATCGATCCACGGGACACATGTATGACAACTCCAAATACTATACATATTATCAATACTAGTTAATTGTTTACTTTATAAGGGTTTTTAGAAAACAATAAATAGTTTTGAGAATAAATTAGAGAGATGGGAATTGTATTATCTAGATCTTGAATTCCTTTGACCAATGATAGAATGAGTCTTTGAATGATTGAAATTATGAAGGTAGATCCGTAAAGGGCTAGACTCTCGTAAAAGTAACTAGATGAGTCGGTGATCTAAATCTTCCAGAACGTAAATGCAGGGCCGGTCCCGAGAATCTTTAAAAAGTTCTGGGCTCTGGACATGTAAAAAAAAATGGGCCCCTATAATATAATTATCATATTATATAAAAAAACCTTAATACGACAATAATAGTTATAACAATAATTAATAAAACAAAAGTAATGTACCAAAATGATCGATATTACTTACTTATGTGAATCGTGAGGCTCTCCTAGCGTTTTTGAAAGCAAAGCTTTCGATCAAGTCTTCATAATTCATAGTCTCTAATGTATCACTTTCAATAGATATCATCGCTAAACCGTTAAGTCTTTCTTGGAACATTGTCGATCTTAAGTAGGACTTCAACAACTTGAAGCAAAGCTTCTCTCACATCTACAAGTTGTAATCTAATAGGTGTAACACTATCTACACGACTTTCCCAACGAGTGGTAGACAATGACTTAAGAGTTAAACCTTTAACATTGTCTTTCAAAACTTGCCACCTTTTAGTAGAATTGACAAATATAGTATAAATCCGTTGTATAACTCCAAAAAAATCTCTAGATTTAGTACAACTATTAGCCATGTCACATAATGCGAGATTAAGACTATGACAACCACAAGCAGAATAAAAAGCTATAGGATTTATATCCAAAAATCTTATTTGAACTCCATTATGTTTCCCTTTCATATTTGAACCGTTATCATAGCCTTGACCGCGCATATCATCAATATCAAGACCAAGAGACTTTAATTCCTCCTTTTACGTTTTTCATATACGGATAAATACTTGGTTTTAGGAGGCATATTTCTAAAAAAAATAATAATCAAACATGACTCAATCAATCAACAATCAAATATTAATTCGAATTGCTTGATCAACAATCAACAATCAAACATTAATCAAACAATAATATAAATTTATACCTTTTGATTTTGAAGGCAAAAAAGAGTCCACAGCAGTCCAAGAAGAAAGAGTTAGGTTCCTGCCGACTGCTGCAGTCCACGAAACCCACGATGATCTCTTCTCTTCCCGCTCGGCTCGCTGGGTTCGCTGGGCAATGCTCTGGATGGAGGATCGATCGATGAGCAGGCAGTCCAAGAGCCGGCCGCTCGCTGCTGTGTTCCTTCTTTTTTCTTTCTTTTTTTTCACTTATCCAACTCAAGCCCAGCCCATCTTATTTATTATCTATTGGGCCTTTTTTAAATTTTGAAATGGATAAATACAAGAATTATAATATTAATAAGATTGGGCATTTTTTTATAAAAAAAATATATGTAATATATATATATATATATATATATATATATATATATATAAATTTTTTTAAAAATGCGGGCCCCTTGGAATACCGGGCCCTGGGCGGTCGCCCACCCCGCCCCCGCTCTGGGCCGCCCCTGCATAAATGGTCACCCTAGGACCTATTACTATGAAAGATCAACCGCTACTTTGTTGATTGAGCTTTAAATGGAAACCTCACCTGCCAAGGTTATTGGGAATCCAAATAATGGTCATGCTATAGACAAACACTAACACTCAGCTCCTAACAACTCGTAATTATGACCTCTTATGTCTTATAACCTCCAAGACATACTAAGAAAAAGTATCAATCGCTAAAGGTTTTTACTAATTCTCGGATACATGGTCTGAGTCTCAAGGTGTGTAATTCCACCATGCATCCTGTGGAGATGTCTGCACTCTTAAATATAAATTTTCTTGTGGATGGGGCTATTATTGGTTGTTGTGATTGTCTTTGATTTTGACGGCATATTAAATTTTGCAAGCTTCAAAATTAGGTTGTGAACTCATTAAAAGTGGAGAAACACGGTGATACTTGATTTGGGGAACATAGGGATATTGGTGATTTCCGTGTTTGCCATAAAGGTTGTCGAAAAAATAAGTGGGGTCGTTGCGGTGGTCTTTGAGACATGGATGTGGATGGGAGGGTGTGTTCCAAAGTGGTTAGAGTTGTGGGAGGTTTTAGTTAAGCGAGGAAAAAGGAAAGAAGTAGTCATGTCGGTGACAAACGGTTATTGGAGACGGGCCGACGGGGGTGATTGGCAGAAAGTGATTGGGTGTGAGATTGCTCAAGAATATGAAACGTGTTTGTTGGGGGGGGGGATATTATTTTTATCAAGTTAGGTGGTAATGTGAACGTTTTATTTGACCCTAACAAAAAATTTAAATGACTATTCACTCTTAAGATCAAATGTGTTACTCTTCGGTGAATAGTAAGGAACAAATACGTAATTTCTCAAATAGGGACCACAATGGTAATGTGAATATACTAGGGTGATCATCGTTGTAATTTTCTTACTTAATCATATAAAATTTAAAATTCTATAGATATTCCACAATATTTTATGATAAATTCCTAAAAAGATTTTGTTATGATCAAAAAGTTATTTCATTTATTATCACACAATACAAGTTGTACTATCCGATCCCTTTTAATATACGATACTAATTTGCAATTACACACTATGTTGTTGTACAATAAAAAAGGAGAGATATGTGAGACACATGGAGTCTCGTTTGACGTAAAAACATCTTTCTTATATTTAAAGACTAAATGAATTTGTCACTTGTCATCATTTGGTTCATTTTTAGCCATCATTACCCGTCAATAACATTATTCATAAATTCTCATTATGATTATTTATATTTATTCTTATTGTTAATAAATAGCTAACTAAATGCAATTATGGTTTTCAAAATTTATGTTATTCTTAAATTATTGATCTCAATTCAGTATACCTTTATTAAATAAATTTCAAATTAATATTCAAAATACCAAAAACATACATTCCGAACATTATCTTTAGAATCTTATAACTTTCTTTGATTGTATTTTCAATCATAAATCACTTAAAAATAGGAAATCTTTAATTTAAAATCATGTATTTTACTATTTCATATATCTATTTTGCATAATATAACGTTTTAGTATTATATTGTAGATGTTTTAGGAGGATAATAGCAAGTGAACTACTAAAGTATCAACATTCTTTTAATCTATTTCTTTAAAGTATTCTTTTAATTTATTTCTTAAAGATATATCATATTTTTTTAGGATAAACTCTATATATAATTTTAACACTTTTTATTTAAAAAAAAATAAAAAAGCGCCGACCCGTTTTTTAATTTTTTTTACATATGTAACTGAAAATGTTATGTAACATGACCAAAAACGAGGTTTTTTTCCATTTTTACATATTAAAAAAAAGTACTCGGCATTTTTTTATTTTTTTAATAAAAAGTGACGAAAATATATAACAAACCTACCATTTAAAAACAAATTGTTACATAGGGTTTTTTTTCTTAACTCAAATGGGTTTTCATGAGTTTTCGCAATTGTATATATCAATACATATACATTTCCAACTCCACTTTTATTTACATTGGATACATTATACAAATGTATGTGTATGACAACTACAATACCAACTAAAGTTTGCATCCATTTTCTCAACTTTCGTTTTTCACTAATTAAATATGTTTTAATTTTGGACAAACACAAATATCATCAAATGTTGTATAAGAAGACATGTTCAAATATTCATTAATTTAATATTAAGGTTAACACCGTATAACATACGAGATTAAAGCTAGTATGTTAATAAAAAGCCAAAAAAATTATTCTCGTTTGAAACCAGCTTCACAATGTATCCATTCATTCGGATTTGTGTAATTTCAGCTTCATTGAACTACTAATGATTCCCCGATAATGAAATTTCATCACATATGTGAAAACGGCCAAAATTTGAGGAACATATGTTGGTTTTCTTCAAGGAACATTACTTATTTGGTCCCTTACACATGGACCACCCGTCTTTTGTTTTTAAAGGCGAAATTGAATGTTGTGACGTCGCACCCCCCGTTACATAGGAGAGTCTCGTCTAACTTAGAGATGGCAATGAAACCCGAACCCAATGGGGAAACCCGAAACCCTCAACATTCGGGACGGGTATGGGGTCGGGTAATCGGGTTTGGGATTACTTTTGAAATTTTCACGGGTTTGGGACAGGTATGGGATATGGTGATAAACTCGTTTACCCGCCCCGATTACCTGATAGCATATACTCGTTTACCAGATTATAAAACCGACATAGTTTTCTTTCTTTTTTTGTTGAATTTAAAATAAATAACATAGTTTTCTTTCTTTTTTCTTTATTGAATATACCGTACTTATTTTAAGTATATAATGTATTTATTTTAAATGTATATCCCTGACATGATTTTTTTTCTTTCTTTTTTTTATTTTAATTACCATTTTTATATGTACCCGGTAGATTACCAACGGGTTCTGGGTCGAGTATATCCAACGTGTGTATTTTACAAAATAACGGGTTTATCCGAGCGGGCATACCCGATACCCGACGGGTAATTGGCCGATAGAAACCCGACGGGTTTTGGGCCGGGTATGGGACAAGATTTTATAATCGGGTATGGGGTTGGGATTACCTAAACCTGTCTAAATCCGACCAATATGTTATCTTATTCGGGCCCACTTGGCGTCAGAGTTGGAGAGCTTTCAAGGAAAAACCCCACCCAATACGGCACCTTCCGGGCTTGAGGAGAGTAGAGGCTCGAACCCTGGATCGGCGTGGATAAAACCCAGGTGTATCAACTTAAGAGCTAGGCTTCATTTGCGATGCCGTAAAAATTAATAGTGGTGGCAGGGATCGAACCCTGGTCTCTTTGGCACCAGCCCACCCGTCTAAGTTTAGTTTTCTTCCATCTTTAGATTAATTCATTACCAACGTTATCATCTAAATAAAAGATTGCAATCAATGTTCACAAGAACCAAGTCATAAACTAATAGAAAGATGATTGTAAGACGAGTAATTATCATGATTTTGAGAACAATAACTGTCTTATCTAAATTAAGCATCGGTGTTTCCCAAATCCTTCTCACCAGGTTCCTGATATGACGGCGATTCAGCAGTAAGGGTTTGGGTCGGTATACAGCTCTCTGATCGAGCAAGTCCAGTGGTATCGGCACCGATTTGGATAGGACTACACGGCATAGACCTAGGTGAGTCCAAACTTCGCCGGAGAACCTGCCTAATGGCTGCGATTAGATGAACCGCCGGATTAGTCCTACGAAACGTCATGTGCCGGTTCATGGCTTCTTCTGCACTAATTAGCCTTCCACTCCTCACGATTTCGTATTTCACCGCCTCTCCACACAATCCGCAGATCCATTTCCCTTCATACCTCTCTCGAATTCTCTCCATGTACTCCGCCGTACACTCCTCCGTCAATCCACAACAATCGCACTTAGCAAACTCAAATTCCGATTCCGTCGCAGGCTTCATTGTCGCATCGCTCATCACCGTCGTAGACATTCCTACAACAAAACACACACATCAAAATTCAAATCAAATATTACGAACAAAACTAACTCGATTTACCAGAGAAACTTCGAGAATCAACAACTCGATTCAGATTATTTCTGAAGATCAAAACTATACTCTCCTTCTTCAACAATTGATTGTTTCGGAAAACGAAATAAAAATCTGAAAGACATTGCAGATAAATCAGTTGCAAATCAAAATCAAGGACGATTAAAAACAGAGTATTATTCTCTGATCAATCACAATATCAAAATTGAGCTAAAACAGAGTAGTTGTAGAGAGAGAGAGAAGGGCAGGTGGGCGGGCACATATAGGAAGATGAGAGAGAAATTTATTGAAAGAACAAAAATACTCAATGATTACATCGTATATTTTGAAAATATATTCGATTTCTTTAGTAAGTTTCCTTTTTTAAATGCGTTTTGAATTAATATTCTTTTATACCGTATTTAATACTTATTCAATAATCAAATCTCGGGGATTATTTTTTTTATGAGGTTGCTGTGCACGTTTTATCATTTAGAGATTTGGATGGATTCGCATGATTTAAAATTAAATTAATGTTTTAAAATTCAGTCCAATTAACTGAATCATATTATACAAATGTCTCAAGTATCATATTAATTTTTAAAAATTTATGAAATTTTGATCTTTAACACTAACTAACAAATTACACTTGTGCTAGTAACCTATCTTCACACCACCTCTACTGTCGCCTCATCAACACATAGTAGTTTTTAATAATCAAAAAAACATTTGTAGCTTGTTCTAAACAAAAGAACTCAAACTAATTAATTTGTGTTGCATATTTGAAGATTTTATGTTGTTTTCTGTTTTTGAGCTACAGTTTCACTTAATTCACTAAATACTTTTATACAATAAAAGTTTACTTTTCAACCCTCAACTTACCCTCTAAGGGCGGAGGGTATGGAGCTCCCGCTTCCCTGATCATCGGTCCCGATAGAGGGGACGGTGTTCATGCTCTCCTGATCCCTCTATCACGATCTCCTCTCTCAACTCTTCTTATGATCAATGCGGACATCCCGCCCTCCCGATTGAAAATGTCGATGTTGATCACTCTTCCCGGCGAGGCTTCGGTACGGGTACCTACCCCTAACCCGACTAGTTTTAACAAACATACACACTCAACAAGTCTTTTGATATATATTTATTAATAAAAGAATAAATTTAAATCATTAAAACCCCAAATGTTTAAGGTAAAATATTTTTAATTTGAGTTGTAACAATTATATGATATATGATACGAAATCTTTATACTGATAAATAAAAATGCGAAGGAGATACGTGTTATTTTTGGGTGGATCATCAGCATGTTTTTTTCGCATATCTCTAATATTAAATAATGATATTAAAAAAACATATTTTTAAATATTTAGTATAAATCTAATTATTGAGGGTTATTATATCATTAACCAAATGAATTTAATTCGACAAGTGTATGTGTTAACATATTACGTTTTCTTATTCAACCTGTGTAATATACGGGTTTATTCAACCCGTGTACTACACATGTGTTTTAAAGTCATAAATTTTATATTACTAAATATATAACATTATATTTATTCAACTCGTGTATGAGATTTTAAACTTAGTATTAAGGTGGAGGGGGTGGAGCTCGGGTTCATGCGGGTTCAAGGCTACACCGGCACAACTGGCTCTGGTTGGGGATATCGGATTCACGAACCCGTGAACTTTCATGTGTGTTGCTTTGGATCGTTGGGGGTAGTAGGGGTTCACGGGTTCCACCCCTTATAAAGGGTGTAGTTTAGAGTAAAAATAATGTGACAGGACGTGACGTGTTTAGATTGACTAATTTTAATAATATTTAGGGGTTGAAATGAGTTCCATCCCTTCACCCTTATTATATAGAAGAACTATGAAAGCGTTTGTTTAGAAGCATCGGTCAGCTTCACATGACAATTCATGACTCCTGTTCATTTTTGGCTTCTCATGTCCACATATTATTGATTGATGTTGTCCATTCATGCGCGTTTCACATTTCTAATTTGTTGTTTGCTTAATAAATTTCATATCACTTTCAAGTCTTGTTGATTGACTATATGTGTGTGAATGTAATTAAAAACTTATCAAAATAATAATTAACCTTTTTTAATAAATCAATTTGTAATATTTAAACAGTTTCAACTCTTTGACATGTTCTATAACTATCACATGTTAGATGAGGTTATATAAAATTTATATGAACGGTATAAATTGATAAATAAACCAAAACTTTCTTAGATAAAAATCATCAAAAATATCGTATTTATATAATATTTTACATGCTCGATACGTATCACATGTTTAATTGCGGAATAAGGTTTTATATGATTTATATAAACGGCTATAAAGTAATAATAAAAACCAAAATATTCTTAGATAAAAATAATCAAAATTATCCTGTTTATACAATATTTTACATACTCATCATATCAAATATTAAAAGAATACACATCATGTGGATTTATTGGCTCGATGGCTTCAATATTGTCCTGTCTAGGCTGTTTTTCCTCCCCATCACTCGTCTAAATGTATGTACTTTTTTAATGTCAGTGCAAAATAAAAAAAATTAAACATACTTTAGGCTATTCAGAATACACTCGACGGGAGATCAGAGAGCGATCCACATCGAGAAAACTTTGTGGGAAGTGTTTGCTTGTCTGGAGAAAATTTTGTGAAGAGGGGAGAGAAAATCAGGATGGAGATATGCGGGAAAGTGGGAACACTGTCCCCCTCTACCAGGACCGACTAAGGCTCGGGAGATCGGGAGAGCAGAGCAAAAGCTTCATACCGTCCACCCTAATATAATAGAGAAATTATGAGTTTATGGTCATGTGAGTCGTCTTTTGCCACCACGAAAAAAAGGGGTCAAAAACACCCTAATACGAGTGTCGACCATTAAAGCCCCATATTATTTTTATATTTATAAACTTATAAGATTACATGTGTCACACTAATGGTCGATGTAAATGTTACATTGATTTTTTTTTTCTTTAACATATATAATTTTCTACAATTTTATTTATAACTCGTTTTAAAGTGTTATTAGTAAAACATGATGTAGTATTATGTATTCCTCTCGTTAATTTAAATAGAATTAGGTTTGAGTATTTGTACAATGAGCCCACTATACTTTATACAAGTGTATAAAGTAAATACTATAATGCATCATAATCATCATTTCACACGTCTCTATCATCATAGTTGAAGGTTTTAGAATGCTTGGACTCGCCCATAACTCAAGAAATAACTCTGAGGGTAAACCTTTATTGATAATCAGATTCAAACAAATTAAATTTACACATTTTACAAACAACATAATTAATTCAAACAATTTGCAAACAATTAAATAACAAGGTAATAAGTAAACAATAGCAATAGCACCAAACTTGAATCAATACTACATGAGCATGGCACGTAGTGAGACATTTTTCAACATTCTTGACTAAGTCTCCTTTCATTCATGGACACCAAAAGTTATACTTCAAAATATAGAGTATTATATACTTGGATTTATAAATCACCTCATAATAGTAGTCAATGCGTTCGACAACTAAGGAATCCAAGTTCTAATATCCATACACTTGAATCTTGTTTGTACCTAAGCAAACTCTCTTACACTAAACTACGCAACTTCAAAAAGTTAAGTCGTCCCTGCTTAAAAATGTATTCTTAATAGAGCGTTGTTTATAGTTATCTGTAACCTTTCCTCTGACCCGTAAGAGAGAGTTTCTTCCTCTTCCGATCTATTTGTATTTCTAAGTGGTGGTCGTTGGATTTGTGTTTACAAGTAGAGGTGCTCAAAAGAACCGGAACCGAATCCGATCCGATGGATTATCCGAAACCGGATCCGTCTGGAACCGGACCGAATTTTGTGAGAACCGGATAAAAATCGGACAAAATGGAACCGGTTATAGCCGTTGGAAGAAAAAAAAAACGGCTATATAGCCGTTTTTTTGGCCTTTTTTTTTTAAGACATGAAACTTAGTATAAATAGGTATTGGGTGTATGGGTTAGTTCACCACAACATTTTAGCTCTCAAAAACGCTCTCAAAACGCAAAAAAAAACGCTCACTTTACGCAAAAAAAAAAACGCTCTCATGGCTTCCGCTTCCGCAAGCACTCAAAATTCGGTTAGTGGTTCTACTAGCGATGTCACGGTGGTGTCAATACTTCCTTGCTCCCGAAACCAAGAGATATGGGCTTATTTCGATTTATGCAAAATGTCAAACGGTTCGCAAAAGACTCGTTGCAAACGTTGTGGTAGAATTTTGGGTGCAACGGGAAATAGCACTTTGAGGAAAACATATTGCTAGTCACGCAAAACACACTCAAGGTGAAGATCAAACTCAAATTGGTAGGGATGGAGGAGTTTGTCAATACAATGTCGAGAGGGTTCTTGAGAGAATGACACATTTCGTCATTCAAGAAGGATTGTCTTTTGATCACTTTGATAATCCGCGCTTGACGAGGATGATACAAGAGACGCTTCAACCGAGTTACACAAATGTAAGTCGTTCTACTTTGAGAAGAGATTGTTTAAAAATGTGGAAAAGAGCTAAAAAAGAATTAATTTTAGGTTTTGAAAATTTAAATACCGGCATTAACTTAACAACGGACGTTTGGTCCGCTCCACATGGTTTACCCGAATCGTACCTTTGCGTTACCGCACATTGGGTTCAACCGGAGTCGTGGTAAATGATGAAGCGTACGATTGCGTTTGATTATTTTGGATATCCACATACCGGTGAAAACTTATTTTATATTTTAGACTCGGTCATTCAAACTTATAAAATTCAACCAAAAATATTTGCAATATCTTTTGATAACGCTTCAAATAACACAAACGCGGTGGAAAAATTAAAAATAAAATATGAGCCGCCTTGTAACGGTGTTTTCTTTCATAGTCGATGTGTTGCACACATCATTAATGTAACATCCCAAAATGTCGAGAAATAAAGTTAACGAGTTCAAGCGGGCCGAAGTCGGGCCGGGTCAGTCGCGAACCGGGCTTGGGGAGGTCTCTCCTATAAATAGCCAGGGTCACCACATGTTTCTCTCATTTGCAATTCTAGAGAGAGAAAACCGTAGAGAGAGAAAGTGTCGGAATCACACAAGATTGCACCCGCTCGTGTCTCTTGCACTCGTGAGAAGAACCTCCAGATCAGAAGCTCGATTCAGGTAACTATCCGACCTAAATCTGAGTTTTAGTTCGTTTTTGGGTTTTTCGGGTTTTGGGTGAAAAGGCAAGGTTTGAACGGATGAATCTGATAAATAATCATAGATTTGAGATCCCTAAGGGAAAACGAACGTTTTGGATGCAACATGTTCGGGATCTTGACATGATCAGACCCGAAATGCGAAAGTTAGGGTTTTCGCGAAGAACAGGTCGTGCGCACTTGCTAAGTGCGCACGGAGCAGGTCCTGCGCACTTGCTAAGTGCGCAGGAGGAGGAACCTGCGTACTTGCTAAGTGCGCAGGAGGAGGAACCTGCGTACTTGCTAAGTGCGCAGGCAGCCTGGTCTGCGCACTTGCTAAGTGCGCAGGCAGCAAGGTCTACGCACTTGCTAAGTGCGCAGACATCAGGCTGTTGAGTAGAGATTAGTATGTCTAGAATGGTTAAACCGTTAGAGTCGGTAATGGTCTGATGTGTATGTAACTACTCAATTCAGATCGGAAGTGACGTGGTTGGACCCTTGATTAGGACAACCGAGACTAGCTTATAAGGTGAGTTCTAGAAGCCCTCTTTTAAATGTTTTTATATAATGTTTTTGGGCTGGTGTGTACACGTATGAAATGTTGTTTTATAAAATGATGTTTATGAAACTACGTTTACGAAAGGAAATGATTTGGAACGAGGGGTTTATGGAAAGAAAATTTATGAACGGAATGTTTACGAACGAATGTTATAAAGAAATGGTTTTAATGAAAAGGTAAAGGGTTTTGAAAGTGAAGGAAAGGTTTTATGAAAAGAAAACAAAAAGGGGCAAAGGTTTTAAAGAAGTCATTACATATCTAATCTGTCGAATGAATGGAATTGACGAATGAAGTCTGGGAACGAGATTCCCAGCCTTGTGGTAGATTATGGACAGCGAGCCATAGTTACCACAAGAACAACATGGGCAATGTCTCTGTGGCATGTCAATGGTTTTGATGTTGTACAACTGGTAAGGGAGTAACGACGGTTACTCGGGTGATGACGATCATCCTAAGCGAACGAGGTAATGGGAAATCAATGACGGCGATACGTAACGGTTGATTTCCAAAGGAAAGATGCGTGTTGGGCAATGACGGCGATACGTAACGGTTGACCCCACGCATTGAAGGGTTGGGCAATGACGGCGATACGTAACGGTTGACCCACGTAGTGTATGGTTGTGGCAATGACGGCGATACGTAACGGTTGCCCACAACATTAAAAGTTCCTACGGGGACATTGAGACGCGTAACGATACAGATTTTAGATAATAATGTATGACTTAAATGAATGTTAATGTTTTAAACAAATGATTGTGTTTAAATATGCGAAGGTTTACGAATGAAAGGCCCTGTTTTCTTATACGAATGTTAAACCCTATTGAATGTTTGAATGATGAACCATTTCTTAAAACGAACGAAAACTAGAACTCACCAGCGTAGCTGACGTTTTTAAGTGTACACATTCAGGTTAAGGCAGGTGATGAGGATGGACGGTGATGCTTGGCTAGAGATGAAGAGTTACCCGACTGCTTTTGAAGACTGGCATCCCGTTATGTTTAGTTATGATGTAATTATGTTTACGCTTCCGCATGTATGAATAACGATTAAGTTATGTTTAAATGAAAATTTCCGCTGCGTTATTTGATATTCATGTTTAAGAACTGTTTGTGAATGAGTAAATCCAACAAGTGGGGCCTCCCGGGTTTGGGGCCTTACAATTAACTTGGTTGTCCAAGACGATCTAAACGTCCAAGAAATAAGAGACGTAAAAGAAAATTTTAAAGTGGTATTACGTGAAGTTTTTAGCACAAGCAAAAAAAGATATATAAACTATAGAAACTTGTGCCAACAAACGGATTCCATCTTTTTAGGTCCGAATTGGGACGTACCTACTAGATGGAACTCGACATGGAAAATGTTTGAATCGGCCTTAAGGCAAAGAGTTACTTTAAAACATTTTCATGATGAACTTGTACAAAAGAAACGTTGTTCACAAAAATTTGATAATATAAGTTGGGATATGATCGAGAAACTAACTAATTTGCTTGAGGTTTTTAAAAATACAACTACATGTTTATCGAGAGTTTATTATCCCACATCTTCGCTAATACTTCAACAATTATACTTAATATGTAATAAATTAAAAGAGTTTGAATATCACAGCCCTATTTTTGAAAAAATGGTAAAACCTATGAAAGCTAAATTTAAAAAATATTTTTCAGAAATGCCGGCCGTTGTTACATGTTCGGCCGCCTTAAACCCAATGATTAATGTAACCGGTGTTGAAACATTAATTGGATCAATATCGGATGATTTAAATACGTTCGAGGAAGACCCAAATTTTGAATCAAAGGCAATAAGGGATTTCAATTCGGCTTTTAATAATATGTTTGATTATTATTTACGCAAATATGGTGGAAATGGTGATCCATCAAACATACGTGAATCAATGGGTTCGGGTTCAACTTCTAGTAGTTCAAGGAACCCGATGCTAAATTTATTTAACACTTTAAGAAACGAAAATACTAAACGAGCTCGTGGAACCACACCAAGTAGCGAGCTTGAGAGATATCAAGCAACCGACTTTATTTCAACTCTAAGATCCGAAGAGTTTGAAAACTTTGATATCTTGAGTTGGTGGCAAGGAAGGGAATCCCAATATCCCGTTCTAGCCGCAATGGCCCGTGACCTACTAACCGTTCAAGCTTCTACGGTAGCTTCGGAATCTGCTTTTTCTCTTAGTGGCAGAGTTTTATCTATTCGAAGAACGAGGCTTACACCGGAATCTATGGAGATGTGTATTTGCTTGAAGGACCATTTGGATGCCGCCGAACGTGTACAACATGTTGCAAAACTAGAAGGCGAGCTTGACATTGAACAAGAAATACATGAATTCGAAGTAGAACAAGGGGCGGCGAATCCACTTTCGGACGAAGAACAAGCTTATGATGAAGCCCAACGTATATCAAGCGAAGAAGAATGAAAACCGATGTTACGAAGACTACGACGAAGAAGATTGAAAACATAATAAATAATATATATTTTGTGATTCAATTATGTTTTTTGTATTTTTTTTACGAACTATTTTCAAATCACTTAAAAAAGCTACAAAATAAATAAAACATGTATTTTATAGTGTATCTTTGTTAATTTTTTTAATTTTTTTTTAAAAAAAAAATAATCCGGTGGAACCGGGTTTTTTTGTCCTGTCCGGTTCCATAAATCCGGTCCGGTCCCAATAGGTTCCAAGTCTTCACTCTCTTAACCGGTTCCGATCCGAAACCGGTTCCATTGGATCCGGTTGTTGACCATCGTTGACGAAACCGATCCGGATCCGGTTCCGGAAAAAAAACCGGTTTGTGCACCTCTATTTACAAGTGCCTTTTACCTGCTCTTTATGAAATGTTAACTAACATAGATTTTAATATTTAGAAATTTTGTATACTTTTAGAAACGCAAAGACTTTAATATTCAATGATTCCAGTTGAGGTGAGGTATATTGGACTTTTTATAAAATTTATGTGGCTACGTGTCACGTTTGCAATCAACCAATTATATTTAAGAGGCTAAAGGACTTTAGTTTTAATATAAGGATGACACTAGACTAGAATATCAAAAATTAATGTTTTGGTTTTTCGAAATTTTTTTGGTTGTTTTAATTTTCAGTTGTAATCGTTTAATTAAATTAAATTAACTGTTGCTCATTGTAGCTAGGTGTGTGTTCATTTATGCGACTTTCAGTCAATAATTTCAATTTCATCTAGGCCAAATAAAAAGGTCACAGCCTTGTTAGTTTGTAAGAGCAAGTGGTATGGTCCCGTGACAACCTACCGTGAGAGGCTCTCACGCCGTGGCCCAGTGGCGAAGCTTGAAGAAAACCCCCGGGGGGGTCGGGATTTTTTTTCCTATCATGGGGGTGCCAGAACTATAAAATTTTCACCCGAATACATATAAATTAACACTATTGAGCAAAAAATCGACCGAATACGTATAAATTAACACTAGTGAGCGAAAAATCGGGATGGGCCGGGGCCCATCCGGGCCCCAACAAAGATTCGCCCCTGCCATGGCCCCAATTGGCATGCCACCCCCTCGATTGCGTGAGGGGGGTGGTGAGGGATTGCTGTGAACTTCTTCACGTAGAGGAGAGACACCTTTTTCAACTTTTAAACGATAATATGACCGTTGCAACGGTTAAATGAAAAAAAAACTTTTTTTTATTTTTAATAACCCACTGTAAATATATATCTCTTTTACCTATAAATTACACAAATAATCATATCATTCTTCTACAACTTTATACTTATTTTTATAAAAATGTCTTCATCTTCGAGCGACGAAGCCGGAATATAATGTTCCGTGCTTTCTCAACGGCGGCGCTTCAGTGGTGGCAAGAAGCTGAATCCTCACAACCTATAAAACGAAGTGCTCGTCTTAATCGTGATCGGACGGCCGCTAACACACTCCTACACAAAGACTACTTTGGCGAAGAGTGTACTTACAACGAGGTGCAATTTAGTACCCGGTTTAGAATGAGCCGGAATTTATTTTTAAGAATTAAAAATGATTTGGAGAGAGAGGTTCCTTGGTTCCGCCAACGGGTAGATGCAAAAGGTAGGATTGGTTTTACGTCCGTGCAAAAGTGTACCGCAACGATTCGTCAAATGTCTCTTACGTGTCCCGAAGGTATTAAACGTACAACTAACAAAAAAGCTCATGATGCGGCAAGGAAATATATTGAACGAGCGTTTGGTCTCTTGAAGAATAAGTGACATATTATCGAACGACCAGCTCGATTTTGGTCTCAAACGAGAATTAGGAACATAATGTATGCTTGTGTAATTTTGCACAATAAGATTTTAGAGGACCAAGGAGTGACAATTTGTCAATATAACCCAAATGAGGAGGAGCCAACCTACGAAGAAATTGACGCAGATCAAAAGTGAAAAAACCGTCAAGATATACAACACCGGGATATTCATGATGCACTCAAAGTAAACTTGATCGAGCATATTTATGAACGTTCTCAATATTTTAATTAAATATTAGGTTTTTATGGTTATTATGTTTTTTTTAATTTATGTAATTTTATTTATAGAGATTTTATTTAATGTAATTTTATTTATATAAATTTAATATATAATTTTATTAAAAAATTATAAAATACATTTAATGCTCACACCACACTCACTCGCTTGGGTATTTCCATTGCCAAGTGAGTGTGGTGTGAGAAATGAAGAAAACGAAGTGGCGCCACGTGGCAACCACTTTTCCTCTCACTTGAGACTCACTCACTTGGGTATACCACATGCTCTAAGAGAAATAAGATATTTTGCATAGAAGTGTATAAGAAATTTGTGGAACGTATAATATATTATTTATTATTTATATAAAATATACAAGGGTGTCTGAGAGCTTAAACTGGCATTGGCGGTCGCTTGGGACTCGTTTTTACGGGGGCCAAATTATTAAAAAAAATTATGTGTATATATATAAAATATTTTTTTAATAATTAGAACCAAAATAAGTAGATGAAAATTTTGTTAAAAGACCCATAAATAAAAACTTAAAAAAATATTTAAATATAAACCTATTATTAACTATTTAACTATTATCTACTCATTTAAACCAATAATTTAATTTTGTTGGAAATCCCATAAACAATATTGTTTTTCTTTTAAATGCTAATGTTGATTTTGGCAATCGTTATTTACAATCTTTGACTCTTTGCCGTCCCAAAATTGACGATTTAATATCCCCGATTCAATCCCAAAATTATCAATCGGTAAGTGAATATTAATCAATAACAATATTGTTTTTATTTTTTATTTACGTGAATATTAATCTGGAGATTTTAGTAAGAATATTAACATGCAGATTTCGACAAACTCCAGAAGGTATTTGTATTTATTTTAGTCAATACAAAGACTATGAAAAACTATTTGGTTTTTTGTTTCATGATAACTTGAAATATGTTAAAGACGAGCTTAAGTCGTGTTGTATTCTTCTTGAGGGTAGAGGTGCATAAAAGAACCGATCCGATGGATTATCCGAAACCGGATCCGGCTAGAACCGGTTTTTTTAGAACCGGTATGGATATTTTGAGAACCGACGGTTCCGGGACCGGTTCTGGGTTTTTTGACGGACCGGATAAAAATCGGATATTTTGGAACCGGTTCCGAACCGGTTCTAGCCGTTGGGGTTAAAAAAAAACCGTTTTTTTGTTTTTTTTTTTGGTTTTTAAAGACTGAAATTTAGTATAAATAGGTATTTGGGTGTATGGGTTAGTTCACCACAACATTCTAGCTCTCAAAACTCAAAAACGCTCTCAAAACGCAAAAAAACGCTCAATTTAAGAAAAAAAAAATGCTCTCATGGCTTCCGCTTCCGCAAGCACTTAAAAATGCAACTACATGTTTATCGGGAGTTTATTATCTCACATCTTCGCTAATACTTCAACAATTATACTTAATATGTAATAAATTAAAAGAGTTTGAATATCACGGCCCTATTTTTGAAAAAATGGTAAAACCTATGAAAGCTAAATTTAAAAAATATTTTTCAGAAATGCCGGCCGTTGTTATATGTTCGGCCGCCTTAAACCCAACGATTAATGTAACCGGTGTTGAAACATTAATTGGATCAATATCGGATGATTTAAATATGTTCGAGGAAGACCCAAATTTTGAATCAAATGCAATAAGGGATTTCAATTCGGCTTTTAATAATATGTTTGATTATTATTTACGCAAATATGGTGGAAATGGTGATCCATCAAACATACGTGAATCAATGGGTTCGGGTTCAACTTCTAGTAGTTCAAGGAACCCGATGCTAAATTTATTTAACACTTTAAGAAACGAAAATACTAAACGAGCTCGTGAAACCACACCAAGTAGCGAGCTTGGGAGATATCAAGCAACCGACTTTATTTCTACTCTAAGATCCGAAGAGTTTGAAAACTTTGATATCTTGAGTTGGTGGCAAGGAAGGGAATCCCAATATCCCGTTCTAGCCGCAATGGCCCGTGACCTACTAACCGTCCAAGCTTCCACGGTAGCTTCGGAATCTGCTTTTTCTCTTAGTGGCAGGGTTTTATCTATTCGAAGAACGAGGCTTACACCGAAATCTATGGAGATGTGTATTTGCTTGAA
Organism: Smallanthus sonchifolius; assembly: GCA_023525975.1. Lineage (NCBI taxonomy): Eukaryota > Viridiplantae > Streptophyta > Magnoliopsida > Asterales > Asteraceae > Smallanthus > Smallanthus sonchifolius. Next base: position 3,087,518 of record JAKNSE010000034.1, on the reverse strand, counting down.
GGACCATTTGGATGCCGCCGAACGTGTACAACATGTTGCAAAACTAGAAGGCGAGCTTGACGTTGAACAAGAAATACATGAATTCGAAATAGAACATGGGGCGGCGACTCCACTTTCGGACGAAGAACAAGCTTACGATGAAGCCCAACGTATCTCAAGCGAAGAAGAATGAAAACCGATGTTATAAAGACTACGACAAAGAATATTGAAAACATAATAAATAATTAATGCTTTGTGATTCAATTATGTTTTTTGTATTTTTTTTGTACGAACTATTGTTAAATAACTTAAAAAAATCTATAAAATAAATAAAACATGTATTTTATAGTGTATCTTTGTTAATTTTTAAATTTTTTTTCCGGAACCGGTTTTTTTTATCCGGTCCTGTTCTAAATATCCGATCCGGTCCCAATAGGTTCCAAGTCTCCACACCCGGAACCGGATCCGATCCGGAACCGGTTCTAATGGATCCGGTTCTTGACCAACGTTGACGGAACCGGTCCGGATCCGAACCGGATCCGGTTCCGAAAAAAGCCGGTTTGTGCACCTCTACTTGAGGGTGTGCTGAAGTATGAAGAAGAATCATATATTAATGGTGTTGAGTTTTATATAGAGTTAAAGTCGTTTTACACTATATTACCTAACTAGGTTATGTACCCGTGTATTACACAGGTTGTAAAAATTTAAATTATATAAAAACATAAATCTAAGATTAGGTTCAGGTAAAAAGGATTCTAATTTTAAGAAGGGTGAGAAAGATTTAGTGCCATTAGATCAAATTGTAGAAAAGATTTAATGATTAAGATTAAATTTTAGAAGAAAAAGTTGTTGCACGTGTATTTTGGTCTTGGCCACTTTTATTGACTTTTTATCAAGACCCCCCTCATTTTAAAATGTTCATAACTTTTACAAATACGACATTATTTTTTCAAAAAAATTACACCATAAAAACGAGCGTTTTTTTATCTTTAAAACGAGCATAGTGTCATTATAAACAAAAATAATTTTTTTTTTACGTTTTCCAGCTCATTGTGTAATTAGTTAGGTCAATGTGTAATACAATTTCATTGTGTCATACAACTCATTGTGTAATACAAGTTCATTGTGAAATACAAGTTCATTGTGTAATACAAGCACTCGACAAAGTATGAAAACAAGACGAATCGACAGAAGAAGCATAATTACAAACACAATCCTGCAGATGAGAAGGAGGAACAGAAGAACGGGTAGATCTCCTGGGCTCCGGAGGTGGAGGAGGAATAGGAGGAACTGGAGGAGTGGAATCAACTTCAGGAGCGGCTGAAGAAGATGAAAGAACAGCAGCTGGATCTGTCTTCTCAAACAGATCATTTAAAGAAGGGAACAAATAAGAAGAATCCGAAGAGTGTAAAGAAGGAAAAATGTGCTCAAGAAAAGTCGCATCCCGAGAAACAAGAATTTGTCGAGTGTCAAGATTATAAATCTTGTAACCTTTCTTTCCAAATGGATAAAAAATAAAAATACAAGCTTGAGCTCGAGACTGAAATTTATCTAGTCCGGGTGTAGAGGTAGAAGCATAACACAAACACCCAAAAGTGCGAAGGTGGGTGTATGAAGGAGCTTTACCAAAGAGCATCCCAGAAGGAGATTTTCCCTTAAGAGCCAGTGTGGGAAAAATATTAATCAAATGAGTAGCAGTGAGAACGCATTCACCCCAAAAAGTTATCGGTGACTTGAATTGAAACATAAGAGCACGAGCAGTTTCGAGAAGATGCTTATGTTTACGTTCCACCACCCCATTCTGTTGAGGAACCCCAGGACAAGTAGTCTGATAAATAATTCCATTCTGTTTAAAATACTCGGCATGATGAACACCCGAACAAAGTTCAAAAGCATTATCAAATCGAACACGCTTCACTTTGATACTGAACTGAGTCTCAACCATTTCAATGAACCCTTAAAGAATAGTAAAGACATTTCCTTTAGTTGTCAAAAGATGAGTCCAAGTAGTTCTAGTAAAATCATCAACAATGGTGAGAAAATATTTATATCCATCAAATGTAGTAGATCGATACGGTCCCCACGTATCAATATGAATAAGATCAAACATTTGAGAACTGTATATATTACTAGATGCAAAAGGCAGTTTATGATGTCTAGCCTTAGGACAAACATAACAATCATCAATAGAACAATCATATGCACCAGTAAAAACATTCAATTGCTTAAGTTTATACAAAGGTAAATAACCAAGACAAGTATGCCAAAATTTCAAAGAAACAACAGAATTACAGTGAGGAAAGGAATCAACTGTAACAGAGAAAAGTTTATTTAAATTCAAAAGATAAAGGCCGTTGAGAAGATCTCCCAGGACCAACAGACTACTCAGCGAAGGGGCCTGCAAGAAACAAGTAGTTTTAGAAAACTGAATAAGACACTTTGTATCCCTACAAAGTTTAGGAACAGATAAGAGATTGTGCTTGAACCGAGGCACAAAAAAGACATTAGAAATAGAAAACGTCTTGGTAAGATGAACTGTTCCAACCTGCGTAACAGTTAAGGCATGCCCGTTTGGAAGAAGAACATAAACGGGTGAGTTAAGCAATTGAACATCAGAAAGTAAATTAAAATCAAAGCACATATGATTATTTGCAACGGTATCAATGATCCAAGTAGTATCGACCGTAGTCGAATTGCAAACAATAATACCTGTAAAATTTGCAAAGCTGAGTGGTTGAACATTAGGAACACCACCCTGAACCCCAGAAATCTGCTTAAGAAGTTGTAACAGATTGTTGTACTGTTTAAAAGAAAGAGCATTAGGAGCACCAGAAGTAGGAACAGTTACCCCAGCATCAGAAACAGCATTAGCAGCAGCTTTGGGTCTAGTAAATTTGAAATCTTTAGGAAACCCAATTAAACGGTATCATTTGCTGGCATCATGTCCTGGCTTCTTGCAATGAGAGCAAACAGAACCTTTCCGAGCACTGGAATTCTTTGGTACTTGCACAAAAGCATTCATAGAAGCATTCTGATGAATAAACTCCGATGAATGAAGCTCCCTCTGTTTCTCATCTTGAATGAGAAAAGCATAAGCTTCATTGATTGAGGGAAAAGGCTTCATCATGATAATATTCCCACGAATCATGTCATAACAAGGGTTAATACCCATCAGAAACCGCATCAAACGTTGATATGTTTCGCGCTTAGCCATAAGTTGGGAAGTACCACATGTGCAGGGACGAATAGGCTTGATTGCATTAAGTTCATCCCAAACAGCTTTGATTTTGGTAAAATATGTAGCAACATCATCATTCCCTTAAGAAATAGCAGAAAGAGACTTACTTGGCCCCAATACTCTGTCCATACCGGTCAGTTAACTCTTTCCAGAGTTGTCGAGCAGTCTCAACATACAAAACGCTCTCACTGGTATCACTAGACAAAGTATTCAAAATACAAGAAATAGCCATATCATTGCATCTTTTTCATAACTCCAGATTAGGAAAGGAAGTAGGTCTGACAACAGTCTCATCATCAAAACCAAGTTTGTTCTTAACAGATAAAAGGCAATGGACATGGCACGTTTCCAGGATCCGAAAGAAGAGCCGTCAAATGTTTTAGAAACAAGTAAGAGACTCGGATGATCAGATGAATGTAAGAACAAAGGATTAGAAAAATCCATAGGAACAACTGCGGGATCAACAGTAGGAGGCATGAAAAACAGAAAGAAAATGAAGACTGGAATAAGCGAACTTATTAAGTTCGCTGAGGAAAGGAACATGCGAACTTAATAAGTTCGTCCGTAACAAACTATCGCGACAAGTTCGCCTGCACGAACAGAAAAACTGGAAATCGATCCAGAAATCATCATAACTCAAAATCAGATAAGTATATGAAGAAATCCAACCGTATGAATGATTAGAAACAAAAAAACGAAGGTTTCGAACGGATCAAAACAGGAAACAACCCCCAATTGTCACAAAAATGAGAAAACGAATGGAACAACAAAGAATGAGTGCGGAAAGGAAATAAAATCACAGAATCGAGCATATATGCTCTAGTACCATGTTATGATATCGAGAATGATTGCTAAAACAAGCGAGAATGATAAACGAGAGAAAAAAATGAGAGAGAATAATTGGGGTAAAACTGATATGATTTGATTGATAACTTGAATAATGTTACAAAGAAGCTATTTATAAGTTCGCTAAAACAAAGCTAACAAACTACTGAACCAGACGAACTTAATAAGTTCGCCCCTATACTAAACAAGCGAACTTAGTAAGTTCGCTACTAAGTTCGCTAACACCATCTTGGACACATGGATCATGATGAAAAAAGGACAAATTAAAGGTGGAGTTATCAACTACCTTAAATTAAATAAAGGTGGGAAACAAATTTATCATGACAATATAACAAAATGAAACCCAAGTAAACTGTTGTACAATTTTGTTGCAGTTTCACTGACAATGCTAATTACAACTATCCTCTGCAATGTATAGACTCAACACATGATTCATTATTTTTTTTTAATGCAAATTGGAGTCAAAGTCATATAAATTGGAATGGAAGTTCATACCTTTGAGCTACTTAAAACACAATAGCCAAGTAGCCTTACCAAATTCTTGTTATTTTGCAAAAACCGAGGCCTTCAACGGTGAGTCAAACTAAATAATGAAACAAAACTAAATCAATATATGTTTAGTATTAGTTATGAAAATTTTAAAATCAAATGTAACTAAAAATTTACATTATAATTTAAAAGCATGAATACATTGAATTATTAATCAGTTGAAATAAAACCTAAGCATCAAATTATGCTAACATGTAACATGAAAACTGTGGGGAGGATGGTTGCATGGGTTCACAAGTTTAAATTGTATTAACTGATAAATAGAGGGACTTTGAATTAAAACCAAATGTTGAAAGCAATGCATCAATAGTGGGACTTTAATATTTTATTAAAATGATTTAGGAATTGTAAGCATTTGAATACACTTTATGCATGAAACATTTGTAGTGTTCCATTTTTAGCTAAGCATATAAATTTTCAACAACTCAAATTCATCCATTTTTAAGTAAATGAATCAAAATTGCCACCTAAACACTCCTGTTACCCATTTGGGAAGATGTGTCGTGTTGGATTGAGCATTTTTGGTCCAGCTTTTTATACAATTATGGTCACAACAATCATTACAATAGTTATCTAAATCTCTGAATAAAGACGATTTAGGAGGTCATATGTATTAAAAACAATTTGATCGACCTTCAACTTGTTTTTACACATTTGACTTGTCAACTCAAATGTAAAATGGTTGCAAATGAAACCTCAATTCAGTAGTGATTTTTAAGCAAATAGTCATGGATAACAAATGCGTGAAATAAACAATTCACTACAATAATCTGAGTATAAACTGCACTTATTGCTTTGACAAAATTAACATACCCGTCTCTTGCAACCAATCCAAAGTTGGTTGTTGTGTTATGTGCGTTCTCTGAGTTCAGCTTGCAACGAATGATTTGTAGTTAACTGCAAAACAAACATCTTCTCAAACTAATTACAGAAAAAAGTCCTTACTCTCTGTTAACAAAACCTCCAAGCACCACATTACATTTTAAGAGGAAATTTCATCTCCACGATTGCTAAAGCACCTCAAACTATGATTTGTGTCTTACAACATGGTTTTATAAAAAATTGTGTCAGGCTTGTTTCACCCTTCACTGTATCAAGGTTCTTGGACACCTCTATATCATAATGCACTCTCATCTTACATGCATACATACTCAATTACTGGAACACACATACATATATATAAATTATTCTCATATGACAAGCTTCAAAAAGATTTGCATACCTGCTCCAGTAATGTCCTTAGGCTACCTCTAACACAGTATTCTAGAATCAGCCACACATGAGTAGAAGCTTGAAACGTGTTTCAGCAACAAATTGGCAAGCCTTGAGATGTGAAGTTGTTGGTAAATGAAGTGGAAAAGGACAATAAAACATTACAAAAAACTAAATTAAATGATACAGAATTCTAGCATTATCCAAAACTGATTTAGGGTGACTTTAATCGGAAAACCCCAAATCGAGAATATTATAAAGTGTATCACTTAACATGTGACTTTAATCGGAAAACTGATGTATGTGATATTAATAGGAAAACCCCAAATCGATCGCAATCGAAATCGCTCTAATTTAGGGTTTCAAAAGAAATAAACGATTAATAGGAAACAAAAAAAAAATACCTTATGCGATGGTTTCCTAAATGGATTTGTATGATGATTATGTGGAGATGAAAGATTTAAGGAGAACACATCTTATGCGATGGTTTCGCGAAAGAAAAAACATGATGTGGAAGAAAGATTTAGTAAAAGTATAAGTAAGAAGCGATTAAACAAAGGAGAGAACAACAAACCTTGAACGATGTTGAACTCTCAATCTTTGGGTGAAGGTCTTCAACAGAGCAGAGCAGAGGAGAGCAATGGAGCGACGATGAAACAATAGGGTTTGCAAAAAGAACAGTTACCTATTAACCCGTATAATCAATAAACGGGTTATAACCCGGAAGAGGATCCGCGTGTGGATCCACATTTAGATCCACGTGTGAATGAATGAGCAATTGTGGTTTAGCCGGGAAAACACCAAAAATGATGCCCTGAGAGCTTGTCTGTCCTACATTGTTTTGCTTTATTATATGTTATAGATGATATTTTCAAACCTACTGATGTTTTAAAATATTTGAAGCAAGTTTATTTTTTTTCCTAATGCATTAATTGCATATTGAATATTGTTGACTATTCTAATAATAGTGGCATCTGCAGAAAGAAGTTGTTTAAAATTGAAGTTGTTGAAGTCGTACTTACGATTGAAAATGTCTCAAGAAAGACTTAATAGATTGGCAATAATAGCTATCGAGAACGATATATTAAATAATATCAATTGTGAGAATTGATCGACAACTTTACTTCGAAAAATGCTAGGAGAATCTCTCGATTCGTTTGTTTTGTATTTGTTTATCGCTATAATAATGTTTTTTTATTGTTATTACAATTATCTTCAATCTTTGGGAAAATAAATTATATTTAAGGGCGTATTTTTTAGTACTCGTTTGGGGCTGCCGAAATTACGAAGACATCCCTGAAAATATAAAATACAACCTTTGAACTTCAATGGTGGCTCGGTTTGATTATTTATATACTTTACTTAAATTTTAAGATGTCCATAGTTATTATAATATAGTAAAAATAACAAAAATACAAAACTTAGGTTGTGAAAAACATAACCTAACCATAGAGCTCCGCTATAAGAAGACCATAATCAAGGGCGGATCTACCTTAGACCCAGGTACCCCTTATTTTTTGACGCGTAGTGGATTTGTTTTTTACTGTTTTTATGTTTCCCGATACCTCTGAACGAAACTTTTGATACCCCTGAATTTTTTTCTTACATCCGTCACTAACCATAATCGAAATTTTTGATTTCTCAAATGGTTTGATTTTTTGTTCATTTGGTTTTTCTACTCCCCTATGTTAATATACCAAAATATTATTACTTGTTTTTTTGTGAAAAAAAAGATTGTATAAAGTATAAACCCTTATTTCTACACAGATACTGATTGATATCTCTAAATGTTTAATTACCAAATAAGTTTTTTAGAAGATCGATAATTTATGTTTTTATCTATACCAAGCCTTATGAAAGTATTAATGGAAACGAGTCTATATTACATTACAAGTGCTTTAAACACTAATGTTATTAAATTAATATAATATTAAAATTATAATATGACCTTCTCAAGTTTAACTAATCCTTTTCCGGCCACCTTTTGACAAATGGCCTACTAACATTTAAGGTTTCATCAAATCACAAATGTGCAAACCGTCAAAACTGTTTCATGGTTTCAACTTTTTTACGGTTTTTTTCTCTTATAACTTTTAAAATTTATGTGTTATAAAATTCTAATTTGCCATTACAACCGGAATTTTATGAAATGAGAAGGCCGGGTAAAAGGTGTCATTTTAAAAAAAAGAAAACAAAACCACATCAACGCCCCCACCACGGTTTAGATGATAAACAAAAATGAATGTTTATAAGACTGGCGAAACTTGATAAAAATCATATACAACTAAAATCTTCCCGGGAAGCCCAATTATCCTAGAATATCTAGGTGTTGTCGTTAAAAAAAAATCAATCGTGCTATGTGATCTACATATTTACTTGAATTAATTTAAAGATCTACTTATTCATCTTCTTAAGTTGAGACTAGTTATGGGCCCACTAAAGCTACTTGATTAGCATCGGCCCGGATCCAGTTGATAACTGGGCTTTCAATGAAAACTTGAGTTCGGTTCAAACTTTTAGGGCCCGTCTCAGTCACCCCAGGGCCCAGACCATTCCCATGATATAAGAAATAATAAACGTAATTAAGTAAGTTGATCGATTTTTATAAGTGATGTACATGTAAAGATGTATAGATTGATATGTTGTCCATTTAAAAATCAGTGGAAGACAAAATTTTGTTATGTGAATTTCTTGAGTACAGAGAAACATCTCATCACTCCCTTGCAATACATTTATTAAAGTTAATTCGTATATTTTACGATTAATCGTATAATTATATAGGAAGAGGTTCAAATAATAAGTGATATTTCGCTAAAAAATCTAAGAAATGACAAAAACCTTAAGAAACGGTATCAAACGAACTCCGATTGAGCTCAATCCAACGGCGTTGGAACCGTCTCGTCGAAGTCTACCATCTTAGGTTTTAGCTTTAAGGATTTAGATCTTAGCGTTGAAATTTATGGTTTTAGCCTTAGGTTTAGGTTTTTTTGGGGAGTGGGATGGGGGGTTTAGGTTTTTAGGGGGGTGGGAGTTTAGGTTTTTGGGGGTGGGGGTGATGGTTTTAGGCTTTTTAGGGTGGGGTTGGAGGGGTGTTTGGTTAACTTTAATGATTACCAACCGCTTACCGTGTCCTTACAATTGAAGGGGCGGACATGGAGGAGATCCAAGCAAGAGAGTAATTGTTGAGATATTATTGTAGGACAAAAAGAAAGTAATATAAAGAGAGAAAGACGTTAAAATAAATAAATGGTCCCATAGAAAGCGAGCAAGTGTTTCTACACGGCCCCTACTCCTAAAACTTATTGCCAAAAAAGATTAAAGAGAAAAGGGACCTTAAAGCCTATGTATAAATCAATACAAGAGTTATTGTCGTCAGGAGCCATTATGAGAATTTTTAATAATTTTTGGGGAGTGATGAGTACATTTTCAAGACAAAAAATCAATAATTGGCTATGGCTCATATCATATGGTCAATCATTATCATGCGAATAACATTCATATTAAGATTAATGTGAATAAGTTGATTAACATTCAAAAACTTAGATTTGATGTAACTATATTCATATGTTTTATTGAGGGATACACATTAGGAATCACTTAATGAATTGATGTTATAAAGTGAATCTTGATGTGGTCAATTTTTTGTATTTCCTTAGACCCTGAGATGTGTATCCAATATTGTTGCACCTTTATCAGTCATTTCCAGCTATGATGTGAGGCGCGTGCGAGCGAGGTGTATGTAGTGAAAGGGAGTTTTTCCTCTCGATCGTTCAGAAAAGAGTATGATATCGCTAGGCGTTCGATGATTCAAACTGATTAAATTATTGGTCCTACATTTGATAGGTGATGTTCAATTATCATTTTGAGTTTTTATCGAGAAACATTATAGTATGAATTTTTTTTACTTTGATTCATGACTTGTGTTCAGTGAGATATATCATAAACAATGTGATGAAAGGTGTCATTTACGCCTTATATGACAAATATGCATATGGCATCGGGGTGATGACATATTGTTAGATGCTAACCGTTAACATCATTATTATTGATGAAACATGAACCTTAAGATCCCCCACACAAAGAGCAAGTAAGCAAGAATTACACGTCAAAACTCAAACGTACATTCATCTTGTCCTACCCGACGTATACTGAGAGTGACCATGTCCGTGAGGGGATCATGGCCATGGAGCAAACAATGAGCTACGTGACGTAAGAAACCTTTATTTATTATATAGTATAGATATATATATATATATATATATATATATATATATATATATATATATATATATATATATAATATGGAAATGGAAACTCAAGCAAGGATGAGATGTTGTCTAGATTTTTTTTTGAAAGACGAACATTGAATGTTGTGACGTCGCACCCCCCGTCATATGGGAGAGCCTCGTCCAACTCCGGCCAATATGTTGTCTTAACCGGGCCCACTTGGCGTCAGAGTTGGAGAGCTTTCAAGGAAAAACCCCACCCAATACGGCACCTTCCGGGCTTAAGGGAGAGCTGAGGCTCGAACCCTGGATCGACGTGGGTAAAACCCTGATGCATCAGCCTAAGAGCTAGACCTTATTTGCGATGTTGTTTAGATGGTAATCCAGGCTCTGAGGGAACCTACCCAGGTTCGGGTCGTGTCCATACCACTTATATTTTTAAATGTTAAATTCATTTTTTTTTTCGCGATGTTAATATCAATATACGAGTTATCCAAACCTTACAAATTTAATCTTTAGAACCGATACGCCGCTACACGTAAACCGACGCAACGTGCGGGTACTTTTACTAGTTGATACTAAAAAAGGGGTAAAAAATACAATTTTACAAGTGAAAATAATAAATATGGTAAAAAGATTTGTTTAAATATAATGATATTATAGGTTTGTTAAGTAAAGTAAAAAATAAAAATTATAATTATAATAATAATAGTAGTAATAACAATTTTCAGTAAATAAAATTAATTTAACAGAATAATAAGTATTATGATAGTGTGAACCGGCCCTAAATACTTAGGTCATCCAGTATGGTTTCATATTTATACCCCTCTACACCACCACGTCAATGTCGCATAAGTTTACACTAATTTATCACACATCTTCATATTTGTTATAATTTCTTCCACAACTAGCCGCGAAGATCTTCATAAATTCCTTTCACATTCGTGAACCACGCCATAGGGGTCCAGTGTTCCACATTGTCATGCCATCTCCACAGGCGACTTACACACACCATACCGGATGGTCTTATATGCCAAAACAATCACATATCATTACGCTTAACACATGATTAGACGATTAAAAGTCTCCTAAGTTAAAATGTCAAAAAAAATGTAAAGATGATATCCTATTTTTCAAACTTTAATGACAAAATTTATTATTTTTGATATATTATTTGAACACCTTTATAATGTTATATTAGACCTTAGACAAATTTGGTTGTATATATTTAAAGTTCTTATCATTATTATAATAAATGACTCCAAATAATGTCATGTGTCATCACCATATTTTTTCTAATTTTCCTATTTTAAGCAACTTTGAATTTCTAAAATTTAATTATTTTAATGCTTTTATTTTCAAAAAAAATGATATAAAGTTTGAATTCTAATTATTACTTAATTAAGGAAACAAAGAATTTTATTTTTTTTATTTACACATTATTTTAAATTTTTTAAACATTATTATACTTTTATAATTTCTATTAAACAACACCATGTAATATATGCTTATATAACCTAGTAATTAATAAATATGTTTAAAATTATTAGTATAAAAATCAGAAACTACATTATTTGTATTATGATAGAGAAGTATAAGTTTATAACTAGATTGTATTTTACGTCTATATTTTTGTAAATATCTGTTTATTAAATGTCTATCTTTATAATGCATCATGAAGATATGAATAATAAAACTAATAATTGTTATTATAATACTAATAAGAATTATTATAAATTTATAAATTATAATAATAAAAAATAATGATTTAGATCAAACTTATATGTTTTCTTTTACAGTGAAACTGGAATAAAAAACTAGATTATTTTTTCTGATTCCAAATGAGTCGTATGTGTAGGTAAACTCTCAATATCTCAAAGTTGGTAAAAGGGACATTCACTTTTTTTCCTTTTTCTCCTTTTTTTCATAAATGTAATAGTATAACTAAAACACAATAATGACAGACTATCTATACTATATAATAAATAAATGTTTTGATGAGACAAGTTTTCTCGCCTCTCTCTCCTATTAATTGCACAAGTTTTCTTTATTTTTTTTTAATAATTTTTTGTTTTACGCCTCTCTCTCTTATTAAATAATAATTATTTATATAATTCTTTTTATAAACGTTTTTCATTTAAAAAATATAGGTTTGTTTATAAAACATTTTTAGAAATTGAACATTTATTTCATTATTTTTATAAAATTAACTATATGACGTTTCTAAAACTTGTATTAAAAAACTATGTAATACGTCATAAATATGTAATATGTAAATATTTATTATTAAGTATATAACATTGCATTTATTTATTGCATTTATTCAACCCGTGTAATACACGGGATTCTAACCTAGTATTATATATAGCAAGATGCTATTTAATTTCTACGATGTGTAGTTGTTACATTGAGTTACTATGCTTCTAAGACTGTCCGTAACGCTAACAGTCATCCATCCCACAAACAGTTCTAGTCAGCATGCCACATCAGATTATCTTTCATCCTTCCCACAAACTCATTTTACCCCTAACACTAGCATACTCATTCTTCCCATAAACAACCTCATTATTTCCATATCATCTTTTTTTATTTTCATTTATTTATTTAAATTACTATTAAATAACTTAAATTAATTAATAATTAATAAATAAGTAAATAATAAAACAAAAATTAAAATTACATTAAATTAAATAAAACAAAAATTGAATGAACGAAAACATTTAATAGTTGGGAGAATTGTTAGCCGTTAGGAAAAATACAAAAAAACTTACCGTTAGGAAAAATACAAAAAAAAATAGCCATTAGGTTTAAATTAAGTTTTAATTAAGGTTTAATTAGGTTTTAAATTAATAGATTAAGTTTTAATTAGGTTTAAACTGAGTTTTAAATAGGTTTAAATTAAGTTTTAAATTAAATTAATAAATTAATTTTAATTTAAGTTTCAAATAACATACTAATAAAATAAAATAAAAAACTTTAATTTTACTGTTAAAAAAGAAAAGAAGGCAAAAGGTTTTGTAGGGCCCGACTAAAATCAAACAAACTTCGCCCATGGGGAAGGGCGGCTGGCCACGGGCGGATCAAACTCAACGCAGGCTCCTTGGGACTAGCGGCCACCTGGCTGGACGGGTGGCACACAGATGGTGCGTTGGAGATAGTCTAACCTTCGTGACTTGTAGATCTGCCTACCCACGTCGTCATCCCAAGTCATAGTTAGCTATGAAATAGTTATTGGTGGCTTAGGCTTATTACTTTTATCCTTTCGGTTTTAATTAAATCCAAATAAAACATTTAGGAACTGTTTTAACTTTTAAACGTTTGACGCGTATAAAATGAACAAGCATATTAATTTAAAAATCAAGAAGAATTATATTAAAAAAAAACAATTTTTGGTTGGCTCGGGGGGTTCCCCATCATTGCATCTTATTGACAACTACTTTTTTTTTTGTCAAAGGGCAAATCAAAAGAAAAAAACATATTTTGAGACATATTTATTTTATTTTTAATTTGTATCTTTAAATTATTAAAGGGTTCGATTACAGAGACACCCAGCCATTTTAATTTAATACCTCGATGCCACCTATATGTCTCGTATAGGTTTGTACGAAACGTATAGACCCTATTCTTAAAAGTCATAGTTGCATGTGACAGGAATTGTCTGGCGGCTGGTCTATACGTCTCGATAGGGCTATACGAGACGTATAGACTCTATAAAATTTTTATCTCTAAAGTTGGCTTTTTTTTTATTTTCATATGCTTATACGTGGAGTATAAGACTATACGTGGATTATAGGAATTTTTTGAGTTGCAAGTGTTTGAGTTGCGTATGACCTATACGCCGCCCATTCCCGAGACCATACGACATGTATAGCCTTACACGTGTCGTATGGTCTCGGTAATGGGTGGAGCATAGGTCATACGCCACCCAAGACCATACGAGACTGACTGGTTTTCTTCTTCATTAAGAACTATACGCCACATATAGGCCTATTGATGGCGGCGTGTGTTTAATATATAAACATATATATTTGTTTTACAAAAGGTTTCATGAGATCATGTTTTAAATGATAAATACTCAAACTCAAAACACACATAATAGACAAGTGTACGTTTCGCAACGTAATATAGTTTAGGTAAGAACCAATTATCGAATCAGTGGACACGGTCGAGTTCCAATACTCAACTTTTGTTATCGTTTAGCCGGTTTAATTAGTGAATTGTGTGCTTGTGAAGCAGAAAAATAAATGACAGAAAAGTAAATGACGGTAAAGTAAATAACAGAAAAGTAAATAATAGGAATGTAAATGGCTCGAGAATAATCAGATCACAAAGAGTATTTCTTAGGGTTTCGAATCAGCTTGGTATATGATAATCAGTGGCGAAAGTTAAACAGTTAATTTAGAGGGGTTGAAAATACTACACATAAAAAAACTACTTTTTTTGTGGATTTGTGGAACAGATATGGGCTTTTGGTATGGATTAGGAGGGGCCCAAATACTATAACTAACATGAAATAAACCTAGTGGGCCGATCTCAATAATTCTGAACAAAAAAGTAGTGTAGCCCTGTACGTGACGTATAGTTTGTCTGTTGAAGAAGAATATAAACAGGCAATGCATTGGGCTGCGTATGACCCATATGCCATCCATTCCCGAGACCATTTGTCACACCCCAACCGACGACGGAATCATCGGGGCGGGACATGTAGACTGTTCGTGAGCTCAAGGTTGACTAAATTGTAATATATTAAATCCATTTCCATTCAAACAAACATGAATCAATTCCAAAGTACATAATGAAATACAATTTGTTTTCGAATTAAAATTAACTAAGTCCAAAGCCTATGTGTAACATGTCTTGATCAAACTCATATGATAGCACCTGAAACATGAATAAAATAAGGTCAACTAAAAAGTTGGTGAGCATACACAGGTTTGTATATAGATAGCATATAGATTGTAAATAAACAAATCCTTACATAACATGATAAAATAAGGCATTTATGGAGAGCAACTATTGTGTAACCAAGTACAATCAAACCTTTGTAACTAGCACGCAAAATTGTGTTGTCGGTAACAATCACCCCAATCTGGGTGGGTTTGTCAGACTCAATAGATCTATCATTGTTTACCGTCGGCTTGAATAGTTAATGATTGCACATAAATAGCATACAAAAGTTAGCACAACTAGTACTCAAGCATAAAGCTCAAATTTGCACACATGAATGTAAAGAGGATTTGTACTTGTGTAGTTTGTGTAAATGTAAGCAATAGATTGTATATTGTTCATGTTCCATCCCAAAAAGTGTAAAAGAGTAAAAGGGGCTATGTAATACTCACATGATTCAAAGGCGTAGCTGACAAGAGAGACTAGGTAGTATCGTGATCCTTGTAACGCACAACGTTAACCTAAAGTGTATTGCGTGTGAACATGAATTAATAAAATGTCTAACTCAAAGTCTAGGGTTTCAATGGATATGAGTATAAGGAATTATATAATGAGTTCGTGACAAATTATGAAAAAAAGGTTGTGTAGGTGTTGAATAAAATGGAAGCAATTTGAAATGAATGATTTAAAATGTTTTTAAATTAGAGTTTGGATTTGAATAATTAAATCAAATAATTATTATTTAATTATTCTAGTTACAAATTAATGTAATTATTCGGTTTATTTAAGTGTGGCCTAAATAACCAATTTTGTTTAAATATAAATTAAATAAATAATTATTACTTTATTTATTTATTTATAAAGGTATGTAACTTATTCATTTAGTTATAAAAATATAGTGGGTGTATTATATTAAATATAAATTTAATAAATAATCTTTACGCTATTTTTATAAAGATGAGTAAATAAGTTGTGTAACTAATATTTATGTGTAGAGTTTAATAATAAATATAAATTTATTTTTGTAGGTTATAATAATTAAGTTCTATTTATTTAGAAATAAGAATTTGGATCTTTTAAATAAAGTTAATCCAAATCTTTATAAAATTAATTATTTTTATTTAAAAATTAATTTGGAATACTTATTGTTTTTAAAAATATAAAATTAAGCATTCTGACAAGATTTTCTCACACACACGACCGTGCCCGGGGCAAGGCACGATCGTGCTAAGACCACGGGCGCGACCGCATTGGCAAGGGTGCGACCGTGTTGATCAAACAGAAGACACAACAAGGCTGCTCACTAGGCACGACCGTGCCTGGGCCAGGCACGACCGTGTCTAGGGTTCTGATAGCACGACCAGGTCTAGCCAAGAGGCACGCCCGGGTCAGAGGGTGAGGCACGACCGCGCTTGGAGACGCGCGACCGTGTCTTCATGGGGCACGTGACATGAGCAACGCTACTTCTGATAATATTATAGGACACTTATATATAGGAAGTACCATCAGCGTATCCACCATGCCCTTGTCATATCACATTAGTTTCGTTGTTACATATTATGATAAGTTTTAGGTCACCACACACGACAAAATTTCACTATGTTTTCCATGCGCTGATTTTCATAATTCCGTGTGCACCCGTAATTACTCAAATCATCGCATGGTCCGTATAGATCTTTCCGTTGTGTGCGGGTCAAGGGGGGCAAAATTTTACTCCGTTCATGTCCATTATTTTCTCATAAAATTCGCTAATAAGTAACTATGTCCTAAATCAGATCAGTTCGCACCCAAAGAGTAGTAAAGTAGAATAACTTAAAGTTTCTTAGTTTGCTCGTGTTTGATCAAGAATACGTCAAACCCCGAGTCGTTTCCATGTATTATGGTCTTCAACTTTGGTGAACAAAGTGCATGACCATGTCTTGTGTATATAGTAATCAATCAATTGTAAGAATTGTAAGCAATTTCGTTTCATGTATAAAGTAAACACACAAGTCTCTTGTGTAGCATGAACAGCTAGCATTATGTATTTTGTAAATCAATGAGCTCTCACGTGTAATGTAAACAACATAGTATCACATGTATTATAGGAAATGAATTTCATGTATGGCGTTGACAACTTAGCATCATGTATTTTGTAAATCAATATGCTCTCACGTGTAATGTAAATAACAAAGCATCATGTGTATTGTAGGAAATGAATTTCATGTATGGAGTTGACAACTTAGCATCATGTATATTGCATAATGTGTACAGTTTAGTATGATGTACTTTGTAACTAAATGAGTTTCATGTTTAATGTGGTCAATCTAGAATTATGTATCAATCAAACAATTGTTATGTATCACGTATATCGAAAACAACTAAGTTTCGTGTATTATGTGCTCAATCAGGTAGCATGTGTATTGTAAATAAACATGTTTCGTGTGTTATGTGATCAATCCAGTAAATTGTGATTTGTAGGCAAACTAGTTTCTTGTATTATGTAATTTGTGTAGCATTGGGTATATTGAGAATAATTGAGTTTCATGTACCATGTGGTTGCGTTGGGTATATTGTGAACGTGTATACGTAAGTTGTTGGACTTCGTGTGTGATGTATACTAACGGGTTTTGCATGTGATCGAGTGTTGCGGACAAGCGTGTTGTTTGGCGTTCCTGTATAATGTGGTAGTTAGGTTGTAGCTCTTAAGTCTCATTGAGGTTGATGGGGGGGGGTTAACGTTTACACTGTACGATCGTCTCTTGAAGTGACAAGTGAAAGGTAACGAGGAGGTTCTGAAAATATTCGGGGAGATGTGTTTACAATTATTGATCTTTGTTTGAAAATAGGAAGTGGTAAATTATTCTTGATTGTAGATATATAAAGTAGTGAAACCATTGGATCACATAATTTAAATAATTAGACAATTTATGAGAAAAATCTTTTAATTTAAATTTTCAACTATTAATAAGAGAATATTTTTAAGCGAAATTATTGGCTAAACAAGCAGTCGTATATTAATTTAGCCAGGGTTTAGAAATATTTACTTTAATGAGGAAAACCATAATTATTTATCAATTCGAAATAATATTTATTTATTTATTTATTTATTTTTTATAAGATCGATTGTATTAACTTTCCTTATCAGGTGGAAAGTTTTATGAGAGATTTATGTTTTTGATACTATCTAAAAGTTTGATAAACATTTTGTTTGAACAAGATATCGAGGTTTTGTTTAAATCGAACAATAGGATGATTTGTTTATGAAGGAGATTGTTGGTAGTGTACTAAATCGTATTGAATGATACTTGAGAAATTTTGATGAAAATATGATGGGTGTAATTCACACTCAACGGGTCAAATCAATGAATAATAACTTCAGAGTTGAAATATTGATTAAATGCTGAAATGTTAAACATTACTCAAAACATAGGGAAATGGTTCTCAAACCGAAAATCTTAAAGACAATAAATAGAAATTTCTCCTAACGTCTCTGGTAGCTTTCCACTAGGAAGAAGATAATCACCAAGATGAGCATCGCTATGGTCACTCGAGTAGCCGATCTGGCTTCAGCTTTAGCCGTCTCCGTGCGATGCTCCAGTATTTCTTTTTCGAGGATGGAGGTTAATTCCTTTTGGTACCCTAATTGGTTTGCGAGGCCATCCATTTTTTGTCCTTGCAAGTCGTGCATTACCCCTTGCTCCATTCTTTGCCTCTCAAATTCTGAGGTCCTTACATATCGGTGCGTGTCATTGATTGGAATTTCGATAGTACTAGTGAGTGCCATGATATGCCCTACCTAAGAATTAGAGTGATACGGGTCGGGCATTAGATATGGGTCTCTTAGTGGGGGTGGTAACTGATTGTGGAGATGGGGTGTCTGATACGGGTTTCTGGGTGCGGGTGATCCATGTGTTCGAAGTCTTGGGCCGGTGTTCCTAATCTAATCTGCCCTTACATCAAACCTTGGTCTAGCAGCTGCGGGTGTTGGTGATCGATGCACGGGTGATCCGATGTCTTCTTCCCAATCAGACTCTTCTTCGGGACGGTATACCGGGGAGGTAGGAGAGTAGGAGTCCATGCTTAGCAGGAAAACAATGGAAAGGTTGTAAGCGATAATAAAATACTGAGTGTCAAATATAGGAATTTTCATAGGTTTAGAGTTTGACAAGTCATAACGCCGAGTCTTCACAATAGTATTTTAGGAGTACACTTGACCTATAAGTAGTGTATCCCTTAGGAGAATTCCCAAGAAAGAGGGGTGGGTCACTAGGACACACTTAAGTACCCTATCTTTCCTTAGCCAGAATCCCTCATGGGCCTACACACTCTTCCAGCCATCATGTATTAATAACACTATTGTTGGGCTCATGGTCATGATGAGAATTGTTGTGAACTGGGCCTTGTGGCCCGAAAGTAAGGTTTATGCATTTCAGTGGGCTTTTGCTTCTTGGAGGATAGATGGACTTCTTAGTTTATTATTGATGGACATTAGGCCCAATAGTTTAAAAATTTGTTGTTCACAAGAGGTGTGGTATTATGTATGTGAGTTTAGGGGTGCATGAAAAACTAAGTGTGTATGAGTGTGTGTGAAAACTTAGGATAGCACTTTTAAATAAATTAAATAGGTAACAATGAATAAGAGAAAAAGTTGACAGGTAATGTGACACATAGATTATTAAGTATTGTATCATATGATGTTATTATATAGTATAACATATAAGAATATTCACAAAAAAATAATAATTATATAGCATGTAGATGGTAATGAGTGTAAGCACAAAAGTTATCAAGTAGTGTGACACATAAGTCATTATGTATCGTATCACGTAGTGTAAATACTTATGATAGCATGTAAAAATATTTACACAAGAACTAATAATGTAACATGTAGTAGCATGGCATTGTATGGGTGTCCTAAAGTTATAGTCTAGGTCAAGGGTGTCTAATAACCTAGTTCCCTTTAACCTGGCTCTGATACCAATCTGTCACACCCCAACCGACGGCGGAATCATCGGGGCGGGACATGTAGACTGTTCGTGAGCTCAAGGTTGACTAAATTGTAATATATTAAATCCATTTCCATTCAAACAAACATGAATCAATTCCAAAGTATATAATGAAATACAATTTGTTTTCGAATTAAAATTAACTAAGTCCAAAGCCTATGTGTAACATGTCTTGATCAAACTCATATGATAGCACCTGAAACATGAATAAAATAAGGTCAACTAAAAAGTTGGTGAGCATACACAGGTTTGTATATAGATAGCATATAGATTGTAAATAAACAAATCCTTACATAACATGATAAAATAAGGCATTTATGGAGAGCAACTATTGTGTAACCAAGTACAATCAAACCTTTGTAACTAGCATGCAAAATTGTGTTGTCGGTAACAATCACCCCAATCTGGGTTGGTTTGTCAGACTCAATAGATCTATCATTGTTTACCGTCGGCTTGAATAGTTAATGATTGCACATAAATAGCATACAAAAGTTAGCACAACTAGTACTCAAGCATAAAGCTCAAATTTGCACACATGAATGTAAAGAGGATTTGTACTTGTGTAGTTTGTGTAAATGTAAGCAATAGATTGTATATTGTTCATGTTCCACCCCAAAAAGTGTAAAAGAGTAAAAGGGGCTATGTAATACTCACATGATTCAAAGGCGTAGCTGACAAGAGAGACTAGGTAGTATCGTGATCCTTGTAACGCACAACGTTAACCTAAAGTGTATTGCGTGTGAACATGAATTAATAAAATGTCTAACTCAAAGTCTAGGGTTTCAATGGATATGAGTATAAGGAATTATATAATGAGTTCGTGACGAATTATGAAAAAAAGGTTGTGTAGGTGTTGAATAAAATGGAAGCAATTTGAAATGAATGGTTTAAAATGTTTTTAAATTAGGGTTTGTATTTGAATAATTAAATCAAATAATTATTATTTAATTATTCTAGTTACAAATTAATGTAATTATTCGGTTTATTTAAGTGTGGCCTAAATAACCAATTTTGTTTAAATATAAATTAAATAAATAATTATTACTTTATTTATTTATTTATAAAGGTATGTAACTTATTCATTTAGTTATAAAAATATAGTGGGTGTATTATATTAAATATAAATTTAATAAATAATATTTACGCTATTTTTATAAAGATGAGTAAATAAGTTGTGTAACTAATATTTATGTGTAGAGTTTAATAATAAATATAAATTTAATTTTGTAGGTTATAACAATTAACTTCTATTTATTTAGAAATAAGAATTTGGATCTTTTAAATAAAGTTAATCCAAATCTTTATAAAATTAATTATTTTTATTTAAAAATTAATTTGGAATACTTATTGTTTTTAAAAATATAAAATTAAGCATTCTGACAAGATTTTCTCACACACACGACCGTGCCCGGGGCAAGGCACGATCGTGCTAGGACCACGGGCGCGACCGCGTAGGCAAGGGTGCGACCGTGTTAATCAAACAGAAGACACAACAGGCTGCTCACTAGGCACGACCATGCCTGGGCCAGGCACGACCGTGTCTAGGGTTCTGATAGCACGACCAGGTCTAGCCAAGAGGCACGCCCGGGTCAGAGGGTGAGGCACGACCGCGCTTGGAGACGCGCGACCGTGTCTTCATGGGGCACGACCGCGCTAGAAGACTAGCGCGACCGTGTCTGATTCAAAACAGAGACGAATTGTCTAATTCTTATGATATCAATACTGGAAACCTTAGGGCTTTCATCCATTAGGTGATTACGAGTCTATTGGTATAGTTTAATTGCATTTAAAACATGTCCATAGTAGGATTTGATTAAACCGTTTTAGAATGAACTCTATATTCGGGTTCATGTTACATTCGTTATTGTAAGCCCAATTTATGTTGGGGCTTTTGATCTATAGACTAAAACTAAGATGTAGGAGGTTTCAATTACCCGGAAGAATGATGTATTGATAGCGTTCGGTAGAAACGAGTTCCGGCGACAACGGTTTGATCTCCGACGCTTTCTGCTGCAACTCCGGCTAACTCAATGTGTTCTGGAGGTTTAGGGAGGATCGAATGATGTATTTGTGTAGTTTGTTTGAGAGGATTGCAACCAAAATCTTGAAATCGATGGCCACATGAAGGGTTTTGACGGTTATAATTTGAATCGATCAATTGGGTTTATGTGTTGTAAATAAAATGATTAAAACCTTTAACCGGGTTTGTTAATGTGAGAAACGGTTACGAATTCAAACGATTTTGCGTTTAAAGGCTGTATTTACGTTTCAACTGATGTGAGGCGCGACCGTGCCTATAAGAGGCGCGACCGTGCCAAGATGAGGCGCGACCGTGCCAAAACGTGGTGCGACTGTGCCTACTAGGGTTTCTGGTTATTTACAAAATCAGCCCTTGCAACTTCAGCTTTGACAGAATTAGCTTGGTTAGGATTTAACAGAACACCTAACGGGATTACTAACTGGATTAACTCTAAGAGGTGTTACCACATGATTATGAGTTCTAAATATTTGAATTGAATACGATCGGCTAACGATTAATGAGGTGTAGGGTTGAACAAGTATATGATTCAATATCGTGTTGTTATTTTATTAGTTAAAATAAATTAAAATAGGGTCGGAAAATCAAGAATGTTACACCATTTATACGTGTCATATGGTCTCGAGAATGAGTGACGTATGGATCATACGCAGCCCAATCAATGTCGAGGTCATAGCTCTATAAAAATGTTTGTAATATTAAAATATAATTAATATAATTAAAATTAAATATATATATTTAATATAAAAAAACATTACATTACATTAAAATAACTAAAAATAAAACTATATAAATTAAAACTTCAAATAACTAAAAATAAAACAACATAAATTAAAATTTAAAATAATTAAAATAAAATTACATATATTAAAATTTTAAAATAACTATAAAATAAAATTACATAACTTAATTTTAAACATATTTGTGTGAAAAAAATGTTAAATGAATGAGTTATTTATAGTTTAAAAATATATATTTTTTAAATAGTCATTGAATAACGGTATTTTTTATTTTTTTAGTCTAGTTGTTAGTGTGAGTTTGGGCGTGGAAGTTCCGCACGTGCTCCATCTTTCTAGCGGCATTGTGAATTGGGTGGGGGTGTGTGTTTACTGCTGATCACATAGGCCTCTCCGCGGTGAATCGTGAACCACACCGGTTAGCGTTAGAGTCTTCGAAACATATTATTATATATAGTTAAATTGTAAAGCAAAGATAATAACAAAAAGATAAAATTATTTTCTTAAATCAGAATTACTTGAAGTAACAAGAATTTCAATTAAAATTTCTTCATGGCCATATTACGTACTTTCCATTCCAAGCTTCAAGCTTGTCGTGAGAAGTGATTATATTCACAAATTAAATACGTTAATGATTCTAAAACATATCCCCTTGAAGGGTAGTTACAAAAAGATACCAAATATTTTGTCTCTTTTTCTCCTTTTATGATGTTTTTAGTTAAGAAAGTTTCAATTATTTATCTAAATATCATCATTACATTTAAACCATTGATTACTTTTGATTTATGAATTAAATAAATTCTTTTAAGTTCTCATAATATATAAAAGTTCTAAAATATCCGTTCTTCCTATATATATATATATATATGTGAAATAAATCAAATGTAAACAACTTTTAAGTGTGTAAACTAAAAAACCAAATCATAACCAAATATTTATTATATTTAATATGATGTTTGACTTTTAGGGATTAAATTAAAGTAAGATAAAATTAAACGTGTGATCAGAATTTGATATTAAAAATATATATATTCAGACTAATTGTGTATGCATCAAACACTTGCCTATTCTCATTGTTTATCAAAGTTTAGTGTTAGTAAAATACTTATTTATTAAAATAAATGATTTAAAAAATATTTATCAAGTTAAAAAAACTTTCTTTTTCTCATTCGTGAGCTTACTATATAAAAAAATTTCTATTTAAAGGAAATGTTCTTTAAAAAGAGTTAAAAGAAATTATAATAAATTTACAAAAAAATATATATTTTTTTGGATCGTGAGTTTTTAAATAGTTTGCTTAAATGTTTTATAATTCTTTTACAAACGTTTTCTTTACTTTTTATCGAAATGTGTTTTTAGAATAGAAATGTTTTTAGTTTTTCACAAATATTTTTTTATTTCACCTAAATTTGTACACATGTGGTTATTCGTAAACGAAAGTTCATTTAATTAATCAAGCATAAGTTCTTGTTCATATTCATTTATTAATTGAATGACCTTTGATAATGCTCATTCATTGATTAAACGAACTTATACATATAAGTTAAAGAAAATGTCTAAAAAAAACTTTTTATAAAATATGACTATCCAGCAAGATATTTATTTTAAGTTTTATTATAAACTTTTTTCTTTAGTTTTATAAATAGAAACTTTTCTATTTAAGAGTAAGAAAAAGAAAGTTTTCAAAAGACACTCATTTAAGTAAATATTTTTCAAATCATCCTAACTAATACTAATCTAACACAATTAAAATTGAAATAGTTTGTTTTAAAAAAGACATAATAATTAATTAGTTGGCTTATCACAAGTTAACAAATGGTATGATTCATGATGCAAGTTGATACTAGAAGCAAATATCCATGTCCCACTTTTGCTCCTCCAAATCCATCATTTCCTTTCACTCCAAAATTCTACAATCTAATAAACTCAAAATCATACCCCATATGCTTTTACTTCAATTTGTCCATTTAATTACACCAAAAAGTTTAACACCACCAACAAACTTAAATCTTACAAATATATGAACAAACTTAAACCTTTTTCATCATTTTTTTAAATAATTTTAAACAAATTAATAATTTTATTTATTTATGGCTAATTATGATCTTCTTCATCACACAAGGAGACCATTAGCAATGGCTCTATTGGCATCAACACTAGTAGTTTCATACAGTGGTAACTCTTGCATACACGGATCGATTCCAATGGCGGAAAGATGCTCCAGTTCAAACAGATCGGAGCTAGCGTAGCTCCTGGCTTCGTCGTCGTCGTCATCTTCATCGTCTTTAGTAGCATTATTTTTAATAAAATCAAACACATATCCATCTATATGCCGGTTTTTCTCTGTCAAATGCTTCTTAACCTCTCCGTTGATTGAATTTGTATTAGATCTGTCTCCGTATAACGATTTGTGTCCAAGCGGCTGTGAATGTTCATCGACGATCACGCTCGACGGATAAAACCTCACCGACCGTTTCATATCGGCGGTTAACTTTGCCCTAGACGACGACGGCGGCGTTTTGCTCAAACACGATCGTGAAAATGAAGACGCTGATGACGACGTTGAAGCATTTGGCGCAGATTTAGGTTTTCTATTTGCATGAACTATCGCCTCGTCGGTGTAAGGCGATTGGATCTTCGATTTCCTCGTGTTTGTCGTACTGAAAAGTGAAATTAAAAACGACGCTAACCGTCCTCCCGGTGAAATCGGATGCTTCCCTTTCTTCAAGTAACCGTAGATCCTCATAGCTCTGGATTTCGTTTTAACGCAATTCGGTTGCAGATCGTCGGATTTATGCTTTTGAGCATACACATCACATTCATCGTCACGGCTAATGCTGGTACGGATAGGTCTAGGCCTCGCCGGAATTCCGTATACTTCCGACGACGAAATTCCTGTAGCTGATTTCCGTCGAACGCTGATATTCCTATCTGCAATTTGATTATCAACGTGAAAACAGCCATCAATGCTCTGCCTATTCATCCTCATTGGTTTACTGTAAACCACCGACTTGTCGTCATCGATCGATCGGGAGATGACGTCAAGCAAAGTGGATGAAAAAGACGGATTCTCTTTCCGGCATCTGTATCGATTCCTGTCCATTGTTGATATGAGGAGTGAATTTGGGAGAAAATTGAAGATTGATGGAGACGGATGTGAGAATGAAAATTGGCCCGGTGAAAGGGAACAGAGTGGTAAAGGCAAAGGTATTATGAACGGAGGGGGAGTGACATGCTTTTTATGAAACAAGGTGATGTGTACACCCTCCCCTCAAATTAATTAAAGTATACCATAAGGAAGGAATTATATTGGTGTACAATTTGTCTCCTCTTTTATTAGAAAAAAACAACCATTTATATGTAATAGTATTATAAACACTCATTTCACTTTTCTAAATCATTATTGCACAAAGTGAAATGTGTCATGGTTATCTTTCAACTATCATTATACTTTTTAACGATCCTTCGTTTTCTCCCATATTTTATAATTATTTAAATCATTATTGCCAAGGAATAATGTCACATAGACATGTTAACCGCTATGCAGGTAAAAAACATAGTATTGAAACATCCACTCAAAGTTAAGTGACCTAATTGGGACAAAAAAGTATGAATGACTTAATTGAAACAAACTTGAAACTTGATTATTATTCTACAAAGTTTTTCTTTTTTTAAATCGTTATTGCGAAACTCAAGTGGGTCTAAGGATTGTTTATGACTCAATTTTCAAAAATATTAATTTAGGTAAAGAAATATACATTAAAGTTTATTTGAATTAACTTTAATCGGAACGAGTCAAAATGAGTCATTCTTAAAACTTGCTAGATTAAAGTGGATTCAAATCAGCCAACAACTATCGTCTTCGTCAGCTGCCAACACCGTTGCTATCATAAAAACATATAATGGGTGAACCCATTTTTTTCTATAGTGACAATTTAAAAAACTGAACGTATTCTGACCCAAACAAAGTTAATAATAGTTTTCTTAAATGACCCATTTTGATCCAAGCAGGTTTTGACTGGTTACCAACCAACCTGACCCACCTGTTTTACTAGGCTTACCATTAACCCTTTGACCACGTAAATATTTAATTAATAAGGATTCAACGCCGTTAATAGTTTTATCTTTAAAATTATTATTATTGTTAGATTAGTTGAAGCGAAGTATCTTAAAAATCCATGATTTTGTGTTCATCAATGATATTGAAGATTCATAAATAAATGTGGACCAAACATTTGTGCTTTGAAACTAAATGTCATAAACCGTAGTAGTTATTATAAACCTAAAAGTATGGGTGCATAATAAAGGAATTAGGAGAAACCAAAGCAGCAGGCTTAACATAAGTTGAGGGTGCAAAAATGAAAAGTCATCATGGTCGCAGCACTTGAAAGTTCACTTGTCTGGTCTCCGTACGCGTCCAAACTATACTCTTCAATTTTGCCAAACTATTGGAGTACGTACTAAATTGGATTCTTTTCGTTTTATAAGCTAACATCCGATTTTAAATTGATTAGATAAAGTGCACTAGTCAAGGTAGGGACATTTGTTTCAAACAATTCGTTGAATTTAGAGACAGATGAAATGCAAGATATAATTTGTCTGTTGAATTTCAAATTAAAATTGTACTGAATTTACTTTAAATTCCTTTGACTCAAACAATGAAACTTAACATTTCTTCTTAATAAATTCAGTCAAAGGAAATTTTAGAGTATCGTTACTCTTTTCATTGTTGGAAATCAGACCCAAAAAACAATACTCGAACAATCGGTTTTTTGTGATCAAACCAAGACCACGACTTCTTTTTATCGAATAACTTTGCACACTTATTACATAGACCTTAATCCTTTGTTTATATTAAAATTCTAACTTACTCACCAAGACACCTAATTAGACTAAAATTAGGAAAGAAAATAAACATTAGTGTTCTTGTCATGCTAAATAAACATACAAAATAAACCAACTCTATCTTTTAATATTTTACGTTTCACCCCCTTTAACTTTCACAATCAAACTAATTAGGGTTATCTTCCAATATTTCCCCTTAATTCTAATTAGATCATGCTTCTCTTGCTCTCTTCCCCGATCAAACTACACGGGTCTTGATCATTCTTACTTCTTGCTCGTTCTTCATGCTTTCTTGTTGTTGTTGAAGTGGCGTCGTAGTATTATGCTTGAGTGTCACCAAAGATTGTTACCAAAGACACGTGTCATTCTCTGGCGACACTAAGAGTGTCACCAAAGACAAATGGAGACACTGAGAACGACTAAGAACACAACACTAAGTCCTTAACGAAAGTCAGGGTGACACTGATCTAACGACACCGCCCCTGACGGCACTGTCACCAGGCGACACTATCTGAAGACACTAGTGTTTAAAGATACTAGTTGCTACACTAGATAAATACTGAAAGTTTTCACTTGTTGATTACTACAGATTTCTAACACTCTGCCTAGTCCAAACAGTTAAGGAAACTTAGAGTAAGAACATAATTGATGAGTTCCTATTGTCCATTTTCTTTAAATTTTGGGGCTGAATTGCATTCTTTGTGAATGAAAAGAAAGAACGACGCTTTTAGCAATGTTTATGACAATTATGTGTTATTAACTTAGATTATAATATATGCAATTGTTTATAAATGTGTTAATGTATTTTATTGTGTGGTAACATGTATGTGTGTGAATTACTAAATGTGCATTTTATCCCTGGGCTGAAGAAAGAATGAAAGAAAAGTCTTGTACAAGCAACATAGGAGACTTGTATTCGGACAAGCAACATAGGAGTTTTGTACAAGCAACAGAGGAGTCTTGCATTCGTCAAGTACAACGGACCAAGCCTCCGGGACTTGGGGCGGTAATGACACAATGATATCATTCGAGTGCTTGTTCACTTGATGATAATAAAGAGAAGGAATGAAAGAATAGCTAGCATAAATGTTTATATGAATGTGAATGTTTTGAAAAAGAAAGCTAGCCTGAACGTTTTAAATAAATTGAAGAATGAGAGGGTCCCCATTTAGGGAATCAGAATGTTTTGAATGACAAACTTTTACTATTTTCATATTTAAACTGTTTTTGAAAGAAAACGATGAAGTGTTTATTTACTAAAGTAAAGATAGAACCCACTTAGTATATCTTACTTTTAGCATGCACCTCAGGTTAGTAAATGGAATGAATGAGAGGAGTCTAGAGGGCTTGGATGCATGGGATATCGGGATGACTGCTGAAAAGACTGACATCCTCGATTTATGAACAATGAACTATTTAACATTTTAAATTTGCATGGATTATTGTAATGATAAGACTTATGTTATGTTTTGAATGATTCAGGGTTTAAGAACTATGTTTTTAATGTTTTGTGCCAGCTATGAGACTACTCGGTTTGGGGCGTTTTAATGAAATTTCCCCAAATTAGAGCCTAGGAACAAAGTCTATTTTTCTCATTAAGAGTAAGACGGTTAGTTGTTTATCTCACAACTAAGGGTCCGTTTGGTTTACGAAATTCGTAGGAATGGAAATGAATTCCATCAAAAATCATATTTGGTTAGAGCAAGGGCTATACCCGTGTGATTGTGGTGTGGTGTGATAATAAAGTGCACGTCACGTGGCGCCACGTCACTACCTTCATTATCACACCATCCATCACTTGGCAAGTGGTATACCCAAGTGATTGTGGTGGTGTGATAATTAAATATTTTTTTATATTTATTTAACTAATAAAACATAATATTTCATTAATAAAAATAAAAATACATTAATCAAATTACTAAAAAATTACGGTATATCATGACGTTCCTTAATCAATTTTTTTTTCAATTACATAATTCAATTTATTAAAAAAAATTACATTACTAAATATGCTAACCTGATTAGAAATTTTAAAAATAGTTGACTTGTAATATCTTGTAAAATAAGATAAATAAAATGAAATATTAATGCTAAATGAAAAGGAGTAATATTAAAAAAATAGATTACCTAGATCTTCTCTTTTGAAATCTCCCGCCCCTCTTCAGGTCTACCTAGGATATACTTCATTCTTTCAAAATGGAAATTTATGTTACAATGCCCCTTTTTGTATTTTGTCAGTTACTTTCAGTCTATCCAGTTCTTGGCGGATTAACAAAATGGCCACAGCAGGTTGACTTTTCTGGCTCAGTCAAACTTTCATTCTCATTGTTTTAACCTTTTCTTTGCTCAGGGTTTTCTGGTGCCATAAACGCAGAAAATGATTTTGGTATCTTCTTAAATGTTGCATGAACCTAGGCGTTTTGATTAGTTTTGTATTTGATCATTTTGGCTGTTCTGTGGTTCTTCTTGAGAACAGAAAATTATTTCAGGTTCTGTTAACAAAATCCGTTCTAGAACTTTAATCATACCATCAAAAGACAAATTGTCGCAAAGGTTTGTTTGTATGTTTCTGTTTTTAGTAACTCTATATTCATTCAGTGGCAGACCATCTTGAGTTATCTTAATATAGAGTATTTAACTAGTAAGCATGCTGGATGATGTGTTTTTTTTTTTTTTTATTGATATGGGCAGAATGTACCTGTAACCGGGGATGGGGTAGCAAATGAGTTTCAGCTCATTCTTGGCATGTTGAGTTGGGCATTCACCTTCATAGCGGCGTTGATCTCGATGAGGAAACTAAATATTCATCTGTTTTTCGTGGCGTTGATGAGGGAAAACAAGGACATTTGGGATTCAGAAAACACTGAAACATGTGGAAATATTTCCGATTCCACAATGAACAACTCAATGACTGATAGTGAGAACAGTTTCTTATTAATATGTTAGAATTGTATTATTTTATATTTACTTTTACACCATTTGTTGTGTTTTATCCTGTTATCTGCAGAGTGATTTTATACACCAACATAGGAGAATTGTATTAGGTTAATCCTTTTTACATACTGACATCCTTTTAATAGCTATTATATACTCTCTCCATCCCAAAGTCAGTTCACATTCAATTTAAATTTGTCCTGAAATATTTGTTCACTTTAAAAAATAGATAGTTATTTAAAACTTCACAAATTTCTGCCCCTATAATTAAATCTTGCTTAGTAAAATTAGCATTCTGGTAATTAAATCTGCATAATTTTACACATCTTAAACAGCGTTGAAGAAGTAGTTTCTAATCCTCAAACCAAATGACCGGTTTGGTTGGTTTCAGCTTTAACTGACTCGTGAACAATCTTAATGAGAAGATAAAACCGCATAAAGAACAGGTAAAAAAAATATAACGAAGAACAACTTTCTTTATTTCATTGGAAGACGATCAGCTATTTAGTTTGATATGACATATTTTCTCAAACATAAATTTAATAAAAAATAACTTGATAAAAATTATACCCTGAGAATCATTTGCCTGATCCAGAAAATACCATTGAACTCCATCAATTAGGCCTTATCTAAACAAACAACTACAAGTTTAAATAACATATTTTGACGAAAAAAATTAATACAAGAAGCTCCAGACAACACAACAACAAAACATTGGCATTTATCGTGGACAAAAACGAATCTGCATGGCGCCTAATCTCCTAAAACGTTCCTGCATACAATCCAGCAAACCTATACCATCCTGTGAAACTTAACCTGCAAAATTGAACAAAAATATATACAGTCATGTTTAAAACAAGATATCCATAAAGTTACATTCAACATGTTCCATGTAATTTACCTTTTCGTTAAAGCTCTCCAGCCATTTGTAGAATTGCCGCACTCTCTTCAGAAACCTTTTCAAGTCCTTCCACCTCTTTACAAGCTTTCTCGGCATAGTGTAGTAAACTTCCAGCCATAAGAACTTTAATATTGTCCACATAAGAGGCAGCTTCCACTGTGTTTGTATTCCAAGTCTTAACATTGTAACTATTGAGATTATAATGATTATTTGGAATAGCCTACTTGATCCTGCAGCTCTTACCATTCTCCATATCTGACTGTTACATGTATATAATAGGTAAATGACATGATGTGATCTTGTTGTAAATTTATAAACTCGATGAAAAACTAATTAAATCAACAATTTGATAAAAAAACATACACATTTAATAGAAAAACATACCTAAACACTGCAGTTTGCTTATGCGGGGGGCTCGTCGTTTGACGTGTTACAACTTAAGTTACGCCACTTATCCTGAAAATGC
Source organism: Smallanthus sonchifolius (assembly GCA_023525975.1). Classification (NCBI taxonomy): domain Eukaryota; kingdom Viridiplantae; phylum Streptophyta; class Magnoliopsida; order Asterales; family Asteraceae; genus Smallanthus; species Smallanthus sonchifolius. The sequence goes on along the minus strand of JAKNSE010000034.1, from coordinate 3,055,672 downwards.
AACTGTTAGTACAGTTAATATATACCACTTATCTTATGTGCCATATTCATGCTGAATCTAATCTATATACCAAAACTTAGAATGCAAAATTACATATGTGTAATGATATATCAAGAACACAAGGAAAACAAAAAAAGCCCATTTGTTAAGAATTTCTGGTTCTCAAGCTAGATCTTGTTCATTGATGTTTACAGGTGGTTAGTATTAAAACCATTTCATTTGTAAAGGTAATTGCAAAATGTAGCAAATATATATAAACCTTGAGATCGACATTGGATCGTTTGATTAGGCAATGAGCAAATTCTTTGTCGGTGAGGATGTCCTTCCATTTTCCGGTACCGTACTTGTTTACTCCGGCGAAAAGGGCCGTTTCTTCCTCCGATGTCCACCGTGTCTTTGGCTTCCCCATACTTCCAAAATCACTGTTGCTAAATAAATCGAGATTCGATCAAAATTATCAAATGCCAAACCTGTTGGATATGATATAGGCGAGAAGGTCTGGTCTGTTGTCAGAGCAAACAAGTCTGTTGGGTTCTCAAGGCATCCTTCGACGGTTTCTTAAAGAATTTGTTCGGAACTTTGTTTCAAACGGTAACGTTTACATCATTATTATCTTTTCAATAAAAATACTTATAAAAAAAGAAAAAAAGTGTCATTTTCATCCCCGTGTTTAACATTTTAGCCACTTTTATTTAAAAACATTTTTTTTTTAGTTTTTTGTTCCTGAGTTTTTAAAATCTAGTTATTTTCATTCACCTATCTAACTCCGTCTACATTTTAATATTAAATTATGGGCAATTTAGTCTTTTTAGTTGCCTTATACTCTCTATGGCATTCAAGAAAGATTTTTAAAAAGATCAAATTGTCCCTTATTTAACGTTAAAATGTAAACGGAGTTTTTCAGATGGATGAAAATGACTAGATTTTGAAAAGTCAGGGACGAAAAAACTAAAAAAAAGTTTTTGAATTAAAATTGTTAAAATGTTCAAACCACATGGATGAAAATAACATTTTACAATATAAAAAAAAGATAGATTTAATGTAATCAATGGATATGAATAACTATTGGAAGTATAATTTTTTTAATGACGGTGTATTTTTGTCAAATTATAGCCTTATAATAGGTGTAGGACTTTTAGTTCAAAATATACCAAAATTACCATGATTTTCTCCCGTATATCACCAACAAAATCGGTTACTGTTTTCAATTATTCATATCATAAATGAAATTTAATTTGATTATCCAATATGTCAATTTATGAATTTCTAGTTTATTGAATATTTATAATTAATATTTTCCATCTAAGTTTTTCCCTATTCGAAACTTGTGTTATGTGTAGGAAGAATTGTGCTTTGTGTAGTGTATATTAAATTTTTTTTTACCATACAATATTTGTGTAGGATGATATTTTATATGTAGTAAGATTTTGGTATTTGTGTAAAGATGATTTTATATGTATGTTTGTTTTGTCATTTGTGTAGGAATTATTGTATTTTTAACGGCCAACAAGGAAAGTTTTGATGTCATTGGGTTACTGGTCCAATTGTAAAGGAAAATTCTCTTAAAACATTAAGGGGCGTTTGATTCTCAGAATATTTTTTAAAAGAATTAGAATTTAAATTAAAATTTAAAGAAAAATGAATTAATTCCAACAAAAATTAACATGGTGTTTGTTTTTAAAATTAGTAAAGGAATAAGAATGTGTAAAAGACTAAATTACCAAATTACCCTCCCTAGTATCTAACCCAATTTCGTGCATCACTTGCCCTAATCCTTCTACGATGAAGACTTCCACCGGTTCCGTCAAGCTATCACACCATCTTCATCGCTAATGTTGGTTGCACCTCCAATTAGACGGTGATGTTTGCTGCAACTCTAATCGATTTGGCGGGTTCAGTTTGTTCTTCATATCATCTTCTTCTTCATCAATGACGAAGAACTCTTACCGGTTTCATCATTGTTCGTTCTTTATAAATGTTATTTGTTGGTCGTCAGACCTTCATTATTCTTTGTTGTTATCAACTGCTAAAGTTATTTAATTCTTGAAATTGTGTTGAAAGTATCCCAGGAGAATTAGGAAGAAGAACCATGGGATGAAAGGAAATTGGTAATTTGTTTTGTAATTGAATTCACTTTGCTCAGATGCTTTCTGTTTTGTAATGACCGAACACAAATTTGTGGTTTTTCGTAAACATGGAAGAAATTGTCTAGATAATGGATGAAGAACGTGGGTGATAAGTCGAAGGAAAAACAGAGGGCATTTTTGTAATCTTTGTACATTCCATTGGAATGTTGTAAATTCCATCGACAAGTTGAAGGAATTTGAAAATCCCATGAATGTTTGAAAAAATTCCAATTCAAATTTCATTACTGTCAACCAAACATGATTTTATTTCACTGGATTCTGTGAACCAAACAGACTCTAAAATTTAAGAAGTTATGGGTTCAAGTCTTACTACCATAGTATTAAAAAATTTGCCTTTTAAAAAAATAAAGGAAAGTTTTGATATTTGTATTGGTGATATTAAGATGTATATATACATGAAAATTGCAACAACCCGATAATTGGAACACTGAGCAATCAATTTGAAGAGGAAAATATTATTTATCTCCATTATTAACTAGTGGGCTTAACCCAGTCCTCCATTATGCTACGATCCGGCGTATGAAATTACGGATACGATACAAATTATCAAAACGCAAATTAAAAAACAAAGGAAAAGAACATAATCTATCAAAGCCACACAATGGTAACCATAACCAAAAGCTATTTGAATGAGAAAAAAAACATCAAAGTGGCTAATTCATTTCACTTCCAAAAAGTTAAAATTGGACTTCTAATTCAGCTCTTCACGGAAAGTCTCTTTTGTTTGCCGAGAATCCTATTGGTTGCTGGTGATCAATTGTTGATGAATGAGAGTCGGAGGAAAGAGGTGTAACGGGACCCGGAACCTAACATTGAACGGTTGATCAAGTCAATCTTTTAGAGTATAAAATGTTAATAAGCACAAATAGAATAAACATCTATTCAGGAAAAATTGCAGCCCAACTTCCCTATTTGGCATTTTCTTTAAGCCTAAAGTGAATCAGTCATAGCTTGTTGTTAGCGACCCATGGCTTCCGATAAAAGGTTTTGACCTGTTAACCAAACACGCATATCAGCAGCTTATTACAACGATGAAATTATCAACCGAACAAACACACAAAAGACAAAGGGAAAAAAACAGTAGAACAGTAAAATCACAATTAATCAGCCGAAGAACTTTTAATGACTAATTCTCTAGATAAAAGCAAATCTCTCTCTTTTGATACCTGATCAACGTACCGAATCTATTTGTTGTATTTTTAGTATCCTTTTTATATTCAACCTGATTAGTGTAATAAATATATTACATAGCTACTACTAATGTATTTGTATAACACTAAAGCAAAGGGTAAAGGCTTGTTACCTTTCAACAATATTGTTTAGTTGCTCTATGTTTGGATTAGAAGAAGTTGTTGCCGCTATTAAGCCTAACTGAAGCGATCCTGCAGTGAAAGAGAATCTTTTAGTAAAATTATTAATGGAACTTAGCAGACCAAAATTCAAATAGAATACACCTAAAATGGATCTTAACATAAAAATGGATATTAACATATTGAAGTGAATGACCTGGGCTCTTGAGATTTTAAAAAATAGATATTTTTATGACAGATTAGTTTTTTATTCACCTGTTGTTGAGAACCATGTCAACCTGGACGGTTCAGTTGCTTGTGGTCGAGGGCATAGAAGCGAAACGGCACCAACCATGTGAACGTGTTGAGCACCTACCAGTTAAATTATGGCAACTAATTAGTATGCGGAGAAGAAAAACACATAACTCACGTATATACTAATTCAGTTTTCATAATCTTTATTTCTCTTCTCATAGTCTCAACATCAGTTGTTTAACCTGAAATCTTCAAATTGGCCGCAAGATCATCAGAAAACATTATCACATGTTAATAATGTTGGAGAAATGGTTTTAATAGTCAGGCATGTGTATAAAAATGACCTGTTTCATTTTTTTATTTGAATATGTCTTCCTGTTTTATCATGCTGGTTGAAGAGGGTTTGGCTGAGCAGTTCCCCCTTGCATCAGCAGCCTCTCCCCATGCATTTCCAACACACAGTGTAAAAATTGGTGGCTTCACATATCTGCAAATATGGGGAAATATTGATTTATTCCATTTTCCAATATCATCATTTAACCATACAGTACAAAAAAACATTTACTGCCATAAAGAACTATATCAATTCAACATTCGATAACTTACACATGAAGCAGTAATAATACCTTGTATTAAACAGACAACTACTGTAATGGTATTGTAAGTGTAGTGTTGAAAAGTAAGAAGACTTGCCACCTCATAACGTTGTAAATTGCAAAAGCCCTGGCCTGAATATGTTTATATTCATTAATGGGTCAAAGATTTAATAAATAAATAAACAGGTAGGTTATGTTTGTTTTTCTTTGCTGGGTCAACTCATATTTGTTCCGAGTTTTTCTTTTTTTTTGTTTTCTGTATTGCTCTTCTCGGGTCACCCGTCCAAATCCAGACCCACGACCTTCAGTCAAACCTAGCGAAATCTGTTACACACTTGGGCAATTAAAACAAACCGTCTTCAATTATCAAGATCTTAGAAGGTAGATTCACACATTTTTTTCAAAAAATTAACACAAAAATATCATAAATCTATAAAAGAACACAAATTCATCGAAAGGGCATGGCATTGCAAAATCACCAAAATTTGACTAAAAGTCAAATAAAAATCAAATTTTGAAGTAGCCCAATTTCGGTCGTACCTTGTGAAATCTGGCGCCATGAGGAAGAACAATCCAACCAGATTCTGTACACAAAGCCTTCAACACCTCATTGTTATCTATCAACATTAATAATAATCAATATATACCCCCAAATTTCACATGAGAATAGGTTCTTCATCTTAATCAGTCCTGTCAGTCCATCTAACAGAAAGGAGTCAATAAAACATAAATTCACTGTTCACAAATTGCTTACTCTCATCAATGAACATGATTTCATAAGCAACTAAACATTTAAAAGCACATAACTATCAAGTTAATGGCTATTTTCAAAATAAAAAAGTACAATACCTAAAGGTTGCCTGCTCTGGATCAATCAAGCAAAACACGATTGCAAAGCTTCCCGATAACGGTCGGAATCGCATACTTTTGGTAGGCGATGGTGGCGTGAGATGATCGCTATCTGAATCGCATACGTTTGCTGAGATAGATCTTAAGGTTCCTAGGGTTAAAGAGAACAGATGGTGGGATGGGCAGACAAAACGTGGAATGCAGACAAGTAAACACGTAAATTAATTTAATAAAAAAAAATAAAAACACGTGGAATGCAGACAAGTAAACATGTAAATCTATACTTTATAATAAATAAAGATTTTGTTAAACAAATTTCCCGTCTCTCTCATTAATTGCTCAAGTTTTCTTTAATTGTTTCTAATAATTTTTTGTTTTTCGTTTCTCTCTTCTATTAAATAATAATGATCTATATAATTCTTTTTATAAACGTTTTTATTTAGAAAAATATAGGTTTGTTCATAAAACATTTTTAGAAATTGAACATTTATTTCATTTTTTATAAATTTTTTTAAAAAAGTAACTATATGACGTTTCTAAAATATGTATTAAAAAACTATGTAATATGTCCTAAATATGTAATATGTAAATATTTATTATTAAATATACAACGTTGTATTTATTCAACCCGTGTAATACACGGGGTTTCTAACCTAGTTAAATTAATAAAAAAGTAAAAACACTGTTGCTAAGCAGTTGTCTTTTAATTAGTTTTGTAATGTAATTTCATATTTAAATTCTTTTTTCAAATACACGAGTATAAGATTTAATTTGGAAAAAAAAGTTGACTTCCAAAATTGCGAGAACACCTGGATCTCGACTTCCACTTCTGTATGAGAAAAGGTCCAAGAACGCTCAACAACAGTACACATTGCGAGAGATGATCAACTACCTTACGGCCTAACCAAACCCCTACTACCGAGATCACGTTTCCATCATCTTAATTCAAAACATTTTAAATTCATTCTCTCTCCCCCCACCCAAATCTTTTTATAGAATGTATTTAGCATTTATTTTATTTAACTATTCTCCTAGAATTGTGCCAATTGCTTTTGTATTGATTTCTCTTAACGTGGAAGCCGCGAGCACCCCCTTCCACGTGAAAGGAGTGTGAGAACTTGAGGCGTGGAAATTTTCACGGCGTTGAAAGGAGAAAGTAGATGTTGGAATGAGTTTGTAGCCCGTTAACTTAAAAAAAATAAAAAAATCACACAACTCACTTTCATACGGGTATATCACTTACCATGTGAAAGTGGTATGAAAACTCCATATGATGAGGTGACGTCCACATGACATACATTTTATTTTCACATGAAGTATACACTATCCTAAAAATGCATTGTTTGTACACTTCATTAACTTGGTACTCAACATACTCGTGACTACTTTTTTTTCTTTGGGAATTTTTGCATAACTAGATGATATTTGTATGCATTTTCATATAAGTTGATATGGAATTTTTATTTGCATTGTCTATACATTAAAAAAATAAATAAAAAAGAAATAGAGACTCTAACTAAGCCTTCAATTTATAACATGTTTTTACATTAAATTTAGTGCAACGCCCTAAAATAACACAAAACATTGAAATATCCATGTTTTGTCTTGATTAATTATACCCTTTTCTTATTTATATGTCTATTTTTTATTACTATTATAAAGAAATATAAACTCCTACATAATATTTATATTTAAAATGCATAAAACTTAAGTTAAACTACAACAAAGTAAAAAAAAGTCATCTTAAAAGAAGATACAACTAAATAAATAACAAATATTACAATGATTATAAAAATTACAACTGACTCAATAATCTGAAAGATACATATTATTTTCTACATTATTACATCAGCTCCAACCTTCGTATTCTTTATTCATAAAACTTTCTTTTATTTTATTTTAAAAATACGCGTATAATCTTTATCTGCGTTTAGATATTTCTTTTCAACTCAGGACACTGTGTTTCATTCTTAGTTTAAACGTAATATCCATCTAAACAACTTCAATTTCATCATTTAATTATAAGTATGTTATTTATATATTCAAAATAAAACCATTCAATTTCTTTATTCAACTAATTTGAAAAGAAGTAAATTAACAACCAAACATTTAGAAGTGGGTTGAACAGTAACGTACAACTACCTGAAGCATGATGGTACAACTGGTTTAGGCATAGGATACTCTCACATGGTGGTGACTCTCAATAGGTCACGTTGAAAAACACTAGCAATTGAAATCAATGTTTTAAGAATCGGACCGGACAACGAATCGGACGTCTTAGAGGTTCACTAGTCGGATCGGTCGGACCGGATTCAAGAACCGGATGACGCAATAAATAATAAAAATATTCATAAAAATATATAGAAAAATATAAAAAATTCCAAATACTACATATATAACCATTTAAACAATTTTGAGTCAAGGACGAAGGTTGTAGGTCTGTAGGAATTTTAATTCTTTTGAATCTTCAATTTTAATTTTGATTAGGGTTTTGGAGGACCTGTGGTAGCGTATAAGTTAAAAGGAAAGAGCCAAATTGAGTTAAAATTGTAAATATAAGTAAGTAGAATGACTATAGGATAAAAAAGATACAAAAATAGTAAAAAAAAACATTAAACTTCCGGTTCGACCACCGGTTCGCGGTTCGACCGCTGAATCACTTGGACCGCCCGGTTCAACCAGCAAACGGTCTCAGAGCATGTAACCGGACCGGTGGAGGTCACGGTTCCCGGTCCGATCGGTCCGACCGGCCGGTCCGGTCCGGGTTTAAAAACATTGATTGAAATTGTAACTTTTTTTTATTTTTTAAATTTTTGTCTATTTTTTTTCACCCTCATATTTTGTATAATATACGTTTTTAACCCGTTTCATTTTCTAATGATTTCGTTTTTCTGTAATAATTTTCACTTATTTACTTTTTTTTAAATAGATAGTGCGACTGTCTTTAGTTTTTTTTGCCGGTATTAGTATTATCGGAGCCGGCATTGGTATTGGCTTTTTTTAAACGGAGTTAAATAGAGTTTTTATTTTATGTCGTAGGAAATAGCGGACGCCAGGTTATGACACCGTTGCCGGTATTGGTATTATCGGAGTCGGTATTGGTATTGTCTTTTATGCTTTCGACGAGCCAAAAATAACATCATTGCTGGTTTTGGTATTATCGAAACGAGTATCGTTATGCGTTTCTACGGTTTTTGATGATCTGCATTACGCGGGAAAAACAATCAAACTCCCGCCGCAAAACGCGGGGAAAAAAACTAGTTTTATACAAATCCAAATAACATAGTATTAAAGTATTTGATTTGGGCGATGTTGGGATCCCATTCCATCCCCATCTCAAAATTAGGGCACCGTTTATTTAAAAAGACGACAAATTCCAAAATTGGGGTTTTGATTTCTCGGACTCATCACCCACAGTTAAACCCCTGTATTATCACTGGAAGTGCTCTTCGTCTCTTCTCTGTTTGCTTGACCTACAAGTCATCTCCTCCATTTCTACATTTTACATTTGCAGCACAAAACATGGATGGAGGAGCAGCACAGTATAATCCTCGCACAGTCGAAGAGGTTTTTAGGGATTTCAAAGGACGCCGTGCCGGAATGATCAAAGCTCTTACCACCGGTCAGATTACCGCTCTTCGTCTCTTTATTCCTTACCGATTTCACGTTTTCATTTTCTGCTTTTTGTTGCAGAGGTTGAAGAATTTTACCAGCAGTGTGATCCTGGTTAGGGTTCTTTATCCTTTTTCATCCAACATCTGTTTGCTTTAATATATCCCTCTTTTCCTGCATCTCAATTACATGCACCTAGATAAAATTGTAAAACAAATGAAATTTTGTAATCCTGTGGTTTTTGCCAATTATATGCAGTTCCAGGATAGTTTTCGTAATTTCTTAAGTGAATTCGGATCGCGGTCTACTTTTGAGTCTGTTTGTAATATCCATATGAACAAATGTTGTTACTTTCATTGAAAGTGTATTTGTTTTTTAATTCAGACAGTCATTTTGAGTGATTGCATATGGTTTTGAACTATTTCTTTTAAAAGCATTTATATCTTGTGGTCTCTCTTCAAAACCATTTGCAATTGAAGATACGATTTTTTTGGAGATCTTTGCATCTCCTAGTGGGCAGTGGCTGTCGCCTGTCGCACCACAAAGTATGATGAAAGTGTGTTCATAGATAGCCATGATTCATGAAAACTGCTAAAGTTGAATTCTTCGTTTAATAACAAGAGGGGTATACTATGCATTTGTACCTCATATCTATCTGTATATGCAGGATATGCATGAATCAATATTTCTCTTGATCTTAATGTTTAAGCTAATCATGGTTTGAACTTGTTTCATATTTGACATGAAAATTTGGTGGCTACAAGCCTTTTTTGCTTCCAAAATCACATTAATCTGTGTTTTGTGTGATGAGCTAATAAGTTATGCATTGATAACACATCTCCATGTTGTATGTGATTTTTCTCTTGTGTATGTCTTAATTACATCTCCATGTTTTATGTGTTTTCGATTATCTTGCTCATTGCAAGTAATAATTCTTGAATTATATACCTAGGTTACTTTCCAGATGCCTAATTAATATGGATTTCATTTCAAAATATTACCACCAGATTCTGTTCTCCTCTTGTTTTAATGTTTGATATGGTTATCAGTGCTTTTACTTAAAACTACAGTATCTAATGAACTTTGATTTGCAAAATCCATGATGTAGTATCTTCTTTTCAATGGAAATGTTTTTCAAAGATTTACGTGCTGCTACCGTTTATTGATTTACTGCTACACGTGGAAAGAAATGAGTTCTCATTTCTAGAAAGAAACTGATATTGTTTTCTCAGTCTTATCCATGGTACATACTTTTTTTGTTATTGCTTTGTGTTTCTCATGTTAAAAGTTTTTGCAATTTTTCTGTTCAGAAAAGGAGAATTTGTGTTTGTATGGTTTTCCAAGTGAGCAATGGGAGGTCAATTTGCCTGCTGAAGAGGTCCCACCAGAACTCCCAGAACCAGCATTGGGTATCAACTTTGCTAGAGATGGGATGCAAGAAAAAGATTGGTTATCTTTGATTGCTGTTCACAGTGATGCTTGGTTGCTTTCTGTTGCATTCTATTTTGGTGCCAGATTTGGATTTGATAAAGCTGACAGGTAAATCTTTTTAATATTTGTTTATATTTGAACACAAAAGACTTACTTTTTCCGTTACCTAATTAGATTCCAGGACGAGATAATTTACTTTCTTACTTTTGCTATTGCTTCTTTGTATTTGTAGTTATTTAGAACTTGCTATTTCTCTTCCAATAAATATCAGAAAGACAGAAATTATTAAGAAACTGCTTTATTTTCTTGTTGTTTTAGCTATTATTTATTGTTTTTTAGTTCGGTTTTCCAGCATCTTACTTGCATTTCCTTTTCAATTATAGACTAGAGTTGATCTTATGTAATTGAAAACTATTGTTTGTTTAGTTTATGGATTTCAGTAAAAAAAAGGTTGTGTGGGGGCCTTAATGTTTCTTGACAAAGAAGTTCTGGTCAACAGTTTGGACATTCAATTCGTTACATTGCTACTCTATTGCGTATCTGATTTAGAAAGTCGAATATTATGGTTTTTAACTTATAAGGATGATACGAATCTGTTCAAATTTTTTTTTTTAAGTTAACCTGATTTCACATATAAATACACAAGCTTACAATCTAACCCTGAAGCTAGTTTTTAATAAGGCAGTTTTTATATTTATTTCACATTTAAATCTTGTAATACAGCAGAAGTTTAGTCATTTTCATCTGTCTTTGCTGATAATTACCATGAGCCTAGTGTTTTGAAATTCATTTTTTTTCTCCAATGATGCAGGAAGCGCCTGTTCAACATGATACATGATCTCCCAACAATATTTGAGGTTGTAAGTGGTACTGCAACGAAAAACCAGAAGGAGAAAACTGCTGTATCTAATCACAGTAGCACCAAATCCAAGTCAAACTCCAAAGTGGTAAAAAGGGATTTTTAATACTTTTCTTTGTGCTTGTAATAATTCAAATTCTCTAGTTGTCAAATGGGTCTTGGGTCAAATTGGTGAACTCTAATAATTTCGTTAAACTGGAAGTCAAATGGGTCTTGGTTGACTGAAGCTGGTAAGCCATAGACGTCATATATTGGTGTTTCATAGTGATGTTCATTCAAAACTAGTTAAAGAGGGGGAATGATCATTTATTATCATTCAAACTGTTAATCAGCACAAAAAGAAACAATATTTACTTACTCCGGGCAAGACTTACTCCGGGCATGACTTAATGGGAAAAAGATAGAAACAACCCTTTGCTTCATTCAAAAAATTAGATTAGTAACTCGATAATATAATTTCTTACTCATAACTAACACTTTAATTATTTGTAAAAAAAGACAGTTGTTTCCAGGCTGACCTGCTACCCAAACTTCCAGACCAGCCCATTTTCAACCAGTTGTTAAACTCTTAGCTATTAATTTTGACTTATGATTCCTTTTTGGTGGTTGAGCAGCGGGACCCAGAATCTCAGGGGAAGTACCCGAAGCAGCAGCCTCCACCACCGCCAGTAATGAAAGATGATGATGTGGAGGATGAGGAGGAGGATGAGCATGGAGAAACCTTATGTGGGGCCTGTGGTGAGAATTATGCATCAGATGAGTTCTGGATTTGCTGTGACATTTGTGAAAAATGGTTTCATGGTAAGTGTGTGAAAATCACCCCAGCAAGAGCTGAACACATTAAGCAGTACAAGTGTCCAACATGCAGCAACAAAAGAGCCCGACCCTAGTTGTTGGAGCGGTACCCATGTTGTCTTGTAACTGTGTACTCTGATACTTTCCTAACTTATGCGGTCGGATGTTTACTGATGTTTCTAGAACTTGTGTATTTTGGTTACTGGGCCTCAGTTGCTGTATAATTAGGCCAGTAATGTGGTTGAAACTGAACTATGCATCATCATCATCTTGTTAATCCAAGAATTTAAATCTCCTGTGTTTTGGGATGTACCCTTAGTTTAACAGCTTCATTTATGCTTTCTTTTTGTGATTTCTTTAAGCAAAAGGAAGCATGTTCTGCATGATATCTTGACCTATAATAAATTTAATTACTTGATGGATCTTATGTTATAAAGAATTACCAATCTATAAATCTTGTGATTTTTGCCAACTTTGCCAATGGTAAACATATAGATGGCACTGAGCCACTGACTGTTTCAAAATGTATATATTTTGATACTAAAATGCTAAACTAATGAAAAAATTGTCACCATCTGCAAATATGGTTTCTGAAGAAGTAAATCAGATTGAACATGTATATTGGATTATTTCTTGCTTTATCAGCTACAGAACAAATTACAACTTTCATTGCAGCAGACAGTACAAAACAACAAAAGTTAAAAATAATATTATATATATATATATATATATTACTGAAGTAGTAACAACCACTACCAGTCTCCACAAGATATATTGCAACAGTATTCTCATTACACATATTCAAAGCCCATATGAAAAACGAATGGACTAACAATGAGAAAACCAAAAGATTCACGTTTGTCATCTATAAAAACTATATAATCATCATAAAACACCAACCAACAAAATCAAGATTTTGTTTTAAACCTTCTTTGAGCTTTAAGATCCACCACAATAACCGATATATTATCATTGCTTCCTTTTTGTAGAGCCAATACTGAGAGGTAATCTGCTGCTGCTTGTGCTGCAGGATCCACCCCATTAAGATCCCGTTCGATTTTATTCCCGCCATTCTTTTTATGCCAAATTAATATCCGTTTTCTTGCAACTTCACATGCTTCTTCATTTGACATTACGTCCCATAACCCGTCACTTGCTAATATAAGGACCTCGTCTTCTCGGACTCTGGCTGTGAACGTGATTTCTGGTTCGGGTATTATCCATGGTTTCAAATACCTGTCACCTGAACAAAAGAAGAAACAAACCAAAGACGGGTTAAATATGACCATAGGGGTAATATATGTGAACAAGCCAAACATTGCAACATAAAAAGAGGTTAGCTAAAGAAGTAACAAGTTGAAAGTTGCCTAAGCTGTATTTTTAGCTAAAGAAGTAACAAGTTGAAAGTTGCCTAAGTTGAAATAGATCATTATCAAAAATTATTTGACCAACTGATTATTATTATTTAAAAACTTCGAACAAAAAGTGTTACGGGTCAAAGCAACCCAAATTGATCCATTTCAAACCTTAAAAGGTTTCCCACTATGACTAGTTACCCGTCCATCCCATTTTGCCACCTCTACAAATATTGGACTCACCAATAGATCTTGACATTGCAAGTACACCAAAAACGCGATGTCCTTTCCATTGTATAACCTTGCCTCCAGATGCTTCAATTCTTGCATATTCATCTTCCCTATTTGGCTAAATAATTAGACATTCAAGCAAAAAGTTAGATCCTTTTTTTTGCATAATACACCAATGTACTTTCACTTTTGTCCCGTTTTAATCATTCTACTTTTTTTAATACATTTAAGTCGTTAAAATGTGATTTTTTGTCTTTTTTAGATCTTTTTTAACAAGTCTACAAAATGATCTAAACTGGAGAAAAAACCATCTTCTAATGACTAAAATGTACAATAAATGGGGCAATGACTAAAACAAGACAATAGTATAAGTACATTGGTAATTAATCCAAAAAACTGAAAAACATTACGGTAACATAAAATATCGGACAAAAGAAATGTATTTACTTTGTGATCATTTGATAAGGCTATGGCTTCTTTGGCACAGTAAAGAACAGCTCGAGAATCGCCACAATTTGCAACTACAATATGTGATGAACTGATTAACGCCACCACAGCAGTGGACCCTACGGTTTCTGGGGCCACTTGTTCAGAAGTTGTGGTCCCACTGACTTCAGCATCTACCTTCTGAAATGAATTAATGAAGGCTTTCTCCCATGCGATCTGTACACTGTCGTTGACCGTCCCTTTGATCAATTCTTGCTTCATGACTTCCAATTCCTCTTGTAAAGCAGTATGGATACGATCCCGACAGTAATTGGCAACCTACACCGATAAATATATAAAGTTTAAGTTATGATAAATCATCAAAGACGTTGAGTGGAGGTGGCGATTTTGACCAGTTTGTTTATGATGTGACGAATCAGAATATAGGATTAAGTTTTATCTCTAAGGGGCCAAACGGGTTGGATTAGTCAAATGTAGCCCAAAGTGTAGTTTAACGCATAATCAGATAATTTTACAGTAACTTTAAAAGTCAGATTTCTTGCAGTTACAACTTACCAAATTGTTCAAATCTGATTGAATTTAACCTAAATACTCAAAATCCATAACCATAATCACATTTACCCAGGGGCGGATCCAGGAATTTTTTCCAAGGGGTTCACTGTTTTTAGATGCCCCAATTTCATAGGGCCTAAACCACTACGCTTACTGTGAAACCTTGTAAGGGGGTTCACCGTAGAGTATTTTAGGGGGTTCACCCTAGTTTTTTTACCTACCGTTACACTAAAATTTCAAAACTCGGGGGGTTCCTGTGCACCCCCCCCCCCCCCCGGCTTCACTAGGTCCGCCCCTGCATTTACCCAAGTACCTACTGCAGCATCAAGTCACAATCATAAGTTTAAACACACTTGAAACACCAGATTAGGTTTCTGATTATCAATTAATTATCTAATTCTGATTCTTTAACAAACTTAAATATTTAGATCTGTGTTAACATAAACTTAAGGGGTTTCAAGAAATACCTGAGATCCTCCATGCCCATCATACACACCAAAAAAGTGAGCAGTTACATCACTCAAATTTGGATTCACCAAATGATCTGCAACAAACATCTTAATCGGTATTTTCATGAGCTGAGGAACAGCAATAACAGCATCTTCCATCTCTGCCCTTTTACCACAAACCGAATTACATCCCCAAAGTGGTAAATATTCTAACTGAAAAACACTTTCTATAACTTTACTATGATTCTTGTCAGCAATTTCCATAACAGACGCTTTTAAAGTATGATCGTTGGTTGTAGCTTTCAAACTAATCACTTTTGCAACTATTTGCCCATTATCTATACCCTCAATAGCCATAACAGATGCTTTCAAACTACCCGAATTTGCATTTTTGTCCAACAATTCACTGCTGATTTCAACCGGTTCATCCCCAACTGACACGGTTTCATCAGCATCACTTTCTTGAATCATGATTTCATCACCAACAACTCCATTGCGGGTTAATTCGTCGCAAGTTCCATGAACAACAGTAGTTCCAGCAAACAGATTCAGTTGAGTGAAATCACCATGATTTTGAAGTGTAGAGTTTTCAACAGCTGGATTGGTTAAACTAAATGTAACCGAAACTGCAGGTGGCATCTCTTCCATTTAACCTTTTTTTCTAACTACAAAGATCCCAAGTTACATCAACATAACCCCCAAATTTTACATGAATCCCTTAATCTTGATCCTTTTTGTAATTGAGATCAGTGTTGAAGATTAATGGAAGTAATAATAAGAAATAAACAGGAATCAGGATTTGGTCAACAGATCAGACGGTGACAACTACTGGATCTGATGATCCTTCAGATGAACTTCAACAATACACAAAATTAGGGTTCTTTGATAAAAAAAACCCCAAATCATATTTTCATCTATAAACATCAATCAAGAACTAATAAATAAAACCAAACCCAGAAAAAATCAGAGAGGAAACCCTATAAAGGTGAAGACTTTTTCAAAATTGCAACACGTGAAATCTGGGTTCCATGGATCCGAGGCAACTATTCTCAGCCTCTCAAGATAACTTGGGTTTTCTTCTCATCACTATGAAATTAATAATCTAGGGATAAAAAAATTCCAACTTTTGAGTTATAATCTTTGTTTCAAGTGAAGATGTCAGATAAAAAAAAAAGAAGCTCCAAACTGCTTACCAACCAGTAAAATGTGAAAAAGAAATCCTTTCTTGAGATTCCTTCCTTCCAGAATTTCTTGAGAGAGAAAACGTGTGTGTGTGAGAGAGAGAAAAAATGAGGGAGAGATTTACTCGGGAATGCTTTTACTGCTTTGATGACACGTATAGATGCATTTATCAACATAAATAGGGTGAATGCCCTCACCAAAAATTTAACTTCATAAGACTAACCAATGAGTTTGTGTCATCTTTTCTAACCATTTTCCTACCCTAATATCTTAAAATAAATGAGACATAACCTTAATATCCTTATTTTTTCTTTTTTTTCTTTTTTTAAAAAACAAATAATAATAATTAAAATAAATTCATTAATAAAAAAAGTACATTAAAAATAAAAAATAAAAACACTAAATTTAAAAAGTACATAAAAATAATTCTAGAAATCACAAGGTCACCCGTATCGACTAGCTATTTCACGTTTTCGTTTTAGAACTATTTCCAACATCGGTCCGGTCATATGATTGTGAGGATCCGTAAACATCTTTAAAAAACGGTCCATACGATCCCCCCGAATAGCCGCCCGTTGTTCTTCCACCATCACCTTAATATCGTGATCTTTTGATCTTTTTGAATCCAATAGTGCTTTCAAAATATCCTCCCGTATAGACTCCCGTTGATCCCTCGTGGTTGCGTATTGAGCAACCGCTTCGGGTAGACTACCTGTGCTTGACAACTCGTCTGATTTCTTTGATTTTCGTTTTGGTCTTGTTGTAGTTGTGTCTTTGTTGAGGTCGGGTGTCCAAGCAGTAAAGTGTTCATCATTTGAGTAGTTGGCGGAATCCGAAGACTTTCGTTTATTTTTCGATTGACCGAAAAACTCCTCCCCCATCTACAGCATTTGTTCCCATTTATCATGTTGACATACAAGCTCCCAACACTCAACGTGGGCAAAAGTTTTTTTGTGTTTAGTTTGGAAATCCTTCAACGCTTTCTTCATCACATCTAAGTCGGCAGGTCCAGTCGCACGTAGACGATCCTATATAGTTATAAAAAATAAAAACTTAAAAAAATTGAATAAACAACAAATATAAACTTATTTGCGTATTTAAAGTTAAATATACTGCTTGAATCCAACTACCGTTGAACCAACTCATTTGCGTATTTAAAGCGGTCCATTTTGAATTTAGTTGGTGAAAACTTCGGTTGCTTCCACCAACTTGTGCGTTGTAATGCTTAAAGATACGCTTCCAAAATCCAGATCTCTTTTGTTTATTTCCGACTACCGGTTCTTCGAAAATATAAATCCAAGCCTTACACAAAGCGAGATTTTGTTTATCGGTCCATTGTTGACGTGCCGCACGTCCGTGAAATTTTCCTTTATTTTCGGGTTCCTCATCTTCTTCTTCTTTTTCGAGTACGTCATTTTCCTTTATTTCCACGTCGTCATCTTCTTCTTCTTCTTCTTCACCAACCATTACTTCATCTTCGTCGTCATTAAAGATCGGGAGTGGTGATCTTCATCGTTACGGTTTGGGTGACGGAATGGTAGGTTTTAGTAGCGGGGTGCAAAAGGCTCAAAAGTAAGTTGATCATGCAATGGATAGGTGTATTAACCGGGTGTAATTTGGGTAGGCATTACGGGCATTTGAGTGGGAATTTTAGCATACGGATAATATGGGTACGGTGCCGGTTGTTGTATTGGTTGAGTAGGTTGTTGTTTTGACGGGTTTTTGGCTAGAACCGGCCTTTGATTTTTTTCGAGTACCGGCTTTTGACTTTTTGGATTCCATGATTTTTAAGCAGAAAAATGGTAGAAAGAAATATTTTTGGATGTGATTTTAATGGTATAATTGTATTGTATATATATAGAAAAAAAAGTTTTTTTTTAGTTAAAATGAGGAACGGCACAAATGTGAGATTCACATTCGGGTACATATACCCGCAAAAGGCAACAAAATGTCTCGGGTACTAGGTAGGCGGCGGTGTACCCGCGGGTACCCGCATACCCGCACCAGTTTACCGTGAAAGCCCCCTTCACCCTTACGCTTCATCTTTAGCTTATGAGATCGAATCCTGACGAGGGTAATTTTACAGGTATCCTTTACAAGAGTAGAAGCTAGCCGTTAAAAAAAAGTTTCATCTAACCTTGTTTTTGTAAGGACCTGAACTCAAACTACTTTTATGAGGGGCAAACACCATTAGGGATGACAATGGGTCGCGTTCGGGCCGGGTATCGGTAATCCTAAACCCATACCCGGTTCTAAAGTCATGTCCCATACCCGACCCATTATCCGTCAGGTTTGTGTCGGGTAATTACTCGTCGGATATCGGGTATACTCGCGGGTATCGGGCATACCCTTTAGTATCGGGTTATTTTGCGAGTATCGGCCAATACCCGTCGGGTACGTGTCGTGTACTTTTCTACAACTGTACTTTTTATATTTATAAATACATATTTCAAAAGAAAATTTAATTTTCTACATAATGAACCTATTAAAATGAAGCATTAACAAGCATGTGTCAAATGAAAATAAAAATTAAATAAAGAAATTTTCGGGTATATGGTTCGGGTAAACGGGTATTTTGTTTCGGGTAATCGATTCGGGTATCACCTAATCCCATACCCGTCACATACCCGTGAAAATTTTTAAAATTCTTCCCATACCCGGCCCCGTACCCTTAGAGTTTCGGGTATACCTGTCCCGGATGTTTCGGGTATACCCGTCAGGCTCGGGTTATTTTGTCATCCCTAAACACCATACCACTAACATCACTAGGTCATGGGTACATAATTATTCATTGCAATTTCATTATGTCGATAAAAATATTAGGTTAGAAACCCATGTATTTATTACATGAGTGGAATACATGTGACCATATGAGTTTGGTAAGGATACTCACATTGAGGATAAAATCGGAACCCATCAAAGGAAATCTCATCCAAGTCTGCTTTATTGAAGATCCAAGCGGTAGACTTCAATACACTTCTTATCTTCATTGAGGTTTGATTGTATGTCTTCAGTTCATGTATCTCTAACTAACATAATTGGTTGCAAAAGTGAACAACTTTTATTGATTTTTACGGGCTGTCAATATTGAAGCCAAAGCTAAAGAATTTAAATAGATTCTTAAAGAAAGATTGATTTTTAGTTATGAACAACTTTTATTGACCAACTGCATTATGGTTAACTATTCCGGTTAATCTCCTTATTGCAGGCAACCTTGTTTAAAGATGTACAAGTTACTTTCAAGTCCATTAGAAGAGAACATATCTCAGTGTCTCAACTCAAAGACCTGAAGGATGGACAAAAGAAGCAAGGAAAAGAAAGGAGACAGATACAGTTGATGAGTTTGTTGATACGGAGTTGATCCAAGAGTTGGAAGACTTTTTGGACCAACTAGACAGAGACAAACGGGTTAGAAAATCGTCCCAACTTAAAACGGGTATAACTTTCGTTTCGTTTGGAGTTACACGGCTCACAAGTCATGGGAGAAACGCCTTAACGAGTCATACACTTGGGCAAATTCTCTTTTTCATCATCTCGAGGATTCGAGCTTCATTTTTGTATTTCAAAATTTCCCATTTTTAGCATCTTTGAATTATTATGTTTTTTTTTGTAAAACACGTAAATCAATAACTGCATTAATTTACCTGTTTATTTAGCCTTTTAAATTTTAAGAATTGACATTACCTGTTATATTTGTAGGATGAGGTTCAAATAATAATCAATATTTATGTGATAATCATGAAAACCACTCTCAAAGATAGTGTTACATATATGTAACAATTATCATTCTGTTAGTATTACATATACGTAAACACTATGTGTCACGTATATGTAACATTATTTGGTACATATATGTAAAACTCATCATTTCCGTATTTATGTTCAAGATACTTAAATATTCTTTTAACAAATAAAAAAATAATAATTTATAAATTATATGATTATTTGAGAGTGTTATCACATAAAAAATTAGTTATCATTTGAACCATTCACTATATTTGTAATCTCCTTGTAAAATATAAAATAAAAGAGAAATTGATATATAGGTTTTGACATTGAATTATATATCAATTTTGAATTATATATCAATTTTCCTTAAGGTTCTCTTTGCAAAGTTTTTTTTTATAATCACTTAACCATCTCAACACGATTTTAAACGTCACCTGATGGAAACAACATGTGTGTGACGTTCAGGGATGTCTTGGAACCCAAGCTGGCATCGGCGATCACTTGGTCCCCGTTTTTACGGGGGCCCAAATTTAAAAAAAAAATATATGTGTATATATATAAAAATGCTATATATAAATGCTAGGAGAGTCTCTTGATTCGTATAACTTTATTTTGTTTATTGTTAAACTTTGTTTTGTATTTGTTTAACGCTACAATAACGTTTCTTTTTGTTTATTATTATTACAATAATCATCGAACTTTGGAAAAAAATTATATTTAAGGGCCCATTTTTTAGTACTCGTCTGGGCACCCAAAATCTCGAAGACGTTCCTAGTGACATTTAGGTAGTGTTTGATATGCATGAATGAAATAGACCATTACATTTAGGTGGAATGGAATGAGTCATTATGTTGGAATGAAACAAAACATGTTTGGTAATCACATAGGAATGGAATAGACCATTACATAAGGAAGTGATTCTTTTCCTTCTAATGATTTTCATTCCCTGAGGGAGTGGTGTTTTTTTTCATTCCTTCAAGGAATGAAATGATTTTGTATAATTAATGATCGGAACCATGACCCGACTCATGCCCATACCTGATCGATGTCGTTTGGTCGGTCAAAAAAATAAAAATTTAATAGTTAGTGGAAAGTCAAGTCGTCTCCACAAGGAATTGGTGAAAAGAATAACTTGTGATAGTTTAGCAAATTCTTTTGATAAAACTTCAAAATAAATAAAGAATGTAACCTCCTTCAAACTTCAGGTTCTAAGTTTCACATAAAATCCAGTTATTCAATTTAGACACCACATAGACATAGTGTTAGAAAATCAGTTAAAATAGTAATTGAAGACAGGTTGTTGTCAGCAAACCTATATAACCAATTTTGTCATAAACCAGTATAATTCAACTACCCAATTTATAAGTGACAAGTTAATCCCCTTTAGTCACCCAACCCGCTCTAGGTTTTATCATCAACCGAACAAGATTGTAAATAACGAAAACTTAAAGCACATATATAAACTGTTTAAATTAACTAATATATCAATCCATTAAGTTATTGTCAGAAACTAAACAAATCCAAAACCATAAACAACTGAATTAAATATAAAACCTATACGAATCGTCCACCTGAAAAAAGCCACAAGTGATTTAGCCACGCATCGACATCACATGAATACGGTATTGAATAAAGATTAAAACTTGCATTCCAAACCGCCTCCTATAGTCCCAATTCGGCCGAATGAAGCCTCCCCTATTGCTCTACGTGAATTTTTCTTCTTGTAATTCCACTCGTGGACTACACATGGACTTTCAATGGCCCAATAGAACATTTTAAGCCAAACACCAATTTAATAGTCCAATAACACATTATTTATTTAGCTACAGGCCCACGTGACCTATGCACCTCTAAATTCTAGTTGCCTTCAAAATTGTCATGCCCATATTATGAAGCCCGTGTATATTCATATGGTAATCAACATAATTCAACTTGTGAAATACAACTAACATAAAAAAGTAAAGTGTATTTTTCGTCCCTAAGGTTTATCACGTTTTACAGGTTTAATCCATCCTTAACAGTATGGGTCCTTGATGTTACATTTCTTAAAAGTTTCTGTCTTTGTCCCTAACGTCCGTCCAATCGTCTGTTAGTTCTCCCTCACGTGAGGGGTATTTTCGTCTTTCCGCTTATGTCTCTCTCATTTTTCTAAATCAAATTCATCAGGGGCTAAAACCTTACTCAACCATCATCAAACCCTCACATGCTCCTTACATTCTCGAGGAAGCTAATCAACCATACCCATACACCTAAATCCAAATTGATCACTGAAACAACAAATGAATAGGTTTTTTGTTTTCATCATCCCAAGAAAGACCAAATCCAGATCGTCAGACAAGCAAATCTAACCCATGGGACCTGCAAATGAACCACTTAGACCTCCGGCGACACAACATCGACTCCGGTGACAAACTTGAAACTCCAAACGGCTTTCCGACGGGGTGGCTGGAGGATTCAGTGGTGGGTAAGAATTTTTGAAGGTTTCCGATGGGGTTAGGGCTTTCCGAAGGTGTCTGTTCC
This sequence comes from Smallanthus sonchifolius, assembly GCA_023525975.1. Classification (NCBI taxonomy): domain Eukaryota; kingdom Viridiplantae; phylum Streptophyta; class Magnoliopsida; order Asterales; family Asteraceae; genus Smallanthus; species Smallanthus sonchifolius. The sequence continues at coordinate 3,033,374 of JAKNSE010000034.1, read as the reverse complement.
AGCAGCCATTTTCGTCCCTCAAGATTCCACCATAACCATTATGTTTCCCTCTGCTAACACCACTTATGCTCACCTTGTATGAACCTGCAACAGAGATCACGTCTCGGACTGTTTGAATGGTAGACTTGACGGAATCCACAAACTCCCGGTACTGAATTCGAAGGGTTTGCAGATCTAAAACCAGTCATAATAATTCAACATGTTTTGGCACCTTACAAATATATCTTCTTCACCGATGAGTTACAATCGCATGATTTGGTTTTATCTGCATACAAGTTCATGATATTCTATGTGTAAATTTGTCGATTACGAGTATTAATTGTTCATGTGATTCGTTAATAGTTTTAATTTTGCAATCAAGAATCTAAGTGAGGCGGTCATCTTGGTGTTGGGAATTCAATGGAAAAAGATTGAGAGGGTTTGGATTAAAGGTTAAATAAAAAGATTGAGAGTGTTCGGATATAAGCTAACTATTAAAGGTTAAATAGAGGCGAAAAGACGAAAATACCCCTCACGTGTAGTAACGGCAGATTGGACGACCGTTTGCGTGAGGGACGTAAACTGTTAAGAAATGTAACCTCAAGGACCCATACTGTTAAGGAGGGACTGAACCTGTGAATCGAGACAAACCTCAGGGACGAAAAGTACAGTTTACTCAACATAAAATAATGGAACCATAAACTAAAGTTATCTTAATTAATTTCATATTCTTTAATTTATTTATCATCTTTATTTTTACTTATTTATTTAGTTTAATATGCTTATTTAATTCATTATTTAATAAAACCTACACATAATAAAAATCACTAAAACTAATTTGTTTATTATATAATTAGGGTTAAAACATATGATTATATACAATTAGCACATGTTTATCAACCACTCATTAATACCCACGACCTGAATCATGACCGGAACCATGACCCGACCCATGCTCATACCCACGACCTGACTCATGACCGGAACCATGGCCCGACCCATGACCCGACGTATGATCCGATCCATGACCTGACCCATGCCCAAACCCATGACCCGACCCGACCCATACAACAACCCATGATCCGAACCATACCCCGAACTATGACCAATCGCTTGACCCGACCAATGGCCCCGCCCATGACCCGAACCATATCTCGCCCTATGTCCCGAACTATGTCTCGGTCCATGGCCCGACCCATGACCGAAACCACAACCCTTCACATGACTCGTCTCATGCCCCAATCCATGACCCGACCCATGTCCTAACCCATAACCCGAATCATGGCCCGAATCGTGGCCCGTCCTATGGCACGACCCGTGACCCGACCCATAAGATAAATTTATTAGTTAAAAATATTTTAGTTTTCATGAAATATATTTTCCTGTCTATCAAACAACACGAAGTAATGACTCATTTCATTCTCATAGGGTAACCAAATGGGACAATAGAATGGTAATGATCTATTTTTTTCATTTGTCAATTCCATTAACTCGTTTATTCCATTCCCTCGATCATTTCATTACCTCATACTAACAACAGACCCTAGAGCATATTTCCCTTTACAGTTTCAATATAAGCATACATAAGTTTTTCTTGTATTTGATCTTTACCAATATACGGCTAATATAAACAAGTAACAACCAAATATAAACAGTTATCAACGAAATAATTAAATAAAGAATCACTACGCCATTACCACTAAACATGAAAAAAAGATTTGAGTAAGCATTTCACACAAAATAACACTTGAAAGTATTATAGAACCCATACAGAATTCATATGTATGTATCGAAGGAAGTTAAAGAATAAAACCTTTCAAAATATATCAACGGATGAAGAGTAAGAAATGATGAATACATTATATGATTTGTCTTATAAGTTATAATTACAATTTAATTAAAGACTAATTAATTATGCAAATTTCCATGGGAATTAGGACATAGATTAATAGTTATAGTCCAAACTAGTATTTAAATTTAAGAAGAGGGTTTACTAGAAATGTAAGGCTTTATCGTTACTGCTACATGAAATGATCGGGATGATGGGGCAAGCCCTATTAATGACAATGAGTCACTAAAGGGTCTTTATAACATATCAGGTTAATCCCACGTTAGTTATTTGGAATGATGAAAATGAAAACTCATCAAGGTCAACGAGTCCTAATGATGTATTTGTAATACTTTAGACGATCTCGTATCAATTGTGGAGAATAGATGTTATGTTTAAAAGATGTGATTCATCTTCGTGTTTTGGACAGTTTGAATATGGACAAGAGGAAAACTTCACGGTTAATGTTCTTGAACGAGTGTAATATCATGATGAGTGAGATCACGAAAAGTCTACTTGGATAAGAAAAAAACAAAGTCATAAGCTCCTTATATTATATGATAGGTGAAATTATATCAAAATACATGTGAGAGAGTAATTATAAATATATAACCAAAAAAAGTTATAACAGTAATTATTATGTAACAAAATAAATGAAAAACTAAAAAAATAATATTTTGTTTAAGGTCTAAAAAAGAAATTAATTAGAAACATAAAAGCTTAAATGTGTACATTTTAAAAAATAAATTTTTTTTTTCTTTTTAAAGTTAGTATACTCAAAAGTCAAATGCTGTGAGGGTGATTTATAAATTAGAGTAAATTACAAATTATGTCTTTTAAGTTTATAGTAAATTATAAATTATGTCATTTGGCTTTAATAATTACATCGAATGTCATTTTTTAAAACCTTTGCACACATTTAGTCTTTTTCACTAACTATAGTTATCTTTTCTTGTTAACTTCAGTCATCTGCAATGCAATTGATGATATAAGTGTCATTTTATCATAAAAGACTATTTATATAATTTATTTAAATATTACAAAAAATAAGCATCTCTATTAATCTCAACCCTAACCCCTCTCCATCTTGTTCATCCGTAGAACTTCATACCTCCATCACCATGGCGTTCACCTTCAAACCACCAACACCATGGCATTCACCTTTAAACCACCATCACCATCGCTGTGAAGCTTGATTTCATGAAAAAAAAAAACTCCAAATCCGTGAAATTTTCACCGACGGAGTCGGGTATTGGGTTTAATAACTTTATCTACTTGATCTTCCAAGAACAAACTAAACCAGAAATAAACTAACTGTTAATTTCCATTAACCGAACGAGAAATGGTGAAATCCCCATGGGTGAGATTTAGCTATGGAGAGAGAACCAATTTGGGGTTTTCTTTTTCATGAAACTGGGTTTTGGATTTTGTATAGAATCGGTATTAAAGGAGAAAAAGTAAAGAAATTGGGTTGAGTTTGTTCCCCATGTTCATTCGTATATCATTCTTTCGCAAATTACAAGGTTATCGGGATCCCACCGTAACAGGTTTGAATCTCACAAAACCATTCATTTTCTTCCTCTTGTTCTTTGTCGCCACTATATTTATCACCATCTGATCTAAATCTTGAATTATGGTAAGACAAAGATGGGATTGTTTCCAATAAAGAACTGTGAAGTCTACTTGAAAGTTCATTGGTAGGTAGAAGAAACCGAAATCATCATCATTGCCGCCACAACCGCTAAATTACCTTCGGGCTGTAGATCTTCTCATCCCAACATTACCAAATGAGGGTGAAATAAGAGATTCAGGGATTGCGTTTGGTGAAAAGAGTTGTTATCGATTGGAAAAACGCAGGTGGTAGTGAATTTTTCAACCACCTGTGGTGGTTTGTGGGAAGGGGGTGTGTCGGAGAAGAAAGCTTGAGGATGTGGAGGAGTGGAGGCAGTGGTTTGAAGGATGAAGACGATACATTAGAGACAGAATAGAGAAAGGTATTTATTTATAATACTAGGTTATAATCCCGTGTATTACACGAGATTGTATATTAAAAAAGATAAAATTTATAAATTTGTAATACGTCTTAACTTGTCAGACTATTATGATCGTTTTGAGATACATAAAATGAAAATGTGTGTATATAACAAATTAATATTTTTCTTTAATTAGTTATATTTTGATTTCCTATTATTTATTCTTATTTAATATAATTAGTATTTTTTTAATAATATATTTATAATACATTATTATTTAATAAGATGAATGTGCATTTATTAGGAGAGAGAGGCGGGAAAACTAATGTGAGAAGACACGAGAAAGCGACAAGTATCCACCTTAAACCTTTATTTATTAGTATAGATTTAAATAAGTTATATAAATAATTTTTTTATAGTAAAATGGCAGTTATACCCTCATATGCCTTGCACATGACTGGATTTAACAGGAAAATGAGTTAATTACACAAATAGGTCATATGGTTTGGGTAAAATAACATGTATGAGTCCTAAGGTTAAAAAACTGCAAGTTTAGGGCCTGTGGTTTAGGTAAAATAACATGTATGAGTCCTAAGTTTAAAAAATTATAAGTTTAAGACATATGGTTTCAATTTTATAACACGTTTGGGGTACTAAGACTATATTCCATTAAATTTTATTTTAATTTTAAGTAAAATATTTTTTTTACTCTTGACTATTAAAAAATAAAAAGAATATATTACAGGGACTAATTTGTAATTTACTTAAAAAATAATTAAAAATATAACAATAACATGTTATTTTACCTAAACCATATGACCTATTTGTGTAATTAAATGTCAGTTAGTGGAAAGGACTAAATGTGTGCAAATGTTTCCAAAAAGAACATCCAGTGTAATTATTGAAGCCAAATGACACAATCTGTAATTTACTATAAACTTAAAGGACATAATTTGTAATTTACTCTATAATTTATTTAAAGAGTTAATTACACGGTTGGTTGGTTGGTTGGTGTGGTTTAGTTAAATTACAAATTTAATCCTAACTTTGGAAAATTATAGATTTGATTATAAAAAAATTTCAACTTGTTTCACTGATAGTCTTTAAAATTGATGGAAGATAACTTTCTTTGTTAAGTGAGTATGAAAGACTAAAATGCCCTTAAAATTAATTAAAAAAATTAATGAGACAATTAAGTATTAAATTATGTTTATGTGGGCCCCATCACATTAAAATAAATCGATAAATATTAAATTCATGTGGGTCCCACCCCTTCATCTGCCCAAACCTCAAGACCACCTCTCTCACCCTCCTCTCCGGTGACCACCACCACCGCACCCAAAACCACCGTTTTTCCAGCCTATTCATCAAAATGTGAGGGACGGTTTCGGCCATATTAACATATACATATCTATAATATAGAAATTAAAAAAATAACAAAACAAAAGAACTTAATAACTTTTAAACCCCTCTCTTCATCTTCATATATTTCAAAAAAGCAACAACCATCTTCATCTTCTTCATTGACCATCGCTGTCGACGAATTCCTTCACGAAATCGGGGACTATCTCAGTTGTATATGGGAAACACCCCCAAAAATCTTCAATATAAACATATCATATCGTTCGAATTGGGATAGATCAAATAACAAGGGGAGTGGTGGCGGCGATGCATCTTCATTTTTTTCATCTGCCACTACTTGTGGTTCGCACCAATTCTGGCCCCCTTGTGGTTAGCACCATTTCCGATCACCAAGAACCATGTTTTCTCCAACTTTTCCCTTGTCCGTTCATATACTTAGGGATCTAGTAGTCGTTGCACCTCTCATGGGTTGTTTTTTCTGTTCGGATATATTAAAAAATCAATTTGATTTTAACCTTGAATCTGGATATGGGTGGGTTGTTCTTTGGAATCAGTTGCTCCACCGAAAAATAATCCCCTCAGATCTGAAAAGTTATCGCTATCACCTCGTTTGAGGTGTTTCTGCTGCCTCAAATTCTGTTTTTAATCAAATAAGGGAAAACACCACGAAATAGTAACAAAATTTCAAAAGTGTTTCAATTAGGTCACTAACTATAGTATATTCGCGGATGCATACCGTATAAAATACGTATTAAGTGACCTAATTAAAATATTTATGAAACTTAATTACTATTTAATAAAATTACCCCTTTAATTAAAAAGGGAGTAAACTGTCATTTTCGTCCCTGTGGTTTGGTCAAAATTGCCATTTTCATCCAATAGTTTGTTTTTTTGTATCTGGGTCCTCATGGTTTTAAAATATTGCCATTTTCATCCTCGTGGTTTTAAAATATTGCCACTTTCATCCGGTCAGCTAACACCGTCCGTTTTTCTCAGTTAAATGAGGGGTATTTCAGTCCTTTTACTTATTTGTTTTATTTTTTCATCTTTTTTACTCTCACTTTTTAATCATCCCCAATTTAACCTCTAATTTAATCATCCACCTGCTGGCCTTCTTCCTCTTTTCCTGACCAGTTTCCGACGACCACCACTGGAACACCTCCGTCGCTTGTTTCTATGATTAAAAAGTGAGAGTAAAAAAGATGAAGAAATAAAACAAATATGTAAAAGGACTGAAATACCCCTCATTTAATTGAGAAAAACGGACGGTGTTAGCTGACTGGATGAAAGTGGCAATATTTTAAAACCACGAGGATGAAAATGGCAATATTTTAAAACCACGAGGACCCAGATACAAAAAAACAAACTATTGGATGAAAGTGGCAATTTTGACCAAACCACAGGGACGAAAATGGCAGTTTTTAATTAAAAAGGGGCTCACAAGTATTGATCAAATATTTTTTAATATTTAACTTGTAATTGTTTTTATTATTATTTTTTTAAATGAAGGAGTATTTTAGTTTTTTCACATTTAAATCCGTATGTAATTAGAAATTAAATCCGTAATTTAACCAAACTAAACGAACGATGCGTGTAATTAACTCATATTTAAAACGAATCAAAACTATAATTTAGCCACTTTCGATAAAGAAAAAGGCAGGCTTCCACTCTTTCTTCCCCTATACGACGCCGCCGTGTATTCCGATGCTTTTTATATCTTTCTAGATCTTCCTTGCTCACTACTCCGCTGATCCTTCCTCACCGTCGTCCTCATTCAGATCGCAGGTAAACCTTCGCCTCATATCCATCCATCAATTGCCGATCTTTTGTTACTAGTCTTGATTTATAGATCTTCATTAATCAATTACTGTTGTTGATGATGTTTATATGTGGTATTTAGTCCTATTATAGAATTATCTATGAATTTGTTAACATATTTTGTAAGATATCTACTAATTTAGGTTAACTATTAGGTGGTTTATTTCAGAATTGAGATGGCCGATAACAATGTAAACCCTAGCTCTGATGAGACTATAGATCCTAACACAAACGAGAGTGAAGCATCCATTGATGCAATAGCACAAAAGGTTCAGGATGCAATGTCTCTTTCCAAGAGGCATAAGTTTTGGGAAACCCAACCTGTTGGGCAGTTTAAGGATCTTGGAAACCCTAGCTTACCTGAAGGCCCAATTGAGCCACCGACACCGTTATCGGAAGTTAAGCAAGAACCCTATAATCTTCCTGGCCCGTATGAATGGATTACTTGCGACATGGATACGGAAGAGATGTGCTCAGAGGTTTACAGTCTCCTTGCCAACAATTACGTTGAAGATGATGAAAATATGTTTAGGTTTAACTATTCAAAAGGTTTCCTTCAATGGGCACTTCGTCCTCCAGGTTATTACAGAAGCTGGCATATCGGGGTTCGAGTCAAAACTTCAAAAAAGCTTGTGGCTTTTATAACTGGAGTGCCTGCAAGAATCAGGGCTAAAGACGCTGTTGTTAACATGGCAGAGATTAATTTCCTTTGTGTTCATAAGAAATTAAGATCAAAAAGGCTTGCTCCAGTCATGATTAAAGAAGTTACTAGAAGGGTTCATCTAGAAAATATCTGGCAGGCAGCGTATACTGCTGGGGTGGTGTTACCTACACCTATTTCAACTTGTCAATACTGGCACAGATCTTTGAACCCGAAGAAGCTCATAGATGTGGGGTTTTCTAGGCTTGGTGCAAGAATGACTATGAGCCGAACCATTAAGCTCTACAAATTACCAGATTCACCAATCACGCCTGGATTTAGGAAAATGGAGCTCCATGATGTTCCTGCTGTTACCCGTTTACTTAGAGGTTACTTGAAGCAATTCATAGTAGCACCCGATTTTGATGAAAATGATGTAGAACATTGGTTGCTACCTAAAGAAGATGTTGTTGACAGTTTTTTAGTTGAAAGCTCTGAAACTCATGATGTCACTGATTTCTGCAGTTTTTACACACTTCCATCAACAGTTATTGGTAATCAAAATTACTCGAATTTGAAAGCTGCATATTCTTACTACAATGTTTCTACAAAAACTCCATTGCTTCAGTTGATGAATGATGCTCTTATTGTGGCCAAGAAAAAGGGTTATGATGTTTTTAATGCTTTAGATGTTATGGAAAATGAAGTTTTCCTGAAGGAGCTGAAATTTGGGCCAGGTGATGGACAGCTTCAGTACTATTTGTACAATTACCGGTTAAATCAAGCATTGGGGCCATCAGAACTTGGGCTTGTTCTCTTGTAGTATGTGCTAAGGAAAATGGTTATGATGTTTCTACGGCTTTAGATGTTATGGAAAATGAATTTTGTTTTGAAGGAGCTGAAAGTTGGGCCAGATGATGGGACAGCTTCACCATTATTTGTATAATTACTGGTTAAATCAAGCATTGGGACCATCAGAACTTGGGCTTGTTCTCTTCTTTCTGCAATGCAATGTTCAATCTTTGTTGTCTGGTAAACTTCTTTTCATAAACTTGTAAGGGTCTTAGTTTTTTTAATTTATCTTTTCACAGGTTGCAAGGTTGGTATCCTGAAGTCTGGTTTGCATTTTGATACACTTTATAATCATACCATGTTTTATGGTAATTGGATGTGTGTTAAAACTTGATGTGTTTCCAAGACGATAATCCGTTAAGAGGAATTGTTCTTTCATCTGATGTATGTTTCTGTCTGATTGTTGCTTTGGTTGTCCATTTCATTAAATATATTAGCAGAAATGGCTAAATCATTATCTGGATATAATAGATAAAATATTCTTTCACTTGCATACCTCAATTTTTTCTATGGGTCATATACTTGCATTCTCACAACCATATGAATACATCTTTTTCATGCAATTGAGGTTGGTTTTCATCTATGCTTTAAACTCAAGAAACAATGACCTTCATATGTCAATTTGGAAGATGTAGTTCACTGATTGTGAGAATTTAAGTATGTTATCGTCTAGGTATGCAAAAGAAAGTGTCATAAATGATGCCCTTGATTCTTTTGGCTAGTTGTGAATGATTGGAATTGAGTTCTTGAACATTCTTGCTGCGAATGCACTTGCTCCTCTGAAATGATGTGGATCTCAAGTTTGTGTGGTGTTGCTATTTTTGACAAAGTATGCCAATTTCTTGAAGTTATTTAAAGGGGATCATAGATGGCAATATAGATCATAATTCAGAACTATGCACGTGAGTTGCCCATGTTTTGGACCAGTTAGTTTGAAACTTGGGATCAGTTGGTGACCCTTTATTGAACCACTTACAAGCTATGTGGTAGTTCGTTTAAGTTATTAAGTTAGCCTACTTTAAAAAATATAATCGCCTCGTCATGATATTCATTATAACTATTAAACCTTATGTAAGGAGGGTGTTTGTAACAACTTAGACAAGTTCTATACCAGTTGTGAACGAGAGAGATGCTTGGTTAAATTAAAGGAAAAGTTTCAAGTAATAGTAATAGTAACCAAGTGTTCTCCTAAAGTCACTTAAAATTTATTTTGTTCTTCTAGAGCCATTGAACTTTCATTATGTGTTTTAATCTTGTAAATTTTTTTATAATTGTAAATTATTTTAAGTTTAAGTTACCTAAATGAAAAAAAATATATGAATCCTAGTAACTATTTGGTGATTACTTTATTTAAATTTGACTTAATATAAAACTTGGTTATTATTTAGTAAATATTTTTCTTCACTATTAGCTCTAGTTAAAAAGAATCACTAAATAGTAATTAGGATTCACATATGTTCTTTTAAAAAAAATTTCACTACCATTGGAAAAAAAAACCCTAAAGTAAATGTTCCCTTAGGGGATGCAAATATAACGTGTCATCACAACTCTGTAGTTGGGATGTGCTGATGAATGTAAGAATACATGACCTCCTCGGAAGACTTCACCTAACCGTCGAAAACAAACCGTGAGCCTGTGAGGAGAAAGCGGAAAATATCATGATTGTGATGAGAAAAGAGGGGTGTGCCATTAGGCAAGCTCATCCAACTAGTGATATTCATTCTTGATAGACCATGAATAATCATTTAGTGAAATCCATGTTGCACTTTGAAATATGGTTTCCCAGATTTCTTGACAAGTTAGTATATATGTTTTACATAATATTTCAAGGAGCAGAAACATGGGCAGATATAATCAAACTATCTATATCAGCTTTCCAACAGTCAAACAAGCCTCTTTGTACTACTTACAAACAACCTACCATAAACATACTTCCCAAATGTCACTATATCCAATATGGGTTCAATTCAAGACACACCCAACCCAACCCAACCCAAAAAAAAAAAAAAACCAAAATAGTAAAGCTATTATTATACAATTTAACTAGGGGTGGGGGTGGGGTCCGATACAGCCCGAGGGCTCAACACCGATGATTTCTTTTGCAACTTAAGCTTCAAAAGTCTAATCTTCGCATCGACCCTTGCTGAAAACCCGATCTTTGTTTCTTGTCTTGCTTTTGATTTTTCTATTCTCCACATATGTCGATCCTCCACGTCTTTTTTATAATATTTAATTTCTTGAATCACATGATGATCCATTGGATTAAATGATCTTTGGAAGGATATATGAGCCAAATAAGGCAGATTGCAAGCAACCGTCACTAGTAATGTGCTAAGCCAGTAAATCGGTGCAGGGGCTAGAGCTTCTAGAAAGATTTTGTACACGTTTCCTGAGAGATTGGGTGAAAGCATACCGTATAATATGAGAAAAATGTACCACATGCCGATGCTGAACCCGATTAGAAAATGTTGGATCCATGTGAAGTGACTCATGGTGAGAGCAATCTGGCAGTTGACTGAGTAGATGACACACGTGAACATCACGGTCCCCACCACGGCCATGTCAGCGGTTTGACCATTTGACAGGAATGCTTGATCATAAAATATTATGATGTTGAGGAAGAAGACGATCAGGGAGCAGTAGAGACCATTCCCCATCCACCCAAAGATTCTATACCAGTCAAAAAACAGGTTTCTTGGTCCTTGCTGATATAATGCTGGAAACTGCAGTGGTTTGTTCATAAAATCAATAATAAGTTTTCGCGCTGAAAAAAAGAGTAGCAGGTTGTGTAACGGGTCAAAAAGTCAAAACAGATATTAATGGATACGGTTCGTCGAAAGTTTGAATTTCTTTATAAATAATTAATGTGTCAGTATGATTACAAGAATTGTATTGTTTCAATAATAATGAAATTTTTGAATAAAATGAACCGAGGCTTAATGCTTTAAAGTATACTTTGGCTGGCTTTTCACATGTTTGACCTTAAGCTAAATTTTCTTTTTATTTTCACCATTTGACCCGTTAAGAGATAAAAATCTAACCTGAATTGACCCTTAACCAATGTGACCTGTTATGTTTTAAGCTACTTTGCTATTTTACCCATTTGGCCCATTTTATTTTAAGATAATTTTTTATTTTACCCATTTGACCCGTTAAATATAAAAATGCAACTTTGACCTGTTTGACCAGTTCAATCCAGCTGACCAATTTTCTTTTGATCTATTTTATTACTTTTACTCAATTAACCCATTTTCTTTTAAGCTATTTTTTATTTTATTTTACTCATTTGACCTGTTAGAGATAAAAATCTACCCCAATTGACCCATATGTTTGATCGGTCTAAACCCATTTTGCCCCATTTTCTTTTGAGCTGTTTTCCCCCTATTTTACCCATTTGACAAGTCGGATATAAAACATAGCCCAAATCAACTTGTTTATAAGTAAATAGGACGAAATTGCCACATTTGGACTTGATAATGAAATTCAAGATGACTAACCTGTAGGCAGATCTCGGAAGAAACGTCTTGTTCAAAAACTCCAAGTGCAATTACGGGCAGCGATGTAAGAACAACATTGAATAATAACATATACCAATCATCATAAACCGATTGTCCAGAAAAGCCCGTAAATGCCTCAAAGTAGAAAAGCGTTAGCCCAAAAGCAATGTTCTTGTAGAAGAAATAACAAATCTGTGTTGCAAGAAAATTCAGAGCCAATCAAATGCTAGCAATTTAATAGAGGTGAAAGGGTTGAAACTTAGAATTTTGTATTACATGTCGAAGTGGGACGGGTTAAAAATAACTAGCTCTTTAATTTTGTCAATTGTCGGGAAAAAAACTAAGTAATTTTGACAAGGTAGATTGGTTTGTACCATTTGAGCAATTCTCTTATAGCACCAATGACCATGTATAACAAGAAGTCTTTCAAGAAATCGAAATTGTGCTATAGCAAAATCACTAGCCATCACAGCCTGCAGAAAACCAAAAAGTTGTGTAAGCCTCTGAGCGACAATTAATGCACTAGATTTAGAGGAAACATTGGGTTGGAAAATTGTGTACGGGATGGAACCCGGCAGGTTGTCCTGAAACACCTTCCCAATTATTTTTTGATTTCTATAAGTAACTTGTGTTAAATATGATTATAAAAGATATATTATTACAATCATAAACTAATCTTTTGAATGAAATGATTTAGCATAACTCATTTTTGGTAGGCAGGACAAGACCAGGTTGACCCAAAACACTTTTTGTTTTTTTAAAAAAATTTTTATAAATAATTTGTGTCAAATATGAATATAAAAAATATATTACAATTAAAATTCTTTGAATATATTGTAACAATCATAAATTAATTTTTTTATTTTACCTGACCTACCAGAAATAAAATATAACCCAAATCAACCCGTTCAAAAGAGGGTGTGAACATATTTACAAACCTGCATTCCTTCAACACCACTAATACCAACACCGATGTCAGCTTCTTGAATCATTCCAACATCATTTGCACCATCTCCAATCGCTAAAGTAGTTTTCCCAGTGCCTTCTTTCACCAATCTTGTCACCTAATTAAAACATTTCAAGTTAAATTCAATTTAATGCAATTATACATGCAATTATCAATAAAAAGTTATTATTACCAACGCTTTTTGTTTAGGAGAAACACGACAGCATATGACAGATGCACAATCAATGGCTAAATCCAAGAAATGATGCTTCAAATCATCCTCCAGTGCATAAGTTAGTGTCTTCCCATCAATAATCAATGCAAATGCAGCATGCGGATCTTTTTCAAGATTAACCATTCGAGATGCATTGGTAATTTGCATCAAAATATTCTCCTTTATAACCTGATTAGCAACAAGTAACAACAAAGGCAAGTTTTTCATAAATCTTTATCTACAAGTCTTTCATAAACTTCAACCTATTTACCTAGAAATGGGTTAATTATGCTTATCAAGTGAGTAAAACTTAAAAAACTTGATACATAAATGGAACAAAGCAAATGGGCAGAAGCAACCCAAAGTGGATTTAAATAGGCTTACGACCTCTTAAACCACTTTATTTATAAAAAAAAGATTAGTATTAGTTTTACTAATATAGTTAATTATATTTCAAACATTATTTATTTATAAGGTCAAGGAAAAGGGGCAAGAAAATGTTTGCAGATCAACACAAACTGACCCGTTATGACCAGTTCAAAACTACCAATTCTCACCAGAACCCATTTTGACCCGTTTCTAAACTTGCTTGACCAGCCCATTTTCCACCTCTTTGTATGACCCGATAAAAAAAAAGTACCTCACTGGAAGCGTGGGTCACCATGTCCACATTTGTTGTTATACATATCTGCTTCATACCCTGCCGAAGCAAACTGCAAGCAAATCTGCACAACCAAAAAAAGTTTAGATTTTTAAAAAATGTCACAAACGCAATTAGGACTTTAAATCATACCCTATGTTGATTGCGGTTTCCATCTTATCGCCAGTAAGAACCCATAATTTTAAACCAGCTTGCGCCAGTTTATCAATACATTGAGGCACCTATAAAAGAAACACTAACTAAAAGGGGAAAAAAGGAAAAAAAAATTAAACCTTAATAAGATGCTACTAATCAATAATCAATACCCCTTGCTGAAGTTTATCCTCCACGGCGGTTGCACCAACAAGAATTAGGTTTTTTTCCATAATGTCAGATAAATGTTCAAGCATTGTGTCTCTATCACCACCAATGGAAGTTTTGGCTTTCAAAAATTCATCATTCCAAGAAGAATATTCAGAAGTTTCAAGCTTTCTGTAAGCAAATGCTAGTGTACGTAATCCGGCTTCTGCATATTCATTTAAATGCTTTTTGGTGGCTTCCTCAAATAATCTTCCGTTTTTGGATAAACGATCAAAGATGATGCTGTGTTGTTAACCAACAAGTGGATTAATTTTGTTAGATTTTGAAATGTAACAAGAGGGAACGAATTCAACCCACTTACTTAGGAATGGGTTGATTCAGGTTATGTTATATACTTCTATTAAACGGGCCAAATGGGTAAAATAAAATAAAAACTAGTGTAGAAGTAAACAGATCAAAAGTCGCCGAAAACCCTTCCAAAGTCACTTATGCAAATAATGAAGTTAATCTGTTATTATTGAAATAATATGATTTATGTAATCTTGTCTGACTCACAGGCCATTTATGAAAATTTCAACTTTTTGGACGATAAGTGTTTCAGATCAACCCAACCCAACTGACCCGTTTCAAGAATTACTCTTTTTGACACTTTACCCAATCCCCCAGTTTTCCCACCTCGAGAAACAACAAAATTTAAGGTCTGACCTGTCTGCGCCTTTGCACAGTAACAAGATCTGTCCGGTTTCATCCTGAACAATAACTGACATCCTCTTTCGTTTGCTAGTGAAATCTAAAATGTTTAGAAGTTTGAACTCCCTGTTTAACAATAATATGTAAGAATCTCAACATTATGATGACAAAACAAATAATCAATGAAAATCAAAATCATATAGATACCTCTCAATGGGCTCGTGAGATGAGATTTGTCTTTCACGAACAAATATACTTGATTGAGTTCTTTTGCAATACTCAAATCCAAATTCTCTTGCTGCAACAAGAAAAGCTCCTTCATCTGGTGACTCGGCTTCATAATTAAACATTCCTGTTTCCTCGTTCAGCTCGGGAATTGCAGTGTGACAAAGAGCAAGAATCCGGAAAAACAACAAGATAACATCTTTATTGGGCTCTCGGACCCAATTTCCATTCATGAGCCGATTATCTTCAAAACTGAACCCCTTGATTCGGTTTTGAGAACTTACACCTTTAGGAGTAGGGACAACTTCC
Organism: Smallanthus sonchifolius; assembly: GCA_023525975.1. NCBI lineage: Eukaryota > Viridiplantae > Streptophyta > Magnoliopsida > Asterales > Asteraceae > Smallanthus > Smallanthus sonchifolius. The sequence goes on along the minus strand of JAKNSE010000034.1, from coordinate 3,018,080 downwards.
AATTCGATTTCGGTTCCGCTTCGTGCACTGGATCTTGAAATTTCATGATCGTGCCCATTAAGGTCCATCGCCATCTGGCTGGCAGCAGCAAGTTCAACTTCACTAGAACGGGTCCCGTATGGGATTCCAGCTATGGAACACTTTAAAAAATCCATTTGGTTACATGTTAATGTCCCGGTTTTATCAGAAAGAATGGTGTCCACCATACCTAACTCCTCGTTTAAATTTGATGTCCGGGCATGAGCAGGAGTACATGTTTCTTCATCATACATGTGTATATCTTGGTTTATAAACAATGCTTGTAAAACCTTAACAAGCTCAATAGAAACATAAAGTGAAATTGGTATCAAATACCCGTAAAGAATAAGGGCAGTAATCAAATGACTAAAGCCCGACAATAAAGGTCTATTCGGGTCATACAAACCCTGATTATCAGGAGGGATGTACCACCAATTGGGCATTTGATATTTGGTCTTGATAGCAAACCCGATTGAGCTGATTAATGAAATCAACACAAGAAGAGTAAAAAGTATGTAAATGATTTTATCCATTTGTTTCTCAATTGTGCTCCTTTTTGAAGGCGGTTTAGTAGCATTTTGCATAACTTTGCTATCATGACCCGAAAAAATCACCACACCATATACATGACCAGTGTTACGAAGCTTGGAATCTCTAAGAAGAATCTGACTAGGATCAAGGGGATACATCTGGTGATCATATTCAAAATTTCCCACGAATGTGTACAAATTAGGGTTCGGGTCCTCACATTTGATAGTTGCATTGAAATCTTTAAATGATGCATCATCATCTAAAGGTAAGGTTACCTCTAGAGATCTTTTAACTTTCAAATTTGTCTCACCGTCTAAATTCATAGTTTCCACATAACAAATTCCATCTTCATAACTAGACGATAAGAACAACAAATCTGCAGGAAAAAACTGATCTTTTTCCACTTTTACCACATCTCCAACCTCGAGGTTCATCCATGGTTTTCTAACAAATACACCATCTCCGCTATGAACTAAAACTTTCCTCATATTCACCTTCATATCCTGCATAAACCGGTGCCAATTTTCCACGCCTTCTTTTACCATACTAATCCCGACTACAAAGATTAAAGGTGCAATCATACTGTAAGGCGAGAAAGGTGAAACAGGTGTGAGAGATAAAGCTGCAGCTAATAGGAAATACAAATTAGCAACACGCCTGAACTGCTCAAACAGTGCTTTCGGTAAGAATGTGATGACATTGTACTTTGTGGTGGATATGTAATTAGTACAATATTTGAGAGGCTTTTTTCTATGGTATCCAGGTTGATTACAACAAACATGTCTCGTAAACCCCGGCCCTTGAAACTGATGAGGCTCGTCTATAGATTCACGAGGAGGGCGTATGCATCCAAATGTATATAAACTGCTTCTTTTCAGCCTAGCTCTTATCCTTCCACCAGCCATATTTAATATTATTTCACAAATTTACCATACAAAGCCAACAAAATCCTGCACATATTAGGTTTGGAATTTAATCAAACAGTTGAACTGCATACCAAAATCACTCATCTAATACACAACCACAATATTAATATTAATATTAAGTCATTATCATTTCAATTAGTACCTTCACTTGAAACAAATACTCCTCCAGTAATCTTAATTCTAACCAATGATAACAAAAATTTAGAAAAAAAATAAAGATCAAATTAAAACCCTTACCCACAACCTCAACAGTCAACAGAATAACTGAAAGATCATTTTTTACAAAAAAAATCAAAAATCTTGATGGTGGAAAAGAACAAATCAGCTAAGGTAGTCAGGTAAAGAATATGCCTTGCCCAGACATGAATCAACAAAATAACAGCAACAGAATTTATTAATAAAAAATTAATAAATAATAATAATAATAATAATAAGTAAAAGGGTACTTACCTGATAAGCATGAGATTTCATCAAGAATAACGAAAATGCAAAGAGACTCATTTGCCGGCGATAAGATCAAAGAATGCCAGCTTGTTCCGGTTGACTGTCGGCGGGATCGCGAAAACGGAGGGGAGAAAAAGGGTTCCGGCGACGGAACAACACTTGCAATTTACAAAACCCCTCTTTCTCCGTCGTCTGTCTTCTTCACTCAATTAATTTCCAGTTTATGAAATTACAATTTATAATTATAATTAATTCTTGGGTTGGGAGAATTTAAAACTAGAATTGACTAAACGATCAGTTTACTTATTCATGCAATTTGGTGTATTTTATTTAAAATTACAATAAGTTTTTAGAAAATTAATTATTGTGCATAAAAAGAAGTTTATTTATTTTCCTTATGCAAGAAGTTTAATTTGAAGCGGTCGTCATGAGATGTCTACGCGGAAGAAATATTGATGTGTGTGGGTCCACTTGTTTTGTTGTGTCTTATTTTTTCAAGTATTTAAATAATTTTATTTGTTAAAAGATAAGCTCTTTTTATAGAAAAGATTTAAATAGTTTATTTATTAGAGACTTGGCTTTATTATAAGAAGCTTTAAAAAAGTCTATAAATCAAATAAATCTCTTTTATTAATGAAAGTTGAAGTTTTGAAAACTAAAATTTGAACTCTCAAAAGTTTTTATATTTTTTTTTCATAAATGAAATCTGAATTTTATTTTTATTATGTGTGGTTAAAAATTATAGTGAAATGGAATAAATTCTATCCGATTTTTTTCAAATTCAGTATTCTGTCATTTTATAAAAGATTCAAATGAAAAAAAAAACATATATATTGTTGATTTATTATCAAACTATGTTGAATCCCGTGTATTACACATGTTGTATATTGAAACGATATAATTCATAAATATGTTTTTTTAACAACAATTCATAAATATGTATATACATTTTTTAATTTAATTCATAATCCTTGATACAACTTCAATTTTACAAATTAGAAAATAAGAAAATGAGCATCATTAGAACTTTTTGTAATATATTCAGCCAATTTCATAAATATAGTTTGATAAAACCTATTCTAATTTAAATATAAGATGAAATAAAAAAGCGGTATTTTAAGTAAAATCTTCCAAGACAAGAAAATTTATCAAATTTAAACATTTTTTTATCAAATATAATTGGTTTACCAAAAATAATTAAAATATTTTTTTTAAATGAAACGAAATTAAAAAAAAATTAAAAATTTAATTATTTTAAATGATATCTATAATTATAGTTGTGATTGGCAATTGATCTTTATGATTAATGTAATTGTTCAAATTTCCTCTCTAATTTCCTTATCTGTTTAATATTTCATATGGGAAAATTTTAAAAAGATAGTGACGTAGTTAATAAGAGAGAGAGACACGTATTTAATAAGAGACAGAGACGGAAAATAATTGTGAGATTGTACCACATACTGACACATGTCCAATTTTATTTTTATTTATTTGAATAGATAGATTTGCACAATATATTAAAATGTTTATTAAATATATAAAGTATTAAGATTATAAGCTTCGAGCTTTCCCTTTGAAAACGTAAAATATTGATTTAAATTCGACATCAAAATTTCTTATAATAATAGATAATTTAAATTAAACGTGTTTTATTAATATAATTAGTATTTTCTTTAAAAATATATTATTATTAAATAATAGAGGTGTATTTAATAAGAGAGAATCAAGAAAAAATGATGAGAATGAATATGGAAATGACACGTGCATGAAAAAACCTTTATTTATTATATAGTATATATATAGATATAGATTTGTTATGGTACCATTACCTATAAAGAGGTAATAAATTGTCATGCTAATTTATATTTTTATTTAATTAACCTATACTCATATCATAAAAACATAATAATTATCATTTTTTATGAATTATAGAAGTTACAACTTTATTTGCTAAGATTTTTTTAAGTTAAAATAAAACTGGTTATTTATTTGTTACAATAATTACACTTAAATTGTTAGTATCAATTTGGAATGGATATACAAGATTAATTTTCTAGACCTTTATTAAATGACGTTTTATAAAATCAAGAAATGGTGAATTTATTTTGTTTCTAATTTTGGAGATCTTGCTTTGTATAACGAGTTGAAAATAGCTAAACCTAAGTAAATGTTGTCATCTGATGACGGGGTAGCCCAGCACACAAGAGCTATAGCCCAATGCATAATCGACCCACCACACATACATGCCCAATAAGTAAACATGGGAAGCCCAGCCCCAGCTAGAAGTATGTTTGTAGCTGACCTACAAGAAGACGACTGTAGCGTAATAAATGATACAGTCCAAATAAAGGTTAAATAGGAAATGATCAGAGTGCACAGACAAAGAGCAGTGTTTGTAACCTTTTATCACGGCAGGGAAAAGGGGGAGGTCAACGTTTAAGACAAAAGTACATAAAGGGGTCGACATTAATACCTTACCCCTTTAAGGAGAATCTCGGGGACAAAAGGCAGGGACCATAAGACGAGGTTCCTGCCAAAGATACAAAAGGGTCATAAGCTCAACAAAGACAGACTATAAATAGGAGGCCAAGCTCCAAGGTAATCCATTCGTTTCTCTCAATTCACAATCCATACTACATCTCACTTAACTCGTCACTGATTCTCACGCCGGAGGTGGATCGCAGGAGACCTTCTTCCTGCGGTGAGTCTAACGGTTTTGTTTGTCTTAGCAGGTTAGCTTGGGATACTGCCATCGTTGTAGCAACAAGTGGTGCCCACCGTGGGGCACGACTTCATTTCAGAAAATAACAAATTTGTGTTCCACCTAACAAGAAAACCTTTTATGAAAGTTCACTCTTTTCTTTGTTGCGCTCAACTGGCATGGCTGAAGAAGCCACCCCCCCAAGCAACCTAAATGGAACTCCCGAGGGCCCAATCGAAATCTCGGTTATGATTGAGCTAACTCCTGAAGGGGTAAGGGAAAACTTCCCACACCTCCAGGAACTCATGAACGACTATGCTCAAGAAGCACGACTGCAGGGAATCCGAGCCCGCCTGGACTACGAGGAAGAACCAAGCGTCACTTTAACTCCAACTCCTCCCTAGGGGGAAAATATAGTTGCCACTACAGGAGCAGGGGAAATACCCATAAGTCTCCCGGCAATGTCGCTCATGAACATGACAGCCAACCCAGTCCAGGGTCCGGAAAACATGTACAACCCTTTCTTACACGCCCTATCATGGGTCGATCCTAAACAACTCACGGGGGGATTATCCCGTCCTAGAGGAATGGGTTTCCAGCAACATTCTTGGCAATACATGAATCCAACACCTGGGACTTATGCCCTGAGCTACATCCCCTTTCCACCCCAGGGAGGGGGGATGGTCAAAACGCTCACACTTTTCCGCCCTCAGGATATTACCCGTATTACACAACTGCTCCCATAATGACACAACATGTGGTCACCTACACCCAGCCTGCTCCTCAGATATGGGTCGGGGATGACCTCTCCAGGCCCTATATCCCAAGTGCTCACACTAAGTTCACCCCCGCGCATCGCGAACTTCAAGTTCCCCCCGAAGACCAAGATGCCGTCTAATGTTAAAACGTATGATGGTCTCGAAGACCCAGACGATCATTTAGAACTCTTTTTTCAGGAGCAGCGAAGGTGGAGCAATGGTCCATGCCAGTCTGGTGTCATATGTTCGTATAAACCTTATCAGGACCCGCTCGCTTATGGTTTAACAGCCTACCTAGTGAAAGTATAGATAATTTCAAAGACTTAAGCGGGAATTTTCTAACCAACTTCATGCAACAAAAAAGATACATAAAGGACCTAGTGGTTCTCCACAACATAAAACAACGAGAAGATGAAGACTTGAGGTCTTTCATGGAAAGATACAAGTTGGAAGGCTTAAGTATAAGCGGGGCCACGAAACAAATGAGAATTTCAGGGTTCATACATGGGGTCAGAGCAAGACAGTTGATAGAAGAGCTCAACCGAAACATCCCGAAGACTATGGAAGAAACTCTGGAAAAGGCAGAGGCTTTCTTGAGAGGAAAGGAAGCGACACAGGCATTGGAGGGTAGCCAAAAAACAAAGAACCCTACATGGAAGAGTCCTCCACCAACAAGCAGAAGCCAACACCGTTTCCAACCTTTCGTTGAGAGGCGATCGACGAGCCATTTTCACGAGCATCGACGGCCATACGAAAAATCCGAGTACCCTTATGGCTGGTCCAAACCCCGGGAGGAAGATAGGGGGAAGAGCTCACAGTTTACATCACTAACCAAGACCCCAAAGGAAATCATAGCAACAGAAGAAGAAAAGTTTAACTTTCGACCACCAAAAATGGTTTACAGGCCACCCGATGCGAAAATGGCCCATCAATACTGTGAGTTCCACGGTGATACGGGTCACCACACGAACGACTGTTTTCAGTTGAAAAAACGAATAGAGGCCAGAGGACAGACAGGAGAAAGAAAAAGGAAAAAAGAAAGAAATACTAATGGTGACCAGACAGGGGCGAACTAGATCACACAACAACGGCCGGGGTTTATTCAACGAGGAAATCACTTTCCCTCCGATAGCCCCGGGTAAGTCAGCATGGTCACCCATGATAATACAAGCAAACATTGAAGAACAGGTGTGACAATCCGACATTTCATGTTAACTCCGTTAACAATCCCGTTAAATATTCTGTTAAAAACTTAACCCCGTTAACTAAATCCAGTTAAATCTTAACTTATTTAACAAAATCTAACCCCATGGACTAATTCTGTCAGTTTTGTATCTCAAACTTCGGGGACTAGTTCTGCCAAGTTCTTAAACCCTATTATGTTGACTCTGAAAAGTCAAAATCATGAATTGAGAGTTCTGTTTGACTTTGTAAAGTCAAACTCGCAACAATTGTTTCTAATTCGCAAACTGTAACCGATTTCTATTTTATTTTGTCACTCCCCCAAAATCCACTAACGGAGTTTTACCGTTAGGAGCGTGACATACCAGGATCTCAATCATTAGTTACTTTGAATGACTCTATATGAGTTTAAGAAAACCACTAGTATTGCGCATAGTCACGATGCAACACTAGTAATGAAAACATTGATTTAATGTAAGACTGCGAAAGCAAAAAGTTAAATGAAAAGCATGCGCCAAAACAGTCACGCCAAAAATAAATAATTCAACCATAAATAAAATAAATAGTTCTGAGTTTGAAAATGATAGACTTCGAATGCATGCATGCCTTAGCTTGTGCTTGTACCTTAATGACCTGAGAAAACATGCTAAAACGTGTCAACACTAGGTTGGTGAGTTCACAGGTTTCAATGTTTGTAAAGTTTACTAGATAATACCATTTACAATTTATATCATAGGTAGCCAAACCTAGTACATGTTACTAAAGCGTTTCGACACCGAAGCTGACTGTTTATGTTTGTACTGCCTCCCACCATGACTATCATCATCAATGGTGAATGTTTAGGTCAATGTTACACCCGTTCGACTACCTGTCGAGTTAGCGCGACTAACGCGGGTGGGGCTTGTCAATGCCCAGTAGTACTACTCAAGATTACCTCGCTATCCCATGTATTAAACGGTTAGATAAGTAAGAACTTTCATGATATGTTTGCGCTTAGTACACAAGTGATATAAAAGAAATGTAAGATCTAAATGTTCGTACCCATGTTTTCTCCCCCAAGTTTAAACCATAAGAAAAGGGGCCGTGAAACTCACCTTAGAGTATGTGCGAAAGAAAGCGAACTTAGAATGCTTGACGACTAACTGCCACCTATAAACACCGGTTTATAAGTGTGTGTTTGTGCAACTTGATACGAACCCTTAGTATCCAAACAATACTATTGTTTAAGTGTTTAGAAAAGGTTTGCAAGTTTGTCCAAGTTTGACTAAGTTTGACCATGTTTGACTAAGTTTGACCAAGTTTGACTAAGTTTGACCCGACGACCCGTTGGTGACCCGTTTAGTGATTAAATGTTTGTTCAGTATAGAACTTCTATATTATACACAATGATCATGTTGTAGCACTTAGCAACAAATCCTATTTGTTTTAACAAGATAGCAAGTTTCCAAAAATAGCAGGTTTCTATAAATAGAAAGTTTCCAAAAATAGCAGGTTTGTTCGGGACTCATGTTTCCTAGAAACTATCATCATTAATATATTCATAGAATCACTCTAACATGTTCTAGCTCATCATATCACATAACAATTGTCTAGAACCTAAACATGCAAATCATAATTCCAGACAAAGTTGCTATCTTTAGTAACTTATGACTAGCATGCGTGATTTCAAACACCTAACACGTTACAACAAGTTATTGTGTCCTATCTAACATAGAGCTATCATCAAACCATATCATACATGTCTAAATAGCAAGTTATAACCACTTTTAACAATTAAAGTTTCCTTATTTGGAAAGTTGGTAAAACCGGGTTGTGTATTCAAAATCTGCTTTCTCAATTCATGTAAACATGCATCAAGTAACACATAACCATCACCACCTCATCCTAATCATGTCTAGCATGCAAGATAGAAATCATAAAAAGTTTCCTCTTTTAGTAACTCATCTATTACACGCTTTATTCACAAAATTAACACGTCTAATCAATCCCAAATCTTTCAACTAATATAACTACAACTATATTAATCATAATCCACGTCTAGCATGCGATTCCTACACATCACATAATCAACCATATTCAATTTTCACATCATATGCCAACTAGGGTTTCATACACGTTCATAAAATCATCAATACGATACAACAACATCAAACAATTAACTAATCCATTATCATATTTCAAAATCATTAAGTTTGGATAATCTAGGGTTTCGATCTCAAAAATAAAATTGAAAAAGTGACGGAATCAGATGAAACGACTTACGTAGAGATGTTAGAAACGCCTAGACTAGTACGTATCTACTTCCGGATTCACGATCGGGGCTCGAACGATGGTCCTATGGTTGCTTTCTTGGTTCGGCCGAATGAGGGTGAGGGTGAGGGGGTCGCGACGGCAACAATGAGTGGGGTAGGGTTTATGAATTTTTTTTTAAGTTTTTATATAATCTTTTCACTAATGGGTTTTTAAGTTGGGCTTCAGGTTTAATTAAGGCCCACAACTCAGATTAGAATTGGTGTTTTGATCTAGGGTTTCGGCCCATTTTCTATAGTCAAACGATCCTAAACGTGTTAGTTTTGCAATTAAACCAGTCTACATAATCGCCTATACTCGACTAACAAAACCCCTTTACTGATTTGAACCTTTGTTATCAAAATTGTGTGTATGGGGGCTAGGATCGATCTCGAATTGATGTGGGGGGAAATTACAGGGACTCAATTAATAAAAACGTTTTGGTCAGGGTCTGTTTGCAAATTGTGTTGGAGCTGAGTTGGTTAAGTGTGTGTGCTTGTAGGGGAGAGACCCGGGTTCGAGTCTCTCCACCCGTATTTATTTTTAAATCATTTTCCTGGATACTATTTTAATATAAAACCAAATGCTATATTATTAAAATATTATATTAAAATGTTAAACCGGGAAAATCACCCGTGGGATCGGGTTTGGGTTGTAACCCATATTTATTAAAACTCATTTGTTAAAATACCATATATACATATATATATATATGTATATTATTTTCAACCCGGAACTCAAATTAATTTGTTTATATATTATTTTCAAAACCGTGACTTTTGTTAAAATAATATATTTAGATATATTATTTTTCGCCACGTTTCTAGATTTTGTGAAACGTTTCAAAGCTAATAAATAACATAATTATTTATGTTAATTACTCATGTTTATATTCTCAAATAAAAATAATAAACTTATTATTTTTTTCATGCAATTTAATTATTTATGTTTTTTTTTGTTAAACATAAAAATAATATAATAAATTATATTATTTTTCTAGACTTCTAATTAATGACAAAACGCTCGAATGTATTTATTATATATTATTTGTCATTCATCGTGAAACGTATTTATCCTAGTTAAGAATTCTCATTCCCGTGGACACGTTCGTCTACTCTTAATCATTAGAGCGTTTCTTTAGGACGTTCAACCTTCCGTATTGTCGTCACATATTCCATTGTATCCCTAATTGTTATGTGTATAATTCTAGGGCATACGTAATCCGTTGCAGGCTAACACTCGTGGTTCCAATCTTATTCTTGTGTGAATACTACCTATGCAACACAGGTGAGTTTTCACGGTCCCTTTTTACTGTTTTAACTTGGGGGAGAAAGCATGTCATAACTATTTTTGAGATTATTATAATTCATATGTTATCAATGTTAAAGCTAAGCGTAACACGCTATCACTGAAAGTCCTCAACACACATCGAACCGTTAATATGGATCTTAGCGAGGTAATGTTTAGTAGTACTACTGGGTTTGACAAATCCCACCCGCGTTAGTCTCGCTAACTCGACTTGAGGTTGAACGGGTGAAATGTTAGTCTATTCTCATCGCCGGGGTTGATAGACCTGGCAGGAGGCAAATAAACAAACAGTCAGCTTCGGTTGCGAGCGCTTAAGTTAAACATGAACATAGGTTAGCTACCTATAGATACATATTGAATGATCAATAATCTGGTAAACGTTTATTTATATACTGAAACATGTGAACTCACCAACCTCGTGTTGACATCTTTTCCTTCATGTTTTCTCAGGTCGCTAAGATAAGGCACAAGTGCACATATAGGACATGCATGAGATTCTTCTATTGATTGATGTTTTATTAAATTGTTTGGACTTTGTTTTGAATTATGTTTGGTTTGGACTTTTGGACTTTTTGGGCGCGTGTGTTTTGCGCATTTACTTTTCTTTTCGCTTCCGCATTAAACTCTGATTAATATGATATTTTCATTTGAGTCCCATGTAGAGTCGTTCGATGTAACTAATGACTGAGATCCTGGTTTGTCACTTCCCAAAACGGTAAAACTCCGTTAGTTGAAATTGGGGGTGTGACAACAAGAAGTAAGGCGAGTATATCTTGACGGAGGGAGTGCATCATAAATCATGTACGAGCATTGCTTCCTCCACCTGGAGGAAGAAACAAGGAAGAAGCTCACGCCTTCTACCACTCCTTTGGTCGGATTCTTAGGAGAGAAAGTATGCCCAGTCGATGAGATAAAACTAAAGGTCTCCTTGGGTAAAGGAAGATTTAGGCGAACCGAAGAGTTGTTATTTGTGGTGGTTCGGTCACCCTCGCGATATAACGCCATCATCGAAAGGTCGGGGATAAACGCGTTCGAAGCTGTGGTTTCTACATCCCATGTTGTAATGAAGTTTCCTACAAAGATAGGAACATGTACTATCTATCCCTATCCAGAAGCCCTAATGATAGGACTAACAGAAGAGTGGATCGTCGAAGGAAAAGTGAGCATCAACGCCGACTACCCGGAGCAGAAAGTCAATATTGGGCCCGACCTATCAGACCAGGGGAAAAGGAAGCTGATAAATATCCTGCGAAAAATCAAAGACGTGTTTGCATGGTCGCCAGCAGACATGACAGGTGTCCCCAGAAAGACCGCAGAACACACCCTCCAGATCAGCTCAACCCATACACCGGTTATTCAGAAGAAACGAAGTTTGGCCCCAGATAGAAGCAAAGTAGTCATAGAAGAGGTGAACAAGTTGGTGTCAGCAGATATCCTCCAAGAGGTCAAATACCCCACATGGGTTGCAAACCCAGTAATGGTAAAAAAAATCCGACGAAAGTTGGAGAATGTGTGTGGATTTCAAAGACCTCAACAAAGCATGCCCCAAGGAATGCTACCCGCTCCCAGAAATTGACCTAAAAGTGGACGCTTTAACAAGTTTCAACCTAAAATGCTTCCTGGACGCATACAAAGGTTACCACCAAATAAAAATAAGCAGAGCAGACGAAGGAAAAAATGGCCTTTCACATTACTAGAGGTATGTTCTGTTACAATAAAATGCCATTTGGTCTAAAAAATGCAGGAGCCACTTACCAAAGGTTGATAGACAAAGCCTTCGAAGACCAACTGGGCAAGAACATGGAAGCATACGTAGATGACTTGGTCATAAAAAGCCAAGACGAAGATACCATGATCAGAGACATAGAGCAAACATTCAGCAACTTGCGAAAGATCAACGTGAAGTTGAACCCGGGTAAGTGTTCGTTCGGTTTCGAAGAAGGCAGTTTCCTGGGGCATGTGGTCAATAAGTAGGAGATTCGGGCAAACCCTGACAAGGTCAAAGCCATATGGGACATGAAATCCCCAAGAAGCAGAAAAGAGGTGCAGAGCCTAAACGGTAAGTTAGCTGCCCTACATAGATTCCTATCAAAGTATGCTGAACGTTCCTTACCATTCTTTAGAACATTAAAAGGTTGCTTGAAAAAGACAGATTTCCAGTGGAGCCGGGAGGCCGAAGAAGCTTTCCAAAGCGTGAAAAGTTACATCGCCGGGATACCAGCAATATTAGCTCCCCAAGCGAAAGAACACCTCTTCTTGTACGTCGCAGCCGGGGAAGAAGCCATCAGTGCAGTACTCATAGCAGAAAGGAAGGGCCGTCAGTTGCTGTCACACCCCCAAATTTCAACTAACGGAGTTTTACCGTTTGGGAAGTGACGAACCAGGATCTCAGACATTAGTTACTTTGAACGACTCTACATGAGACTCAAATGAAAATATCATATCTATCAGAGTTTCAATGCGGAAGCGTAAAGGAAAGTAAATGCGCAAAACACACGCGCCCAAACCAAAAGTCCAAAAGTCCAAACGAACCAAGTACAATACAAAATAATCCAATCAAACATAAATAAGCACAATCAAAATAGATGAATCCCACGCATGCCCTAATGTGCACCTGTGCCTTATCTTAGCGACCTGAGAAAACATGTAAGAAAATATGTCAACACGAGGTTGGTGAGTTCACAGGTTTCAATACATAAATAAGCGTTTACCAGATTTTTGATCATTCAATATGTATCTATAGGTAGCTAACCTATGTTCATGTTTAACTCAAGCGCTCGTAACTGAAGCTGACTGTTTGTTTATTTGCCTCCTGCCAGGTCTATCAACACTGGCGGTGTGAGTAGGCTAACATTTCACCCGTTCGATCTCTAATCGAGTTAGCGCGACTAACGCCGGTGGGATTTGTCAAACCCAGTAGTACTACTAAATATTACCTCGCTAAGATCCATATTAACGGTCCGATATAAGATGAGGACTTTCTGTGATAGCGTGTTACGCTTAGCTTTAACATCGATATCATACGAATTACAAAATCTCAAAATCGTTTAATCATGTTTTCTCCCTCAAGTTAAAACAGTAAAAAGGGGCCGTGAAAACTCACATGCGTTGCGTTGTAGGTAGTATCACACAAAGGATAAGTTGGAACCACGTGTGTAAGTCTCAAAAGACTTACGAATGCCCTAAGATTATAAACACATAAATTAGTGATAATAATAGGAATTGTGACAACGACACGAAAAATTAGAATGTCCTAATGCATTCTAAGGATTTAGGCATAAACGAACGTGTCGACGGAGTTTTTTTATATATAATTATATATATCTTATTATAATGATTTTAGGAAATTTGCTTTACACGCCGAAAGTTGATAACGAATAATAAATAAATAATTATTTTCATGCGTTTGAGTCGATTACAAAGGTTAGGGAAATAATATAATTTAATATATTATTTTTAAATTCGAGAGATTGACTAGATAATCCTTGGAGTGGAAAAATAATAAATATATTATTTTTAATCGAGGTAAATAACGTAGGTAAATAATATAACTATTTATATTATTTATATTTTAAAAAAAAATGCTACACAAGATAATTAAATGAGTCAAAATAATATATTATATATATATATATACTATTTTATTAACGTTGAACGCGGGTTGAAAATAATATAATTATATTATTTTATACGAGGTTACGGTTTGAAAAATACATAAATACATTATTTTTAAAAGTGGAAAAAAAATAGTAAAATTGGTTATAAGGTTCAAACCCGAGCCCACGGGTTGTTTCCCGGGCTAAAACACGTTTATATAATATAATAATAATATAGGGTTTGATTTTTATTAATTAAATATTATCAGAAAATGTTCAAAAATTAATTGTGGAAGCCCGGTCTCGAACCCGGGTCTCTCCCACACACGCACCGGTCTCTAACCAGTCCTGCCCGCTAGGGTATCGCGAACTAATCCAACTTGGAATGGTTTTATCAAGGAGCTCCCGTGAGTTCCTTCCCCACATCCATTCGTGATCGACACTGTCCCAATACTCACGATTTCGACTTCGATTAATCATGGGAATATAGGAGTTTTGGTAGACTGATAATCACGATCCTGTGTATGGGTTTAATTGCAAAAACGATAAGATTAAGGTCGTTTAATTTCTGAAATAAGGATCGAAACCCTAGTTTATAAAGTCATAATCGATATGAACAATTCAAATGATAAAATATGTTTAAATCATAGGGCTTTTACTAATTAAGGTGTTGCGAGACTGATGATGTAGTTTAATTTCATTTCAAACGGGTGTAGGTAGGAGTTTGATTAAACAGAAACATGCACGAACCCTAGTTTACGGTTTATAATAATTTCGATGTTATTTGATTCAATTGGTATAGGGCTTTCAAAGAGTAAAGGATTTCGAGTCTAATCGTAACAATTAATTGGATTAAGATTGTGTTTAGGTTAAGGTTCGATTAAACCCGAATCGTATGAACCCTAGATTCTCGATCATGATCAATTCGATCATGTAAGCCCCAAATAACATAGGGCTTTTGATCTAGATGTCGAGGCGAGTCTGTGGGCATGATCAATTTCAGTTTTCATTATCGGATTGATGGGATTCGATTAAATAACATTCATATGAACCCTAGGTTCTTGATTTCAATCGAATTGATGTTGTAAGCCCTGATAATGATAGGGCTTTCAATGATTAGGCAGAAACGAAGGTGAAGGTTTAGATAATTACCGAAATAGAGTTCGAACTGATGCCCCCGACTAAAACGGTTGCCGACTTGTGTGAGTTTGATCTCCGGCGATCCTAACTGCTTCTCCGGCCGAATTTATGCTTGCAACAGGTTCTAACAGATGCGACAGAGGTGATTGTATTCTCAATTCGTGAGAATAATACCAGGTTTCGTCGAATTTGATAGAAGGGGCGACGGCTTCGACGATTATAACTTGATTAGCCATTAATTGAATTAATTCTTGCGTAATGATAGTAATTAAGACTCCATGATGGTCGACATTATCATGTTAATGGATTTCGGTTTCGAATTTGGACAGTTGAGAAAAGATACGGGATAATTGGATCAAAGGTGGATTCAATTTTGACTTTATAAAGTCAACCGAGGTTAATTTATCCCGATTTTGACTTTAAAAGTCAATATAACTAATTTAGAGACTTGGCAGAATTAGTCCCTGAAGTTTGAGATCAGGGAATGGCAGAATTGGTCCTTTGGATTTAATATCGAGTTAACTGGGTTAGGTTTTAGAAGAATATTTAACGGGATTGCTAACGGAACTAACTGAAAAGTCCGAATTGTCACAGTTTCCTATCTATTTTGTAAGTCGAGCATTAAAAGAGGCGGAAACAAGATATTCTCACCTAGAACGCACGACTCTAGCTGTAGTGCATGCAGCAAAACGCCTAAGAAGATACTTTCAAGCACACAATGTGCAAGTCCTTACAAATCATCCACTGAAAGAGATACTGACAAAACCAGAGTCATCCGGAAGATGGGCGAAATGGGCAATAGCCCTGGGGGAGCATGGAATCACATATGCTCCCCGAACAGCGATCAAAGGGCAAGCATTGGCAAACTTCATCATCGAAGAACTCGGAGATGGAAAAGAAGTCCAGCACATCTCCACGGACCAACAAGATCCTCCTACGGGCGAATGGATCTTGTACACAGATGGAGCCTCAAGTGCTGAAGGATCTGGGGCAGGCCTCATCTTGCTCGACCCAGAAGGAAAAAAGATCACATACGCATTACGCCTAAACTTCCCCAACACGACAATGAAGCTGAATATGAGGCGTTCCTTGCAGGACTCCGGATGGCAAAGAAATTGGGGGCAAGATACCTTACTGCTCATGTAGACTCTTTGTTGGTGGCAAATCAAGTAAACGAAAAATACGCGGCAAAAGATCCGTCGATGCAACAATATAAAGAGTTGGCTAAGCAACTAATGAAAGAATTCGACAGATGCACGGTCACACAGGTGTCACCAACGCAAAACAAAAAGGCGGATGCGCTAAGCAAGTTGGCATCACTTACCTTCGCACATCTAACCAAAAAAATGTTAGTTGAAGTCCTAGAAAGCAGCTCCATCTCTGCTAAGGAGGCGGGGGACATAATAGAAGAAGAAGGGGAAACATGGATGACACCCATCAAAGATTACTTGGTCACAGGGGTCCTACCAGAGAACGAAACAGAGGCAAAGCGCATGATACTGAAAGCAGCAAACTACACTATGGTCGAATGGCAGTTGTTCAAAAAATCCTACTTGTCACCACTCCTATGATGTGTTGGCCCAATCCAGAGTAACTACATCATCTGGGAAGTCCATAGGGGAGCATGTGGAACGCACGATGGGCCACAAACGGTGGTATCAAAGATCATGAACCTAGGGTATTACTGGCCCACAATGCATAAAGACACACTCGAAGAAATTAAAAAGTGCGAAAGCTGCCAATTGCATGCCCCGACCGCGCATGTTCCCAGGCACAACATGATAACTATCAACTCAGCATGGCCCTTCTACAAGTGGGGCATGGACATCGCTGACCCTTTCTCGGAAGGGGCATGCAAGGTAAAATTCCTTTTAGTTGCTGTCGATTACTTCACTAAGTGGCTAGAGGTTAAACCCCTAGCTACTAACACTGGGAAACAAGTGGTTAAATTTTTCAGGGAAAACATCGTTTGCCGTTTTGGGCTTATAGGCGAACTAGTAACAGATAATGGAAAACAATTCGCGGATGAAAAATTTAAGGGATGGTGTAAATTTTTTTATATAAAACAAATATTTACATCAGTAGCCCATCCACAGGCAAATGGCCAAGTAGAACGTATTAACATAAGTATTGTGGAAGGCTTGAAGACAAGGCTATAACGATATGGGCGGAATTGGCTGGAAGAGCTGCCAAGTGTCCTATGGGCCATAAGGACAACGGAGAAGACAAGCAATGACAAGACACCATTCAGCGTCACCTTTGTTTCAGAGGCAATGATCCCGGTAGAGATAAGGAGTAATGTCCACAAGGCGAAGCATGTTCAGTGAATCAAACAACGCCCCTGAAATCTCCATCAACTTGAACTTGTTAGAAGAACAAAGAGATGATGCCTACATCAAAGAAGCTCGGTACAAGCTCCAGATGGAAAAGGTATTACAACATCCGGGCAAGGCCAGAATCATTTCGCTTGGGGGATCTGGTACTAAAAAATGAGGTCAGCAGACAGCAGGACACAGGGAAGCTGGGCCCAAGGTGGGAAGGCTCGTACGAAGTCAAAGAATGTCACAAAGGGAGATCCTACAAGTTGAACTACATGGATGGGAGGCCATTCCCCAGGCACTAGAATGTAGCCAACCTGCGCCGATTTCACACCTAAAGACAACAACAGGAAAGACTGTAAAACAAAGACGTTACGCCTTTTGACTGATCAATGTAACGATAACGATAGGGCAGTATTCACCAATCAATTTCTTTTGTAAGCCAACAGGTTATGTGTAATGTAACATCCTGAATACAATCAAGATGCAGTCTTTACATTCAAAGTATGTCTTTATTAACACAAACTTGCTAACATAACAAGGGACGCCTTGTAGTCCCTAGAATTCCCTGTCTAACTACCTTGAAATCTCGCCACGGGATACGACTTTGTCCTACCCAAAAAAGGGTTTGAGCACCTAGTATAAAATAGCTCCATGAGTTTCGGACTTGTCCTTCTCATGCAAAAGGTTGAGCACCTAGTCTAAAATAACTCCATGAGTTCCGGCCTTGTCCTTCTCATGCAAAAGGTTGAGCACCTAGTCTAAAATAGCTCCATGAGTTCCGGCCTTGTCCTTCTCATGCAAAAGGTTGAGCACCTAGTCTAAAATAGCTCCATGAGTTCCGACCTTGTCCTTCTCATGCAAAAGGTTGAGCACCTAATACAATTCGGCTCCATGGGGTCCGCCCTTGACCTACCCATGCAAAAAACATATTGCGCAATATACATCCAAACACATATAGAAAATGCGAAATAAAAGCATCCACAAAAACTAACATTCTGCCATACACAAGGCAATCACGTCAAACATAGAACAGAAACAACGATTGTTCAAACAGACATACAAAAGACTAAAAACCCATTCGACAGACATACAAATCAAAAGATTAAAAGTTTCAAACACATCAGATAGGCCATGCAAGGCCACGCATCAGGAAAACTTAAAACAACCTAGGGATCCTGCAACATATTGTCACTCCCGGCTTCAGCACGATCAGCAACTTCCTCCTCCATCCCAACCACGTCAGCTGCAACCTTAGCCTTCCCAACGCCTGAGTTACCTGCAGTAAATAAAGGGACCGGGCGGGGCGTGGCGTTTCCCCGACTGAGGAGCCACATAAGAAGGCAGCGAAGAAACACCAGTGCCGACATGAGTTTGCATTGTCTTACCACTCCCAACACCAAACAAATTCTTTTTCACGGGTACCTCAGGGAGTATCTCTCAAAACACGGACAATGGCTTGGAACCACAGGCAGATAAAGCATTCAGATAGGGAAAAGAGGCACCCTCAAAGGCTTGCACAGCTGAGACGAGCTGGTTCTCAGACTCAGGACGGTAAGAGGGACAATCTGTCACAGGCATCTTGCTCACAGCACAACGATAACCAAGCCGTACACCACGGTATTCACCATAAGCAATCGCGGCCTCATGAATGGCCCCCAGCGGATTCAAAAACTCTTTACTCGCAAACAAGTTACGAACAACAAAATGCAATCCTTCCTTAATTAACCACCTTTTGTCAACACAAATGTCCTCAAGTGAACGCTGAAAATCCTGGTTGACCTGAACAAGCTGAGCTATGGACGACTTCATCTTTTCCTCGCGAGACTTGAACTCTTTCTTTTCCGCTGTAAACGCGGCCACATCCCGGTCCAATTGAGCACGGCCATCCTCTGTTACAGCCTGCAGGTTAGTTAATTCATCAGCCAACTGACGTTCACGCTCTTGGCTCTTAGCAAGTTTCTCCTCCAGCATTCGGACCTCGCTCATCTTCCCATCCTTCAAATCAACCATATCTTTTTTCAAACAAGATATCCTACCCCGTAAGAGAGCAACATTTTTAACACTCTGCTGCTGGTAGGACTCAAATGCTGCTAACTTCCTGTACGCATCTAGAAGACAGCTACCAAGTAAGGCCCACGATACACACATTTGATTGTACAATTGCTCAATGTTCAAATGTTGGTTGGCCAATTTTTTCCCAGGGGTGGCAAAATGGGTAATCATTTCTCGACTAACTGATGCGCTGGTAAACAGGTCCTTGTTTAAGATATTGAACTTGGGAGCAAAAACAGAATCGAAGTATCCGGGGTAAGCTCAACACGATCGCTACCTTGGGAAGGACGAGTGGATGACTCCTCGGAATCCAGCACAACCATAGCACGGGAAGAACCACCAACATCAGCATAAGGAGTAGCCTGGGCAGCAATGGTCAGGTTTTTCCTCTTGGAAGCACGAATAGGGGGACGCTTGGAAGGAATAACTTCTTTCTTTCTCTTACGAGTAGAAACAGTGGTAACAGGAGCGTCAGGGAGTACATCCTCATCATGATCAGAAACCGACAAATTAAAAGGACTTCCAGGAGGGTACATAGTCTTCGCATGAAGAGTTGTAGCATCATCTTCGCCAGCCGACAGAAGCCTCTAGGTAACTTCCACCTCGTTATCAGAACTCAAGGACATAACATTAAGAAGGCCCATGGCTGCAAAACCAGTAAACAACAACAAAATAATTAGACACGTAATCGCATAAATACCCCAAACACGAGCAAATAACTAAACATACCAATCCCACGCTTGCTGAAAGCAGGGAGAGCACCCGGGTTATCCCAAATAGAACTAAGCCCAACTAACATAAGAACCTCCTCCAAACAAGGACGCGCCCAAGTAAGGGTGCTATGGAGTAAAGAATAATGATCATGATTATAAGCAGTCTCAGAGACCTTGGGCTCGAAACAGATCCCTTGGGATTTCTCCAGGAAAGGGGCCAAGGAAGGACTTTCTCAGAAACCCAAAAGAATTCTCATTTCCAATCCTTAATGGTGGGGTTAGAAGGATGGATGCATTGAGGAGAAGGTTCTTTTCTCCGCTGAATGGTGAACCAGTCTCCATTTTTTGCTAGATGAAAGAACTTGCGGAAGAGACCAAGAGTAGGTGGAATGTCGTGAGCCTTACATAGTATTTCAAAATGAGAAATCTTGCTCACACCAAAAGGAGCGATTTGATCAAGATTCAGATCGTAATAGCTTAAAACTCTAACACAAAACTTAGACAACGGAAGACGGAGGTCCGAAAACTCAAAGAACCTAGTGTAAAAGGCAATAAAGCCCGCCGGACAGTCACGGACGGTATGCTCAACAGATGGTAGAATGACTTGACAAGTAAGAGGAATACGATACTTCAAACACAAAGCATCGAGGGTATTTTGTTTTAACAAACATTTTCGTCGATCCATATCTGATCAGTCACTCATATTGAAAGAAAAAAAGGTAAGAACAAAGAACAAGAAAAGGGGAGAACTTGTCACACCCCGACCGACGACGGATTACACGCCGGGGCTGACACGGTTGTTCATAAGCACATGATCATCTTTTAAGTATGATAATATTTATTATTTGAATTAAAAGCACCCGTTACAATAGGAGAATAAGTAAAACCAAGTGTTTCAAACATAATATAATTTAAATTAAACTAGGTCCAATCTTATGTGATCATGTTGAATCCTAAAACTGGTGCACCTGAAACATGTGAGTAAATGTCAACTACAAATAGTTGGTGAGTAACATAGGTTTTAACACCAAACAAAAGTTGTAAAAAGGATTTGAAATTCAATATGTTCAAAGAATTACTAAGGCATAAATGTGAAAACATGCAAGGTTCCAAAGCGTACAATCAAACCGTGTAAATGGAAAATTGTAGGTACAATCCAACTGATTGTCATTTTGAAAAAAAAGTAGTAATATGTATACACAAAACCCGCCAAGGTTCGTGCTATGTATGTATCGGTTTCCCCTATAAATGATCATAAAATGTACTACCTTAGGCTTGCCTCGCAAGTTAATGATTGTACTAAATATGAATACACGTATGGTCACCAAGTAGTTTAAGACATAAAGCACATAGTAAATAGCATGAGAACAATGGTATTGAATTTGTATGCATTGTAATGTAAACATGTTCCACCCCGAGTATTTGTAAACAATAGTAAAGAGAAAGGGGGCTATGAACTCACTTAAGTTGAAGCTAGGAGTGGTAGGGTTTGATGAATAGTTATTGTGAGTGTTTCTCATAACAAACCTACAAAGATAATTTGTATCTCAAGTTCTAAGTAAGTTGAACAAGATAATGACATCTTAGGGTTTTAGGGTTTGATAGGATTTGGGTTGAAGATGACCTTGTATATACCTTGTAAGTTAATATTGAAATAAGAATTGTTCATAACCTTAATTAATTAAAAATCAATTATTATCTAGTTATATAGTGATTCCAAAGAAATCAATAAATTAGATTATGGATTGGAACAAAATAATAACTTATAAATAAATTTGGAAATGAAAAGGTTTAGTTAAATTAAATAAAATGGTTAGTTAAAACATTTAAATGATTTCTTTTAATGAGAATTATAAAGAGTTGATAAATAAATAGGTTTTAAATGTATTTAGTTGAACATGGTATAAAATCATTATTTACAATAGTTATTTTAAGTATTTCCCCTTTTTGTAAATTTGAAATTGTTTTAAACAATTATTCACACAAAATAATTGTTTATAAGTTTAAGGAGATTAATAATGTCTATACATTGAATATAAATTTGTACAATAAAATTTGTTAATATAAAGATAGTTAACAAAAAATAAATTTGTATAAGGAAATCATTTATTTTATTTATTTAAAGATTTATAAAGCTTTATAAAAGGTTTTAAAATGAAATGGTTAATTCCATTATATTTTTCTGTTTTTATAAAGTTTGTAGAATATATTTATGCGATTTATAAAAATATGTTTGGAAATTTTTTAGTATTAATTGATGTATTAAAATGGATTAAAAAGAAAAAGGAACCAAGAGTCGTCGGCTGAGGGACTCGAACCTGCACCCCTGTCGGTTCAGCACACACAAACATACTAACCACCAGACCGGGGCTTATGCCTTGGTCTAATGGTGTCGCATTTTAGTTTTAAACATCAAGCCCCAAGTCATCTTCTTCTTTATACAAACCCGTAACCCTAACCCACCCAATTCGATTGATTGAGCACCTTATCGTCCTCGAATTCATGGGGCTTTTACTCCCTACAACAAAATGAAATCATAGACACCATAATTACCTGAAATGATTAGGGATGGAGGGAGAACGAAAGCGAGGCCGAGATCGGCGATTCTTAAGTTCGTCGGGGTCCTGGAGAAGGAATGCGATGAATACAGAGGTATAGGAAGTTCGTGGCGTCTGTAGTGAAGATGTGGGTTCGATTTTATAGGCAAATTTCGCGTTAAATGCTCGAATTGATGTCACGATTGATTGGGACGGTTACGAGTTGCTTGGACTCAATTCCATTGATTTTAGTTGTAATTGATCCATTACAGGTGATTAGAACGGTCGTATGATCGTTTACATGTGATTAATTATAGTTACACAAACGAATACGAGTGTTTGGGATTGAATCCGATAGAGAAAACGCACCCCTTTTGACTTTCTCAAGTCAACTACGGGTTTGGGGTTTCAAAACTCAAAGAGGGTTCAAATTGAGGGTTCAATGTATTCAAGGAGGCTCATTGTGACCAAAGGGGGTTCTAACCAAGTTTATTAGTTTTAAATCCTTTGTGTTTATTTTATAAAATCTATGAAATTAAACTACAAGTTTGAAAGGTTTTATATAACTACAGGTTCGAGATGTTTTATATAACTTTGTCACATATATATTTTTTTAAAACTAAATAATTATTTATGTGATATGCACATATATAGAAAATGTAAAATATGTATGTATTTGAATAAATATCTCACATATTTATATACTTATATGCTTATAAAAGAGTGGAACTTTAAACAAATATTTTATTTTAAAAAAAATATACCTTGTCATGCATTTATACCTAACCATATTATATGCATCATTATGAATTTTAATTCCTTAATTAAATGAAATAAATATGGGCAAATTTGTGAAATGAGTGTGTGAATATATATATATATATATATATATATATATATATATATATATATATATCCAAACATGTGTTATACATATAAATAGGATTAATATGTAAATAAAAGGTTTAAATTTTGAATAGAAATAATAATTAATGTGACACATTGAGTGTGACAAGTACGTGATTTAAATGTAGTGTTATTATTGTATATATACCAACACAACATAAGGCCGGAAAATTAAAAATAAGGTCGAAATTTCCTGGGATTACAGAACTGACCTGAAGGAAACTCGGTGGAAAATGGAAAGCAAAACGGTGTATCAATAACCGAACCCCTATTTTATAGTAAAATTTCAAAAAATTGCGTGGAGACGCGCAAACTGACAGAACGTGTCAAGTCATATCACTTGTCAAATAGGGTAATGATGCCCTACGAACAATGTAATTAATTCATACACGGGGATCAAAAGCCCAAGGTAAAAACAAGACAAAAGCCAGAAACGTTAAATTAAAAGATCTCTTTAACAATTCTGACTTGGAGGGCTGATGACGGGGGTAGCCCAACACACAAGAGTTGTAGCCCAATGCATAATCGGCCCACCACACATACAGACCCAATAAGTAAACATGGGAAATTCCAGCTCCGGCTAGAAGTATGTTTCTAGCTGACCTACAAGAAGACGCCTGTAGCGTAATAAAGGATACAGTCCAAATAAAGGTTAAATAGGGAAGGATCAGAGTGCACAGACAAAGAGCAGTGTTCGCAACCTTTATCCCGGCAGGGAAAAGGGGGAGGTCAACGTTTAAGACAAAAGTGCATAAAGGGGTCGACATTAATAACTTACCCCCTTTAAGGAGAATCTCGATGACAAAAGGCAGGGACCATAAGACGAGGTTCCTGCCAAAGATACAAAAGGGTCATAAGCTACCCAAAGGCAGACTATAAATAGGAGGCCAAGCTCCAAGGTAATCCATTCGTTTCTCTCAATTCACAATCCATACTACATCTCACTTAACCCGTCACTGATTCTCACGCCGGAGGTGGATCGAAGGAGACCTTCTCCTGCGGTGAGCCTAACGGTATTGTTTGTCTTAGCAGGTTAGCTTGGGATACCGCCATCGTTGTAGCAACATCATCCAACTATTTGTATATATTTGATAAGTAATAACATATAAAAATAGAATGTAAACTTATAATTGATAAATTATCACAAGATATGGGCCCAATTGTCTAGAGAAAAGTAGCAAGCTAGTGGTTTTGAGAAGTTATTAACTTGTATTTTTCTCTTTGGTTATACTCGCATGTGGGGAGGAGATATTGTAGTAGTCCCCGCAATAAGGTCTCCCACTCCATGATCATAATCAACTCCATTAATACTATATTATATATGCTTAGAATCATTTTAAAACTCATATTTTTTTCGAACTACGAAAATTCAGTTGAACCACGGCTTAAACATATATACATTTATACATATACTAGGTTAGAGTCCTATGTTTTACATGTACGGGTTGAATAAATGTAATTTTATATACTTAGTAATAAAACATTTATATTTTTAAACTCATGTATTACACGAGTTAAATAAAATATAATGTAATCTGTTAACACATACATTTATCAAAATATGTCTTTAAAAATGTATTTTGATGTTACAATTATAAATTCTGTTGAGTTAATTTTCAATACATTTTTTTACTGCATATTAATTTTTTTATGTAACTGATAAATGTTAATTCATATTAAATTCATTTGGTTAATTATATAAACACTATCAATGATTAAATAATAAGTATTTATAATTAGATTTATATTAAATATTTAAAAATATATTCTTTTAATATCATTATTTAATAGCATAAAGATGTGAAAAAAACATGTTGATGATGCACCATGATGTCCCTAAGATTTTTATTTATTAGTATAAATATGTAAATGGTTTACTTACACGTATGTAGAACGTTTACATATGTAAATCATTAACTTACACACACACACATATATATATATATAATTTACATATATGTAAATAATTAACTTATACGTATGTCAAACACGGTTACACATATCCAACTAATTAACTCATACTTTTTTAAATGAGTAAGTGATAGCTTGTAATGGCTACACATTTTGATATAAGTCCTTAATTAAAAAAAATAAATAAAAAAGAAATACAAAAAATATATTGAATGATATGAATATCCGAAATTTCGGATTTTTTATTAGGATATTTTTAACACCGCTACTGTGAAGTGGTAAGTGAGTTATAAATTAAGCAGTAAAGTGGTAAGTGGGTTGGTGCGGTGTGAGTGAGCTAAGTGTGTTGTGTGATGTAAGTGTGTTCCTGTGTTGGGTGGTAGTTGTGGTTATCTAAACTCAAACATCTAATAAAGTATGTTATGAAATATTAAATGTTGTTTTGATAAAGTAAAGCGTGTTTGCTAAACTACATACTCACTATTGAAAGTTGATTCGTTTCGATACGTGTCTCAGGATGAGTCTAGTGTGTAGTAATATGACATCTCTGGGCTATCTGAAGAAGACTCTAGATATCCTAGAATAGTGTGTAATATTGAAAGTTAAATATGTAATTTAAACTATGTAACACGGGCTTTGAAAGTCTTTCGTCGTGTGTGACGTGTAAATCTAACGTTTATGTCACACCTTGGTTTTCGGGTGTGAGAAGTAGATGAAAGAGAGCAGGAAATATTCGGGATATGAGGGAGGGAGGTGGAGGGGGAGAGGAGGGAGAGGAAGAGACAGAGAGAGATCTTTGAATGGTTAAAAGAGGTATAGTTTTATTATTATGTCCCTCAATGACTAAAAATAAATAAGAATATCTTCACTTATTTACAATAATTTCATCAATTGATTTAGACCATTTATTAATGGTCACTAGGAGTTTTTCAAGTTCTTAAAAAAATGTGTTTTCATTTTATTCTTCCCACGTACATGCGTATATATATGGATGAGCTATTTGGATAACCCCTGAAAAATAAGGAACAAAAGAACACTTTTGATGATAGATTGATTTTAAGCTAATGACTCTACTTAAACAAGTTAACCACTCAAGTGTTTTGTAACTTTATAAGTTTGTTTAATATAATATGTTAGCAACATCCACCAAAAAGACCACCAAAATAGAACTCAGAGTTAAAAACTTAAAATCATTTTCAAACTAAAATGTCTTAAGCATGTCTAATAATTAAATTAAATAAATAAAAACCAGAATTTGTTCTCCTTAGGTAGACGCTCTACTGTATATACTTTATTATTATTTTTTTAAATGTTTTTTTTCTAGATAACTAAAGTTTTGTTTCACATGTGAACTGACCACTGAGCTTACATATGAACAATACATTAGAAATCTGTCTAGATCGAAACCCAGTCCTTTAATCCAATTGAACGGAACTGCCATAAAAAAAATCAATGATGGTATATTTTTATAATTACAGAAAATATAGATATAATTCAGAATTCCCCAAAAAATGTGGTTGTGGTGTGAGTTTTGGGTTCACAAATGTTAAATCCATTTGGGTTAATTCTGAAGAGGTAAAAATTTCCGGCGACGGTGACCGGAGACAGTGATAGGCCATGTGCGGAGGGGAATTGGGTAACGGTCATTTGGCCTTTTTTACTGTCCTTTATACCTTCTTTACTACACGCGCAAAATAGGCATTAAAAAAACCAAAATAAAAAAACCAAAATAAAAAACCATGAGAGTTGAGTAAACAATAAAAATCATAGTCATACATGTATACATGATGTCAATGACATTTAAAAATGTCTTTTTTTTCACCCTTTGGGAGCACACGATGTAGCATTTTTCGGATTTGTCCTCCTTTATCGGGTCAACAATAGGAAGCAACTTGAGAATTAACGAAAAAATAATAATAATTGGGAATTAAAAAACAATACACCCACGTTATTTGATTATTAAATTGTACAAAAAGAAATGGTAAATGGTTTCAAATAAATACTTTTAACAGCCACTCAATATGCTTATTAAAAATAATTATAGAGAGCTCATGTTATTTTTTTGGTATAATATTTATCAAACATCTCCTCCATTGTCGAAAAAAAGATTCTTACAAATTTCATTAAAACAGAAACATAACCGGCAATTTTATGCCAAGTTTCCTTAAAATAGAAAAAAAGTTTGTACATGTTTCCTTGAAATAGAAACGAATATAATATATGCTATTGATATTTTTTCTTTTAAAATGCTATAAAACATATTCCTGTTTTCACTTATCAATGTCTTATAATATTAAAACACTATTGTTAGTACTAATTGCACGTCATTTAGAAGTACTTGATAGTGATATAAAAGAACTCTTCAAATTTTATAATTGATAGGTACGTCAACAATATCGACTTTCATAATATTCATTATTGTAATAGATGGAAGAGCTACTAAAACCGAGTATATAAATCTTAAATAACAAGCTAAAATTAAAATATCAGTGTTTTTTTATACAAACAACTATAAGAGTATATCGTTTATACAATTATTTTTGAATAGTTGTTTTTCTATGAAAAGAAGAAAACCAAAGATGTGACGTTACGACGTAGATGACGTAACCTTACACTTTTTGTAGTCGAGATTGGTGTCAAAAACATTTGTCCAAAGGTTGGTTGTGTGGCTATGCTCATCCATCAAAGAAATTAAAGTTCCTAAAGTTTAGCAAAGACAATTTTAACCACATTGTTTCCATTGAGTTGAGTTCTTGTTTTTTCTGTGTTGGCACGTCTTGAGAGTTAGTTTATTAAAAAACAAGGTTAAAAAATATACAAAAAAAGTGTAAGGTTATTTCATTTATGTTGAATGATAGCTTTATGATTTTTCAAATGAGAGATAATGAGTTTGAGTCTTGCTTTGAACAAAATGTTTCTGGAGGTTTTCTCAATTGTGGGTTTCCTCCCGAACCGTGTGAGTTAGAGTCACCACACTTCTGTTCTTCGGAGAGAAGGATGATTCGGGCCTTCGCTGTTAAAAAAAGTTTATCAACAATTATAATAAGAATTAAGAATTCATATCAAGCACATTGGATCCATACAAAACAAGAGTGACCTTGGTATTAGCATTCTTTATTTTTAATAACTTAAAGCAGTTAACTTGGTTTTCAAATTTTTTTTTTTTTGGAAAGGGGACAAAGTGTGAACACGTATACTCTAATTAAAAGTAAAAGTAGCAAAGATGTTTCTCATTCCACTCGTTGCTCCAAGTAATGATCCATCTTACTACATGCCAATTTGCATATGATTCAACAATATTTGTAAATATTAATAATTTTTAAGCTATAAATTTAATCTTTTAATCCATAAATGTGCAAGTTTATTGACCATGTGAGAAGTCTTATTTGCGGATAGAATTCTTCGTATGGGTGACGGGTCTGTGGTGTTCCGGTGGGACTGGAAACGCGGCGTCGACTGTACTTTCCGGATTGACGAAATAAGGGATCTTGAAAACATGATAAAAGATTATCACTTCATTGACGGGCCGGACGAATGGGTATTGGAGGGTGACCCATCTAGGATTTTTTTCCATTAAATCATGTAGAAAATGGCTAGATGATAAAACATTACAGGAATCTAGGTTGGAAGTTCTTTGGCTTAGATGGGTGCCATTGACGGTAAGATGCTTTGTTTGGCGGCTCCTCCAATATCGGTTGCCGATGGCTACGGCGCTAAAATCTCGGGGTGTGCCATTCCAGTCTGGGAGATGCTCATTATGCTTACTCGAAGATGAAACTAAAGATCACTCTTTCATTCGCTGCCCGGTTGCTAAAGGTACTTGGTGCATAATATCTAATTGGGTGAATCTTAATGTTATGAGCCAGGTAACAATAAAAGACTTGGCTGCTCTTATAAAGAATGCACAAGGTTTGAGTAAGGTCAAAAAGATTCGGGCCGTAATTGGGTATAGCATGTGTTGGGTTTTATGGAAAGCAAGGAATAGGTGGATTTTCTCTCAATCAAGAACTTCGGTGCAAAAAATGATGGATGAGATAAAAATCCAATCCTTCTCATGGCTGGAAGCTCGGGGGAAAAATCTGCACTGCCGCTGGGAAGAATGGATACTTAACCCAACAATCGGAATCGGGTAAGTGGGTACTAGTTTAACGGGTTGAATATGTACTATTGTTTCATATAGGTGGATAGTATTGGTGTAACTACTTTCGAGCAGGATTGTAATTGGGGTTTTTGCTAGTTTCCCGCTAACTTTTCTATGAGATTTTCTCATTGTTGTCGTTCAAAAAATATATATAATCTAAAGGTGTACTCCATTGCTAGCTCGGGCTCGATTACATTAGAAGTATTATTTGAGTCACAACTTCAAACTGTTTATCCAAAATAACTTATAATTTTGCTAGCATATAATCATGTAAACAAATTTATTTATTTATTTATTTCATTAAAACTAAAAACTGACACCAGAACAGGTAGAATAACGTGTCTTAGCACTTATTACTAGTCTTAAAGTTGGTTAGACCCATGTATGTATGGATTCATAAATTTGAAAGGGATGGGTGAGAAGGAGATCATATACATCTTGTGGTATTTCTAAAAATGAAGTTGACGTGTCAACATATCCATGGGCTGCTAATGGAATAATGGGTGATGATTCTAGGGGATCTCATTTGTATTATTTTACTTAACCTAGCTAACATTGAAAAAGACAACTTAGTTATCCACATTTAACTTTAGTTTCTTGCCAAACGTCATCCAACCAAGATCACTTCTACAAAAGGCATAAACAAGATGAGCCAGCTCATAAAGTTACCTCCTCTCATGATAGAACCAAAGTTAGCCCGGCCCGATTGTTTAATCATTTGAGTCAAACCCGACCATGTTACGATTCAGAAGGGTGTTTTGGATTCCTTATATAACCCACGTTTTTAAAGAGCAAATATTTGCTAGAAAAGATCCAACGTATAACTTATTTGTTGTGTGAAACTAGTTTGAACCGTCGGTTTGAAACCGATTTATACACTGAAATCGATTTGAAATCATTAAATTATTAATCTTAAAGAATTTTAGATCATAAAATTACCCTAAGGATGAAATAAATTATTTTTAATAAACTAACGACGCCCCCAAGTCCCCAACTAGCTTAACTTAGGGATTTTTGATATTTTTTTATATAGCTTATTACTTTTAGTCACAAGAAAGATTTAGTTATAGCCTCATATAAATGGTTTATACAGGAAATTCATAAGAAATAAAAATCAAAACCATCTAAACCTGTCGTGGGCTGGGCTATATGAGGTAAGTTTAGGCTCGACAATTGTGTTAGGTTAGCTCAAACTTGCCCACAAGCCAAACCCAATTTTACGAATATTTTAGAAGCCCAATAAGCTCGGCCTGGTTCAGATAATAGTTATATCGGTCTTATTTAATTATTTTGCAAAATTTGTTTTTAACAATTTTCAAACATGCATTACAGTACCAACCTTTTCCGAACCTTTAAAAGAAAATTTAAATGTTTTATTAATTTACTAGTTTAGAACCCGTACGAGTTGAAAAATATTAATACATAAAATTATTCTTAAATCTTGATATATATATTTTACAAGTGTAAAAACGTATTACATATACTAAGGACAGAAAATAAAATTTAAAATATGTAAAAATTAATATATAATTATGTTTTCAAAATACGTTAATTACTATTTAATTTGACTTTTATTTACTATTTGATTCAAAATAAAATTTACATAATTATATTTCAAAATTTCTTATGATAAAAGATAATTTAAAAGAAGTGTGTTTTACTAGTATAATTAGCACTTTATTTTAAAAAAAAATATTATTATAAGAAGATAGAGTAGTATTTAATAAGAGAGAGAGGCGGAAAAAAATTTTAAGAAAAAATATGGAGGCGACACGTGACATGAAAAACCTTTATTTATTATATAGTATAGATATAGATATAGATATAGATTATTGGAATTTGTAATAATACATTAATATTGTTTTGTTATATAGAAATTAGGATTATAATATAAACTACAAGTTATGAAATAAAATGGGGCTTATAAATACAAATTTGTTCCACATTAACATTTTTAAGGAGGAAATTTTCAAAATTAGGAATATTATATATACTATTAAAAATACAAGCTGATGCATAGTAGCTAATCCATTAAGATTCTATCATGTGTCAGTAATATTTAGATATTAAAATTCAGTGTTTAATATACAAAATGATTTGGTGCAATAATTAAAACTCATTCCTTAGGCTAGAGGGAGCACATTTCCCGCATGGTTCGGTACCTTTAGCTACCCGGTGAGAACACCACTCCACCTATGTAGTGCCGAAGGAGTTCACCTTTTTCGGCCTTTATCTCTCGACGACTTCCCGATCTTTTAGTGAAAGCATAATTACCCTTTTACATGTATAGTCCTTCAAATTTTAACCAAACACCAGCCACTGTTGTCTCTTTCGATACTTCCCTTAATACCTGATCACCCAGACCAAGAATAATCACACTATGTGCCTTTTCAGTTATCTTCTTCTTTTCTTTATCGGTAAAGGCCTCTGGTAAATGATCTTCTCTGACAAGTGCATCAACAACTACTTGATGTATAGTCATTCTTTACATTGAATTTCGCTAATTTGAATTTGGTGGACATCGTTCTTGATCATGCGATTAAAACCCTAATTGCCGCCCTCTTTGAATCGAGCCAATAACTACAATATAATTTAGCAAGAACTCCACTCAATTGATTAGCTATCAAAGCTTCAGGATGGTTACAAATTGAAAGAACGAAGAATACAATCAACAACTTATTTGCCCCTATTTCTATCCTATGGATCATTACCAATTTTGCCAAAAACATGTAGTGATAAAAGCCCACTTAAAAATCTTGAAAAGTCAAATATATGTTTGATTAGTCATCAATATTTTATAGATTAAAAAAGTTGTTTTTTATAAGTCAGGGTATTTTTATCATTTAACATATTTTTATTAAAATTGGTATAAATGAAATTCCAATTTATGAGTGGCCTTGGTGAATAAAGTTGAATACTTTTGTGAATATATTATCCCTAAAACCATCATCTAAATATCTATTCTTTTGCAATGGATGAGGTAATAGTAACGGAACAGCAGAATAAGTGTGATAAAGAAAACAAACTAAGCAAGATGGCGCCATTAAGAGGGATACGGCTAAAGCTTATGCCTTTATAAACGAGTGATGATTTAAATTTTTTTTTTTGTGAGGTCATTTACTTATTCTAATTGACTTTTTTTAAAAAAATGTCTGAATGTAGCTGGCTAATAAATGGTTGGATGGCTGCTAATTCTTGGGAAACAATGATTTTCATAAACTTTCATCTGAAATCAAGAATATTACTGATGATCACTAAAGATTAGCAAGAATCTAATTTCAACTCGGTTATCTCAAGTTCAATCATCATCAACAAACCCATGTTCTTGTTTTGTGTTTGATGACACATCATCAACCAATTCTTCATCTGCAACTTCTGAAACCCACTAATTTTAAGCATAATCATAAGCAAACCAAGTTGCATAAGTCTCACAGAATCCACTAAAGCTAAAACCACTTCAATTTCAGAAGGGGTAACAGCAAGGAAGAGTGTTGATATAGATCTTTCTTCAGAAGAACCTATGTTTATTGATAGATACGATGAGAAGTCGAAGGGGTTAAAAGAAACATACAAGTAGTTAGCAAGATTGCAAATTTGGTTATTATTTTATGCTTATAGTCCAACAGCTTGTTGTGTTACTTGTTTTGGATCTTAGATTCAGAGGAAAGTCAGTTGAGATGTGAATCTTTTGGATTTCTGTTTTTATATATAGATAGGGAAGTGGGGATCATATGATTTGTTGAGATATGGCCTTAATTTCCTTCTTGATCTTTAAAGAACTTGTAAGGTACAGAAGTGAAATTGTTAGTGCATTTCCAAACTTATGTTATGCCCAATTTTAAACTAAATCAGCATTTGCTTTATTTGTGTCTATTTCAATACTCCTAATGATCAGTTTGTGAAAAGAAAATGATGTCACAGGAGGAAACAGGTTGCGGGTCGTTTTCAAAAATGAGGAAATTAATGAACTTTTAGCAGCCAGGTATCGAGCCCACCCATTTGTTTACGTACTCTTTTTACTGGTTTTTATACAACATGCATACGTGATTTAATTACGATATAACAGAAGATTGGTTTTCATGTGGGAGAGCGATTTATGCAACTTATTTGGGAAAAATATCAAGATCCCATGAAAAAGAAGTATGAAAATGAACAAAAGAAAGAGGATGATGTATGTGGTAAGTTAAAGAAAAGTTTCTCTCTTCAATCTTGAGTAGAAAAGAGGACTTTCTTTCATTGGATTATGTCACATATGTTAAAACAGTTCTGGATATAAATATTTTTGAACTTTTATTTACTTCTCTATTGTATTAAATATGATTATATTATCAAAATGACAATTTATTACTCTCAAGAATTTTTTTTTCTTTTCTATTTGACTTGGGTGGTGATGAGGTAAGTGTGTGTTGCAAATTTGGAAGCTGTTTGATTTATGAATGATTGATATCTTCTCACATATCCTTTTTTTTGCATCATACCTATGGCTGCATGCCCTTATCTCACCTAGCTTGTGTTTGAAACTTAGAAAGTCACATGCTCTTCCTTGTCCTTTTCATTTCTAGCATTTCATCCAATAAGCCTCCTTAAGGGGTCAGACGTTACGATTTTTTATAATCCAACTTTATGGTATAAGTATAATTATATGTGTAAATAAGTGAATTAACCTAATCGCCATTAAACCCAACCTTTACACATACACACACGTATATAATAGGTTAGAAACTCGTGAGACGGGTTAAATAAATGAAATATTAAATAGTTAGTAATAAACGAAAATAATAAATGAAATAGATGAGAAATGAAATATTAAATAGTTGAGAAAAAAAATACTAAATAGTTGAATAAAAGAAATATTACTAAAGGAAATATTAAATAGTTAAGAAAAAAATAAGTGGAAAAAAAATATATTAGGCTTATAGAATTGTCACACGTGACCGGCCAGTTATTTATATATTAGGTGTGTAATATATTATACACTGATAGATCTTTATAAATAAATATATTATACATGACTCGTGTTTCTCCTTTATAGACTCCTTTTTATTTGGCCCAAAACCTATTTGGAATAAGATTTAATTTCACTACTAAAAAACATTTATATTTTCTATAAATATTTATATATATTTCACTAGGTTAGAATCTCGTGTATAATGTTATATACTTAATAACACAAAAATGTATATATATTTAAAAACCCGTGTATTACACGTGACGAATAAAATTTGTAAATCCTTATGTACATTTTATAAGTGGAAAAATGTATTATATATAACAATGATTTTTTTAAAAAGTTTAAAAATATGTAAAAATTAGTATATGATTGTGTTTTGAAAATACATTAATTTCTATTCAATATAATTTGATTTACATTAACTATTTGGTTAACAAAAGTTACATAATTAAATTTTAAAGTTTCTTAAAACAAGATATAATTTAAAATAAATGTGTTTTATTAGTATAATTAATACTTTCTTTAAAAATAAATCATTACTAAAAAGATATGTGTATTTAATAAGAGAGAGACGAGAAAAAAAATAGTAAGAATAAATATGGAGTCGACATGTGGCAAAATTTTTTTTTATTTATTATACAGTATATGTTTTAATAACAACTGAAAATAAAAAATTGAGGGCCCGCCATTATTCATCATTGGGGGTTTGTGGTTTAAACGTGATGCCAAAACACTTCACAAAAGGAACCGTGTTTTTTTTAAAGGCGAAGTTCTTTTAATCATGTTACTAGTGAGACTTGAACCTGTAACTTTCAAACCCTTAAGTATTCCTAGAAGTTTTGCCTCTACCATTGAACCACCAACCCTAATGACACAAAAGAAACCGTGTGATGAGGCATTTGTGAGAGGGATGCAACCTATTAAGTGTTTGTGGAGGCAAGAATGACTATATTACAAATGGTCTTAGTAGATATAATAAAAGATAAATGATTGACATACCAAATTTGTATGTTTAATTCATTTAATACTTACACATGTTATTTAGATATTTTCTCTTTTCTTGTATTCTCTTTACAAAATGAGCACGTGATTTTGGTAACATCTTATAACGTATTGGATCGGTTTCTCTGGATGAGTTAAAAGAGATATAATCACCTTCACAAATATGAGGGTGTCTTCATTAAAGCATACCACATATATGACGGTATAGGGCTGTAAACGAGCGAAGCTGATTCAAGCTCTATTTATAAAAATCGGGCTCGGCTCATGAGTAGTTTTTCAAATTCGAGCTCAGTTTGGGCTCGACTCATTTGTTATGTATTAATTAATTTATATATACTTTAATAATTAATGGGGAGTGTTCTAGAGAAAAACACAGTTAGACGAAAACCGAGAAAACCACTAAAAACTAATTTTAATCAATAATATAATAATATTTCTTTTTTATTATTTTTTTATTTTTATTTATTTATAAGAGTATCAATGTAATGTTACACATTTTTAACAACAAATCATTTAAGTATTGACTTACGTATACGTAACCCATAGTGTTACGTATACGTAAACAGAAAACAAAACAACCGCGGTTACGTATACGTAAAACACAATACGTAAAATAATTATTTGGTTAATTGTGTAATATTATATCAATACATTTAGAAATAAGTTAAAAAAAAATCAAAAATCAAAAATCAAAAAAATATTTGATTAACTTTCAGTGGTTTTCTCGGTTTTCGCCTGATTTTGTGGTTTTCTCTTGATTCTTCCCCAATAATTATATATATATATATATATATATATATATATATTTCATTATAATTTTTATATATAACATAATATAAATTATGTAGTTATTTTTATCATAATTTTATATATACTAGTTATTATTTTATAAGTATATATATATATATATATGGGCCTGTTATCGTACAAAGTGTTTTAACGTACGAAGCGTACGAAGTCACCAGCATGCGATACGTGTTCATTGGGAGAGGGGTAAATACGTCCGCGCTATAATCACGCATGATTTATAATAACGTATGACCATAATAACGTAATCACGCATGTTATAATCATGACCATAATCATGTAATCACGTAACCACGCATGTTATAATCATGACCATAATCACGTAAATCACACATGTTATACACATGACCATAATCACGTATGGTATATGCACAACACATCGACCTTTTAAAAAAAGTAGTTTTTTAATAAAAGTATAGCAAAAGTATACTTAAATTAAAGAGAATAAAATGCACGATTTTATGGTGTAATTTTTAAAAAAAAATAATGTCGTATAAAAAAGTTATGCTTGTTTTAAAAAAAATTGGGGAACTTGTAAAAAGTCAACAAATGTAAGCAATTCCAGTTTTACCCTTTTCGGAATCTTTTCACGCTTAAAACAAACACATTTGATCTTAACCATTGATTTCCTAGATCAACGCTTCAAAATACTTCTTACGATTCTCACGTTAAAAACACTTTGTATTTAAACCATTCCCTATATATATATATACTATATAATAAATAAATATTTTCTATGCCACGTGTCGCCTCCACTTTCATTTTCATCATTTTTTTCTCCCTTCTCTCTCCTATTAATTACACCACTATCCAATAATAATAATAA
The DNA here is from genome assembly GCA_023525975.1 of Smallanthus sonchifolius. Lineage (NCBI taxonomy): Eukaryota > Viridiplantae > Streptophyta > Magnoliopsida > Asterales > Asteraceae > Smallanthus > Smallanthus sonchifolius. The sequence continues at coordinate 2,981,020 of JAKNSE010000034.1, read as the reverse complement.
ACTTTAGAAAAAATACTAATCTTTGTATTAGTAAATCTTCTGATTAACATATTATATTGTATTTCATGTGTTTATTCAACCCGTGTAAAACACGAGTTTAAAAAAAACATTTTTATTACTTAATATATAATATTATATTTATTTAACCCGTGTAATACACGAGATTTTAACCTAGTATATATATAATAGGCTCGTTAAGGCTCGCGAGCCGGCTCGAGCTTGATAAGTGAAGCTTGGGTTCGTTTATTAAACAAGCTTATTTTTAGGCTTGAGCTTATAGCGAGCCGATTCGAATAGCTCGCGAGCTAGCTTGGCTCATTTACACCTTAAGAGCATGTGGTGTGGTCTCGTGAGGGGATTTCGTGATCCTATGTGGCACCCTCACCAAGTGTGAAAACCTCTTCTTCAAGTGAGGCTTGGCGTGAGAGGATCGTGAGAAATCTCATGAGAGTGAGAGAGCAACGAGGGGAGAGAAAGAGAGGAAGTGGGACATTGTATTGGGTGGTCTCACTCACTAGGAACACCCCTTCCCCAAGTGAGTGGTATGAAAAAAAAGAGATTTCTTACATCTTTGAAGAAGATGACTAGCCCAGAGGAGGACAACAGCGGTTGACGGTCGGAATGTCTCCTCCCCGTAATGAGGGCTGATGTCACACCCCAATCGACGGCGGATTATACGTCGAGACGGACGCGGTTGTTCAATAGCAGAAGGTTAACTATTAAAGTTTTGATATTTCATTAATGAATAATTTAAGATTCAATACAAGGAAGAATAATACGAATACAACATTTAATTTAAAAGTAGTCTAGGTCCAAAGCATCCTATGTGATCACGAATAAGTCTCATGATGTAAACCTGAAACATGTGAAAGAATCTGTCAACTACAAAATAGTTGGTGAGATACAAAGGTTTTGACACCGTTTAACAGAAGTTTGAAAAAGCCTTACAATTCACTATGATATATGCATTCTATAATGTAAGTATGAGAAAACAAGCATGTTAGACATTGTGCATATCAACCCTCCAACCAAGTTTAGGCATAACCCGCAGGTTACCTTTATAAGTCTCAAATTTAAAGTTTAATTCAGTAACAATCACCAAGGGCTCCCCCCCGAAGGGGTCAATCAATCAAGGTGGATTGGTCAAATACAATAGATCTATCATTGTTACTATAGGCTTGATCAAAGTTAATGAATATGCTAGTTTTAAGTTTAATCTAAGCATACAAGTCTCAAGTTTAACATAAGAATAAACACGTAGTCATAGTTGTACAAGAATTGTATAAGTTTAAGAATTTTAAACATGTTTCACCCCAAAAGCATAGAAAGGAAAAATGGGCTAAGTATACTCACTTGGATTGGATGAAGAGTATCCGACAAGAGTAAGTTTTCAAGACTTTGAGGGAGAATATCCTCACAATAAGCCTAAGAATATAAGTCTAAGTTTCAAGTTTATTTCTATAAGTCTAAGACAACGATTTGGGATTTCAAAATTCGACTAGGGTTTCAATGGGAGATGGGAATGGTCGTGTTTGTGAAGTTTAAATCAAGTTTAAAATAAAGGTTTTGAATGAATGATACAAGACTTGTGTGTCAAAGTTTAATAGATTTATAAATTAGAATAATTATTTAAATGTTTTATCATTATTAATTACTCAAAATATGTAATAATAATTCAAAGGAATTTTCTAAGTATCTTAATAATATAGTTGGAAGGATATATAAAAAGAAGTAATGATTAAGGATCAATATCAATTATTTAAAATAAATAATTATTAAGAATAAATAATAATTATTTAAGAATAAATAATTTCTAGGGATAATTAATTATTTACGAATAAATAATTACTAAGGACAAATAATTATCTCAAAAGAAGAATTTATAAATCATTCAAGATTTAAAGTATTTAAGAATTAAGTATTTATCTTACAAAACAATTTGTAATTTAATAACGTTTAGGATGTGGTTATAAGTTTAAATAATAATGAGCATTTATAAGTTTACAAAATGTTACATAGAACTTCTTATAAAGTTTAAATTATATGTTTAAAGTTTAAATAAAATTATGAGTTTATAGATGTTTTAAATAAAGTTTTTTATAAGCATTTTAAATAAAGTTTACAAGTGTTTTAAAGTTTCTACTTTATTTTATAAAGTTTATAAGTTCACAAAGAAAATGAGTGAAGTATATTTATTTTCTTATGATTTAAATTTATATAAACAAATGGATTTCTTGTTTATATGAAATATAAAAATGTATAAGTTTAAAATTTATTAAATTAAAGTTTTAAACAAAAGTAAGTTTATTGTAAATGTAAAAAGAATAAGGAATTAAGTTTCGAATTTTATAAAACGATTTCTATTGAATGTCCAAGTTTTATAAATTTTGGAAGTATTCTTTTAAATGTTTAAAACTATTTTTAATAAATTTATTATCATAAGTTTTAATTAAGATTAATTAAATAAAATGTTTTCAGAAAATAAAAGTGTAAAAAAAATTCATATTCACGTTTATAAAAATATCACCGAATTTATAAAAATTGTTAAAAGTATTAGAAACTGATTAAAAGGCTAAAAAAATAAAAAGGGGCGAAAACTGGGCTAAACAGGCTCGAACCCGGGTCACTGACCGGGTCGAGGCACACACGCACACACTAACCGCCCGACTACGGGTCTCGTTAGTTTAGTATACGGAAAAAAAATGGTTAAACAGATTCTGAAATCATCCCTAATCTCGTATAAACCCTAGAATCAAGATCCTCCGAATACGACTCGATTAACCCTCTGTTAATGGAAATTGACAGAGGGCTAATGATCTATGAATGAAAACGAAACTAATGATCATTCAAATTACCTGGATTGATAACGAAATGAAGGAGAATGGATGTAAGCTTCAGGTCGGCTGCCACAGAATCGAACGAGCAAATGCAGGTACAAATCGATGAAATTGACAGTTGGAGAAGGTTAGGGATGATGTCGTTGAGCTGTGGCAACGGGTATTTATACCCAATTTCATCATTAAATGGGGGATTAGGTGGGTGGGTTACGGTTGAGTTTAAATGCCTCGAACCCGGCTCTACGCGTGATGTTAATCGAAATTAAGCATTTAGTATTCTTGGGTTCGAGTCGCATGCGGGTATAGGAGATCGAGGTTCATTGAACCTGACCGGAAACACGTTTTCGGGTGAAAGAGGGTGAAAACCGGGACTGGGAGGACTCGAACTCGCGACCGACTTGGTTTTTGGGAGTTTGGTCAAATTACACAATGGGTCCCTGAGGTTTCAAACTATTATCATTCTAAGTTAAAACATGGATTTAAGTTTAAAATAAGTTTCAATAAATGACAGTTTTAGTCCCCGGACTTTTTATAAAAATAATTATGTTATATTTTATAAACACTACATAAGTTTTATTTCCTTTTATTTCCTTTTATTATTTTATACATTTATAAAATAATTTCTAAGATTTATGATTTACAAGTTTAAGTGTTTTAGAATAAGTTTATAATTTTATATAATTATAAATTCATAAAGTTTTTAATAATTTATTTATAAGGTATATACTCTTAAATAAATATCATATATATATATATATACCTCAAGTATTATTGTTTTTCTTAAATATATATCCATTAAATCAATATTTATTATTCAAAAAAATAGTTTTGATAAAATTTCAAGTTTTGAATTAATAATACGTGTAAAGGTTTTAGGAAAAGATAGGTCGAAAAAATACCGGATATTACAGTTGAAGGCCATGGGAATGTCGACGACGGTATTTTGGGTCTGAAATGCGAGAGAGAGAGAGGGATGTGAGTTTTGGTTAGAATGAGGGTTGAAGGCAGTGGGTAAAGTTTTCTTTAGATTTAGCTCTATCCCAACGGCACGTCGTCCATATAGACACAAAGGGTACACGTAATATCGTACGAGGTAAAACAAAAGGAAAAACAAAATTTAAAAAAGATACCAATTCCGACGACACGTCGTCGTAATAGGAATTCTAGAAAGCGACAACTTTTCAGCTAATCTCGCCCAACTTATCTCGACGACATGTCGTCGTAATAGGATGGGAAAAATTAAATTTTTGGAGCCGGTTTTTGCCGACGACACGTCTTCGTAACAAACAGGCTTTCCCGATGACAATATGCCGTCGTAATAGCCTCGTCGTATCAGGCTGGTTTTCTTGTAGTGTACTCTAATGGTTATTCTTGACTACTCTTTTTCATTTTAGTTGAAGTTTTATTGTAATAAAATATTCATTTATAGGTCAAATTCCCACTCCCCATGTAGAGACAAAGCGAGACTCAACTCTTCAGCCAAAAAAACTATAACAAAAATGACTCAGAAAGACATACCATTGAAAGCCTATCATCTCTATGAGTGAATAAAGATGGCACTTTTAAGATTTTTCGAAGTCATTAATTCTCTTTATGATTCCTCCATAAAAACAAAACCTATGCCATGGTTTCTGTCCTTTGAATGTTCATCAAATCAAAAAATTTGTGTCATTAATTGTGCCATGTGCCTACATTAATGTCTAAGAATCTTGTTTGGTCCTCTTTCTTCCATCACAACCACACATCAATGATCAAGAACAAGTCTGAAACTTCAAATCCTTGCCACTTTTTTCTTGAAATAGTAGTACCATCCTTACCCTAAACGTTGTTTAGTCGTTCTTCAAGCACGAAAGTGGATTTGAAGTATGAGTACATAGTTGGATTCAAGCGTATATACTCATTTCGATTCATCTCATATGTATATGGAGTAAAAGTTCGATAAATAAAAACTCGATCTTAGAACTAGAAAAAAATTATTCGTATATCAAGCTTGTTTATTGATATTGATAACAGAAATAATAAAATACAATTGGAAAAAAGAGGAAATTATTCATTTGCCCAATTTATTATTTGACTAGCTTAGACCCCGCGTAATAAACACGGACGAAAAATATCAATACGTAAATTTCTCAAATTTTATTTATTTATTTTAAAGGTGTAAAAATGCATTACTGTATACTAAGTATATAAAAAAAATCAAAATATGTAAAAAAATAATATATAATTGGGTTTCGGAAATACGTCAATTACTATTTAATGTAATTTGACTTTCATTTACTATTTGAATGAAAATAAAAATTACATAATTAGATTTCAAAGTTTTTTTTATAATAAAGGATAATTTAAAATAAATGTGTTTTATTATTATAATTAGTAATTTATTAAAAGATATGGGTGCATTTAATAAGAAAGAGAGACGGGAAAAAATGATAAGATTGAATATGGTGTCGACATGTGGCATACAAAAACTTTTATTTATTATATAGTATAGATTTATCGAACATTAACTTATAATGAGATTATATTATATCTTTCGGCTAATCTTTTTGGAACTCGATTATACATACATGCTTTTAAAATTTAATATTTATATAGTTCTAAGATACATTTTTTTTAGGTATTTTCATATGCTTAGGATGCGTTTAGTTCATGGTTTTCTTTTAAAAAAGTAAAAGTTTTCAAAGGATACGAATTTGAAGGAAATTATATTTGAAATTGGAATCTTTTAAACAGATATGAAATTTAAAGGAACTGAAATATGTAAAATGAATTTAAATTTGTAATGCATTCTTTTGAAAAAAAATCATAAATAAATCGGTCGCTATCACCACGACCACCATCTAACTACAAGAAAAATAAGCATCATATCAACGGCGACATATTACCGGCGACCACTATCTGTACCCCACAAGAATTTTCTCTTACACCGACGACGCCTATCCAGACGATCAATGACAGACCTAGGAATTTTTTTCATGGGGTGGGAAATTTTTGAGGTCGGTGTCTATCGCTAAATATTAAAAAAAATCCAGGTCGGGTCACTTAGTACACATATTGTCACTAATTACAATTAGCAAATAACACATATGACATAGTATTATTGCAAAATAATATGATAAGTAAAATTCAAAACTTAGAGAAAAAAAGTTACCTAAAATTGTGAGTAGGCAACGACGCAAGGTTGTGAACAGTGAACCAACTAGCAGGGCTTGAATCGCAAATTCGTTATTAGTGAAGAGGCATGAATTGTGAGGAGGCCTGGAGAGAATCGTGATTAGCAAATTGTCTTTCTTCAGATTGCGTGAAACGTAAATATGAAATGTCGAGACGTTGATGGATCAAGGTTGTCGCTACTTATATTTTTTATTAGGTTAAATTATTTAAAAGTTTAAATGGGTAATGTGTCAACTAAATGCTAACTCAATTATCTAAATGGGTAAGTGGTTGATTAAATGTGGGTGTAATAGTTTAAACGACTAAAATTTAGTCCATTTTATTCCAAATGTCAAATTAAGTTAGTTTAAATGCAGGACGATGATAAAAATTATTTCTTTTTTGGGGTCGGTCAAAATTTTATGGGGGTCGGTGTCTAAATTTTATGGGGGTCGGTCGAGTTTATACCGTATATATAACAAATAGAAAAAAATTTCATGGGGGTCGGCCGACCCACCTACTCGAGGGTAGGTCCGCCAATGCAGACAACATGCGTTGTCGGGATAGGCTTTCCCTAATATTGGCCTGTGAAACCCTGTACCGACGACATGTCGCTGGTATAGGGTTGCCAGATGGAGGGAAGTTTGGACGTCCAAATAAAAACTTATACCGACGACATGTCGTCGGTATAGGTTAATTTTTTTTAGTTTTTAATATTTTGTGGGGAAAAAATATTAAAAATAATTAAATAAGACTATACCGACGACATATCGTCGGTATAGGTCTTTTTAAAAGCTAACTGGTCAAAAACATATACCGTCGACATGTCGTCGATATAAGCCTACATATGGCGACAAAAAATGTACCTGTCCCGACTACATATCGTCGAGATAAGTTAATGCGAGAAGCCCCCAAAGTTGTAACATCCCGAAATAATAACGGTTTAATAAAACGAGATTGCATACAACGAAAACAGAAAAGGTCGAGGGCTAAACGGGGCAAGATTGAAAAACGAAAAGGAGGTGAGGGGAAGGCTCCTTAACCCTAGCTGCCCCTCACCCTAATCATTCCACCATTTCAACTTCAAAAGTTCTAGAGAGAGAGAAATCCCAGTGAGATAAATTGTCGGTTTCGGGCCAAGATCGCTACAACACTTTCCACCATCGTCAACTTGAAGCTTCTCCAATGAATCACGCCATTTCGAGGTAAGACTTGATTTAGATCTGAGTTTTTTTTAATAGTTTTTATCGGTTTTTTATATTTTTTTTACAGAAAGGTTGGATTTATGTATAAAACGAGAAATGAATCCTAGATCTAGCATCACGAGCATAAAACACGAGTTTTGAACGTAAAAATTTGATACCTTGACGTGACCGGATCTTGGCTGCCATTCTCATACAGATTCCTTAAGTTTCTACCGTAGAAGATGACCAAGCGAAACTATAGAGAATAGAAAGTAGACAGAATGTGCCTTAAACGTAGGAACTCTGAACTTGAAGGCAAATGTTACTCCGATAGGAAATGTTCAGAACCCGAGTAGTAAAATAAACTAGTAATTTCATACTAGTCTCTATAATTAGTAATTTACATTACTCAAGGTGTTCTAAATATCATGATGACACGAGTATTCCTTCTTTGCAATTAGAAAACGATTATGGCTGGAAAGAAAGGTGCTTGTACTGGTCGTAGAGGTAGACCCCAAGTCAACCGTGTAGAGAGGGAGGAAAGCGAACCTTCCGTCCATGGATCCCTGATGATTCACACTAAGAATGAAAACACTTTAACCAACCTTGATGTGAACAGCGAAAAAGGCTTAGTTCTGGAGCCGATTGTCAGAAAGGCCATAGCCGATTAGGTCGCTGTAGTTCTGAAAAGCACTCTACCAGCGACACTGACAGAGGCTCTGAATAACGTTGAGCTGGAAAGAGGAAGAGGCCCGAGGGTCGAGAACCGGAACATGATAGAAACTGAGTCCGATAGTGATGACTACGATTATGCTTCGCGACACGGATTTGACTACAAGTCCTTCTGAAACTGTGACCCGCCTACTTTTTTCGGCAAGAAAGATGCCAGTGTTGCTTACTACTGGATTGACCGTATGACACCAGTCATCAAGATGAGCAAATTCCGCACAAATCAGGCTGTGAAAATTGTCGTGCATTCGTTCGCATTCGAGGCCTGACCGAGCTGGTGGGAAAATGTGAAGAAAGCTAAGGCTTTTAGACCCACGCCGTCAAGTTCAAAGAAAGGCATTTAGATTTATGGGTAATTTCATATACACCCAAACAACGTATAAGTAATTTCATATATACATAACCAACACTAAAAATATTATATATATTCTTACAAACATGTAATAATATCATATATATATATATACCCATTTCATTAAAAACAACTTAAAAGATGACCATTTTACTCTTATTTTTCTAAAACTTTAAAATTTTATATTTACCAATTTTTAACACTGAAATTTCATATTTATGCATTTTTAACTTTAGAATTTTATATTTAACCAGAATCAATAGTTTTCTCAAAATACTATTTTGAATTTCTCATTTTTTTTATAACTTTACTAATCTTCTTTTACAATATTAGCATTTTGTAACTATCTCACAATCATTCCTTCTAAATAGGTTTGGAGAATCGTGATAGTTGCCATAAAAAATAGGAGAACAATTGATATTTTACGTATTAGATAAAACTAAAAAATTAGGTTATAAAAAATCATATAATGGATAAGGATAGAATGATTATAAAGTAACAAATTATTTAAAATGTAAATATGATATTTTTATTTTTGGTTAAGTATATATATGATATTTACCCATGTTTGTAGATGCATATATGATATTATCTTTTGATTTAAACCATCATGCCAAACCAACCTTTGTGTTAAACTGTTGTTTTATACTACCCGTAAATATTTTCTTTTTATTTAATTTCCTTTGTCTTTGTATAATAAACTAATCTACTAATTCAGTGGCTTTTTATTTATTGTATTTCTAACTTTTTAGCTAATAAAACTATATAAAAATTTAAAATAGTAAGAAATGTCCTTAGGAATCCCAGTGTGTAATTTTTAACGAATTAACGGGCATACTCGATACTCAATGAGTAATGACTAAGCAGGTAGCCGACGGATATAAGACCAAGTATGAGACATGATTTTACAATCGGATATATAATTGAAATTTTGATCAATACCGGTCGCATCGTCATTTCTAATATCAAATACAACACCAATTTGTTGTCCCCACTCTCCAAAACACATTCTAAATATGTATAGAAAAAAAACTATAAATGCACATAAAAGTGAATTAAATTAAAAGAAAATAAATGGTTTCGCAGTGAGTTTGAAAAAGTAGTAGATGGTTGATAAGTTCGAGGTCAAATAGTTGAGAAGAAGAAAGTGGTCAACCAAGTATATTATTATTATTGGTGGAGGAGGGATACGATGTACTAACTCCCATCGTATACGGCAGTGGTCCTTTCCAAAAATGGGTGTCAAGATTAGCATCAGTGGCCATTACACCGTTCATCACCATCACCAAACTGTATGGCTTCATTTTGGTGCTTAAACATCCATGCAATCAAGTGCATAAGGGCCCATTATAAGTATTGTGATCCTTCAGTGACCCCGATGTGACATTTCTATATTTGGCCTTTTATTCTAAATGGCTATTTAATCACATGGAATCATGCATGCAGGCAGACCCATACGAGAGACAGGACAAGTTTGTCAATTCATATATCTATTATTAACTAGCAAATTAATATGAATATATATATTAATGATAGTTGATATCTACAAATAAAAATGGTAGCATGATATTTTATAACTTATTATTAGTAGTTAAATGACTAAAAGTTAGATATATTATTTGATTTGAACTCCCAAATTAGCAAGTATTTTAGTGGTTTAATAAACCAATATTGTAAATATACCAAATTTATTAATTTTATAAAATAACTCAAAAATCCCCCTATACCCGTTACAAATTTCCATCGCAAAATAAGAATAACGGTTAATTTTTCGTGGATACAGAAAAGAAAAGATACTACACGTTTACTTTTTGGGAAAAATACGAAAATAGATATTTGATCAAGAAAATACTTAAAAATGGACATCCTTATTTAGCCTACTGTTTCATGGACATTGTTCTTGCGAAAAGGCTAAAAACGGCTAAGCTAGTCGGCTAAAATTTCCGTGCCAACATTCCATTTGTCTGAGTACGAGCCAATAAACATGTGACACGTGGCAGACTTAGCCGTCTAATAGACGGCTATAACCGTCTAAATAAACTGTTTTAACCTTTACACTACAAGAAAAAGACCCTGTACCGACGCCGCCTATACCGACGACAATTGTCGTCGGCATAGGTCACCCTGTACCGACGACATGTCGTCAGTATAGGTCAAAACCAAAATTTTGATAGGGACACCCTATACCGACGACATGTCGTCGGTACATGGTTGAGCCAGATGAGGGGGAAAACCTATACCGACGACATGTCGTCGGTATAGGGTTATTTTGATTTTATTTTTGTTTTTTTAATATAATAATGTTTTCGTTGGTCAAATTTTTTTTTTATAAAATGGCCTATACCGACGACATGTCGTCGGTATAGGCTTTTTTACTTTATTGACTAGTCAAAACCCTACAAAGTCTACACCGACGACATATCGTTGGTATAGGGGACCTATTGCGCCGACTATCGAGCCTATACCGACGACATGTCGTCGGTATAGGTCTCAGCGTGAATTAACCCAGGAAACAGCTTTCTGCTTCCCATTTCGACCAAAAAAACCCCAAACGCCTCCATCTCTCTCTCTCCGGCGATTTCACGTTTTTTGGGTATTTTGTGGAGCAATATTCACCAATCTCTTTGGTTTTGAGGTGAGTTAACATCTATTGTTCAACCTTAACAAGAAAATCAACATTTTGGTGTTTTTTGCTTAATTTCTTTGGTTTTTGTTAGGTGTTTGAAGATTTAACCATTTTTGAAGGATTTCAAGCTTAGAGGAAGCTAATTTACAAACTTGGTTAGTAATTTTTTTACAAATTTGGTTTAGATGTACGTTTTTCTACAAATTAGGTTTAGATGTATGTTTGTATGTATATGTTTGTGTTTATTTGTATGTATGTATGTATATATGGTTTAGATGTATGGTTTTATAAATATTTATGTAATTTTATGATGAAATTAGGTTTAGATGTGAAATTAGGTTTAGATGAAATTTGGGAATTTGGGCATTTTTATATTTATGTTTGTATATAATATGTATGTATATATGTGTATGTGTGTTTGTATGTATTTGTATTATGTTTATGTATGGAATTGTGTTTATGTATGTACTTTGGGAATTTGGGTATTTGTTTATGTATGTTTGTAAAGGCTATGTATGTATATACATGTATGTGTGTTTGTATGTATTTGTATTATGTTTATGTTTATGTATAGAATTGTGTTTATGTATGTAATTTGGGTATTTTGTTTATAGATGTATAGATGTTTTATAATTACTTACAATTTCATAACTATTACATTTATAATTACTTTCCATTTGTAGGATTATTTTGATCTGGACTCCTGGAGAAACACTGATAAGCTTGAACTCGGAATCACCGCCGAGTGTCAGAGGGCGTATAAAGATCACAAGAGAGTGTTGAAAGTTCACTTCGAGGAGAATGGGGGATACGATGATGTGGAGGCGGCGATGAATAATCCACCAGAAGATGTTGATTAAGAAACTTGGGAGACTTTGATTAATAAGCTGTTTTTAGATGCGAGCTATAAAAATCGCTCGACGAAGAACAAACAAAACCGATCACAACAACGTTACCCAAGTTACCATGGCATCAAATCATACGCCCAGCGCCGACACACGGAGGTATGAAAATACAATTGTTAGTATTATATAAACATGCTTATTAATTCTTAGTGATATTCTTTTTGTTTTTCATAGGGTACCGCCCCAATTGATGTGTTCAAATCGACCCATTATAAAGAAGGGACCGGTTGGGCCAACACGAATGCATCATCAGATTATGTAAGTCAAATGATTTTGTTGTTAGACTTACTAGACTTAGAACATCCAACTGTAACTTAAAACGGGTCAAAATGACACAAACACACTTTAAGAGACTTAAAATATCCAGCTTTAACTTTAAACGGGTCAAAATGACCCAAACACACTTTAATAAACTTAGAACATCCAACTGTAACTTTAAACGGGTCAAAATGACTCAAACACGCTTTAATAGACTTAGAACATCCAACTCGAGCCCAATTGTTGAATATTTTTGCTAGTATTATTAGTATTTGTTGTTATTAGTGTTGGTTGATTGGAATTTGTGAATTTGGGTCGTTTATAACTTATAGTTTAACAAGTTGGTTATCCATTTTACATCAGTTATGCTGTCGAATTTAAGTAAAATAGTCAAGTGATTGTTTATTACATTGTTTAATGCAGGACCGAATCCAAGAGGAGTATACAAGATCCTCTGCTGAGTCTGGTGGTGACTCGTCTGTTGTCGATGAGATTGCATGCATGGAGCGTGCATTGGGTCATCGGCGTGGCCATATCCGGGGTGTCGGTCGTGTGGTGAGTAATCCCACACCGGATTTTTTCAGTACCCCCCTCCACAACCACATTGGCAAGAAGTGGATGAGCGTGTAACTCAACTTCAACAACAAGTCCAAGATCAACAACAACGCGAAGCCCAACGAGATGAAGAACGCCGTGTGCATAATCAACAAATGCTTGAAATGCAACGACAAATGGATGAAATGCGTCGAATGTGGGAACGCCGAACTAGCAGCGACGATAATTAGCTTGAAGTTGCTGCGCCTTTGCCTTGGTTGTCGGTGTTATTGTTTAATGTTTGAACAATTTTTATGTTTGTGTGTCGGACAACTTTATGTTTAAAAATTTGATTTGTGTGTCGAACAGGTTTTTGTATCGAACAATATGTTTCGAATTTCAATTTTTGAATGGTTTGAATTATCTGATTTGCAGGTTTTGGTAATTAGAAATTAAATATTTCTGGAAAAATTTTGAAAATTTAATAAAAATAAAAAAAATACAGAAAAACCTATACCGACATCATGTCGTCGGCTTAGGTATTTTTCAAATTTAATTAAAAAATTGGAAATAGCCTATACCGACGACATGTCGTCGAAGGCTATTTCCAAATTTAATTAAAAAATTGGAAATAGCCTATACCGACGACATGTCGTCGGTATAGGTTGGGTCTTTCCCGACGACTTGTCGTCCGGATAAGTCCAGAAGCTATACCGACGATATGTCGTCGGTATAGAATTTCTTTTTGAATTATTTAATTAAACCCTATGGCGACGACATGTCGTCGGCATAGGTCGACCTATGCCGACGACACCTATACCGACGACATCTTTGACCTATTGGGACGAGGCAATACCGACGACATCTATACCGACGACATGTCGTCGGTATAGCCTATACCGACTACAAATCGTCGCTATAGGGTCAAAAAAAATCGTCGGGATAGGGTGATATTGTTGTAGTGTTAGCCTTCTAAATAAACAGTTATAGCCGTCTATTAGACGGCTAAGCCTCCGAAAATTTTCAAAATTTTCAAAAAATGTTTTCGGAGGCTAAGCCGTCTAATAGACGGCTATAACTGTTGATTTAGACGACTAAAGGCTAAAACTGTTTATTTAGACGGCTAAGCCTGCCATGTGTCACCATATTATTGGTTCGTACTCTGACAAATGGAATTTTGACACGAAAATTTTAGCCGGCTAGCTTAGCCGTCTTTAGCCGGCTGTTATGACCAATGTCCATGAAACAGTAGGCTAAATAAGGATGTCCATTTTTAAGTATTTTTTGATCAAATGTCCATTTTCGTATTTTTCCCTTACTTTTTGGTCTCTTTCCTCTCTATTAAGTCAAACCCTACTCAAATAAATTTAGTTATATGGTGTTTAAAGTCCCTCCAAACTCTTGTTATCTTTGTACACTGGTAATCCCTCCAATTTGCAATAAGAGAAGAGAAACATAGGTGGTCCCTCCCTTTATAAAGTATAGACAAAGCAACAAGTTTGGCCTTGTATCATTCAACATATCCATCTGAATTTGTTTTAAACTTATATATCCAACGACAACCAATTATATGATTACCAGGTGGAAGTGGAATCAAATCTCATGTATGTGTCTAATAAATAGTCAATAAGCTCCTCAGTTATAGCATTCTGTCAAAGGGGATAAAAAACAACCTATCTATGCGACTCAGGTTCAGATAAACGATATATGTTTGCAATAAAAAAGCAAACGAAGCCGAGTAAGTAGAGTAAGCAAAATCTGGTAATTTGGTGGACTTACATGAACGAGTAGACCTCCTTAGAGTTGGAGGATCTCCATTCTCAACAAGCGAATGAGCAGTCTCAAGCATAGATGAAGCTGAAGTTGTATTTGATGATGAAGATGTTTCATGAACTAGATTAACATGGTATCAAAGGAAAAAGAGAGGAAAGATGGCTAGGTTTTATTATCATATAAAAGTGCGAATACAATGAAAGCAATAAAGGTGATATATAGCTAACCGACAAACCTTAGCTAATAAACAAAAAGGTCCAACCCAATAGAAAATAGCCTAATAAATTATTATGCTAACATTTTTTTTTAATATGTTATAGTCAAATCAAAAGCACTTAGTTTTTTTTTAATTTTTTGAACCACAATATTTTATACTTAAATAGCACATAATTTTGTATTTGAAAGGATTTAAATCTACATCACTTTTATGGTATACAAGCACCATAACACTGGACAATACTAAGTCATGGGTTAAAAAATAAATTCTTAGTTAACTAACTGTCGTTTCTTTTTTTTTTACACAAGAAATTGCAATACACAAATTGTCGTTTCTTTTACAAACTATTGTAGGTTACTATGTTCTAATACTTGTTTAGTAGTAGACAGTAAGTTGTGATCGTTCCGTTCAATCAAGACACTTGGCATGCCATTTTTTTAAACTAAATACCTCACACCATTTGGTGTCTCTGGAACTAAGAAATGAGGTAAATCTTCGGGGGGGAAACGGCGTCCATTCAATAGCTTTTCAAAGACCTAAAGAGTGTTAGTTTCACGTGGGCAAAGAATATGGCTAGTTATAAATCCATTGATTTAAATAGCTGGTGTAAGTTTAAGCTTTAAGCTTGTAGTCTGTATTTCTAATTATGTTGTAACTTGCAGGCTGGTTGTTGCCGGCTTGGCTTTATGTTTATATATATATACTTCCGCCATTCAAAAAAAAAATACATCACACCATCTCCACATCAATGAAATATATCTATTTTTGAGAAAGTTCTATACTTCTATCAAACAAATGTTACAAATGGATCATGTTCTAAAAAGTAAGATTTATATATACAGTTTTGTAAAATTATAAAAAATTCCATTTACATATTTAAATACCTCACCACCTCGGCATCTCCACATTTATTGAAATATATCTATTTTTGAGAAAGTTTTATCAAACAAATGTCACACATGGATCATGTTCTAAAAAAGTAACATTTATATATACAGTTTTGTAAAATTATAAAAAAGTTTCATTTACGTTTGTTTGGATGTACCAAACGAAATTAGTGTGATATGATCCAATTCACTTGGATATGTAAGTCTACTTTTTTTAGGGTTAATTAGCATGCTAATAAACATTAAGATCATATTCTATTTCGTTGTTGAAATCAAATGAAGTTTTGATTGATGAGTTTAATCAATCATTGAATGTATACAAGAAACATATATCAACATTGATAGTTTGTGTTGTTATATCATCTTCAGTACCCAACATGCCTATATGTACTATTTATTTTGGTAATCATGATATCTACATCTAAACCAATTCAAGAAAACTCATCCATATAGAAATGATATTACCTAGAAGAGATATTGATGCATTAACCAATTACCAAATTGAAGTTAAAAGGGTAGATAATAATATAAATAATGTCATGAAACTTTTACATCATGACTACCCCGCAATCATTAATGTTGTTCGAAGAGAGAAGTCCAAAATTGTAACGATAGTATGGTACTACAATTATTTAGTCATATATTGTGTTTATTTTAATCAAGAACAAGATCATATATGTTTGTTTTTTTCATGGCTCATGTAGACCTATGAAAACAATAATTTATGCTTGTCAGACATTAAATTTATAAATGTGTAAACTTAGTACTTTTGTCACGATTTTGTTCTTAATAACCCATCTTAGGGGATCTCTTATCGAACCGCCTCATCAATAAAGGTTCATATTTATGAGTGTAGAAATAACAATAAAATTATATGAAGTTTTGTAGTAATCGAGATCATTTTATCGTACTTCTTTGAGAATTGTGATGCACTTTAAAATTAAAAACAATTTGGTGGTACTCTCAAAATTTTCAACCGAGTAAGACTCGGAGAAAATTAAGAACGGATTGGTGTTTCTATGTGATCTTTGTTTTGTACCCTAGAATGAACAAGAAAACCCGTATTTTAATTTCTGAAAAACTGCCTTTTGACAGTTATTTCGGGTTGGGTTGTTGTTCAACCGCAACCAGGGGCTCTGCCCTTTGGAGCCCCGTCAGGGGTGCCGCCCCTTGGACCCTACTTCCGGGGGCATGAGGGTTTAAAACTTACATTATGGATATACAAAATAAAGGGAAAATCACAAAAATAGACATTTTGACCTTCGACTTCACCAAACTAGACATGGATTTTTAGTCGCCAAGCACATAAACATTGACTTAAAACAACCAATCAGAATAGAACATGTACATCTTCGCCGGCTAACCGGCTATCAGAAGTTACATGTGGCAAATCCTATTACATCTTCGCCAGCTAACCCACATGTTTTTTCATAAGTTTCTGAGCCTGCTAAGGCCATACGGCTTAGCCGGCGAAGGTGTACATGTTCTAATTCTGATTGGTTGTTTTAGATCAACATCTATATGTTCGTTGGCTAAAAATTCATGTCTAGTTTAGTAAAGTCAACAGTCAAAATATATATTTTGGTGATTTCCCCAAATAAATCCCTTGAGAAGCTAATTTGCAAGTGAAGGGTGTGAATTTCGGGGGAGATGATATCGCTGGTTTTTGTATAATTTTTATCACACCACAATTAATATTAGCTTTCAATCTTTTAGAAATAGAACGTATAATTCTTGGATTATGAGATATATATACAAAAGACCATAGATTCAACTTCATCCATGTAGTCCAGGTTTGATTTGACTTAATGACACCAACTTTATATTTTTTTTAATATTTCCGTGGGGTTTTCGTTCCCTAGCTAGGGTGTGCATAGTAAAGAAGAAGAAGAAGAAGAAGAAAAGAAACATAATTTCCTTAAAATATTTTCTTAATTTAATTATTATCTTATAATTATACTTCATATTAGTTCCTTTATTTTACATACATATATTTTATTTTTTTGTAATTCTTAACTCATCAAATGTAAAGAACGGCAAGTGCTATAAGATGACAGAAGTAGGACCCTAAATATATATACAAGGGGATAAACAACACCTCTCTCTCTCTCTCTCTCTCTCTCTCTCATCGGGTTGCTTACAAGCTCTCTTTTGCATTGCAGTCAGTGTGATATCATCATCTCCTCAATCTGACTTTTATCACAAAACTGTTAGTGCCTGCCTGCATGTGTGAGTGTGTATATTATATATATAGATCATGTGCAGGTGCTGACTTTTTCAACCTTCTTAATTAGTGTGTTGTGAAGAGAGAGATGGGACATGGAGGAGGACATAGTTGCTGCAACAAACAGAAAGTGAAAAGAGGATTGTGGTCACCTGAAGAAGACGAGAAACTCATCAACTACATTACCTCACATGGCCATGGATGCTGGAGCTCCGTTCCTAAACTTGCTGGTCTCACTCTCTCCACTCTCTCTAAACATATGATATACACTGATCATCATATGTATGTTTGTGTTTTTTGTATGGAAGATCTAGATCGATGAAGGATTTTATGTTTATTTTTATTAGTTTTGTTGATGAGTTTTTATATAGAAAATTAGAATTTTTATTAGTTTTGTTGATGAGTTTTTATATAGAAAATTGGAATTTTTATTTGTTATTTCCAAATAATAACTTTTTAACTTTTGTGTATATATTATCTTTCAACTAGGGCTCCAAAGATGCGGCAAGAGTTGTAGATTGCGGTGGATAAATTATCTAAGGCCGGATTTAAAACGAGGAAGCTTCTCGGCCCAAGAAGCCACTCTCATTGTCGACCTACACCGAATTCTTGGAAACCGGTAGAAATCAAGAAAATAACTTTTATATAACTTTTGGATTTGAAATATATTTTGTTAATTAGATATATAAACATGTTATAAATATTATAAGTTTGTTTTGGATGTACAGATGGGCGCAGATTGCAAAACATTTACCAGGAAGGACAGATAACGAGGTTAAGAACTTTTGGAACTCGAGTATTAAAAAGAAGCTTCTTGCTCATAGCCACCTATCTAGTCACCATCTTACCACCACCTTTCCTAACCCTAAAACCACCAACATTCATGTTCCTCTAACCGGTGATCATCAGTATTATGATGGTTTATTTGATGCAAGTTACCCTAATGTCATAAGCCCATATCAACCTCACATGATCCATAATCAAGATCATCTTCTCCAGACACCACCACCAGCCATCAGTCAACCACTTTTGATCAATCTTGATAATACTAATGATCCAACCCCTAATCTCCCTCCCCTTCCTCCATCTTTCATAGTTAATTCATCTTCTGTTTTTGATCCCACGATGGAATCTTTGAACTATTATGATCACATTAATATCCTCAAACCTGAGAACTATGACATCATCCTTAGCCAAAATTCGGACCATAACCATCCCATAATCCCATTTAAACTAGGTGTCCAAGCAAATAGTTTTGAGCTACCTACCAATATCACTCAACCGATTATAAACTGCCACGGTTTGAATACGAGTGCAAGTTCTCAAATCGAGTATCTTGAGACTTTCGTGACAGATTTCTCGTCATCTTCGTCCTCACCACCATCATCATTGGTGTTGCCCCCATTTATGGGAAGCAAGGTAACAAGTATAATGTAATTAATGAATGTTAATATGTATGTTTTTAATTAGACCAAGAGAGGTCTAGCTAGTGAACCTAAATATTGCTAGATTTAGGGTCTTTAATTGAGAGGGGACAATGGTATGTCTCTGATGTTATTCCCATATGGAAAAAGAAAACATATTTGCAGTTTCTTCACATGTTCTTGAGAAATGCTTATATATATATATATATATATATATATATATATATATATATATATATATATATATATATTCTAGCTGTATAATAAATTTCATGATGATGATGATGATATAATACATGATCTCTTATGGTACATGCATACTCACACTTGGGTGTGTGAGTATATATGTTTACAGTATGTAGTAGCTAGGTGGGGACTATGGGGGCAAATTTGGCTATAAGTTAACAAGCATATGAGGATAGGCTATCCATTTCCTGATTGATGCTATATTAGATGCAAATTATAGAAAGAATGGCATGTGATTAATCAGAGAAGCATATGAGGATAGGCTAACCCAGTCATCAATCTTTTGAGTTCCTTTCCAATCTAATGGGTTATAATATTTCAATTCTTAAATTTAATTGGCATATATGTCGCTTATATTTAAAGTCATGTCGTTTAACATCAGCTAGGGTTTTTTTTTCATTAATATCATATTTGTTGTTGAAAAAAAAGAATTTGTCACGTAGGGATATATATGGTTCAGTTCGGCCCGTTTTAATAAAATTTTGAGTCTGTTAACTAGGACTTCATAAACAAAAAATCTGAGTGGTTGAGTTGGATCCAGCGGCCTTGACAATTTTTTCGTTTATTTCATCGAAAACAAACATACGAGTATCTGGACCGGTCCTGATACTCTTCAAAATGTTTTGGACCTGGGACATGTAAAATAAAGGGACCTATAATATAAATTAACTCAATAATCATATATAAAAAACCATAATACGACAATAACTGTTATATAATAATAAAGAAAACAAAAGTATTGTACTAAAACGATCTAACACTACAACAATATCACCCTATACCGACGACTTTTTTAGACCCTATAGCGACGACTTGTCGTCGGGATACCTTACACCGACGACATGTCGTCGGGATAGCTGTCGTCGGGATAGCTGTCGTCGGGATTGAGTCGTACCAATAGCCCAAGATTGTCGTCGGGATAGGTGTCGTCGGGATAGGTCAGCCTATACCGACGACAAGTCGTCGGTATAGGGTTTAATTAAATAATTCAAAAAGAAACCCTTTACCGACGACATGTCGTCGGGATAGAGTCAAACCCTGTACGGACGACTTGTCGTCGGCATAGGGTCAACCTATACCGACGACATGTCGTCGGTAAAGGGGTTTTTAATTTTTTTTAATAATTTTTAAAAAAGGCCTATCCCGACGACATGTCGTCGGTATAGGTCTTTCTGTTTTTTTTATATTTTTTAATTTTTAATATTTTTTCAGAAATATTAAAATTCTAAAAACAGAAACCTGCAAATAATTATATATAAACCATACAAACATTCAAATATCCGAAACATAAAACAAACATATAAATTGTTCGACACCACAACTTGTTCGATAAACTAAACATTCAAAACAAACAAATATGCAAATTGTTCAAGACAACCCAACAACTACAAAGGCTCAACGACTCCAAGCTAGTTATCATCGCTACTAGTTCGGCGCTCCCACATTCGACGCATTTCATCCATTTGTCGTTGCATTTCAAGCATTTGTTGATTATGCACACGACGTTCTTCCTCTAGTTGTTGATTTTGCAGTCGCTGTTCTTCCTCTCGTTGGGCTTCGCGTTGTTGTTGTTCTTGAAATTGTTGTTGAAGACTAGCCACACGCTGATCATATATACATACATACAAAATAAACACAATAATATACATACAAACATAATCTAAACATAATTTATAAAAAAATTACTAACCAAGTTTGCAAATATCTTCGAATAGCTTGAAATCCTCAAACAATTGTCAAAGCTTCAAATACCTAACAAAAAACAAAGAAATTAACCAAAAAACCCAAAAATTTTGATTTTATTGTCAAAATTGAAACATATGTCGAAATTAACAAGAAACTAACCTTAAAAACCGAGAGATTAGTGAAAATTGCTCCACAAAACACACAAAAACCTCGAAATCGCCACAGAGAGAAAACTAGAGAATTTTGAGAGTTTTTGGGTGAAAATGGGAAGCAGAAAGCTGTCTTCTGTGTTAATTCACGCTGAGCCCTATCCCGACGACATGTCGTCGGTATAGGCTCTAAAGTCGGCGCAATAGGCTCCTGTGCCGACGACATGTCGTCGGTACAGGTCTTCGTTTGTTTTGACCGATCAATAAAGTAAATGACCTATACCGACGACATGTCGTCGGTATAGATTTTTCCCAAAATTGTTTTTAATTAAAAAAAAACCCACCGACGAAAAGCTATTAAATAAAAGAAAACGCAAAAATAAAATGGAATTCAACCTATACCGACGGCATGTCGTCGGTATAGGTTTTACCCAATTTTTCATTGAGCGTCATGTTTTCTCTCCATCCGGCTCAACCCTGTGCCGACGACATGTCGTCGGTATAGGGTCTCCCTTCTCAAATTTTGGGATTACCCTATACCGACGACATGTCGTCGGCACAAGTTGACCTATGCCGACGACAAGTGTCGTCGGTATAGGGTCCGTCAGCATAGGGTCATTTTCTTGTAGTGTAATTTACTTAATTATGTGAATCATGAGTCTCTCCTAGCGTTCTTGAGACTTTATTTTATCCACTACTAGAAAATGGGTGGGTTTGTGTTGCAATTGCGATGAAAAGTAAAACCCTAATTTCAAACAAAATGTGTCGCAAATGTGTCAGAATTTGCGACGCATTTCCGACGCAAACTTTTAATTTCGAATTTTGTATTTGTCAATACATTAATAAAAAGAATATTATAAGTTGTGTCGCAAATGTGTCGAAATTCAATGTTATGACATTAGACAAACTAGAGGAATTCAATCACTCGTACATCAATCGGGAAACCATATACAAAGATGAGGATTCCAAGATCATCATGGGTGAAGCTTTCGTAGGGCCCAGGGGTCCCCCTTCACCTCCCCTTCCCCCTGATTTTTCGCTCAGTGGTTTTAATTTATACGTATTCGGGAGATTTTTCGCTCAATAGTGTTAATTTATACGTACTCGGATGAAATTTTTATAGTTTCGGCTCCCTGATAGGAAAAAAAATCCCCCCGCGCGTTTTCTTCAAGATCCGCCACTGAAGATCATCTCGACATTTCATCCACGTTATCAAAGGTAACTAACTTAACGTGTGAGCATTGGTGGACCCATTCTATGGGATATGGGGTCGCCCGACACCAATAAAAACATTTTGTTGTTATATACGATATAATCTCAAAGCGGTCCCCAATAAATTTTGACATCAACCCCCATGAAATATTTATGACCAAAACGACACCTAAAATATTAATTTAAAACTTTTAAATTTTATTTATATATATATATATATATATATAAACTTATAAACTAATTAACAAATACAAACCTACTATAAACTAATTAGTTAATTAAACCTAGCCATTAATCCTTATAAACAATTTCGCTCACTTTAAAATTAGTTAATTCCGCTTGTTTATTAAGTATTTACTATTACTATAGTATTTATAATTAAATTTTAATTAAATTACATATAATTTATTATTTGCTAAACTTATGTTATATGTTATATCATATCATATAATGTCACATTACGATGTGTTATGGAATGCTACGCTATGCTACGTTATGTTACCATTACTATATTATAGTACATTGTATTGTTATAATGTACTTTGCCGTGATGCATTAACTAAGGGATGATTTATGCGTAACACTAAATATTATGAAAACACACATAACAAAATAAATCATTCACTTTTCAATATTAAAAAAAATTTGATAAAAGGAAAATGATTAAAAAAATGATGTTTATTCGTCTATTTTGAAATAAAAATAATATATCTACAAATTTCCTTTAATATATATATATATATAACCTACGCATGTGCACATTATGTGTAGGTTATATTATATACACATCCTACACATAACAAGCATATAGGTAAATGGTTTAAAATTCAAAAACATTAGAAAAAAAAATTAATTTAGTCATATTATATCTACATAAACATACACATTTGTATGTAAGAAGTGTGAAATTTAAAAAGCATGAACCATTAATTAAAAAAATAAATGATTTAGTTTTGATTTTTTTATTCTTACAATAACTTAGTGTTATGTAATTTAATGAATCTCACCCTTATTAATTATTATTACTATTATTATTATATAATATCAATAATAAAACAATAACATACACGTTTAGGCCCACAAGCTTAATTAAACCCAATGTATGAAGCTAGGGCCTGAGGTTGTAGCAGATGAACCTCAACTTGAGTTTAAGTCTAGTTCAAATTTATTTAAGTTTGACTTCATTTAAGCTTTTAGTGAGTCACCATGAGCGGTTTTAGTTGTTTAGACCATATAAAGGAAGAAGAAAATTATTACACATGGAATGACGAGGGAATAAAACCTATGTCCTAATGGTATAGTGGTACGGTGCTTGTTCCTACAGAAGTGGTGTGAGTTTAAATCATTACAAGTGAAAGGCTAGATGGTATTTAGGTGTAAAAAAATCAATCGATTTAAAAAAAAACTATGATATAATAGTAGGACATAAAGAGAGATGAAATTATGGAAAGAGATGGAGAAAGACTACACAATTGTAACGCCTAGTTGTTTTTATTTTCTTTAGAACTTCGAACTTTTTTACTCTTGTGGGACTTGAATCCAACGGCCAACACCTCCAAATCTAAGTGTTTCATGAGACTTTGTCACCGACTACACCACCAACCTTAGTATTTATAGTGCCTAATTAATGAGTAATAAATAAATGTTTCATTTACTAATTAAATACACATATTTTGTCTTGGCAAGGCCAAATTAATGAGTAAAAACCAAACACATTTCATATGACATTAGTATCGGTTTTATAGTTTTTAAGAACGAAACCTTTTAATTTTTTTAATGGCAAATCTACCCTACTTCTAATTCTAAATTACACCAAATAATTCATTCAATATCTAAGTTTGAATTCAGAACCTCTCATCTAAAAGGCAAAAGCCTCTACCAAATGAAAAGAAACCTTTTAATTAGAAATAACCTTTTGTTATTTCTAAAGCCGCAACTCAAAGCTTCAACTATAACTTTTGCATAGTTAGTGGCGGAATCAGAAATATTTTCTAGTAGGTTATCTGTCGCTAAATATTAAAAAAATCAGGTTCAAATCGGGTCGGGTCACTTGGTACACACATTATCACTAATTACAATTAAAAAATAGCACATATGTCATAACGTTATAGCAAAATAATATGGTAAACAAAATTCAAAACTTAGAGAAAATTAAAAAAAAAGTTAACGAAATCGTGAGAAGGCATCGGCGCAAGGCTGTGAATAGGGATGAGATCCGTACCGTACCCGTACCGAACCGGTACCGGTACCAAAAGTACCAGTCCCGAATTTTGTTGAAAAACGGGTACCGATACCGGTACCGAAAATATAGAATCGGTACCTGTACCGGTACGGTACCTGTATTTCGGTACTCGGTACTTGTTTGGTACCCGAATACAGATTTTCATAAAATATTGGTTTTCATAATAAGAAGTTAAGAACTAATGCTAACTATGGAAATATCATCATCTTTTAAAATATCGTCTATGTCATCCACAATTGGTTCTTGACTTTCTCATCTAATCTTGAGTGTAAATCAAAGCTTCAACAATATTAGATGACAACCTTGTTATGTAGTCATCTAATTTATGACCGTTCATACTATTTGATCAAACCTAGTGCTGGTTCTATACACAAACCATATTTTCTATAATTATATCAAACAAAAATTAATCGATCCAGAATTTTGAGTGGGGTTAGGGATGACGGTTCGTTCAGATTAGCGAGTGGGGTTTTGGAAAATGGAAAGATGATAGATATTGTGAAATTAAGGTATTACAAAATAACAAATTCTCATAAAAAGGACCCTAAATATTTTCGGTATTTTCGGGACTAAAAGGGTACTTTTCGGTAACGTACAGGTACCGGTACGGACCAGTACCGATACCGAAATCAGAGAAAATCAAGTCCCGGTACCGGTACCCGTTTTGGTTTTTCGGTACCGGTACCGATACTGGGTACCAAAAGCTCATCCCTAGCTGTGAATAGTGAACCGACTAGCAGGACGAGAATCAAACATCCGTGATTAGAAGAGGCCTGAAATCGTGAGGAGGCATGTCGAGAATCATGATTAGCAAGTTGTCATTCTTTAGATTGCGTGAAACGTGAGTATGAAACGTCGAGACGTTGATGGATCAGCATTGCTGCTACTTAGATTTTTTATTAGGTTAAATTGTTTAAAAAATAAAATGGGTAGTTGGTTAATTAAATGTGGGTTTGATTGTCTAAATGGATAATGGCTTAGTTAAATATGGGTTTAATTATTTAAATGACAAAGTTTTTAGTTCAGTTTAGTCCAATTAAGTTATTAGTTTAAATGCTTCAAGCTTAAAAATTAAGTGCTCCAAGCTTCAGCTTATTTTCTTAAAACTTATTTTCATACACAGTCGAGCCACCCTAGGTGAAAGTTGAAGTTGTCGCCAATCGGAAAGCATGGCGCACCGACGGAAACTTGACTGACGGGTTATTGTTATGACCGTTATGACGGGTTACCGTAAGTTATAACCATATCATCATGACAAGATCACCGACGGATTACCAAAAAATCAGTTCATAAATACGAGAATAGATCATCAATTGATCGATCATAAATACGAAGTCCCAAAGGCATAAAGTCAATCACATTCTATAAATAGCATACCCAATTCACAACATAGTCGATAGAAATCACCCAAACATTTGATGATCATCTTGCAACTCTTTCTTCCCTTTCTTGGTATGATAATGAATCTTTAAAATTTATATCTAAATTGTGAATCGGCATATTGCATGTAATCGTTAATTAACATTTCGTTGATTGTTGTTTATGTAAGTAAACAAAGATGGAGTTGCATGAGCACAGATGTTGTGACATGCAGAGAGTATATAAGGGTTCATGGACACCGGAGGAAGATGCTATCCTCACGGCTTACATGGAAGCCCATGGCAATGAAAGCCGGTCATGGAAAGAAATTGCTACACATGCCGGTATCTATTATTCTCGATCTTTTGTGTGATCTCGGGTGTTAATTTTTATCATTTTATTAGATTTTATATGTTCATATGATTCAGGTTTAAAAAGATGCGGAAAGAGTTGCAGATTCCGATGGTTGCATTATTTGTGTCCGAGCATAGATCGCCGGAGTTTTTCGGATCAAGAAGTCGAAATCATATGTGACCTACATAGAATCATAGGGAACAAGTAAATTGACAATTAATGTTGCATTTACGTGCATATGAACAAAAAGTTTTATATATTATTTTTTCTGGTAACTTTGTAAAATAGTAACTAAGTTTTAAAATGTTCAATTAGGTCACTCATTACGCATTTTATACGGTATCGGGTATACTATTTTGAATGACCTAATTGGAACACTTTTAAAACTTGGTTACTATTATGTAAGTTTTCCTTTTTTTTTTCTTTTGTGAACTTATATAGTCTCTATGCATGTAAAAAAGTTTCTTAATTTAATTTTTCTAAAGACCCTAATGTATTTACTTGTAAAGAAGTATTTAAAATAATTAAATATATTTAATAAAATGACAATCAACTTTTTTCGAAGTGAAAATTATATAATCTAATTTTGACGAATTTAAGTGGTAATGAGTGATTAGTTTAAATATTTTTTTAACAAATGCATGTATTAAAGACAAGTACAATTTTGGGTTAAGAGATTTTTTCATGTTTTTTTTATATGTGTATGGACTTTTTATATGTTAAAATTATGTTGATGGACTTTTCATGAAAAATTGAAAAATTGAAAAATAAAGTATGTTGTGTTTTCTATAATATCAACCCTTAAATTATTGATTCTTTTTTCATCTTGCAGATGGTCAGAAATTGCTAAGTGTTTACCCGGACGATCCGATAATTCGATAAAGAACTACTGGAATGCATATTGCAAAGAACCAACAACGTTAAACATACCCAGTAACATCCCACCAGCAGCATATTACAATGAACCGTGTCTATCAATTCAGCATCAACAGCAGCAGCTTCCTGCCTTCACCACAACATCAACCAACAATCAACAGATCATCTTGCAACAAGATCCTAGTCCATCAACCAACTATGATTTCACTCCTTTTCCAACTGATGAGTTTCTCACATCCCCAATTATCAACTCATCATCAATCAACCAGCAACTCAATTTTCAAGATTTTGATCCACCATCCATCAATTATGATCTCCCCCCTTTTCCAGAATCGTTACCATCCCCAATTGCCAATTCGTCTTTAACACCTACTCCGGAAATTGGCACGAATCCCGCCTATGATTATTGTTACTTATTTAATGGTGGTAACTGGATAGACCCAAGCTATTCCTATAACCAAGTTCTTGAGCAACCTCAGTATCTTGAATCCGGTTACATGTATGACCTTTTGGGGACTCAAGATCAAAATCATCTGATGGGAAACTCGTCTTTTGATCATATTAGCAGCGATCTTAGCAATCATGATATGATGGGGTCAGAAGCCAGCAATCTCTACACTAGTATTAATAATCCATCTGAGGGCTATTCTGGAACAGATATGATGGCACAAGCAAACAATAATTCTCATGGTTTGTTTAACACATATGGGGAGAATTATTCACTTGACCCTTATGTGCCTTTCAATTACCATCACCATGGAGACAATTAATTTCTAAGAAATTTTATTACTAGCTAGGGATTTTCATCTTTATGTTTTCTTTAATTTCTATCTAGAACTTACTTTTGTCAAGTGTTGTTTATAGTTTCGAACGGGTGTGAATAGAACTATGTGGATGCCAATAATATTATGTATTATAGCAAGTATTTGTGAAATCCCCATGGTTAATGCATAAACTTAAAAAGACTAATTAATACTACTACAAAATACACCGGACTTTAATCCCCACAAATATAACCTGGTTAGTTAATGTTGGATTAAAGCGTTCTTCAAAGAAATATGACTTTGTTTCTTGGTGAACAACCGGACTTTATTGCCCCGTCAAACAATAAATGCTGAATATATAAATAAAATCCGTGTATTACGGGTTTTATAATTAGTGTACAAGACATAATATACCCGCTTTTTGTTATTAAATACCTTTTAGCAATCTCCGATTTTGTGCCTGGTATATCTTTTAGCAATCTCTGATGGGGTGGACAACAGGTTCATCCTCGGGTAGGGGCGGGTAATAGGGGATAGGCAGACGGGTTGGCGAAGCCGTGGTTGGTTGGTTGAAAAGACGGGTTCACGAAGGCGGGTATAGGGGAACACTGCCGCAACTTATTCGGATAATTTATGGTAAAAATGACGTGGCATTACATGACGTGCTTGATTGATTAATCAATTTTCTGGTCCAATACACTAGTTTATAACTTTGTGGACACTTCTTTATGCACAATAACTTTTTTTATTTAGTAGATAACTGTGAAAATACCTATTTAAGCCGCAACTACTTTATGGCTTAAATATTTATGATATATTCTATATTTCACTTTCTTATAAGCATGCTTAGTTTGAAAATAATGTTACAAACGATTTAGTAGATAACTGTGAAAATACCTATAAGTATTTTATATATTTTACAATTCATTACCAATACTGATTACTAATTATTTATTTTTATTTGTTTACATTGCTGGTGGGCTGAAAGTGATATTGGGCTTGGAAGCTTGCTGATGGGCTTTATTAGAGGCTGGAGATTAATGTTGATGGGCTTCTGGGTCCGAATGTGTGGGCTAAACATTGCCTGGAGCATATACATATACCTAGAGGTGCAAAAAAACACCGGAAACAGAACCGAAACCGCCTAAATACCCGGAACCGCATGGTCTGGATAGGTTCCAATATTTCTAGTCAGAAATCTGTTCTGGAAATACCCGGAACCGGTACTGAAAAATACCCGTAGGGATAGATAGGTTCCAATATCTCTAGATGATCAAAAAACGAAGTCACAAAAAAAAACGAAGACAATCTAGTTTTTGTAACAATCTAGTTTTTTATATAATTTATCTATGTTTTATGACACTATGTTTTAAATATTCATCTATTTTGTAACATTTTAAGTTTTTAATGTAATTGGACTTTTTAAGTTAGTTATTTATATGCTTAACCAAGTTTTTCGAATACCTGGAAATAGTTTATTGAAATACCAGCCTTCAATTACCGGAACCGGTTCTTGAATGCCCGGAACCGGGTACGCAGGGTATGGTTTTTCAACCAAGAACCGGACCCGAAACCGGAACGAGTTCCTTCTAATGCCCAGTTTTCCGAGCCGGTTTTGAGAATACCCAATTTGTGCACCTCTGTATATACCTCGTTTAGAGGCTGAAGGCTCAATTAGGGTTATCAAGTTTACCCCTCACTCTTCCGCATCCATTGTTTCATCTCTCTGGTATTCGCTGATCTAGGGTTTGTATAATTCATTGAGTTGATGAATATTTAGTCTTGTTAGATCGTAGTGAGTTCTTTCTCGGGCTCATCGTCCTGGTAGTCTTTTTTGTGAGAGTTCTTTTATTAGGGTTTGAGTGTTTGTAACTTTGATTCTAGGAGTTTGTTGGTAATAAACATCTACTGTTGTTTTTGTTCTTGATTACCAAAAGTTGACATGGTATCAGAGCTAAATGGCTAGCTCTGTTTATCCCGTCTGTTAGGGTTTGCTCGTTATGGGGTTTTGTTTACTCGGCGAGTTTTCAAGGGGTTGTTGTTTCAAGACGGTGTGCTAATTCTTGTTGTCTGTTGGAAGGAAAAGGATATATGATCTAGAGCTATTGTCCTCAGTCTTTATTGTGAACTCTCAGAGTTGTATTGACTGGGTTACGAGTTCCAGCGTTGGTTGTACCAGGGAGAGACATACCGTGGTGTGTGTGGTGTATATGTTTCTTGTGCATCACATGTTTATTCTCGTGTGCAAATTGCATTCACTACCTTAGTTGGTCATTGATCTGCCAACTCGATTGATGTGAAACCTTGTGACTGACTTTGGTGGAGTGTTTTGTGCGTGTGCTTGAGTGTTTACATATGTATCTGTTTTGCTTTGTCTCTTAAAATGGCTTGATGTTCTATAGTTGGTACTTTGGTTAGCAAACTTGATGTGCGTGACCATCTTCATGCTAGTGATTCAAGTAGTATGACTATGTTAAATGTGAAATTAATACATGGGCGGATGGTACCCCTCAACTTTCGACGCGTAGTGGAAAAAAAAATTTACCAGCTTTACCATTGACGTTTTATTTTCAAATTGTTTTCAGGTAACAATAAATGGTTTTAATTGTTTGACGAGTTAGTCTAAAGGATTTTGACTCCATAGGCCCAAAAATAATCTTGTTGAAAAATATATATATGAGTTTGACAGTGTTATGTGATGAAAGGATTCTGACTCCCTAGGCACTGAGATAACTCTGCATTATATATATACAAGGCTATGTGTCCAAATGATAAACTCCGTAGATACAGTGTTGAAAGGAGGACGACTCCCAGGCACCGTATTGAAAGGATAAACTCCTTAAGCACAGGAAACTACCTTGTGGCTTTAAACTTGTGACGCGGGAGATAAAGTAATTGGATTTCAAACGATGTTTTATAATTAAAAGGTGTTTAAAATCTATCTATGAAAATAATATTTTATTCAATCAAAAATTGAATATATCAACTTACAAGTTGAGCATTTATGAAAGAAACGGTCTAAATGATTTTTCGCCATAAAACTACAATGTTTAGAGAAAATATAAGAAAAAGAAATGAAAAGCTACCAATCGATGTCGCACTGGGGTGTGCAAAGTTTACATTTCCTCTTCATTTAGAGGTGATTTGCCGTTAATGGCATGTCAAAATGAAAAATTAATTACATGGAGAGTTTTCTTTCTTTCTTTTTCTTTTTGATTAAATATAGATTAATATTATTGAGCATTTGAGCTAAAGTTACTATTCCTAGTTGAATATTATGTTGGTATTCAAACTCATTCAAGAAATATTTTAGAACAGGAACAAAATCTGGTGATTTCTTGTTCTTGCGTGCAGAAATAAAAAAGACTTGCAAAAGCTTTCGTCAATCGGAACCAAACAACACCCAAATCAACCAATCTCCACCCCCACTCGATTTCGTTCCCAAAACACAGTGCGAGCCCAATATTATTCCCCAAACACAACCGAAACCAGCAAAACGAAGTCACAAAAAGAACCGAGCTACAACACTCTCACCCGAAGACCGTACGCAAAAGTGAGAAGTGGACCGCGGAGGAAGAACTAGCATTGGCTTGGGTCGACGTGTCCGAGGACCCAAATATTGGTTATATATTTCTTAAACTTTTTATTCGTAATTGAATTTTAACAACTAACGAAGTGGTACATGTGACGCCAATATTTTTTAGGATTCGTACGACGAATATAAAAAAGACATGAGTTCGGCGTTTATTCTTATAAAAGTTTGGGAGGTTGTGAGAAATTGTACGAAGTGGGCGAACGTCCCGTTATCAAAATGGACAAGAACAACATCCTCCAGCGTATATACTAGCCAAGCTTGTTCGGATACCCATTTTCACATTAACCACAACACGGATGATGAGCTTGAAGCCCAAGAGGAACCGATTCACCCGCCCAAGAGGAACAATAAAGGGAAACATGCAACATCTTCTAACGAGCCTGACTACAATCAAAGTTTGAATACTATATCAGAGAGGATGGAACGTTTTAACGAAGAGAGAAAAACAAAAGAACTCAGAAACGAAACTTCTTTGTGTTAACATCGGTCATTTGACGGGCGGGGTCGTGAAAACACTAAGAAGACAAAACACTAAATTTGGGGAAATAGGGCATGTAATAATTTTAGGAAATTGTTTGGTGCGTTTATTATGTTTTTTTAATACAATTTTAGGAAATTAATGTTTTGTTTATGTTTTTTTAAATAAGTATGAGTTTAAAAATAAATAAATGTATAAAACTAAATAATGATAGTAATTTAAAAACCTGCTCATATTCATATAATCATTACATAACTTAGTGAGTATGAGAGGTGAGATCACTCCTATCTATATGATACCTACGTGATAGCATTATTTTTTTACATTCACATGACCATTATTATAGCCTAATATGTTTGTTTTGTGTTTATTCAGAATCATATACAAAAAATGTGTCAATATTTGTTAGGATCTTAAAAAAAATATATATATATATTTATATATATGTTTTTTTTAAATAAAAAAGCCTTAGTTTTAAGGGTGAAGGGGCGTATGCCCGAGTTCAAATCTTGGCTTTTGCGGGTATACATCGGGTAAGCGGGTACCTGCCGACGTCCTACCCGAGTTCAAATCTTGGCTTTTGCGGGTATATCTACCCGAGTTCCATTGTTTGAAAAATGTGGGGATTAATGGCTATAATGCCGTTGGGGGCATTTAAAAAAAAATTTATCATTATAAATACAATACAATTATATAATATTCTTCACATCAAAAAAACTTTCCTTCATCTCTTTTTCTACTCAAAACCGTCTATAATGGATCGCGAATTGTTGATTACTCCTGAATCATCCGGTGACTACGAGTTGCTATTTCCTCACGATAGCGGGTCTAGTCTCCATTTTTTGACGAATATTGTCGCCCAAGCCAAACAAGAAGACACGGCTACCTCTAAAAAAAGGTATGTTCCATGTGATCGTGAACAAGCCATTGAAACTCTAATGAACGATTATTTCGTCAATGAAAATCCAAAATTTGATAAAGGTACGTTTCGTGAAAGATTTCGGATATCAAAACGTTTATTTTTAAAAATTGTTACGGATATAGAATCAAAATTTGAATGGTTCCAAGAGGGTATAGACGGGAATATGAAAAAGAGTTTCATGGCGTTACAAAAATGCACATCTGCGGTCAAACAAATCGCAACCGGTAATCCTTCCGACGAATACGATAAGTATTTAAGTATGGCTTGTAGGACCTCACGTGAATGCCTAGAATATTTTTGTAATGCCATAGTTATATTATATGGCAAAGAGATCTTACGGAGACTGACAAGCCACGACGTTGCACTTTTGTACAACGCGTATGAAGAAAAACATGGCATTTCGGGTATGCTCGGTAGCATCTATTGTACACATTTCGTTTGGAGAATGTGTCCGACCAGGCTACGTGGACAATATATGAGAGGTGATCACCAATACCGGACGATCATGCTCGAAGCGGTAGCTTCTAATGATTTGTGGTTTTGGCATGTGTTATGTGGTCCGCCGGGCTCAAACAACGACATCAATGTTCTTCAACAATCTCCATCATTTACCGACAAGCAAATTGGAACCACGCCTAAATGTCCATTTCATGTCAACGGGCGAGAATACAAACGTGGATACTATCTTACCGTATATAACCTACTTGGTCTACGTTTGTGAAATAGTTCGCCTATCCAATCGATCCAAAGGAAAAGAAGTTTAAAAAGGTGCAAAAGTCGGCAAAAAAATACATCGAGCGAGCTTTTGGTGTTTTAAAAGCTAAATGGGGTATACTTAGGCGACCTGCCCGCTCTCGTAAGCCGGAAAAAATTAAGAATGTAGTTTATGCGTGCATGTTACTCCATAATATGATCATAAAATATGACATAAATATAATATCACCGGTCTACATTAGGGATTCTCCGACCAATCCAGTTATAGACGATAATGTACTTCCGGAGTTGCACGATGCGAGTGCACATTTTAGACTATGATTTGATCTTATGGAACATATTGATAGCATGATGCATTTGGACGATCCAGTTATAGACGAAGATTAGTTTGACTTTATGTTATTTTATTTTATATTATGTAACTTTATTTTTATTCTATGTAATTTTTTTTATTTCTTGTTATTTTTATCTTATTGAATAAATAAAATGTGTTATATATATACATATGTTAGTTTTAATTTAATATATATATATATATATATATATATATATATAAATGAGGGTATTAGGGTTATGCCCCTTCACTTTAAGTATTAGTGTAGCAAAAAGGTAAAAGTAAGGTGACACAATTTTATTGGTTGGTTTTGTGAAGTTAGATTTTTTGTGAGGGTTTTTGTGAAGTTAGATTTTTTGTGAGGGTTGTAGCTGCTACACCCTAATAAAGCCTCAAAAAGTTTGAGCTACACTGCGAGACTAACTAGTTGCCAACACTTTGACCAAAAAATTATTCCTAAAAACCAGCAGCTTTTGACCCGGCCAGCATGATGACCCGTTCGGTTACTCTCCACATATATTACATTACATCTTTGATATCGATGATTTTACTTGTA
The DNA here is from genome assembly GCA_023525975.1 of Smallanthus sonchifolius. NCBI lineage: Eukaryota > Viridiplantae > Streptophyta > Magnoliopsida > Asterales > Asteraceae > Smallanthus > Smallanthus sonchifolius. The sequence continues at coordinate 2,946,430 of JAKNSE010000034.1, read as the reverse complement.
TCGGAAAGCCTTCCAATAATTTGTATATGTTTTCCAAAAAACCGTAATCATCAAAAAATCTGAAACCTCAAACATATATATATGCTGTAATGTTAATCAAATACAATCACCTAAACTTTGCCACAATGGATCAAATTATTGTTTTCCACCTTTACAAGTAGATTTAGCATAGAAGGTGTCGTCTTCTCATCCCTCGATATCTTACACATCACATTAAAAGCAGGTAATATGGCTTTGGATGCTATATAGATGTCATTATTTCTCTTTTGAATTTATTAGGGAACTTTGGAATATTTTGGGACCGAAATGTCATAGTACAATATGTTTGTTAAAATAGGGTTATAATACCTAATATCATTTATTATAACTCAACATGACCTAACATTAAACTAACACCTAATAATATTTATTAACCTAGTTATTAAGAACAGATATGAACAATTAGAAGGGAAAGGGGATAAACGATAGTGGGGTGAGGGTGTAGATGCCTGTGCCAATAATTAGAAAACCAATGACATGGGCTATTCATTTTTAATATAATAATAATAGTAAATTCATATTATCAACTATTTAAAGATACTTGATGCCTACCCACTTTACTTTAACAAATGTAAACAGTTAGATTAGCTTTTTTATAAAATCTAATAAACAGGATTTTAAGTAACCTAAATAAAATAATAACTATTTGCTCTTTTATCACACGTGACGGTTTAATATGTATCGTTATTACTTATTTTTTACATTATTATTATTACTATTATTATTATTATCTTGTCACTTTTACCAATGCATGTCATCACCATCACCCCACCATCTCTCACCGCCACCTATCATCTTCCATAGCCTAATTGCCACCCTGTGATTGTGTGTGTAAAATTGAGGGTTTTATTTTATGTTAAAACTTAAAACCTAGATGTTAGAAAATAGATAAAATGCCATTAAAATCTATACTATATAATAAAGAAAAATCATAGTGGACACGTGTCACTCTCTGGTTACTCTTCATCTTTATTTTCTCGTCTCGCTCTCCTATTAAATATTAATTTTTCTGTTTCTCTCTCCTATTAAATAATAATATCAAATAATAATATTTATATTAATAAATAAAATTCTATGAACACGTGTTACTTTCTGGTTCATTTGTATCATTTTTTTCCCGCCTCTCTCATATTGAATAAAGATATTAAAAGAATTTATTTTTAGATTTTTAATATAAATCTAATTACGGATAACCGATGTAATATACCGATTTATTCAACCCGTGTATTACACGGGTTTTTAAAAATATAAATTTTTTATTACTAAGTATATAACATTTTATTTATTCAACTCGTGTAATACACGAGATTTTAAACCTAGTTTCTTATAAAGGAATATTAAAGAAATATTAATCTATATAAATATTTTTTAGGCTATATTGCCAAAAAGGTAAAAGTTAAATGAGTATTAATTACAAAATATTTGACATCATAAATTAAAGATTAAACCATTAAAATAGTATTTAAACCACTTTCAAATTAAAGATTAAACCATTAAAATATTTGGAATTGATTAGTTTTAGACTAAATTACAATTTTTGTCCTTTATGTTTACCATAATTATGGAATGGGTCCTTTAAAGTTTTGACTTTCACTTATTGTCCTTTATTTCAAAAGTTCCCTCATTTTTTGTCCTTTAATCTAACTGGCGTTAAGTTTTTCAGTTAAGTCACCTCATGTGCACTGCACATGAGGGCATTTTAGTCTTTTTACCCTATCTCCCTCCCCTTGAAGAACCCTAATTTTATTTCTAATGTATTTGCAGATATCTCCACTTCATCCCTCCCCCTTGAAAACCATCGGCCAGAAATTCGCCACCACCGCCCACCGCCGACTAAAACACCACCACCAACAGAACCGCTACCTATGGAGTCCGATTCTCCACGAAGGTACCGCCTCCTCCTCCGCCTGAAACATCCTCACCTACCTCTCCCCGTTTCACTGTTGCACAGATCTGAGGTTCTACTCGCCGACACCGGCACCGAAGATCTGAAACCCGTCACTGTTGCCGTCGAACACACATCCTCACCTACCTCTCCCCGTTCCACTGTTGTACCGCAAATCGATCGATTCAACCTCATCCATTTGATAGATTCAACGATTCCCCTAAATCGATCTATAGAAAGTTACAGATGATAAAAACCCTGCCCAAGACCCCCCTGCTGCCCCCTTGATTCCGGCCTGTTCTAACTTCCCGGTCTTAGATGGAGATCGGAAAAACGCAAGGGGTTGATTGGGGCTTTCTCTTTGTTTCGTTCCTAACCACACAACCTCCCTCTAAATCATTTGCTTCCAATTTACAAATCCTCCATTGAAACCCCATTTCCAGAACCAGGAAGGTTTCAGATCTGTTGAAGGGTTGTGGTGCTTGTGCGGCGGTTGAGATGGAGTAGTGGTGGTGTTGGTGCGACGGTGAGGTGCGGCGGAGGTGCGGCGGCGAGGTGTGGCGGAGAGGTGCGACGGTGAGGTGTTGATGTTTCAGACCTATTTTAGGAATTTAGGTTATATATATATATATATATATTAATAAATAAAATAAGACTTAAATGGCTTAAATCTAATTAAATTACAAAAATTGCCCTTTAGATGTAAAAAGACTTAAATGCCCTCATGTGCAAGGCACATGGGGTGACTTAACTGAAAAACTTAACTGCTGTTAGTGTAAAGGATAAAATTCGTTAGTACTTTTGCAAATAAAGGACAATAAGTGAAAGTCAATTCTTTAAAGGACTCAATCCATAATTATGGTAAACATAAAGGACAAAAATTGTAATTTAGTCTTAGTTTTAACCCTTTGTAAGTACTTTTTTAACCCAAAGTCTAGCATAATATCTGATATCCCTAAGAATTCTCACTTTTTTTTCTGAATATTAATTACTGGATGTATGGTACAGCAATAATGGCTCCCTGCGTTGGGTCACTTTCCTTTTACACCATTCATTAGTTTAATGTTAGTTTCTTTTCAAAATATTCGTCATACCAAACATTTTAATTTAACATGTTTCTTTTTCTTTTTCTTTTTTTTTAATATGTTCTTTTAAAATATTGATAAGGACCAGTGATGGTGGTATTGGTGGGATGGTGGTGGTAGTTGTGGTGGAGGCAATGGTGATGGTGTTGGTGACGATGAAGGTGAAGGAGGCTGCAGTGGTGCTAGTGGTGGTTGCGGCATTGGTTGGTTGGTGTTGGTGGTGGTGACGGTGGTAATCTTGAGTGATTTTCTTGTTAATCGTGTTATTGATCTGGTGTTACCCGTTTGAACCCACTTTAAAATTTACATACTTTTTAGGTAGCTTATCTTGACCTGAAGTATATTAAGGTGTTGCATATTTCAACCCATTTTGTCTTATGATGATGCCCAATTTAACCAAGAATACAAAAATAGTCTACCCAAACCAACTCATTTCCTCTAGTTCTGATCAAGATTGCCAGCTGTAATACCATAACATGTTTGAGTTTTTTTCAGTCACGTGTAATAAGATGGGTTTTTACAAATTGCATTCTCACTTTATATGTATATGCCCTTTTGGGCGGTCTTGGCGGGATGCAAATTCTCCTCGGCTAGGATAGCTCGATGGTGCAACATTTCTAGCTCTTATTTAAGTTCAATACAGGAGGTGCTCAAGGTTTCATATGATCTAAACCTTTAGAAACCGGTGAAAAGATTTATCACGCAATTGTGGTTGCTACTCTTTGGTCAATTTGGCAGGCTAGAAGCGCAAAGATTTTTAACAACAGATAGTGCAATATTAACGTGGCAACAGATTTATTTGGATTAAGTTCATATCAAAATTGAATAGTTTGAATTGGTATGTGTGGGATAATATGGTTTTTTCATCAGGTTAATTGGTAGTACCTTTATGTGGCTAAGCGGGTGATGTTTTTGTAAGTTTTTCAGATGATCTATGTAAATGTTCTTATGATGTTTCTACCAATTTTACTAAGGCCTGTATTTTATTATATATAAAAGGTAGTTGTTAAAAAAAATTGGGGAAAAAATAGTAACCAAGTTTTAAAAGTATTCTAATTAGGTTACTCATCATAGTATATCCAAGGGTGTATACCATGTAAAATGTGTACTGATTGACCTAATTGAAACACTTTTAAAACATGATTACTATTCTACAAATTTACCCCAAAAAATTGTTTATGCCCTTTTGTATAAATTATTTTTTTAAATTCGTTTTTATCACCATTAAGTCCTCCAAATGAAAAGCATAGGTTTTCACAATTATAGTTTCTTTTTGTTAAAAACTAATCAGGTTATATTGATAGACTTTTATATTATGACCGTGACAATCTGATTTAAAAAAAGTAAATAAGTATATCTGTTTTTTAATATATAACATGTTATCGTTAATTATAAAATTAATGCGATAATTATCTTAAAGCATAACTATTTTCTAAAGTGAACAGATTTTCAGGGAAAAGAAATTTCTAGAACCATAAAAAAATATAAATAAATATTATTTTAGGGTAAACACACGAGGACAACTACCTATTACGTCATATTTCCTTCGGTTTGAGTTTGGGTGTGCTGTTGGTTTTATATATTTCTTATGGTGGCTGTTTTTGTTCCTGTTGGGGTTTTTCCCCTTTGTGTTGACGTTGTAATTGGGGCGTTACTAGTTACCCGCTAGCTTTTATATGAGATCTCTCATTATTGTTGTTCAAAAAAAAAAACTATTACGTCATAAGCAAATAAAAAACCGAGACAGATAGACCAAACTACATATCCCAATTTTCACACGGTTTCAAAACTAATATAATCAACTAGACCTTGAAGTAAAGATAGAGAATACAGTTAAACCTGAATTAGTGGCAGAACTTGAATAAATAAATTGGGGGTAAAAATTATTACACATATAAAAATCATTTTTTTCTTATCAAATAAAGACCATAAATCCTAAAAATGATGCGGTTGTTTGGATTTGTGGAACATATTTGAGACTTTTGTTTGGATTACGATGTGCTCAAACACTATAACTAATATAAAATAAACCTAGTGAGCCGAAATCAATATTTTTAAGCAAAAAAATAGGGGGGCCTGAGCCCCCTCTAGCCCCTTAAATGTTCCGCCCATGATCCGAACCTAATGAAAATACCTAAGACAACTGGGACGGGTAACCAATATGGGATTACTTTTTATTTTTTTTCCGGGTATGTGATTTGATAGTATACCCGTTTACCCGATAAAACATGCGTGTTTACTCGATTCTATACCTGAAATAATTTATTTCTTTTTTTTTAATCTATTTTAACTATTACATATTTATATTTCTGCCCTTGGATCGACACGTAACTTTTGTTTTTTATATGATTTATAACAACTATGAGCTGCATATTTGCTTTATTTTTCATTTTGATATAATTCATAACAATTGATGACGATAGTATGCTTTTGTAATGGTAGATAGCCAACAAGCTTTTTTATGAAACTAACAGGTATACCTTTTTTTTTAACGGCAATTTGGATCACTGACCCGAACATCTTCGCCCCCTCAGAAGGAAACCCACCATAGGTGAGAAAACCCCTTAATCCAACTTGGACCCCCTTTTAATTTTTGTCACAGGTGGGACTTGAACCCAAGACCTCACCATTTTAGTGAATTCTTGGTATACACCTTTGTCACTAGGCTAAACTAGTGGTCGTCACTAACTGGTATACCTGATTGCCCGTGAGTATGCCCGATAGCCGACGGGCTTTAGGCCTGGTATGGGACACATTTTTAAAATTGGGTATAGGTTAGGATTACCCAAACTCGTCTCATTGTCATCCCTAACCGTCTTCAAGCAGACATCCTGGTGGTAGTAGTGGTGCCTACCACAACCAATTGATTGTGCGTTTAAATACTGCGAAGTACGGGTGCACTACAACAATATCACCCTATACCGATGACTTTTTTAGACCCTATAGCGACGACTTGTCGTCGGGATACCTTATACCGACGACATGTCGTCGGGATAGCTGTCGTCGGGATTGAGTCGTACCAATAGCCCAAGATTGTCGTCGGGATAGGTCAGCCTATACCGACGACAAGTCGTCGGTATAGGGTTTAATTAAATAATTCAAAAAGAAACCCTTTACCGACGACATGTCGTCGGGATAGAGTCAAACCCTGTATGGACGACGTGTCGTCGGCATAGGGTCAACCTATACCGAAGACATGTCGTCGGTAAAGGGGTTTTTCATTTTTTTAATAATTTTTAAAAAAGGCCTATCCTGTCGTCGGTATAGGTCTTTCTGTTTTTTTTTATATTTTTTAATTTTTAATATTTTTCCGGAAATATTAAATTTCTAAAAACAGAAACCTGCAAATAATTATATATAAACCATACAAACATTCAAATATCCGAAACATAAAACAAACATATAAATTGTTCGACGCCACAACTTGTTCGATAAACTAAACATTCAAAACAAACAAATATGCAAATTGTTCAAGACAACCCAACAACTACAAAGGCTCAACGACTCCAAGCTAGTTATCATCGCTACTAGTTCGGCGCTCCCACATTCGACGCATTTCATCCATTTGTCGTTGCATTTCAAGCATTTTTTGATTATGCACACGACGTTCTTCCTCTAGTTGTTGATTTTGCAGTCGCTGTTCTTCCTCTCGTTGGGCTTCGCGTTGTTGTTGTTCTTGAAATTGTTGTTGAAGACTATCCACACGCTGATCAACGTCTTGCCAATGTGTTTGTGGAGAGGGAGTACCGAACACATCCGGTGTGGGATTACTCACCACACGACCAACACCCCGAATATGGCCACGCCGATGACCCAATGCAAGCTCCATGCATGAAAACTCATCGACAGCGGATGAGTCACCACCAAATTCAGTAGAGGATCTTGTATACTCCTCTTGGATTCGGTCCTGCATTAAACAATGTAATAAGCAATCACTTTACTATTTTACTAAAATTCGACAACATAACTGCTGTAAAATGGATAACCAACCTTTTAAACTATAGGTCATAGACGACCCAAATTCACAAATTACAATCAACCAACACTAATAACAACAAATACTATTAATACTAGCAAACATATTCAACAATTAGCCTCGAGTTGGATGTTCTAAGTATATTAAAGTGTGTTTGGGTCATTTTGACCCGTTAAAGTCAAACTTGGATATTTTAACAACAAAATCATTTAACTTACATAATCTGTTGATGCACTAACGTTGACCCATCCCGTCCCTTCTTTATAATGGGTCGATCTGAACACGTCAATAGGGCCGGTCCCCTGTGAAAAACAAAAATAATATCACTAGAATTAATAAGCATGTTTGTATAATAATAACAACTATATTTCATACTTCCATGTGTCGGCGTTGGGCGTATGATTTGCTGCCATGTAAACTTGGGTAGCGTTGTTTTGCTCGGTTTTGTTTGTTCTTCTCCGAGCGGTTTTTATAGCCCGCACTTAAAAACAGCTGATTAATCAAAATATCCCAAGTTTCTTGATCAACATCTTTTGGTGGATTACTTCTCGCCGCCTCCACATCATCGTATCCCCCATTGTAGTTGAAATGAACTTTCAACTCTCCCTTGCGGTCTTTATAAGCCCTTTGACACTCGGCGGTGATTCCGAGTTGAACGCCTCGCCACTTGTCAGTGTTTCTCCAGGCGTCCAGATTAAAATAATCCTAAAAGTGGAAAGTAATTAGAAATAATCTAATAGTTATGAAATTGTAAGTAATTATAAAACATCTATACTTACTAATAGAGTGGGATATACTGCCTCTTTCTTCTCATTTAGAACCTGGGCCCAGTTAGGATAATATGGCGGAACAACCTTTTCAACCTCCAAAGAGATAGCACGTATAAAATCAGTTGCGTTAGGACCCACGAACTTGTAGCCACCGCCATGAAGTTCAACATCAATGTCAAGAGGCTTCCTCCCATTTTCCTCAAATTTCTTATATAATTTGAGGTTTTTTCCTTTAGAACGCCTTTTTTGTGAGGCACCACCTACATTGACACATGAAAGTTAGACAATTATAAAGACATCTATTAAACACTAACAAGTAACTTACCACTCGCACAACCCGATTCTAAGTTATACGGACCCCCATATTCATCGTCTCCACCATCACCACCGTGTGATTGCGCCGCCGTTGCCATTATTTCTACAACAAAAAAAAATTAGTAAGCACAAATAATTAATAATTAACAAAGACAAATATAAAGACATCTATTAAACACTAATACTACATTTTTAACATACACTCAATCAGAATCATCACTACAATAACGTGTGTCAACATCATCATCATCTTCTTCTTCACCGTCATTTATTTCATCTTCCTCATCTGAATTGTATGCATCTTCTTCATCTTCTACATCATCGTTAATAAAACTTTCATCGAGATCAATCGGGGCAACATGACTTGGGTCACCACCCTCATTTAAAGTTGTACGCATGGGCAAGTAGCCTAAGTCGACAACCAAGTTACCAAAAAATGATTGAGTTTCCCGTGTAATAGATTGACTATCTGCATGGGGAATCGGGCCAACATGACTTGATTCACCACCTTCGCATCCTGTGTCGACAACCAAAGTATAATCATTTGATTGAGTGTCGTGCAATATATCTATCTCATTAACAACACTATGATGATCCCAAAGCTTCCGATGGTGAACGTCCTCAACAACCCTCCATTGGCCAGTGGTTCGAGAAGGATCTCGAAGATAGAACACGTGTTTAGCTTGTGTGGCTAATATATATTGGACATCATCATACCATTATTTGCCAACATACCATTCATGGCCGATGTTAATTATGATATTATTGTTTTGCTTAATTAATCTTTTACCTCTCGTGTCGAACCATTTACAACGGAATAGTACAACTGAGTAACCATCAATGTAGTTCAACTCTATGACCTCCTCTAGTTGACCATAAAATGGAGTATCGTCTTCTCCTATTGTAACCACACCACTGTTCTGAGTAGTGCGCCGGGAATCACGATTTTGTGCCACAAATCTAACACCATTTACTATCCAAGCAGTGTAAGAATATGTGTACAAGGGACCATGTGCCAATGCCCTTAATTCTTTATTATCGGGTGTAGAAGATGAAGATGAAAATACATTTGCTTCATATTTTAACCATGAAGAAAAATCGGTTTGCATATTGCGTTCAGGAAATTTAGATTCAAATTCACTAGTAGATGGACAAAATAAAAATCAAATTAGTGGAATTAAATTAAAATGAGAGATAATGATTTATCACTGGTAGATGGACAAAAAAACTTACGATTTGTAGTCTTTGATTTCATCGCAGTTGTTCAACACAAACCATTGTAATGATTTGTTGGCATGTTCAGATAGCGCCTTGATTTTCTTTTTCGATATTGGTCGACATTGTGAAGAAAACACTTGAAACTGCCTTTTGGGAATGCCAGCATCTGCATTTCTATCTGGTCGGTTAAATTTGGTCTGCATACCGTCCAGATACATAGAGCAGAATGTCAAGGCTTCATCTGCAACATAACCCTCTGCAATTGAGCCTTCAGGTTTGGCTTTGTTTCTAACATATGCTTTAAGATTTTTCATGTATCTTTCAAAAGGATACATCCATCTCATATACACAGGGCCACCAAGAATAGCTTCTTCAGGTAAATGAAGAATGAGATGAACCATTATGTCAAAAAATGTCGGAGGATATATCATTTCCAAATTGCATAATATCTTAACCACTTCCTCATTTGCTTCATACATGTCTTTCACATCTACTGATCGTGCACAAATTTTTTGAAAGAATGTGCAAACGTCAGTGATTGTTGTTGAAACATTTTTGTGCAGACCCGCTCGTACCCCTATTGGCAGCAATCGTTGCATTAGGATGTGATAATCATGGGACTTTAACCCAATTATATTTGAATCATTGGGAAGTACCTTATTTTTGAAATTCGATCCAAATCCATCGGGCAGTCTTACTCCTCGAATCAACTGACAAAAGCGTTCTCGATCACTGGGTGTGAAAGAGTAAGGAGCTTGTGGTTGGTAAAACTTGTTGTTTTTTTGTGTTAGCCATAGGTTATGCCGAATACCCATATTTTCCAAGTCTTTGCGGGCTTTGTGTGTGTCTTTTGATTTATCGTTCATCAACAAAGTACCCAATAAACTCTCACACACATTTTTCTCCACGTGCATAACATCAAGATTGTGTTTTAAAAGAAGAGAAGACCAATAATCCAGTTCAAAGAAGATACTTCGTTTAGTCCAATTCAACTCTGATGCAAGGCGCTTTCGTTTTATCCCTCCATGCATTGGATGTTTCCCCGGGACACGATCTGTGAGACTTTTTAGTTGTTCTAATATTTGAGCATTACTCAATCGTCGGGGAGGATGTCTTGTCTCTTTCTTGCCATCAAACGACAGATCGTTCCTCCACTTATGCTTTTTAGGCAAGAATCTTCTGTGTCCAATAAAAGCTATCTTATTCGTTATAGCGCACGAAGGTGTGTCAATGTTACACGTAGGGCATGCTTTATAACCTTGACCACTCCATCCAGACAAGCTACTATGAGCAGGATAATCATTGATAGTCCATAACAGTGTGGCATGCATCCTAAATACAGTTTTGGTTGATGCATCTCTCACCTGGACTCCTTCAGCCCATAACATTTTCAACTCATCAACCAAAGGCCTTAAGAAAACATCAATGTCTTTACTAGGTGATTTAGGCCCGGGAATTAGCAAGGTTAACATGAAAGAAGACTCTTTCATACATAACCACGGTGGTGTATTATATGTTGTTAACACTACTGGCCACATACTGTAAGTCTGACTCATGTTACCGAACGGATTAAAACCATCGGCAGCCAAACCTAAGCGGACATTCCTTGGTTCTTTAGCAAAATCCGGATATCTCTCATCAAATTCTTGCCATTCCTTCCCATCAACCGGATGTCGCATCATACCATCCGTTGAGCGTCCACTATTATGCCAGATCATATCTTTTGCCGTTAATCTTGAACTATACCTTCGTCGAAGCCGTGAAGTTAAAGGAAAGTAGCGCAACACTTTCTGTGGTACTTTCTTCCCCTTTGTGTTTTTGTCAACCCATCTACTCTCATTACAAACCGGACAGTTTTGCATTGATTCATTCTCCTTCCAAAACAGTGCACAATCATTAATGCAAGCATGGATAGACTGATATCCTAACCCAATCTTACTCAGTTTCTTCTTAGCTTCATAATGTGACGCTGGAACGTGATTTTCCTTCGGCAATGCAGTTTGTAGAAGCTCTAACAGTTGGTCAAACGAACTATTCGTCCATTTGTTGATAACTTTGATATGCATCAATTTGGCTATGAAGTTTAGGGAAGACATTTGACTACAACCGGGGTATAACTCCTTATTTAGCTCCTCAAACAACGCATCAAACTCTGGGTCTAAACCAGTTCCATCTTCATCTATATTATCCCCGTTTGTATTTTGCTCTGCCATCACATCATCTATGGCATCAAACATCTCATTATTTGTTGTTGTAATTATTGGAGGAGTTGGTGTTGTTCTTGGGGCAAAAAGTGATGCTATCTCTGCCGCACGAGGATGCTTTTCACCATGATAAATCCAATTCCGATATGATTGTAGAAACCCACGGTCATGTATGTGGCCATATATCGTGTTCAAATCCTGTCGACACGCATTACAACAACGTCTACACGGGCAAAACGCTCTACCCCGACCGTCGACATGATTCTTGGCCGTCTCTATAAAGTTGCGAAGACCGCTTAAGAATGTCGGAGAATTCCGATTTCCCAGTGTAACCCAGCTTTTATCAATTGTCATATCTAGTGTCATAAGCATACACATATACGTGCATGTAATAAATGATATAAATGAATGTATATGATTTGATCGGTACTCTAAGGCGGTGGATCCTGACCCACTTTTTGAATATTCTATCTCATATGTATTCATTTTATCGAGTTGACTATTTAAGAAAAATCAGCAGCATTTCCCCTTAACTCCCCAATTATGCAAATAAACCGCAAACTCGAAGGAGTAAGGAGAAATAGCTACCAATTTTATCTTAAATGTCAACCCGTTAAAAAGTATACATATCCTAAATGAGATAGAATATTCAAAAAGCAGTCCCAAAGGGGAGAATCCAAAATTTATCCCTATTAGATAAATTTTGGACGGGTATATTCTAAAGGGTTATCCTAAATAAACATACTAGTGTACACAATATGAGACATGACATACATAAACAAAGACGTACATAAATGACATTAGGGGTGTAAGCCTTTTTCTTATTTATTTTATAAAATTATAAAATATATATTTTTTTAATATATAAGTAATAGTATTTATAAAATTATGATAAACGAGCCGTTTACACCCTAAATGAAATAAAAAATTAACTACACAAAGGCATAAAAGTCGGAATACGTACCTTAAATAAATTCAATGAAACACAAATATGATGTTATTCACACCTCGTCAACCGCAATGAGTTCCGAACTTGCAACAAAATTAAATAAAGTTACATATACATACAAACATATATACATACATCCACAAATCATACAATTACATAAACATACATACAAATACATACAAACATACATACACATATACATATATATTATATACAAACATACATAAATAAATGCCCAAATTCTCAAATTACATACATAAACACAATTCCATACATAAAAATACATACAAACACACATACACATATATACATACATAAATAAATGCCCAAATTCTCAAATTACATACATAAACACAATTTCATACATAAAAATACATACAAACACAATACACATATATACATACATATTATATACAAACATACATAAATGCCCAAATTCCTAAATTACATACACAAACACAATTCCATACATAAACATAATCAAAATTCATACAAACACACATACACAAATATATACCTACATATTATATACAAACATACATATATAAATGCCTAAATTCCCAAATTACATACACAAACACAATTCCATACATAAACATAATACAAATACATACAAACACACATACACATATAAATGCCCAAATTACATACACAATTCCATACATACAAACATATATACAAACATACATATATAAATGCCCAAATTCCCAAATTACATACACAATTCGATAAATAAACATACATACACATACACAAACAATTGTCAAACAATTAGCTTCAAATAACTTGAAATCCTCAAACAATTGTCAAATAATAAATGCCCAAATTTCCCAAATTTTCATCTAAACCTAATTTAATCCCAAATTTTCATCTAAACAATATACATACAAACATACATCCAAATTCCCAAATTTCATCTAAACCTAATTCACATATAAACCTAATTTCATAATAAAATTTCATAAATATTTATAAAATCATACATCTAAATCATATATACATACATACAAAATAAATACAACAATATACATACAAACATAATCTAAACATAATTTATAAAAAAATTACTAACCAAGTTTGCAAATATCTTCGAATAGCTTGAAATCCTCAAACAATTGTCAAAGCTTCAAACACCTAACAAAAAACAAAGAAATTAACCAAAAAACGCAAAAATTTTGATTTTATGGTCAAAATTGAAACATATATGTTAACTAACCTTAAAAATCGAGAGATTAGTGAAAATTGCTCCATAAAACACACCAAAACTGCGAAATCGCCACAGAGAAAGTATGAGAGATTTTTGAAGGTTTTGGGTGAAAATGGGAAGCAGAAAGCTGGATTCTGTGTTTAATCGCGCTGAGCCCTATACCGACGACATGTCGTCGGTATAGGCTACAAAGTCGGCGCAATAGGTTTCCTATACCGACGACATGTCGTCGGTATAGGATTCGTTAGGTTTTGATTGGTCAATAAAGTAAAAAAACCTATACCGACGACATGTCGTCGGTATAAGACATTTTAGAATTTTTTTAATTTTTATTTAAATTTTTTTTTGACCGACGAAATGTTTATTATATTAAAAAAACAAAAATAAAATCAAAATAACCCTATACCGACGACATGTCGTCGGTATAGGCTTTTCCCCAATAATTCATTGGGCGCCATTTTTCCCTCCATCTGGCTCAACCCTGTACCTACGACATGTCGTCGGTATAGGGTGTCCATGACAAAATTTTGGTTTTGACCTATATCGACGACATGTCGTCGGTATAGGCGGCGTCGGCACAGGGTCTTTTTCTTGTAGTGGTGTGATGATTTTAAAAGTAAAGTAGATATAGAATAGAAAGTGTGTTCGCCGGCAAAAAAAAATTAAACCATAGACTAAGAAGTCTAGAACTACTACACCATTGCTAGCTAATTAATAACAAGAATACGAATCAAAGTATAATTAAGAGACATCTACCACTTCCAGAACACTGTCATCAACGAATATAATTTATTGGTGAATTCATAAAATAAATCAATAATAAACTACATAAGTATCTATGTCCCGTCGATACTCGCCATCATCAACTCCTTTTGACTTGTGAAAAGAAAACAATTCCTCATGCAAAATCTATGATATATAATAATTAAAGATTTATTCATGTTAAGGGTCGCCTCCATGTTAATTCTTATTATTTTTTTCGTCATTCTCTCTTATTTAATATACTTCTATCTTTTAATAATAATATATATTTAAAAAAAATACTAATATTATACTAACAAAAACATTTATTTTAAATTATCTCTTTCTTATTGTAAAAAACCTTGAAATTTAATTATGTAACATTTATTTCCAATCAAATAGTAAATGAAAGTCAAATTATATTAAGTATTAATTAACGTATTTTCGAAACCCAATTATATATTAGTTTTTACATATTTTGAATTTGTTTTTTATCTTTAGTATATGTAATATATTTTTACACTTGTAAAATATATACATAATGATTTAAAAAATTTATATATTGATATTTTTTAACTCGTGTATAGACACGTGATCTAAACTAGTAAGTCTAATACTCGAAGAGAAACAACGCAATTGCATTCTTTGATTACGTGAAGTACATAATTGATCAATAATCAGATTTTAGCTTTATTTATTTAATCTACAATTTATATTTTTAACAATAATTCTTAGATATTCTAAAATTGCACCAAAACCTACGCCATCTAGAATTTGAAACCTAACATTTTTAGTTATGAGGTACACAAATTAACGGTAGGAAAGTGGGTCATTATTTTAATAAAATAATAATAACGATACTCTCGTTATTCATGGGAAATGCACCAATACAATACCGTTATACAAATATGAACAAATATAAAGATAAATTACAAAAATAGCTAATTAAGATTATTCAAAACGTAGTCTTGAATGATATTCTTGACTCCAACGTCTTCGACTAGCCGAGTCATCTACTCTGTTCTTGACTGCAACAATGAACACACAAAATGTTGAACGGTTTTGGCTGAGGATCGTGTTTAACACGGGGCCCTTAAAACAGATTCCGTGTCTCCTCTTGGACGAACACGTCTGTCTCCCAGCGTACAACAGCTGAAGCAGTGTGTACTGCCGGAAATAGCTCTCGCGCCAGAGGTAGCACCAGGTTATGGTCTTAGAAAATGGTAGGAAAATATGAAGTTGGTGATGGTGAAACAATTAGAGAGTTTCATCTCTAAATTATGTTGGAACTAATTCTCTAGATTTTTCTATATATTTCTCCATGTCTTTTTCAACATTTTTTAAGACTTCATATTTAATACTAGATTAATATAACATAACTATATATTTTAATTTGTATTAAACACAAATAAAAAGAGTTTAATATGAATTTATGAGACAAAACCAAAACCACAATATGGTTCATAACAAGGAATTAAGTGTCAAAATTAAAACATTCACAATGTTTTATGACAAATTATTTGTTAGCATTAAATCAAAAGATGTCACAAATTTCTACTAAAATCACTCAAATTCCACATTTTTCATTCCAACCACTCAACTTCGAGCATAGATGTCTCATTCATCTTCGCTAAATTTTGGACGTGTTTTTGGTTCGTTATGATACTCTCACAACATAGAACACAAACCCATAAATAATTATTTATATAACGCATACAATTATTTACGTAAATTTTTTCCAACATTAACCACCAGTATGTCCCCGACATCTACGATTTATACATTTTACTTTTTATATAAACGACAAATTTTAATACCCAAGACTTCCTTAAAATGTGAAGGTTTTGGGTTCAAGTCTCACATGGACCAAAAAAAAGAAAAAAATAGGTTCAAGTTGGGTCAGTAGTTTTCTCACCTATGATGAGTTTTCTCCTGAAAATGATAAAGATTATCGGATGATACAGTGGCCCGTCAGTGATTGAAATTGTTAAACAAAACTTAGGATACATCATTGTTTAGAGAGTCGTGTTTTGTGAAATCCAAAACAACCATGTCGGAGTTCTTAGATATGTCCAACACAAAAAAGAAAAAATAAAGTTGAAGTGTCGAATAGCTTAGTTTTTAACCTACTTCCGCTTCTTGAAAACCGAGCGGGACACGATTGTTTATTTGTTATCAAAAAAAAAAAACTTTTGCCATTTTTATCCATGTAATCTCTTTTTTAGCTATGACATATTTATCTCAAATATTTTTAATAAAAAAAAACAAATTCATAAAATCAATGTACTAGTACTTTTCAAAAAATTAAAAAAAAAGTAAAATAAAACTTTCTACAAATAAAAAAGTATCATATTTTTTTAAACTAACTCAGACATTTGTTACATGTATGATGGTACAAAATGTGATTTTATAAATTTCAGGTTATAAATATTTATTTTATTTTTATTTTATATATAATAAAGGAGACTAAATAAGACGTTGTTAATTCTCCTATCTTAGATTGAAGGATGGCATGCCCCACTCCACGTTTTCATCCTTTCTCACAAATTAAACTCATCCTTCCACGCCTTTGTACACAGGCATGGGTAAAGAGCTCCAACCTTGTCCATTAATTGGACCGACATCTCCACGCAGGCATGCCCCAACGTGATATGAGTTGGTCTATATAATGGTAAGATGTCTTCCATCTATTCCAGTGGTTAAATGTTATCTAAAAACTTAATTGGAAGAATATTACTTATAATAAATTAACTGAACATAAAGAAGTATCCAAAACTTCATAAAACATTATGTATTCACCACAATACCAATGTATGGAGAGATAAATCTTCTTCATTAGTGATAAACATGCAAGCTTAGTTCGATCTATAAGTAGTAGTCCATATAATGATAATGGATATAATATTGTAAGTATTAGGAAACATACTAATTCTTAAGTGTAAAATTAACAAATAAGTGCTATGTTCGATTTGTAAATAACCATGCTCTATATTTAAAATATATATATCAAATTTCGGATTTTTCTTAAAAATTGATTTTATACCATTTATTAATAAAATCGTTTTTATATAACAATGGTCTTTTTTTTGCTAAATAGCCAAACTTTATTATATTTTAATTTCTTTATATATAGAATATGGTTTTTCACTTTTTGCTCAGTGATGAATTAGATATTAAACCTTTTTTTTCAAAGAGGGTTATGTTTGAGAAGTAGTGATTTTCAAGTAGATTGGCTAAAAAATAAATATTACTTTTTTCGGCAAAATCTTATCGTGAATGTCTCTTTTTGACATAACAATAATAATTGCTTTAATATCTATAACTTTATTTTTAGTACAATTTTATTTTATTTTTACAACATAAATTAATTATTAATAATTAGTTTTTTTTGGCAAAATAAATAAAAATATGCATTACAAGGTCATTAAACATCGTAGTATTAAACTAAAATAACTATAAAAAATATCCAAACATTAACTACCGCAATTACATACTTGAATGTGGCTATATATGGATCTTTGGATGTTTATAAGTTCTACGAAGTATTAAATATGCTAAATTAAATGTAATATTTGTATCACCGAATAGGGTTGGAAATGAAGTAAAGCAAGACGAATAAGGTTTGTTTGTTCATTTGATTTTAATCAAGTACATTTGAATGAACACAAGCAACTAAATAGACAAATTTGTGTCTATTTTGTACATTAAGAAAATATAAGTTTATTCGTGTTTGTTTGGAAATGAAGTACAATGCTTGTTCGTTCTTTGATTTTATCCGAATAAGTGATCAAACAAAAGTAGCTAAATAGACAAAATTTTCATTCTTATTCCTTCGTTAAGAAAATATATTAACATTCGTTTATGTACGTTTGTCAAACTAATTTGAAAGGAAAATTAAACATAAACAACATAAAAAAATCATAATTTTCTATCAATTTCTTTTATATCTAACCAAGTATATCAATATAACACGATAACTTACGAACTAATACGAAAGAACATTACTAAAAGCTAAATTAGCGAATGTCATCAAGATTATTGTTTATGTTCATATAACTAAACCAAAATAAAAATACTTTTATGTTCGTTTATTTAATAAATAAACGAGTATACATGATGACGCATATAATATATAGATCAATATTTAATTTAAATTTATTATGTACTTGATTAAAGACTCGTGTACTACACGAGTTGAATGAAAATAATAAAAAAAGTATTTAATTAAGATTTATGCAATTATAAAATGATTTTTTATATAAAATGGTAATGAAGAAATCATTTCTTAAATTAAGTGTAAAATTCGATTGAATTGAAAAGAAAACTTCGATAAGATGATAATAGAGAAAATAGTTCCTTAAAACAAAGACAAAAATTAATGGGGATAGTTTTGACGTTAAAATAAGTTAATATCTCATATGTGGCTAACACATGTTTGATAAGGATTTTCCTTTATTATAATAACAATTATAACATTGTTATAATATGGGAAATCGAAATGAAAAGATATTAATCAAAACCCTAATTCAAATTATCGATCTTTCCTCCTGGATCTATTCTATTTCCCCTCATTAGTTCATATATTACCGAATTTGCCCTTCCCAAAAATCTAAAACCAAAAGTAGTTTTCAATTCCCCCTTAAATACCTTCCACCAGCAAAACACACGCGTTTAATAGAGCGTGTAAAGCACGAACCAATAGTGAAAAAGCTAAGTGCGTGGCATCTTTTGACTTTCCGACATGACCAGTGACTAGAATTTTGACTAGTCACCAAACAAGGAGCGTGACAACGGAACGCGTGGAGGGAATTAGGGTTTTGATTTTTGGTAAATTACGATAACATACAACCAGCACTCACCATGTGAATGACGTGGCTGATTCCAATTGGTTAGCTTTCACATACTTTACACGTTCACTGTGTGTGTATCTCGGGTTACGTGTATTATTTAAAGTATATAAAAAGCTTCACTCTTTCTCTCTCTCTCTTCAAACTCCACTAACATCTTTCTCTCTCCATTCGCGGAAACCTAAAGTGGTGACGACTAGGGTTTTTCGGAGATTCGCGCTCTAATTACTCGCCAGCAGCTTCAAATCGGTAAGTAATGTTTACATTTTCAGATTCGTTACTTGATTCTGGATCTAGTGATTGTTTTTTAGGCGATTTTGCTGAAGAAATCGATTTCAGATCTGTCGTGCTTTGGTTTGTCGGTATATTTGATTTGCTTTTGCTTTTGGTTTATATGCACATCATCTGAGCTAGTTTTTCAAGCTCATCTGTTTATTTAAATTTAATGTTTGATTTTGCTGTACTCAATTTATATCCATTCTGGCTTATGGATTTGACCTAAAATCGTTGTACGATTGCATTTGTGTGGGGAAATAGGGGTGGTTGTTGTGGATTTGGGATAAATCGCGTGAATTTGAATTGAGTTTTCTCGATAACTGTAATAGATTTATCTTTTTTATTTACTTTTTAAGGGGGAGCGGCGGGGGGATGTAAACCCTAATTGATGGGTTGAATTGATGCATTTTGTTACCTAGAGTGTTTAGCTGCCATCAATGCTTGAAGATACTGGTTGATTTCTTGCTTATTTATTATTTTCTCCGATCCTATGGTTGTTCATCATTTTTTGACTGATGGAAAATGGTAATTTTTTGTGTTAAATTTCCTGGTTGTTTGATAATTGATATGAATTAACCTATTAGTAGTGAGAAATCTTTGGTTTTCTTTGAGTCAATAGGGTTCCAATATATGTATGCTAGTTACTGTTATTACCCTTTTGTATTTTTCTATTTCTTTGTTTTTATCATGTATGTTATATGACAGCTGTTAAGTTGAACTCATAACTGACTTTTACTTCAGCTTTAGTTACTGTTTAGGTTCTGCATTAATGCTGTGTTCAAACTTCAAAATAAAGTTTATGCTTATCATAAAATTACTAGGAATATGCATGAAATTTTATTTGATTTACAATCTTAGTCTAACTCATTTTATGTCAAGACTGTGTGTAGTCTGAAATCTCTAGTCAAACTATTTCATAATAGATAATGCATGTGATTATACTGTTAAGTTTAGGTGGTGTTGATATTTCTTGATTGTACTATGGTTAGGATGTAAAAGTTTAGAACTTTTAATTTGGTTTCATTGACTCATTCCAAAACTCATGTCACATGTATACACGCAATATTTGAATTTAGTTTGTTTTATCTGCCTGTTGTTATTTGTGATATATGTGACCGTGGTTAAATCGAGCTGTAAGCATGTTAGACTTTGCATTTAACCAAAATTTAGTTTATGTACTGTCTTTGTTAGCCAATGCATGGCTCTTTTAGTTCCTTCTGTTAAACTGTTTATAGTCTCTTATATTATTCTATTAGTTATTATAATTTGCCTTGAGAGTTTAATAAATCAAACTTGGAGCTCTCTTGTCACAGTGATATCTCAAACATGAATGGCAATGATGAGAGGGGCATTGTCCCAGTTTTAAACTCCAGTTACTCAACCGTTAAGATTGATTCATTATGCATCAAACTTGGCGTTATGAAGGAGAAGGATACCGCAAAGTGTAGACATTTTTCTATACGGTAAGCTTTATTATTTAAGTTCCCATTACATGTTATGAAGCATATTGATAGTTGATGTTGGTCAATATAATTAGACAATCCTTATTTGCATATACATTGTTTAAGTGCATGCTCAGGCACAAGTTTAGAATGAGGATTTTCTCGAGCGAAAGTTTTCATGAAAATAAAATTAGAATATTAAAAGCTACAAGGCTAGTGTATTTATTTACTGATCTCCGAAACGTATTTTTTTCTCTTTTAAGAAAAGAATCTTCATTAAAAATACGAGCAAGAAGCTAGAAAATGGACTAATAAACACCAAAAAAGTATTATTAAGCACTACATTTGTTATATCTTTAGAAATCTTGATATGAATATTTTTATGCTTTTATGTTGTATATTTTTATCTACTGTTGATAGAAACAGTTTCTTCACACCAATGGCTAGTCATACTAGTCTTTTTATCTCTATGAGTATGTTTGCTTGAAGTGAATTTATTGTGTCATTTTTAGAGCAGATATACTTATTTCCAATGTATACATCGTTCTCATTTTTTGCTGTTATTATCTTTTTCTTTCTCAGAGGTTATGTTGCTGGAATACGTGAAGAAGGTAGCAGCAACTTGCTGCCTTTTACTGAAGAACTCCCGCCTATGGAAATACCAAACTTTAGATACTGGCGTTGTCAAAAGTGTTTGCAGAATAGTGAAACTGCAAATGCCCCAAATGAGACCATGTTAATATCTGTGTGTGATCAGTGTGTGTTCCCACCTGCAAGGCCATGCCCTCCACGAGATCTCAATGGAGTAGCAGTGCTCCCTTTTGGTGAGGGCACTTCTGGTAATTACATTTGAATGAGTATTAACTACTAAAGATGAAAGTTTGGTTCTTTCTGTACATAATTAATGCTCTTTCATCTATCCATCAGGTCCTAAACATGTTGATAGTACAAACGATGATGAAACCATTCTTGCTGCTTTAGGAGCTGATGAAAGTCAAACCTCTGAAGAGATCCCTGCTAAAGTCAAAGAGAGCAATGGATTGAAAGATAATGAGAATCCCCTTAAAACGAGCATAGTCAACCAGACCACAAGTCAACCTATTGAATCCAGTCAACAGAATGATAATTACCAAAATGGACTTTCAAGACGAAGGACTCGAAAAGTGCGTTTGTTGAAGGAGTTACTTTGTGGAAATACTGAAATCCAGCAACAGAAAAAGGAAAACTCATCCCTATCATTGGCATCTTCTTCCCAGATTAAAAGGAAAATGCTGCATGATCATCATCCTGTCCATGATCGTGATCATCGTCTTGATCATTAAAAGACAAAAGCTTTCAAGGAGGATGCAATTGCAAAAACGAGTGTGGTGGAACATTCTAGAAATCCAGGAACTTGTGAATTTGGAGAAAACACTAATAAATATGAGTTGAATAAACACGGGCCTCAAAGGAGTTCAATTCTTGGTAAGGTTAATTGTGATGCAACGACAGCTTGGCAATCGATATTCAGTGATATAGGAAGATCAGACAATCGGGTTCCATCTACTTACGGTGGGTCTAAAAGCAGAGGAATAGAACCCTACTCTAACTTCATGAATCCACTAAAGTCAGACAAAAAGGTCAACTCTTCAAAGAAGATAACAGGCAATCCAATTAAAAGTCACTTTTTTGTTGAGGAATCAAGGAGGATGATGGATAATAGTCGATCACAGGCAGGGGTAGGGCTTGATCTTTCTCTAAACTATGACGTGCGATCCCACATTCGATCTCAACCATCCGTTCTGAATCAACCTCCCAGCCAAGAGTATACTAGGAATTCCAGATTTTCCTTAGGGGAATCAAGTAATTTTCCACACAGGATCCCATCAGATTCAAAATCAAAAGAAACATCGGTTCATGAGAAACGGATCTACACACAGCTTCCATATGGGAGTTGCTCCGGGCATCAGAAATTGGTAATATTTGTATTTAATTTTGCCATTAACATGGTTAATTTCTTAAATGTATGCTGTGTACTATTTAAAGTGCTTAACTGCTTATTATTAATTTATAGGATTTTTCTGATCCATACAAGAGGAACATTGGAGTTAAAGGGTACTCGGAATTTACAAGGCCTAATAATCATCAAAGACAAGAGAAAATGCATTCAATTGGCAGATCAGATGAACATGAAATTATCGAACTTATGGCAAGAAATCAATACGAGAGGAATTTATGTGAAGCTAACAATGGGAATGGGATAATATCAGGTTTTCATAAACTTAATATGAATGAAGGAATGACATCAGCACCTCATGAATATCTCACCATGATAAGACCATCATCTTCAATTGCCACAAGTGCGAATGCGGGTCCCATGAGAAATCCAGCTGGCAGCTTCTTTCATCAAGATCAAGTTTCTTCCTTTATGATGAATCAGAAGAAACCGTTGCATGGCGTTTGGATATCAGATTCTAGATCTCAGAGACATTATGATTCACATTATCATTATGCATCTAATGGAAATAATAAAAAACCTCAGACCCATCTCTATAATTCCACTAATATGCAGGTGCATGAAGCTTTTAACAAGTACAACAATGGTGGAAATCAAAATGAAGCAGCTAGCATGCAATTGGGTCAAACATATGCAAAATGCTCAGAAAAAGATAAGGGGAAAAACATGATGGACTTGGATCTGAATCTTGTGGCCCCAAACGTTGTTGAAGAACATAACAATTTGGAACAGTTCGATCTAAATCCAAACCGTATGTGCTCATTTGATTCTTCATATTCAAACGAAACCATACCTGCGATGCAATTGTTAAGCCTAATGGATGCAGGGAAGTCAAGTCAACCATTCAGTTTGACCAGTCAACCATATATAACAAAGGCAAAACCAAAACCAATTTCTATTTGTTATAGTCATTGTAGCTCAACCTTGACTGAAAAAACAAACCCGCTGGTCAATCCGGTTGGAAGTTCATTTTTTGGTGTGTTTCAGACAGGTCAAAATATTAAGTTGACTTCTAGTCATGGTCAACAAGTTTATCATAAACTACAAGAGGAGAAGTCAAGGAGTACATCATTAGCTTCAGTAAGATGTAGACCAGAGGATTCTTATGTTTTTCCTCTCCAATGGCATGCAAGTGAAGGTCAAAATAAACTCGTCAACAGAGCGGTTGTACCTAGGTTTGACTCATCCAGAACTGAGATTTGCACAATTAACCAAAACCCGGCTGATTTTAGTACACCTGGACCAGAAAATGTGTATATGATTAATGTTGAAGATCTGATTTTGAATGGGGAGTGTTCTTATAAGGGAAATTTTACATCAGAGAATGCTTTTGGACCAAAAAGTCAAAGAAAAGTCATGAAGCCTGCATCTTGAGTCTGTTTGAGATGATCTTGTGGAGTAATTTTATGAATAATAAGAAAAGGGGGATAATCTTGTTACAATCAAGGTTATTGGTGAGAATAATTTGGGATATGAATGTTTCTTTAACTAAACTAAGTTGTGATTGCCTTTATGGCAGACTGGTATGGCCTTTTCTATACTGTAATCTTAAAAAAAAACTCTTTTGTAAATATATTATGTAATAGTTCATAGATTTGTTTTAATTTGCTTCTTGCTTTCAGCTTTTTGGGACAATGTTGTTTGAAACAGTTTGTTGTTTACTTTGAATTTGAGATGATGCTCTGTTGTTTATGCTTCAAACTGATTTGTGTAACTAGGGTTATTAATAAATATTTGTTTATATGCCTTCAAACATTCTATTTTCTATTTCTTCAGGTGCAGCTTTTTTTTATGTATTTTAGTCATTCTCATAGTGATAAATGATCTCTGTTTAGCTAAAAGGGTTTGAAAGCTTAAAGAAGTGAGAAGAATTTTGAACGATTGATTAAGGGCTATAAATGACTAAGATTGGATGAGTATCTTGTGACGGTTTATGGTCAACGAAAAAGCAAACAGCTAAGAGCAAATCGATACCTCATTTTTATCTATTTCGAATGAGTTTACTTAAATGTTCAATCGAACCCCCTCCTCAAACCTCTTTTATCTATCTCCGGTTGTTGGAGCAAATCGAAACCCCCTTTTTATCTGACCGGAGATGGGTGGGGGGTGATTTGGCCGGCAATTCCATGTCTTTGGTGAGGAACACATAGCTTCATTTAACGTCAAAAATATATGTGCGCTACTGTAAAGGACGAAATGTGCAAACAAATTTAAACATAAATGACACTTTATGATACCACCTTAGTTTAAGGACGAAATCTAAAATTTTATATAGACATAAAGGACGATTTCTATAATTTCATTAGTTTAATAGTGTAAACTGAAATTTGGTAAATATTTAAAGGACGTAAAATGCAATTTACTCTTATTTTAAAATATGTAACATCTCAACTTTAGGTATATGAACATGTGGAGAATTTATTTAATATTCTTTTGATCATTGTGGTTGTGTTGTTCATATAAGAGATTGGATTCAAATGAGACTCATAACTAAGTATGAGGGTGTGATTGGTTAATCACCAATTCTTAAGTTAAAAGATTAGGGGTTTAATTAGGTGTCAAGCGATTGCTACGAATGGGTTGGGGGGGGGGGGTGGATTAACTGTGTTCAAACTCATCCAAAACTACATTAGTAGAAGTTCTACTTATGTGGTATAGTTGAATTTGATTAATTTATGTCATTATGGTATATAAGGGTTGGGTGTCAATTATCAAAAGGAATGATGACAGTGATTATGTATTGAATGTGATCAGTTAAAGTGTATATTTGGACATGTTGTTTAACATCTTATTTGAGATTGAAGAATCATAATATTTAATGAAATCAAAAGTTAGAAAATGAGAATACAAGGTTGTCTTTAATCATGTTGTAAGACCACTAGGTTGTATGTGGTTAATTAATTGAAAGTCACAATGTTGTAATTTAACCCATTACCTGGACATTACATGTGATTAGTTGTCACACCCCGGTTTTAGAACATCTTGGGAGCATGACCGATTGGTACATGTCTGTTATTTCTTTTTATCTTTGTATTATCAAAATGTTTCTTGTAGTGGAAAAATACTTTGGATCTTTCTTTAATAAATAAAATAAAAAAACATTCTTTATATATAAGGGATTAACCACTCATTCATTACAAAATATTGTTTCAAACATCATTTACAATAACTCTCTCGGGATTGATTTTAAAAAATTTGTAGCCACAAGGTAAGTCTTGTGCCTAGGGAATCGTACTCCTTTTGGCACCTATCCTTACTATGTGTGTGTGTGTGTTTTTCCACGAGATTATTCTTTAGGCCTAGGGAATTACACTTCTTTCAGCATCTAATCACGCTAAATACGTATATTTGTTCATTGTTACCTAAAAACATTTGAAAAGATTACCACAACAATAAAGTTGGTGAATACATTTAATAGACACAAAATATTTAGACATGAACAATATTAAACCCATTTAATCATAAATTATGTGGTCAATCTACATATTCAGCATGCTATTTCACATGACAGTACAACCACACTGGTCTCGTTGTTCAGATAGGTCTACTATGGGATTAAATTAACCCTAGTTTACGCCTTCCTACTACTTAGATTGAACCAACCCTATTACAGGACTTTCACCCATAGCACGTGTACCATTTCATCAAACTTTACATATACTTATGGCTGAATATTTATCCATAAAAAGCCTTTACATATTAAAAGTATTTAACACATGTTTATTCCATTTCTGAAGATGTAAATCATTTATAAATTTTGAAAGCACTAAACGTATTCACCTTTACAAAATCTTTGTTTGGTGAAAGCTTATGAACTTCAAGTGGGCGTTTCTAATTGGGTAGGACTCCTACACCGGCTTCTATTCTTGAATTTTAAAAGTAGATACTTCATTTCTTCGAGAAGGAAAGCCTTAAAACGAAAGTACGGTATGTTAAAGTGGGTATGGAAATCGAATTCAAATAGTGGAAATGAAGTTGAAGTGTGAGGATGGACAAACCTTTAGCTGGCTATTTAAAGGCTTGAGCAGGCCCCGTAATAGACCGTTATGACACGCTAACGGCCCGTTACCGAACTAGGGTTGGCGACTCAATGATCACGTGGCAGCCTCCAGTCGCTTCTCTGAGTTTGTGGCGTGACGGATCGTTACGCCTTGGTGACGGTCCGTTATAGGGTTGCATCATCTGACACGCATCAGATTCCATGATTCGCCACAAGACACGTGTCAGCTCCACATGGGTTCCTTAGGGGGTCCGTAACGGACCGTTATCACATAGTGACGGTCCGTTACCGATTTTCCCAGTTTTCACTTTTAATCCACTGGATTTGGTTTAACTACGGTTCTAGTCCTTCAAGTTTACTGTTATACAAATTGGGATCAAAATTATGATGGGTGTTTACATTAGTTGAGTAAAACTACAATGTATATGTTGTTCTGGTCATATTGACATGTTAACAAGTAATTATATGTAGCTTTTGAAGAACATTAGGTTGTCATTGATGTAGATGAGTAGAAAAAAAAAAGATCCAGGAGGGACATGTGAGTAATATGGTGGCGGCAAGGAGGATTGAGAGAAGATATGCATTATCTTTGTTTTAGTATTTGAAATTTGAATTCCTTAATTATCATGAATTTGGTTTCTTTTTTAAAACTATTACCCCCATCTATAAGTTGGGAGTTAGGGTTTATCAGACTGTTTGAATATTATTTTCCTTGTGTACAATTTAATTGTGCTTATATGTAAATCAAATGGTATTAGAGTTACGGTTAATCAAATGGCTCGTGGAAGAGGTTGCATCCCTTACATAGAAACATCGGGGACGCGCTGGATCCGTGTGGTGAGGAGGTCGCACGGTTGCAGGGGAGGATCAGGGAGTTGGAATCACGGTGGTGGAGAACGAGTGTAACATCCCAAAATATAAAAACGACAAATATGATAACGGAATAAACGCATGAGGCATGACGGGCCGGCGGGCTTGATGGGGGCGAACATAAGGGAGCTTCCCCTACAAATAGCCTAAGTCACCACATTTCTCTCATTTGCAAGTTCTAGAGAGAGAAACCGTAGAGAGAGAAAGTCGACGGATCGGCCCAAGATTGAAGAAGTGCATTGTTCCATAGCTCGTGAGAGGAACCTCCGAATCAGAAGCTCGATACAGGTAACGATCCAACCTAGATCTGAGTTTTTATTCGTTTTTAGGTTTTTTCGGGTTTTGGACGAAAATTTGACGTTTTTACGGATGAAACTGGAAGAAAAACATAGTTTTGAGTTCCTTAATGAAAAGCAAATGTTTTGAATGTAAACAAGTTCGGGATCTTGACGTGATCAGACCCGAAGGCGAAAGTTAGGGTTTTTGCGGGGAAGCAGATCCTACGTACTTATCAAGTACGCAGGAAGAGGGTCATGCGTACTTATCAAGTACGCAGGAAGAGGGTCATGCGTACTTATCAAGTACGCATGAAGCGAGGTTTGCGCACTTATTAAGTACGTAAGAGCAAGGCCATGCGCACTTGCTATGTCACACCCCAACCGACGGCGGATTATACGTCGGGGCGGACGCGTTTGTTCAATAGCACAAGGTTGACTATTAAAGTTTCAATATTTTATTAATGAATAATTTAAGATTCAATACAAGGAAGAAAAATACGAATACAACATTTAATTTAAGTAATCTAGGTCCAAAGCATCATATGTGATCACGAATAAGTCTCATGATGTAAACCTGAAACATGTGAAAGAATCTGTCAACTACAAAATAGTTGGTGAGATACAAAGGTTTTGACACAGTTTAACAAGTATTTGAGAAGAATTTACAATTCACTATGATTCGTGCATTCTATAATGTAAGTATGAGAACAAGTATCTTAAACATTGTACACTTCAAACCTCCAACCAAGTTTAGGCATAACCCGCAGGTTACCCTTATAAGTCTCAAGTTTAAAGTTTAATGTAGTAACAAACACCAAGGGCTCCCCCCCCGAAGGGGTCAATCAATCAAGGTGGATTGGTCAAATACAATAGATCTATCATTGTTACTATCGGCTTGATCAAAGCTAATGAATGTGCTAGTTTTAAGTTTAATCTAAGCATACAAGTCTCAAGTTTAACATAAGAATAAACACGTAGTCATAGTTGTACAAGAATTGTATAAGTTTAAGAATTATGAACATGTTTCACCCCAAAAGCATAAAAGGAAAAAGGGGCTAAGTATACTCACATGGATTGATGACGAGTATCCGATAAGAGTAAGTTTGCAAGACTTTGAGGGGGAATATCCTCACAATAAGCCTAAGAATATAAGTCTAAAGTTTCAAGTTTATTTCTATAAGTCTAAGACAAAGGATCTATGATTTCAAGATTCGACTAGGGTTCCAAATGGGAGACGGAAATGATTTGTGTTTATGAAGTTTAAATCAAGTTTATAATAAAGGTTTGGAAGGAATGGTACAAGACTTGAATGTCAAAGTTTAATAGATTTATAGATTAGAATAATTATTACTTAAAATAATTATTTAAAAGTTTCACAATTATTAATTATACCAGTTAGGTAAGAATAATCAAAATAGTTTTCTAAGTATTTAGAATTAAATGATTTACAAGAATAATTACTTATTTACTCAATATAAGTCCTTTGAGATTTTGATTAAGTTTCTAAGTATTAAGTATTTATAATACAAATTAATTCGTAATATAAATACGTTTAAATAGATAATAACATTTAAAGGATAAATAAGGATTAATAGTACTTATTTAAAGAGTAAACAATTATTAAGGATAAATAGGTATTCATGAGAATAAACAATATATTTCATTTAGAATTTATTAAAGTTTCAAGTATTAAACATTTATTTTACAAGTTATCTTGTGATAAATGAATGTTTATAGGTTTAAATAAAGGTTTATAAGTTGAATTAAATGACAAGTTTTTCCATTTAATTTTATAAGGTTTATATGTTTATATTTATTTAGAAATTAAGTAAAGCATGATTATCCCTCTTGATTTGTATGAATAACTAAATTGACGTTTATATAGATTTCATAAGATGTACAATTTACAAGATTTATAAGTTTTTAAATAAATGGTGTGTATTTAATTTCTGTTTTAAATAAAGCTTTACAACTTCTCTACAAGTTTATACAATTTATATAAGTTTTCTATTTAATTTTAAAAGCTTATAAATAAGTTTAAATAAGTTTATTAGTTTAGAGCGAGATAGCAAATCAAGTTTCGGATTTTATAATTTATTTTCTATTGTAAGTATAAGTTTTTATAAAGTCTTAAAGTATATATATATTTTTTTATAGATTTTAAGGATTTAAACGAATTATTTATCACTATTTTTAATCATTTAAAATAGTTCCAGAATCTAAAAGTATAAGTAAAAGCTTTTTTTTGTGTTTATAAAAGTATAACAGATTTTATAAAATTTATTAGAAATCTTAAATACTTGTTTAAAAGGCTAAAAAAAATGAAAGAAGCAAAACCCGGTTACCCGGATTCGAACTCGGGTCACTGACCGGGTCGAATCCGCACACACACACACTAACCATCCCGACTACGGGTCTCGTTAGTGTATATCCTGGAACCGAAATCTTTTAAACAAAAACTCAAATCATCCCAAATCTCCTTATGAACCCTAGAACGAAATCCCCAAAATGCATATCAATTTGCCCTCTGTTATTGGAAATAAACAGAGGGCTTTCGATCTATGGGTTGTAACGATCGAAATGATCACAAAAATTACCTGAATCGGGGTTGATTCGAGTGAGAACGGGTTCGAGCTAAACGTCGGCTGCCGCGATGAAGAATCGAGAATTGCAGGCGTTAATCGGAGAAATTGAGAGTAAAAGAAGTTGTGGTGTGATGTTACTGAGGTTTCTAATCGGTATTTATAGCCGATGTCGCGAGTTAAAGCCGGATTAGGTGGGTAGTTTACGGGGGTAAATGCCGAATTCAAATCGAACCCAAGCCGCATTAAATGTTGGAATCGAGCGTTGGAACACCTCGGGTTAGGGTCGCACGCCTGAGGCGAGACCCGAGGTTCGTCGAATGTGGACGTTTTCGCGGTTTTGAGTAAAAAAGGGAAAAAATCGGGTGAAACGGGATTCGAACTCAGGCTCGAATTCTGTTTCGGAGGTTTGGCGGAAAGGCAAAACAGGTCCTCGAAGTTTCATTGGTTTAGCACTTTCCGTATAAAGTTTAATTTTAGTTTAAAACAAGTTTCAGGAAATGACAGTTTTGGTCCCCGAGGTTTCTATAAAATATTAATATGTTTAAATAGGTTTTCTCAATCATTTTTATAAATTTATAAAAAATGATTTATATGATTTATTTATTTATAAGTCTAAAAGATGAGTTTCCATCATTTATATAATTACAACTTATAAAGTTTAAGAATGTATATTGTAGGATCGTGAGATTACAAGGTGATTCTATTCTAGTTGATATTGGCGGAAACAATAGCAACCAACAAAGTAAACAAGTAAACAGCAAGAATACTGATAAATGCACTGTTGTATTAAACTTCTGAGGTGACAAGATTACAAGTAAAACTCTCTCAAAAAGCACTATCCAGGCACATAAAAGACACACTTAAAAGCACACTTGCTATGAAGTGTTTACAAGGTATTTATAGTAACTTAGAATCAAGACAGACCCTTGATTCTAAGGATCAGATCGAACACAGACCGTCGATCTTGTTTATTAATCTAAATTACACGCAAAGGCTAATCTAGATAACTTTATTAAAACGTCTTCTTTGGCATCATTGTTTGCATGCTTGGAGACGCGCGACATTGTCCTTTACTGGTTGCACCACTGAGGTTCCTTCTGCTTGGAGTGTGGCAGTTGCTTTTGCAGAAAGGTGTCAGAGGCGCTTCACATGGATAGTCAGCTGCAACGTTTGGTCTTCAGTGAATAAGGCCATCAGCAGCAGAGATGAGAATAATACTGCTGATAAGCCCATCAGCAGCACCTTGTGTTGAACGCTGCTGATAAGCCTATCAGCAGCAACAAGTGTTGAATGCTGCTGATAAGCCTATCAGCAGCAACAAGTGTTGAATGCTGCTGATAAGCCTATCAGCAGCAACATGTGATGAATGCTGCTGATAAGCCTATCAGCAGCATTTGTACTTAGAATAATTTGGTAGCAATCAGTCTTTGGTTCTACAAACTCTCCCTAGACTGATGCAACCAAAATTCTTCTAATTACTTTGCTGTTGAAGCTTTTGCATATGGCTGACTATCCTTTCAACCTCATAGCCTCTTGGATCCTTGCTGGGATTGTTCAGTGGAAGTTCAGACAGAGTCTTGATGTCTTTGTGTGGCATTTTGTAGATTGCTTTGCTTGAACATCTCATCTGCTGCTTCTTTACATCAATCAGAGTGAACTCATCCAAATCAGCATTGTAGGACCAAGATACAAATGGAGAGTGGGACTTGAGTGGTTTGATATCCATGACTACATCTTTACTAGGGTTGAAGTAATGTCTGATTGCTAGCATAAGATGTTTCCCTCTCTCATTTGCAGGCTCATGAGCTTCACCCAGCTCCAAAATTCTTCTTAGGTCTGAATCTGGTAGTTGCAGAACTTCATCAACAGACCTGTATGTAGATCTTCTTCTTTCAGTTCTCCCCCTGAAGATCTCAAACCTTTGATCCTGTGGATTGTAGACCCATTCAACTATGTTTCTTGAATCTTCAGGTTCAGATGAGGATTTGGATTTCTTTAGGGGAGGCTGTTGATGAGTGGGAGCTGGGTGGGATGATTTGGACTTGTTGGGTGGAGGAGTGGAAGGTTTGGGGAGGAGAGTGGAAGGATGATGGACTGAGGAAGAGGTAGGTGAGGGAGAAGGCTTGGGTTTCTTTGTCTTTGGTTTTTCTTCTTCTTTGATAAGTACCCTTTTCTTGGAGCCCTTCTTCCCTAGTCTTTCTTCCTCATCCTTTTTAACTTTGAAGTAGAGGGCTTGCAGGTTCATGAAATTCATGGGACCTAGCCTCTTTCCACTATCTCCTCTAGCCTTAAGGAAGTCAATCATGACCTTCCTTTCTTCATGGGTTCTTTTATTCAGTGCAATGGTCTTCTTGGACTGTAGCTTGGCTTTTTCTTCTTCTTCAGCCTTTTTCTTGCTAGCCAATTGACCCTGCTGACCCATGAAGGCTCTGTAGACTTCTTTAGTTGATAGTTTCTCAAGGTAGTCTGCATCCTCACCTTGAGAGACTAGAGTCTTTACCCACTCCTCCCTCATTTCTTTAGCTAGTTCAGAATCGGTTATTCTGAACTTAGCTTCTTCTTTCTTCTTTTTCTCCAATTCTTTCTCCTCTTTATTGAACTGTTCCTGCAGTTGACGAGCAAGGGCTGCATCTTCTTCAATCTGGTCAACTGCAGGAATCTTTCTTTTCAGCTCATCCAGCTGTCTAGCATACAGCTGGATGGTTTGTTCTCTTAGGAGAATGGCTGTTTTTCTTTCTTGAGCCTTTTTCATGTCAGCCATCTCCTCTTCTTCTCTTTTTCTTCTTTTCTCTTCTATCTCTCTTTTCTCTTTTTGCAACCTCTCTTCATCTTCATCAGTCATGATTCCCTTTCCTTTGTTTACATTGGATGCCTCTGCTTCAGCTTCACTGATCTCAACAGCAGATGATGATGCTGCTATTGGGATCTCTGCCTCAGCTTCATTGGCAAGTTGAGGGATTGACAAAGGATGATCACTTTCTTCATCAAGTTGATACTCAGGACCTTCTATTTCCCTCAGTTGATCCCTAAGAGAAGATCTTGTGCCAGATGCTGCAGATGTGGCTTCAACTTGTGGAGTATCTGAGTTGGAGTCAGCATCAGAAGTTGACACAGACTCTTCCTGAGGAATCAGTCCTTCTTCTTCAAGATGGGCTCTAACAGTAGCTATCATTGCCTGGCTTTCAAGAGAGTTGACGTTGCAGATGTTTGCCCTGAGCTGAAAAATCTTGAATAGGAAGTCTGAGGGCAGCTGAAGGATGTTCCTGGTGTTGATGATGAGAGAGGACCCGTTGCTGAGCAGAAGAGTGTGGTCAAGGGACTTAGTGCTCACCCAAGCTAGCACGTCCAAGTCCTTGACCAGGAAGGCATACAGGAATCTTCGAAGGCCCAGAACTTCTTCTTCAGGGAGAAGACTGCTCCTTGTTATTTCAAGATTGCTAGGAGTCAGTCTCCTTTCTGCGGCCGCCGAGGATTCAGGATAAGCTACCCGATGTGCTGCTTGTAGGAATCTTTGGAATCTGGGTACATTATCCTCCATCAGGTCGTAGAACCTGCCAATGGCAAGTTCTACTGAGAGATCTGCTGAGTTGTTGATGCAGTTTGATACGTATAGCTGTAGGACTTGGAGGGTATTGAGAGAGTTCCAGTTCAGCTCTTCTACTCCGCTGAACTCCCATCCAATCCAAAACCTCTCAGCTGATCCATCATACCCCCAAGCTAGAATGGAGTCAAACTCTAGCTTCTTTGATGATCTGAGTAGTTGGGGGGTAGAGGATTGACCAATGATGGCTGCTGCTTCAGGGATGATGCTGAATGGTGTATTTGGTTGTTCTGTGTCTTCAGTACCATTCAGCATTTCATCGACAGCCCTGACGACCAACTTCCAGTCTTCAGATTTCTCTTCGTCTTCGTTATCTGTGGCTGGCAAGTCATGAATTTGTACAAAAGCACGCTTGAATAGTGAGCTTTGAAGTAGAACCTGCTCTTGAATCCAGTCGTCAAGACTGTCTTTATCTTCTTCCATAGAAACCATCTCCCCCTTTTTGGTTGCATCAGCAGACAGATAAGCATCAGTTTGGGTGCCTACTGATACAAGAGAAGGAGTGGCTAAAGTTGGGCATTGATGGGCTTCATGCATAGAGACTTGGTGTCTTAGTTTGGACACTTCAGCCTCTAGCATAGCCACCCTGGCCGTCAATTCGAAATTATGAAGTTTCAGTCTGTCCTCATCCACTGTTGTGGAATCCTTGGACCCAGATGGGGCCGTAGGCCTAGCCTCAGCATCCCCATCACCCGTGGTTTCTTGGCGCCTGGGATTCCTCTCAGTGAGGGGAGTTTTCAAGGAAACATCCTCACCATGACTTGCCGTGGTTGAGGTCTTAAGGATGTTGTCACTGTCCTCCTGGTCATGTGATGGACCAGCAGTAGTGACAGCCTCGTCCACATCCACTCTTTCATGACTCCAAGAGTGAACCTTCAGGGTAGATGAACTTGGGATGGGTGTGTTGGAAGCAAGATCAATCAGTACCTCCGAGATAGTGGTAGTTGAAGAAGGTACATCATCTTGATCAGGTTCCTCAACACTTAAGTTCAGAAGTGAAAGGAAGTGGTCAGGGGGCTGTTCTACTGATCCGGGAAGTGATCCTAATCCTAGTAGAGAGACTTCCGAAGGAGTCTCCCTAGCAATGTGGCTTTCCCTTATGATATTCTCACTAGAATGTTGTGATTCTGAGTGAGGGATGTTGGCTTGGGTTTGGGCCTTGGAGGCAAGAGAAGAAGGAGTTCTCTTGCCCCTTTTCCTTGTATATTTGGCTGCAACCGGGGCCCTGTGTTCTGGTTGAGCAAGCAAACTGTGGGTGAGTAATGTATGTGCCTGTGCATCCTCAGTAGAATGCACAGGGGTTCGATCAAGGGAAACAGTAGTTTGAGTTTGTGGCAGTGAGGTGGAGGGTGTGGGATCAGTATCAGCTGGGTTTGCTGAACTGTCACCCTGGGCACTTTGTACGTTCAGCATTGTAGATAACAATGGAACGTCGGCCCCTGAGAACTTTGAAGAAATTGTTCTCATGCTTTGAAAAATATTGTTCTTATGTCCCAGAATTGAGTAGATTCTTGCAGTTTTTGAAATATCTTGGTGTTCAATATTGAACACTTCTTGCAAGAATCTTGGGTACATGAAGAACTGAGATTTCACCCCTTCTTGAAGGTTGTATCTCAAACCTTCAAGAATGAGGTGGGAAAAATTGAAACCCGCCCCAGTTATCATACCCTTCTCTCTTCCCTCCAAATCCGGAAGAATAAGACATGTATTAACCTTTTGATGAAGCAACTTTACTTGTACAATACAACCTGTTTCACTTTTCATTGTTACAGCTGTAAACCACTCGAGCAGTCATGGTAAAGACTGACGATATTTACTTTTACAGCAGGTAAAAGTTAATTTAAACTTGTTTTACCCATCAGCAGCAAACTTGGTTGCTGCCGATGATGAGCTATCCGCTGCAAACTTGGTTGCTGCGGATAGTGAAGTCTTTCAGCAGCAGATTTGGGTGCTGCTGACAGTTGTATTCATTCCGCAGCAAAAAGGTTGCTGCTGACCGCCTTAAAGCTATCCGCATGAAACTTGTTCCTGCTGATAACTTAAAGTGATCAGTGGCAAAGGCTTTGCTGCTGAAGAGAAAATCTGTCAGCAGTGAAAAAGTGCTGCTGACAATAACTTTTTATTAAGAACAAAAACATAGACATATTTACAAGGAAAGATAAAGATTAGGGACATGTCTTATTCAAAGTTCATCATGCCAATTGATTCAACTAGATATCGAAATCTTGCTTCATCAAAAGGTTTAGTGAACAAATCAGCATATTGCTCATTTGTGTGAACCTTGGATAGGACAATTCTCTTTTTCTCAGCTTGATCCATGATAAAGTGATACCTGATGTCGATGTGCTTAGTCTTGGAGTGCTGCACTGGATTATTCGTGATAGAGATAGCACTCATGTTGTCAATGTGAATTGGAGTCTGCATGAAGGTCATTCCATAGTCAAGCATTTGATTTTGGATCCAGATGACCTGTGCACAGCAGCTTGAAGCTGCAATGTATTCTGCTTCAGCTGTTGAAGTAGAGACATATGTTTGCTTTTTGCATTGCCATGAGATGAGCCTTCCTCCCAGAAATTGACATCCCCCTGATGTGGACTTTTTGTCCAAGTTACAACCCCCATAGTCACTGTCAGTGTAGGCATAGAGATTGACATTTCCATTCTTTGGATACCATAGCCCAAGTTTTGGAGCTCCCTTTAGGTATCTAAAGATCCTTTTGACAGCTTGAAGATGAGACACTTTTGGAGCAGCTTGAAATCTTGCGCAGAGACAAACTGCAAACATGATGTCTGGTCTTGAGGCAGTGAGATACATGAGAGACCCTATCATTGCTCGGTACTGATGTTGATCAGTGTCTTGTCCTTCTTTATCCGGAGATAATTGATGGTGCACTTGCATAGGAGTTCTTGCAGTAGAGCAGTCAGCCATCTTGAACCTCTCCAAGATGCTTTTAACATACTTGGATTGACTTATGAAGATTCCATTTGGTACCTGTTTGACTTGAAGTCCTAAAAAGAAATTTAGTTCACCCATTGAACTCATTTCAAATCATCTTGATGGTGCACTTGCATAGGAGTTCTTGCAGCAGAGCAGTCAGCCATCTTGAACCTCTCCAAGATGCTTTTAACATACTTGGATTGACTTATGAAGATTCCATTTGGTACCTGTTTGACTTGAAGTCCTAAAAAGAAATTTAGTTCACCCATTGAACTCATTTCAAATTTGGAATGCATCAGAACTTCAAAGTCTTTGCAGAGCTTCTTTCTTGTAGATCCAAAGATAATGTCATCAACATAAATCTGGACCAACAAAATTTCTCCCCCTTCATCTTTGATGAATAATGTCTGATCAATGGCCCCCCTTCTGAAGTTGTTGCTAAGTAGATATCCAGATAAAGTTTCATACCAGGCTCTTGGGGCTTGGTGTAAGCCGTAGAGAGCTTTGTCCAGTTTTAAGACTTTATTTGGATGTGCAGGATCTACAAAGCCTGGAGGCTGTTTGACATAGACCTCTTCACCAATTTTGCCATACAGAAAGGCACTCTTCACATCCATTTGATAGATCATAAAGTTTTTGGATGCTGCATATGCCAGAAAGATTCTGATGGCTTCCAGACGGGCAACAGGAGCAAAGACTTCATCATAGTCAATGCCTTCTTCTTGAGTGTAACCTTGAGCTACCAGTCTGGCTTTGTTCTTGACTACGATGCCTCTTTCATCTTGCTTGTTTCTGAAGACCCATCTTGTTCCAATGGCTGTTTGACCAGGTGGAAGATCAACAAGCTTCCAAACATCTTGTCTTTTGAATTGCAGCAATTCTTCCTGCATTGCTTCAATCCAGCTGTTGTGCTTGAGAGCTTCATCAATCTTCTTGGGTTCCACCTGAGATAGAAAGCAAGAGAACAAACAAATGTTGGCTTCATGAGACTTACTTCTTGTCTGGATACCTGTGTGGACTTGGCCAATGATGTTTTCCAGAGGATGCTCTTTGTTTATTCTCTGAGCTGGTATCACATCCAGTCGTATTCCCTCTTCAAGATTACTTTTGTTTAGATCAGGATTGTCTTCAGTTGTGAGGAGAGGAGCTTGAGGGTTCCGATCATTGTGTTCCACATTGTCAGCAGTATTAGCATCAGAGGCCTCTTCAGCATGAATTGAGGAGGCTTCATTAAAGATTTCTTGGTCAGAGAGATTGCTGCTTGTGGTGTTGGAAGTGTTGGCTTCACCTGTACTGGCTTCAATAGCTTCTGCCACTGATGGGGGATCAATGGATGGCCTTTTCATCCTGATGTAGGGACTGGGAAAATCCAGTCTGTAGTCAGAAGAAGAGGTTGAGGCAGAAGGTGTTGATTTTGAAGAAGAAAACTCCATATTTGAGAATATGAGGGGCTCAAATATCTGGGTGAAGGAGTCTATATCAAAGAGCCAGTTAGGACCTTTGCCTTGTTCACAGACAACGTGTTCCCTGCATTCCACATTAGCAGATTCTTCCACAATCCAAGTCCTAGAATTGAATACTCAGTAGGCCTTTGATTGAGAGGAGTAACCCACAAAGTAACCTTCATCAGACTTTGCACCGAATTTAGGAAGAACCCCATGTGTGATGAGTATGGTACATGGACATCCAAAGGGCTTCAGGAAGCCAATATAGGGAACTCTTTTGAGCCATAGTTCATAGGGTGTTTTCTGGAGAGGCTTAACAATAAGGACTCTATTCTGCACATAACAAGCTGTGCTTACTGCTTCCGCCCAGAAAGTAAGGGGCAGCTTTGAGTCAGCCAGCATGGATCTTGCTGATTCAATCAGAGTCCTATTTCTTCTTTCAGCAACTCCATTTTGTTGAGGGGTTCTTGGAGCACTGTATTGCCTTTCAATGCCCTTGCTCTCACAGAAACTGTTCAGAGTGTGATTTTTGAACTATGTTCCTTGATCACACCTTATGATCTTTACCTTCAGATTGCTTTGATTCTCTACCCTAAGAATATAGGATTTGAGAATCTCAGCAGTTTCATCTTTTGTTCTTAGGAAGAATACCCATGAGAATCTGGAGAAATCATCAGTTATCACCAGACAGTATGACTTTTTTCCCATTGACATGACATTCGTAGGACCAAAGAGATCCATATGCAGTAGCTGGAGAGGGGTGTCATTTGTGTTCAATGTCTTGGGCTTGTGGGAACTCTTGTGTTGTTTTCCCTTCAAGCAGGCAATGCAGTGATCATCTAGCTGGAATTCTTTGTCAGGAAGCCCTCTGACAAGATTGTCCTTCACTAATTTATTGATTGTTTTGATGTTAACATGGCTTAACCTCCTGTGCCAGAGAGCGGATTCATTAACTGATGCCTTTGACAGAAAACATGAAACACTACCAGAGGGAGTGACTTCATTCATGTCAAGCACATATAAGTTGTCCTTTCTATTAGCAGTTAGGAGAATCTTCTCTGGAGGGGGTTTAGATAGGCCAGGAGCTAACACGAAACATTCCTTGTCAGTGAAGAGCATCCAATGCTTTTGATCACATACTTGGGAAACACTCATGAGATTGAAGTCAAGTTCTTTAACATAGTTGACTCTTTCAATACTCATCCTTTCATTGGACACAGTTCCTTGTCCAGTGATAGATCCACCTTTTGAGTCACTCCCAAAGGCAACATATCCTCCATTAAAATGTCTGAAGTTAGAGAGGATGGACCTGTTGCCTGTCATGTGCCTGGAACAGCCGCTATCTACCACCCAAGTATTGTGCTTGTTGCCTGGCTGTCCCTGCACATGGGAAATATCTAATTAGTGGGAGGAACATTGTAGCTTGCAGCATTGTAGATAATCGTTGCTAATTTGCCATTTTCAGCAAGCTTGCAGTCAATGGAACCATTTGTTATGCTTGGAGATTGTTTGACCCTCCATTGCTGTGCTGGAGGTTTTCTAGCTTTCTTTACATTGTCGGCAGAAGATGTTGTTGCTGACAATTCTGGCTTATCCGCAGCCGATTTTGCTGCTGAAGGCTTTACTAGAGCAGCAGCAGTTTTTGCTGCTGGAAGCTTTGTTCTGGATTTTGCTTTGTCAGCAGCAGATACTTTTGCTACTGATGCCGTTGTTTTTTGTTGTGCTTTGTCAGCAGCACAGGATTTTGTTGCTGAAGGCTTTGCCTTTGGTTTCCTGGATTTTACTCTATCAGCAGCGATTTTGTTTGCTGCTGATGGGTTGAATACAGATGAACGATTTGCAACTTGGTTAAAAGGGTTGAACTTGCATGTTGCAGCAAAGTGGTTTAATTCCCCACATATGATGCAAGTTTGTTGAGGTTTCTGCATCTTCACTCTTTGAGGGAATAGAGATTCTCTGAACTTTGTTGCCTTTGCATCATAGCTTCTCACCTGTTTGTTTCTGTTTGTTTTCTCAAAGGCATGCTGCTTTAAGTTTCTTTGGTGTTCACGGTAGTGAAAGCAGGTGCTGGCAGTGTGATTGTATTTACCACACACAAAGCATGATACTGCTATCTTGTCCCTGTGAGAGTCCACATAGTTCTTACTTTGAAACAAATCTTTGAAGTTCCAGGGATGAGCTTTGTTATGTTCAAAGGTGGCTTCTTCTAGTGTCCTTTGAACATATGGACCTTTTTCTCCAGGTGTATAAGAGAAATCAAACGCCTTTGACTTTGACTGAGATTTGGGGTTGGTGAAGCCTGATGTCTCTCCCTTTTCAATGTTTAGCTTTCTTCCACCTGGAGGATAGCTAATCTTGATTTGTTTGAATGGGATGGGAGCTGGAATGGTTGGAGTAACAACAGGACAACCGGCTTCAGAGAAAGGAGCAGATGGGACTGCACTAGTTTCACAGTGGTCTGAGCAGGTTGAATCAGATTCTGAAAAGGTGGAGCAGTCTTCCACAAAACATGCATCCATTGAAGGATCAAGATTTCGGTTTGCCATGTCAAGTTTTGCAGTATTGAAGCTTGGTTGGTGAATGGCAACATAATCAGCAGGAGGAGGAACTGTCTGGTACTCGTCACTATGATATCCAAGTCCAGTTTTTACCCTTTCATGGACTTGAATATCTAACAATCTTTGTAACTTTTTAGATGAAAATTCATATTTTTCAACATGAACTTTCTGTTCAGCCAGTTCAGCTCTGGTAGCTTTAAGTTTTACTAATAGATCATCAATCTGAGTTTCTAGATTGGTTTGTTCATGTTTTAATGAAGAAATCTCTTTCTTAAGGCAGTTAATTTTTTCTTTGTAAGTATCTTCG
The DNA here is from genome assembly GCA_023525975.1 of Smallanthus sonchifolius. Classification (NCBI taxonomy): domain Eukaryota; kingdom Viridiplantae; phylum Streptophyta; class Magnoliopsida; order Asterales; family Asteraceae; genus Smallanthus; species Smallanthus sonchifolius. The sequence continues at coordinate 2,904,899 of JAKNSE010000034.1, read as the reverse complement.
ACCTTTTTGAATTCAGACTTCATTTGATGAAACTCTTCATTTTGATCTATCAGATTTTGGTTATGCTTTCTATAACCTAAAACTTTGTCAATGCAAGCTTGAGAGCGAAGATGTTCAAATACCTGAGGTGGTATCTCTGCATTGTCTGCCATAAGTGCTTGGTTGGAGGCAGGAACATCTTCATATTGAAAACTCCAGTCAAAGTCTGAAGTTCCAACATTTGCACAGGCTGCAGTTTGTGCTGGAGGAGTTCCTTGTTGCTGCTGCCTGGGCTGACCTTGGTAAGCTTGTCTTTGATGGCTTGTACCCTGATTGGCTTTAGGTGACTTGCATTCCCTAGCAAAGTGACCCATTTGGTTACAGTTGTAACATCGGATCTTGCTTTTATCAAGCCCAACTCTGGTGTTTGAGTTGTTGCCTGGAACTGATCTTCCGGTTCTAGAATAAAACCTTTTTGCTCTGAGGGAGAGCATGGCATATGAGTGCTGAATATCCATTTCTTCAAGATCATCTAGATGAAAGTATTCCAGATCCTCCTTTATGAAGTACATGCTGCTTGAGTTGTCAGAGACAAAAGCAGTAGAGGTTGGTTGTTGAGGAGGTGCCTCAAGAAGAAATGGTGATGAGATGGATTGTGAAGTAGTTGGTGTTTGAGGATGTGTAACAATGGGGGGATAGTAATTGCTTGCACTAGGACCGGAATGATCAGAGTGAAGCGCTGAGGTGGTGGTGGAGGAGGTGGTAGCTGATTGATAACTGGAGCTCCTTTCTTTAGCTTGGATCATTTCTAATTCATATGTTTTGAGCATATTAAAGAGCTCAGTCATCTGAAGAGTCTTCAGATTTTCTGTTCTTCTGATGGACACTGTATACAATGTCCAGCAACTAGGCAGAGATCTTATGAACTTCTTGAGAATGTCTTCATTCTCCAGCTTTACCTTGGAGCACTGCAGTTCTCCAACCAGGTACGTGTACCTGTATATAAAACTGTTAGTGACTCACCTTCCTTCCAGACGAAGTTTTCATACTGTTGCTTGAGAATGTCACGTCTGTTCTCCTTGACCTCCTCAGATCCAGCAAACATCTTTTCCAAGGCTCCCCATAACTCCTTTGCAGTTTTGTAAGCCTTGAAGTTGTGAAAAACTTCATTTGGAAGGCACATTTGGATAGCTCCTAGTGCCTTGAAGTCCACCTCCATTTTCTTGATGTCTTCTTCAGAATACTTGGAGGGTTCCTTCGGAACTAGTGGTCCTCCGGAGTCAGCAGAGGCCACCATGGGAACATAAGGTCCATCCCTTATGGATTTCCACATTCCGTATTCATGGTAGCAGAAGAAGCTTTCCATACGGTTCTTCCACATATCATAGTCCTCCCCAGACATCAACCTCGGTGGTCGGTTGATACTGCCGATGTCTTCAGATCCATGACTCTGTGCCATTTTGTTTTGTGTGACTTGAAAAAGAATAGAGTTTTGAATAGAATCAGAAAGTGATTAAACAAATGTTAGTTTGTTTAATCTTGAGCCAAAGCTCTGATACCACTTGTAGGATCGTGAGATTACAAGGTGATTCTATTCTAGTTGATATTGGCGGAAACAATAGCAACCAACAAAGTAAACAAGTAAACAGCAAGAATACTGATAAATGCACTGTTGTATTAAACTTCTGAGGTGACAAAATTACAAGTAAAACTCTCTCAAAAAGCACTATCCAGGCACATAAAAGACACACTTAAAAGCACACTTGCTATGAAGTGTTTACAAGGTATTTATAGTAACTTAGAATCAAGACAGACCCTTGATTCTAAGGATCAGATCGAACACAGACCGTCGATCTTGTTTATTAATCTAAATTACATGCAAAGGCTAATCTAGATAACTTTATTGAAACGTCTTCTTTGGCATCATTGTTTGCATGCTTGGAGACGCGCGACATTGTCCTTTATTGGTTGCACCACTGAGGTTCCTTCTGCTTGGAGTGTGGCAGTTGCTTTTGCAGAAAGGTGTCAGAGGCGCTTCACATGGATAGTCAGCTGCAACGTTTGGTCTTCAGTGAATAAGGCCATCAGCAGCAGAGATGAGAATAATACTGCTGATAAGCCCATCAGCAGCACCTTGTGTTGAACGCTGCTGATAAGCCTATCAGCAGCAACAAGTGTTGAATGCTGCTGATAAGCCTATCAGCAGCAACATGTGATGAATGCTGCTGATAAGCCTATCAGCAGCATTTGTACTTAGAATAATTTGGTAGCAATCAGTCTTTGGTTCTACATATATATATATATATATATATATATATATATATATATATATATGTTTCAAGTATGAATTGTTTCACTAATAATTTAAAATTAAAATTCATTTTGAATGAAATAGTTTTAATATGAATCCGAGTTTTAATTTACTAACACGGGCAACGTTTTTAGAAATAGATATGTCGGAAAATCTTGGATATTACATGCTAAGTGCGCAGGCATCAGGCTGTCTAGGTAAAGTCGGTATGTTTACGAGGTTAAACCGTTAGAGTCGGGAGTTGGTCTGATGTGTATTTAACTAATCAATTCAGATCGGAAGCGACGTTATGGGACCTTGTTTAGGACAACCCAGATTAGCTTATCAGGTGAGTTCTAGAAGCCCTCTTTTAAATGTTTTAAATAATGTTTTCGGGTTGGTGTGCATACATACGAAATGATGTTTTTACGAAACGATGTTTACGAAAAGATGCTTATGAAACTATGTTTACGAAATGAAATGATTTGGAATGAACGGATTATGGAAAAAAAGTTTTATGAATGGAATGTTTGTTCATAAAGAAATGGGTTAAAATGAAGGAAATGGTTTTGAAAATGAATGATATGTTTTATGAAAAGAAAAAAAGGGCAAAGGTTTTAAAGAAGTCATTACAAATCTAATCTGTCGAATGGATGGAATTGACGAATGAAGTCTGGGAATGTAATTCCCAGCCTTGTGGTAGATTATGGACAGCGAGCCATAGTTGTCATAAGAACAACAGGGGCAGTGTCTTGGTGGCCTGCCAATGGTTATGATGTTGTACAACTGGTATGGGAGTAACGACGGTTACTCAGGGGTTAACGTGACCCAATGAAGGTTAAATTATGATCCGACGGTGTTATGGCCGTGAGCCATAGTCGTCGATGGAAGTTGTCGGTTTATGGACATGAGAGCCATAGGGGCAACTAAATGGGTATTGTCGGTCCTCGTGCAGTTAAGCCTTGGGGGCAATACAAAAGGGAATTGACGGAATGTATTGTATTGTCGGTCTTCGTGCAGTTAAGCCTTAGGGGCAATACAATACTAAATGACGGAACGAATGGTAACACAGATTTAGATAGTAATGTATGACTTAAATGAATGTTAAATGTTTTAAACGAACGATCCGTTCAACGTGTTTATGATGATGATAAATGTTTGAATGTTTTAGTGATGAACGAAAGGCCCTGTTTTCTTATACATGATGTTAAACCCTAATGAATTATTGAATGATGAACCATTTCTTAAATCGAATGAAAAAAAACTGGAACTCACCAGCGTAGCTGACTTTTTAGTATGCACATTCAGGTTAAGGCATGTATGGATGATGGCCGGTGATGCTTGGCAAGCGAGAAGAGTTACCCGATTGATCATGAAGACTGGAATCCCGTTATGATTAGTTTATGTTATGTTTATGTATTAGACTATGTTACGCTCCCGCATGTTGAACAATGTTATGAGTATGTTTTAATGAAATTTTCCGCTGCGTTAATTGATATTCAAGTTTATTAACTGTTTGTGAATTAGTAAATCCAACAAGTGAGGCATCTCGGGTTTGGGGCCTTACAACGAGTCAAGTACCGATGGCGAAAACCCATTCAGGATTTTTCGTCAGGGTGACCAACCCCCTCGTCACTCCTACCCACTACGAGATCTTGGTCTCAAGGTGGAAGATCCGGATTTTGATGGCAGTGTTCAAGTGGATAACTTCATCGATTGGGTCAGCACCATTGGGCGTATCTTTGACCTACAATGATGTGTGTAGGTTATACGGTTAATTAGGGTCATTCGGGTGTAACCGAATTCAGAATATGCATAACCGTTAACCAACCTGATTAACCAAACACAAATTCGGTTAAGGTTAAAAACTTAACCGGATAAGAATTCGGTACAGTTTTATTCGGTTTCGAATACAGTTCGGTTTTCGGTTTATTCGTTTTAACCGAATAATGAAGACCGCTAATTTGAAAGGTAGTTGTGATATTATCAAATTTAAAAGTATATATACGAATTTTTGTAACTTTTAAAAAGTATATATATAAGAACATGTTAGGGTATGCATGGTTGTAGTGACTTGTAACCAGTGGCGGATCCAGGAATTTTTTTCAGGGGGTTCACTGTTTTTAGATGATCCAATTTCATAGGGCCGGACATAAAATTTTTCGGTTCGGTTCGATTGGTCGGGCAGGGGCGGCTCAACCATTTTTGGAGGCCTAAAACGAAGAAAAAAACATGAAAATTATGCTTAAAATGTTCACAAAATCAACTAATTTGTATTTAAGAGTCATCTACTCATTTGTTTCTATCAATTTTTTACCTCTAATCATATGAATGCTCAAGAACACACATTTAGTTTAAGAAAGAGTTCTTAGTTTTATAGTTTCACAACCGGATCAAGCGAGCTGCAGTGGGCCGTGGGGTGGGCAGCGTCGTCAGGGGGTTCACCCTATAATATTTTAGGGGGTTCACCCCAGTTTTTTTACCTACCGTTACACTAAAATTTCGAAACTCGGGGGGTTCCTGTGCACCCCCCGCTTCACTATTACATCCGCCCCTGCTTGTAACACCCTGTTTTCCTTTGTTATTGATATTTGACGTTTGATGATATGTTACCATCTCAAAGAATGTCCATCTACAACTCTAAAGAAACTATATTCACTAAACCGTTTATGAATCACTTGACAAAAAATTGTTTATGTTTGTTTCTGTTATTAAACAAACGAAAATGAACAAGATTTTATCTTGTTCATTTAGGTTTGTGAACTATGTTCATTTATGTACAAATAATATATGTATTTGTGTGAGAGAGTGTGTTCTTTACATAACCACAAATAGTGCGAGAACATTCATGAATCAATCAAAATCATTTGTTTATTGTCAGAAGTTAACCGAAAAAAGTATAATCGTAAAAAGTTTAATGATTTGTCTCTAATTAATTAATTCACACTTTATATTTCCCCTTCTTCCTCGTAACAAGTTTTGTACACGTGTATATCAGAAAGTTTATAGTGATTCTAGACATGTGGCTCTGCTCATTGAAGAAGCCAAATAAACGGACATGGATGTGCAAAAAAATAAATAATTGTGCAACAACTAAAATAACCGAACCAATTGAGAAATCATTGGTTCGTTATGGTTTTTCTAATAACCGGCTTTTATGGCTATGTTATATGTTAGAAAGTTTTGTTGTAAAATTTTAAAATTATCGTAGTCACTGTTTATTCTCCCTTTTAATTTATAAAGATTACTAATATATTATTGGATTTATTAATTCAAATGAGCTTGAATCCACCCATCCAAAGCCGGCGGTTCAACTAAACCGTTTTATGATATGCCAAACTATCTTTTCTCATAACCGAATTAGCCAAACCGTTTAACCAAAACCGGTTATACGTTCAGTCAGTGGCGGATTTAGCATAGGGGCAGGGGTACCTGTCGGTACCCCTCAACTTTCGACGCGCAGTGGGAATTTTTTTGTTTTTTTTACCGTTTTATGTATCCAGATACCCCTGAACGAATAGACAGATACCCCTGGATTTTTTTCCTAGATCCGCCACTGCGTTCAGTTTTAGCCCATAATGCAAGACATTTGATAAAATCGGGCTGGTTCAAAAACCATCCTGACTATGGGCTCATGAAATGACGCAGAGATGCACATCTAACCAAACTTTGTGAGCTTTTAAGGGGGTGGGCTTCCTAATATAAAGTATACAACTTCCTAATCCTATGCCAGGCAAGGCAGGCTCTCCATGGGTGGGCAAACCAACCGGTTTGGGCTGGGGTGGGTATCATTGGCAAATGAAAAAATCCAGTGTTTTCAACAAATTATATAAAAAGCAAGTGCAGTTTCATGAAATTGATGAACAAAACACAGTAGATTTAATGTCAGAAAATATACTTCTGTAAAATACAATTCTACTTCCATGACTCAATTTCTAAGTTGCTAATAAAATACAATTCAACAAAATTCACATAGAACAGAACGAAGAACAGAAACTGCCAGTCCAAATTTGACAAGTCATTTAGCTACTACCACATCATCTCATTTCCTATATGGATGATACCGTCCACTACCACCATCACCACCGCCGCCATTATCATACCCTTTACTCCCACCATATCCATATCCATAATCATATCCACCACCAGCACCACCTCCACCTCCACCTCCCCTACCAAATTCTTTACTGCCATAACCATCACCAACACCACCACCTCCTCCGCTACCACTTCCATAACCCCTACCTCCACCATACCCAGCAGCCCCGCCATAACCACCATATCCAGCACCTGCATATCCAGCACCACCATACATGGGCCCACCAAACCCATACCCATACCCATATCCACCATAACCACCATAGAAACCTGCAGAACCACCTCCATAGCCTCCTCCTCCAAAACCGTCATAACCAGCGTACCCACTCCCATAATCATCATACGCTCTATCCACTTTTCCACCATAGCCACCGCCATACCCTGAACCCCTACCAAAACCACCACCATATGACTTGGAACCACCACCATGACGTGACCGGTTGACATATGAGAAATCACCACCTCTTTTTGGTTCAGCCCTCTTTATCTCCACCTAACATAATTCACATCTTATCAAATTTTCTATTTCTTATAATCACAACTAAATTGGGTAAAATTTCACAAACTTTGCACTGAATTTCTGATTTTAGCAACTTTAAGCCATTCGCAAAACAAAAAATAAAGTAAAACTTACAACGGATTTTAGCAACCACCATCATTAATATAAACTGATGATGTGCCAACTGATGTCACCGCCACATAATCAAAAAATACTTGCACAAAACAAGTATTAACAAGATTAAAAACATCATCTTTTCTTAAATTTATATTTCAATAATTATATGAAAAAAATCAAATGCTTGAGTCAAAAAAATTTCTTTAACAAGCAAAAGATTACCTGCTACCTGTTGAAAACATCATCTTTTCTTAAAATTTATATTTCAATAATTACATGTCAAAAATCAAATGCCTAAGTCAAGAATTTTTCTTTAACCAGCAAAAAATGACCTGCTACAGAACATGTCATTTGTTACTACAATCAGAAATAAAATGCATGGTTGCTAAAATCCATAACAAAATATAAATTGGTTTTTTATTGGCCCCTAAATTAAGTTGTTTGCTAAAACCGGGAAAAAATCAAGTTTAAATCATATGCCACGGCATGTAAAAATACACAAAAACTACAAACAAGATGACAGATCAGCATTTTTTCAAAATAAGCAATTAAATAACCTAACCAGTTGAACACGTCATTCTTACTATAATAAGTAATAAAATATAACTTTGTTGCTAAAAATCAGTAATAAACTGTATATTGGTTTTTATTTCACACCTAAGTTGATTGGTAAAATCTGGAAAAGTGCATAGTTTGTTTCTAATTCATGCAGTTTGCCCAATTATTTCTTTGCAAAAAGAAAACTTAAAAAAGTGTGATACGAACCCAGGTTGACTGGGTCGGGGTGGCCATTGGGCTAACCTGACTGGGTCGGCCCAGTTCTTGGCCCAACTACTCAAAAGTGGCGGGAGTAGTTCCAGAGTAGTGGGGGGGTTTTCTATTCAGTTTTGTAACTGCTTTAGCAGTCTAGAAATAGGGAGTCAAGAGTTTCAATTAGGAGTCGATGTTTTATTATCAAAATTAGGGTTCTAAACCTTGTAATCGGAGACTACCCATTCTCGAAATTGGGCACTATCTGTACTTGTTTTTCTGTTTAATCCAATCATCCGATTTTAGTTCTTAACATTGGTTCCATTGCCGGGAAATCGAAGATTTGCAGCAACCCACCAGATCCGATTGCCACACAATTGGTTGTTATCGTTGCAAAATTGGAACTGATGGAGTCCGTGAAGGATGAATTTGAGAGTAGCGACACTACCCCTGACCAAATCGCTACCCAATTAACCACCAAAACCAACAACACTCTGCCATCTCCAGATCCGTCAGTTGCGCTCGTTGCTCAATTAGCAATCATCTCGGCCCGATTAGACTCCATGGTCGCCATATCCAAGCGATCAAGGCTTGGATGTGTGACAAGGAAGAGTCTCGTTCAAGTGAGACGGGAAATCTCAAATTGACAGAGACTACCGAGGGGACATGTAAAATGCTTGAAGCTGCAAATGAAACCGATGCTCAGACCATTCCAAAAAAGGAGGAACAAGAATATAATGGAGAGACGAAGAATGCAGAATTAGAGCAAAATTTATTCAACAGGGATGACACCCTGAAGTTACTCTGTGCTAACTCACACAAAGATCAGGATCGGATGAAGGCTCAGACGGATAAGCAACAGCCTGACTGGTCATTTCAAAAGGCAATCAAGGCTTGGATGGATGACAAAGTAGATAGGCCAGCAAAGCGAACAGAAATCGATTCCGTCTTCCGAATTCCAAACTCTAATGGACAAGATTCTTTCTGGGCTGCACCAAAATTCAGGCTTGAGAAAACACAAATTTTAGCTCATATATGGGTCCATGAAGCGGGTCAGCCTACGATTGAATGGCTTATTGCTTGGCACAACGTTTTCCTTCTATTCGACTTGAGGACAAGTCGATTTTCCGGGCCGGAAGTATTGATGCGAACCCAGGTTGACTAGGTCGGGGTGGCCATTGGGCTAACCTGACTGGGTCGGCCCAACTACTCAAAAGTGGCGGGAGTAGTTCCAGAGTAGTGGGGGGGTTTTCTATTCAGTTTTGTAACTGCTTTAGCAGTCTAGAAATAGGGAGTCAAGAGTTTCAATTAGGAGTCGATGTTTTATTATCAAAATTAGGGTTCTAAACCTTGTAATCGGAGACTACCCATTCTCGAAATTGGGCACTATCTGTACTTGTTTTTCTGTTTAATCCAATCATCCGATTTTAGTTCTTAACAAAGTGTGAAAAGTTGTTTACTCACTTGTTTGCCTCCAAGTTCATGGATTTGACCGTCAGCAAATATCTTATCCACAGCTTCTTCACTATCAAATGTAACAAAACCAAAACCTCGTGATCGGCCCGTGACATGATCTAGCATAATTTGATGTTCAACTATATCACCATAATTTGAGAAATACTCCCTTAACTCATCTGCACGATGAAGTTACAAACTTTGTCATCACGACTCCATTTTTAGTTAATTCATAGTATATAACATCAAGAAATTATATGGTATGCTACCTTCTGTTAAGGTCAATGGTATACCACCAACAAATATTTTCTTTGTTCTTGATACACCTCTACTACCCTGTGCGTTCTCTCTAGGAACAGTCCTCTTCACTTCAACCTAATTCAAGAATACATTAAATAGCATAAAAATTGACTAACAAATCGAATCAAATCAAGGCAGCAATCTCGACCAATTTGTTTAAAAAAGGGTGAAATTGGATTTATATAATATCTCAAATTGGCAAAAATAGTTGTTAAGGAAACAGGTCAAAACTCAAAAGTCTGCACAGTTTAACAATGCTTACAACCACATAAATTGTGATGTTCAAATTTGAAGTTACTATTTGAAGAGTAATCACCCAAGTTTTCAACTTTTCTCATTACGGCCACCCATATACTGAAAGTTTGACACGGTTGTACAAGTCACACAAGTATGTATCTCTCATCATTTATAACAATCCCGACCAAACACATGTCATATGACGAAATTACTCTAAAAATTTTGCAAAAGAGCAAATTACTTTTGATGGGGTGTCACCATGTTATGGTTAAAGGTGTTGTTTGTGTCAAAAAAAAAACTTAAGGGTTTTGCTTCATCTGACATGTTTTAAACCTGAATATGTGTGAATGAAACAACATACATATTTAAGCGGCCTTAATGAAAAAAAGGAAAATACTTTGTGGCCTCCGCATGTATTATCCCTTTATTTTAAATATACAGTTTTGTAATCATATTTAACTAGCTAGTTATACCCGCGCTACGCGACGGGTGTCGATTTGTTAATAAGAAAGAAACCTAAAACTAAATAATAAAAAAGGAAAAAAACAAAAATAAAATATTGAAGAACTGGCACGGGGGAAGATGGGGGGGACTCGAACCCGTGTCTCTCGAGTGGAAGCACAGCACGGCTACCACCAGGCAGTGTGCCTTCCTTTGTTAGTCCTATTCAGTTCATTTATATACTTAAACAAACCTTGAGCTTGGCTAATATCAGTTCGGGTCGTCAAAAACCATCAAAGCGAATACCGATACCGATTCCGACAATACCAACACCAGCAATGAGGTTCGGCTCGTCATGGCACAACAACAGTAACGGTACTCGCTACAACTCCATTTTCAAAAAAAAATATCAACGTTGGAAAAAAAAACTAAAACAGCAGCGCAGTCTGTTTTTGTTTTTAATTAAAAGACGAAAGTTATTAAAAAAAAACGAAAATATTAGAAAATTAAACGGGTTAAACAATAAAAGCGAATACCGATATTGGTTCCGATAATACCAATACGTGCAATGATGGTGTTTGCTCATAATAGGTTCGGCTCGTCACGGTACCACAACATTAACGGCACTCACTATAGGCTACGATACCAAAAAAAACTCAATTTTGAATACAACCCTGTTTTCAAAAAGAAGATATATCGGAACGTTGACAGAAAAAACTAAAAACAGCAGCCTGCAATCTGTTTATTAAAAAAACTTAACAAACGAAAGTTATTAAAGAAAAACAAAATTATTAGAAAATTACATGGGTTAAAAGTGTATATTATATATAGTATGAGGGGATGAAAATGAAAATTTTAAAAAAATATATATAGCATGAGGTGTCACAAAACAAGTGGAACTACTAGTGTTCAATTAGAGTCTGTTCTAATCTGTAGTATAATGCACTAACTACTTATGACATTCCAAAATATGGACAAAAATGTGTCAGTGAGTAAACCATTTTGACCCGCACTAAAAGTCACCCCATTTGACCCGTTACCCGACCCATTCATTTTAACATCTCTAATATTATGTGTCATTTCATGTCATAAGATCATAGACATGTGCCTTACTGGTCTGCCATCTATGACATGATCTTGCTCCAACACTTTATCAGCATCGGCTGGGCTAGCAAATGTTACAAATCCAAATCCACGTGGTCGACCAGTAATCTTATCCATCATTATAACAGAATCTGTTAAATTTCCATAGTTGCTGAAGTAATTGCTGAAAGACTCTGAAAACAATAAACAGACATAAGACATAATAAATTATGGACAGAAAACAAAAAACAACAACCATACAAGGTAAAATCCCACTCATAGCAAGGCTATTGGTAGGGTCTGGGGAAGGTGGGACGTAGGCAAACCTTACCTCTACCCCTAGGGATAGAGAGGCCGCTTCCGGGGAGACCCTCGGCTCCAAAAACAGATAGCATATACATGCGAAAGTAAAGATATGGACAAAAAACATGGAATATAATTGTGACTTATTGCGTTCACTGTTGAGTATACCGTTCATGTTATAGCCCTGCTTTTACAAAACTATACCATATTATCATATATGCAGAAACAACTAAAATGAACAAATTGTCCAAATATATGCCAGTATTGCTTCAAAAAATCACCAGAATCGTTATATTGTCAGTGTCACAACAAGAAAATACCCGAATCACCACACTAAAACAAATTAAAAAAATCCAAGTGGTGAGACAGACGAATTTGGCCCTAATTTCTTGTTCCTCAGCATCGCATAGAAAGCTACTTGGTCCACTAGGATTGATTATTTAAACAGCTTACATGCTTATGGTGTTTATAAAAAGCAAACTATATGAAAAAAAAGTGTTCACATTTATCTGCCTATTTTAGGGTGAAATAAGTTTGTTTTCCGTAAGCAGTTTGAGATTGGTTATATCAAACTAATTATTCTTAGTGGATTCAAAATTATTAGGGTGAAATATGATGTTTCCAATAAGTTAATTATACGCTTCTGCCTTCAATAAGCAAATCCCCAAAGCCATATTTAACTAAGGCAGGGTGCATTCCCTCATACCCTTGCTGGAAACTACACATTCTGGCAAATAATCTTTCAATTAACATATATACTTAAGCGTACACAAATCACATTCTAATCCATTTGAATAAATAAAATTGCATATCATTAACATACCTTCAGATGTCTCCCAAGCAATGCCTCCAACAAAAAGCTTTCTATCACAAACAAAAATTTAGAAATTATTTTTCAAACTCATAACACAATCTTCATCTTTTTTCAATGTCTTGGACGTACACCGGTGTAACCAAAGATATTTTCTAAACTAAACTACAATACATTAATACTAAATAACCACATATTTCTAAACCCTAAATAGAACTAAATACACAAGCTATACAACAACAGCAACAACAAACTAACCCTGCTGAAGCATCACGACTACTATCATTGATTGAATGCCGTATCCCATTTCCTTCACCACTATCATCTACAGCATCATCATATTCTTCATGATTTTGATTGGTATTATCAAACTGTAGCTGCTCATCGTCGCCATTAACAATTGGTCCGTCCATTTCCAGCTAAATTGATACCAGTTTTCCTCTTTCTGTGTATCGTACCCGTACAAAATCCCTGCAAACGAAAAGATGTTGTTTCAATTAAGCTGGCGCTAGACTTGAGGGTTTCGGGATTGTAGGAGAAATTAAGCCCTAGATAGAAACAACGAAACCCTAATAACAATAATAACAACCTGATATGAAGATTTTCGATTGTTTTTTATGCAGGAGAGGACGAAATTGGGTTTTGGTGTTTATGATTTGGTGAAGGGAAAACGGAAAAATAAAACCCTAGTTGGTTGCGGTCGAACAAGATAGACGCAAAGTGGTCTTTTAAATCCTTTAACTCGTTTTCTCAACGATAGGTTAACACAAAAACGAAATGTAACGAAGGGCATGATGGTAAATTGATGAACTTTTCAATCAAATAGGCTTTTTTTTATTTATTTTTTTATCGATGAACACAGTCTACTTTTAAAATAACCACACATGTGATACGTTGTGATATGTGAAGTAAGTTGGTCCATGACTTCATGTCATGCATGGAGAAGGTGATTGTGGGTATCATTGGGGGTGGCTTATTTGTGGCATGACTTTAATTGTTTTTATTGGAGTTTAGCTCCTTACGGTAGTTATTTGCAAGTGGGTAGTTACCTAGTAGTGGTTATTTTGTTTGAAGTTATGGAAGGCTATATAATAGTCATTGTCTTCTTATTTTGATATGAAATCAATACATAAAACTTAGCTTTAAATATTTCTTTGTTGTTCCACTCTTCTAAAATCAAATTGATATTTATCATTTGGTATCAGAGTCGGTTTCGTAACGGACGTTTTACACTTAACTAGTGATGAGTTTGACGAATACGTGTATTTTAATTAATGAAAAGTTGTGTTTATGTGTCTTAAAAATCTTAATTATAAATTGTTTTAAAAAGACGTGAATATTTAATCTCCGATTGCTTTAAGAGTTCTGAATCTTTTGGATGGCTTAAGCAAATCTTTCTTAAGCACCCATTCAAACTTATGTCTTTATACAAATTTTGATGCTACCAATGTCTCGGTTAGTATAGACTTAATACTTTGGATTGGTCGGTTTTGGGTATTCAACAAAGCTTTCGAGTCTTAATTGGACCTTGTGTTTTGTGTCGGTATTTCCTTTTTTCTTTCGTGTTGGCTCGTATTACACTCTTAACTGGAGCCATGATGTTCAAGCTTGAGAAGAAGAAAATGTTTATTTTAAGTATTTTATAATTAAGGTTTTAACTATGGAATTGTGGTGGTCATAATGAAAGTAACCTCACAAAACAATGTGGTAGAGGTTTGTAGCTCTTTCAACTTTTTCTAAGAACATAATCGGCTGATTTTGTCCATTCTAATTATCCAAAGAATCATACGGTTTGGTAACCTAGACGGGAGCCAAGTCAACTGCATAATATTAGTCTGAATAACAACTAGGGGGAGACTGTTTGCGGGAGCCCGTTAGCACTCTAACGGTTGTTAGAACAGTAAACATGCCCAAGGAGTTGTTCCTAATAAATTAACCACACAATTAATTAAATACAACATCAGATTACCACCAAGTGATGCATTTGATATGATTATCTCTCAATGACTCCTCTGTCTCGATTTGTTGCCTCAACCAAAACGATACTTTTTTATTAGACAAAACGATAATAACAATGAGTATTAAAAGCTACTGTGCCCATTGGGTTCAATACTCAGTTCTTACCTAAATTATACTATGTTGCGATAGGTCCGTTTGTCTATTATGTGTAGTTAGTAAAAGTATTAATCATTTTATAAAAATTAAAACATGATAACTCTGTTACAAATTTTAATAAAAAATATACTAGTAACTTAACACATCAACGGGTCAATTCTCAATCAAATTTACCCAACCCAACAAACCATCCTCTCCAAAATGCAACCATTTGTGGTGTCCCTGACCCAACTATGTTCGGGTGTGTCTCAATGTTCCAAAATACAAACGGGATAATAATGCATATGTCATGGAATTGTTTCTTGTTGGCTTCATATGTGACCTATATTGTCCCATAAACAAGAGGCGTCCACCGTGGTGCTCCGCCAAGCTAGATTCATCCAAAAGACACCGGCCGTGGGTTATTTGTGGCATGACTAATTGTTTTCATTTTAGTTTAGTGAGTTGGTCCATGACTCCATGCCATGCATGCATGGAGGAGGTGATCGTGGGTATTATTGTTACTAGTTTAGATCTCGTGTATTATACACGGGATGAAAAATATCAATAAATAATATTTTTATATCTTTATGTGTATATTTTACAGGTATAAAAATGTATCATATACTAAAAATACAAAAAAAAATTCAAAATATGTAAAAATTAATATATAATTGGGTTTCAAAAATACGTTAAGTACTATTTAATATAATTTGTTTTTTATTTATTATTTGATGGAAAATAAAAGTTACATAATTAAATTTTAAAATTTCTTATAATAAGGGATAATCCATCTTATAATAAAAACTTAAATCATTTTGCCAAGTGTCAAGCTCACATTCATTCTCACCCATTTTTCCCCAATATCATTTTATACCCATTATTCATAAGCGGGTCAATACGCAGGTCATAACCCAATTTTTTAACCTATCACTCAGATTTCAAATTAATTTAATTTTAAAATTTTTTATAGCCCAATAATATGGTTTCCATAAACAAATTTCATTTTAAATTAATTTAAAATTTAAAATTCTCTTAATTGTCAATACTAACATTTATGTTCTTAATCATTTCTTATTTTTAGTTTTTTTTTTAATAACTTTAAATCCTTTTAATGCAAAATAAACTCGGTTTTATTGATCTTTTAAAATTTCTTTATGTTTTGTTTTATTTATTGAAGCCATATAAATATATATATATATATATATATATATTTCAAATCTGTTACATTATTAATATAATTTAAATTTAAATTCTTCATTATCTTTGACTTTTTGTAAGGTTTTTTTTTTTAAATTTGAAGGTTATCCCTTTCTTAGTTACAATATTCAAATTTGATTGTAAAAGTGGTTTTTCATAAATTAGTTTTAAATTTAGATTAATTTTAAATTTAAATTTAATGAAAATTTCAATACTATTTATGTTCCTAATACTTTCTTAATTTGTACTATTTGAATAATATCAAATCCTTTTAATTCAATATTTATGCACTTAAGTTTAAATTTCAAATTCTCTATTATTTATGTAAGTTGGTGATTTGGATAACAAGATCAACAACAACAGACAGTTTCATGTTTCTAAAACTTGGCTTAACCTTGAAACAAAACGCTTGGGCGGCCCCTAAACACCGGAAGTGTCGAAATACTACATGTAAGATGTTGGTCAACCAATGGGTTAAAATGGTTTTGGGTCAAAATGAGTCACTTTTTAGTACATGTCTAAATGGGTCGGGCTTGGCTGGCCGACTTGCTAATGTTTATCTTTAAATATTTATTGAAATGCTATTAATTTAATTATGATTTTCAAATATATTATTACTACATTTTTGGTCAAATAAAATATTTTAGGAGGTTGTCCACAATATTATTACAACAATAATTTAATTATGTTAGCCAATATGTTCTTAACGTTTAGTCATATTCTTTAACATTTGACAATATGAAAAAAAAATACCAGTACATCATTAAATATTGTATAATAATACATGTTCATATATTTATCAGTCTAATATTAAGGTTTACACTGTGTAACACACATGTTTAAAGCTAGTTTAAAATAAATGTGTTTTATTAGTATATAATTAATATATTTTTTAAAATATATATTATTATTTAAAGATGAAGGTGCATTTAATAAGAGAAAGAGGCGAAAAAAAATGATTAGAATGAATATGGAGACGACACGTAGCATTGAAAAACTTTTATTTATTATATAGTATAGATTTGTGGCATGACTTTAATAGTTTTCATTTTAGTTTAGTTCCTAGCAGTAGTTATTTGCAAAGCGGGTAGTTTAGTTAATCTTTATTTTAGTTTAGTTAATCTTTATTTTAAAGGCTATATAATAGCCATTGTCTTCTTATTTTGATCATGAAATCAGTAAATAAAACTTGCCTTGTTCTTCTATTCTTCTAAAATCAAATTGATACATATCAATATGAACTTTTGTGAAATGCATGTGCAGTGATTTTAAAAATAGGGTAGAGTAAAGAGTGTTTGTGTAGTTAAAAAAAAGAACAGAAAAACAAAACAACGAAAGATACAATTGAATGACTTGAAAGTATGATCATGTAAAAGTGTTCATTCCTAAATGGTTGAACGTCTAGTATCACGATAGACGTTGTACAATATGAGTAGATTTAGAGGTGTATGAGTTAGTCGTTTTTAAAAGAAAATAATATAAAATATTAAAGATACTTAGGGATCGTTTGGTTCGTGAAATGTTTTTGAATGAATTAAAATTTGAATGGAATCCTTAGAAAGTTGACTTGCGTTTGGTTTATAAATGTGATAAAGGAATTTGAAAGTTAAAAAAATTAAAGGACTGAATTACCCTTTATCAAGACTACCCTTCCCTTCCCTTCCCTTCCCTTCCCTTCCCTTCCCTGTTAGTCATCCCTTTCATACTCCATTACAAGGGTTCCCATATGGTCTCCATTAATCACGATGGTTACAGTTAAGAGCAATTAATCAACTTTGGTTGCTCCATTAGCGACTACATATAAAAAATTAAATCCGATTAATCGCTAGTCGATACCTCACCAACCGACTAACGATTAACGATTTTTACAACATTGGCAGCTAGTAAACACATATGGCGTGTGAAATGGCAAACACAACATAAGTACTTGAAGGAATCAAACTACATGTTATAATGAAATATGCGGGTAACTCGCACATCTTATTCAAGTTTACCTCCTTTTAGTTATAAGGCATCCGAATACCGAATATGCATTTTATGTTGCAAGAAGAACGAGGACTATACTATGTATAAACAAATCTCTTTATATAGATTTGTAAAGCGAGTTTAGCGTGCTACATTCATATTATAAAATATGTAATCAAGATAAAATTCCACTGAGTTACAATGTTTGTTTTCTTTGTTCGTAGGTTGTCCACTTCCATTTTTTTAAAGACAATTTTCTTTATTCACGTGGAAATACGACTTGAACTCACAATCTACTTAAATCTTGGTGTTCATAGAGGGTATTCCTCTACCAATGTCCACTTCCACTTATGTCATCAACTATTTATTCGTTTTAATCATCTCAATATATAAAATTAATTCACTTATAACACGCATAAGACATTTAACTTATCGTGCTTAACAAGTTAATAGATCAACATTAAGGTTGACAGTTTATAACACGACCCGCTAACATGTCACGGAGTTAAACATGCTTGAGTTTGAGTTAATCAGGTTTGGGGTCATAAATAGGGTGCACGTTTATAATGAAGATTTAATCTTAATATTTATTAATATTAGTTCATTAATTGTTTGGTTGAGTTTGTATTAGAGTTTGATTGAGTTTGTTTATTTTATTATTTAATTGAGTTTGAGTTTGAGTTTGGTTAGGAGTAGTATAAATTTATTATAAATAGATGGTTAGAATTCATGTATTTGTGTGTGTCTTTGATATTAATAAAAAGTGTCGATCTTTGTGATCAATATTGTCAGTGTTTTATTGTTCGAGTTTGATCCATTTTCCAACAATTGGTATCAGAGCCAAATGAAAAACCAATCAAGAAGACGTGACTGGCTTAATCGAAGGTCACAACCGAGGAGAAATTGTTGACCAGCTTCTTTGGTTACTGGTTCTGTAAGTCGAGAAGAAAATATCAAGAGAAAGACGAATAAGAAAAGAGAATAAGGCCAGGAGGGTTATAGACAACTTGGAGTTAATCGAAAAAGGGAACCAAGCAACCAAGGGCCTCAATTAATAAACGGCATGTGAATTAAATTGAAGTAGGAGGCGGTGGTGCTCATGAGTTAATTAGAAGCAAGCATAAATTCCTAAGCTAGGAGGCAGTACGGAAAATTAGGTGAAGCATACAATCAAGCAGGTGAAGAAGTTCACGGCTTATTTGATCGAAAACAAAATAAAAGGAGGAACTGGATATCAAAAGAGGTTCTGCTTGAGCCAGGGTTCTGAGTGAGCCAAAGATCGAGACCAATTAGAGGTTCTGTGTGAGCCAGGAAAGAGAAGTTCTGTGTGAGCTAAGAATATCGAGTTCTGTGTGAGCCAAGGGAAGGAGTTTTGTGTGAACCAAGTAGAAGAGTTATGTGTGAACTAAGGAAGAAGAGTTCTGCGTGAACTAAGGAAGAAGAGTTATGCGTGAACAAAGATTCTGTATGAATCAATTGAGAAGAGGATACCAAAAAAAGGCGTTCTGCGTGAGCGGGTTCTATGTGAACTGTAAGGCCCCAAACCCGGGAGGCCTCACTTATTGGATTTACTCATTCACAAGCAGTTCTTAAACATGAATATCAGATAACGCAGCGGAAATTTTCATTTAAACATAACTTAATTGTTATTCATACATGCGGAAGCGTAAACATAATTACATCATAACTAAACATAACGGGATGCCAGTCTTCAAAAGCAGTCGGGTAACTCTTCATCTCTAGCCAAGCATCACCGTCCATCCTCATAACATGCCTTAACCTGAATGTGTACACTTAAAAACATCAGCTACGCTGGTGAGTTCTAGTTTTCGTTCGTTTTAAGAAATGGTTCATCATTCAAACATTCAATAGGGTTTAACATTCGTATAAGAAAACAGGGCCTTTCATTCGTAAACCTTCGCATATTTAAACACAATCATTTGTTTAAAATATTAACATTCATTTAAGTCATACATTATTATCTAAATCTGTATCGTTACGCGTCTCTATGTCCCCGTAGGAACTTTTAATGTTGTGGGCAACCGTTACGTATCGCCGTCATTGCCACAACCATACCACTACGTTGGGTCAACCGTTACGTATCGCCGTCATTGCCCAACCCTTCAATGCGTGGGGTCAACCGTTACGTATCGCCGTCATTGCCCAACACGCATCTTTCCTTTGGAAATCAACCGTTACGTATCGCCGTCATTGATTTCCCATTACCTCGTTCGCTTAGGATGATCGTCATCACCCGAGTAACCGTCGTTACTCCCTTACCAGTTGTACAACATCAAAACCATTGACATGCCACAAAGACATTGCCCATGTTGTTCTTGTGGTAACTATGGCTCGCTGTCCATAATCTACCACAAGGCTGGGAATCACATTCCCAGACTTCATTCGTCAATTCCATTCATTCGACAGATTAGATTTGTAATGACTTCTTTAAAACCTTTGCCCCTTTTTGTTTTCTTTTCATAAAACCTTTCCTTCACTTTCAAAACCCTTTACCTTTTCATTAAACCATTTCTTTATAACATTCGTTCGTAAACATTCCGTTCATAAACTTTCTTTCCATAAATCCTTCGTTCCAAATCATTTCCTTTCGTAAACGTAGTTTCATAAACATCATTTTATAAAACATCATTTCATAAAACATCATTTCATACGTGTACACACCAGCCCGAAAACATTATATAAAAACATTTAAAAGAGGGCTTCTAGAACTCACCTTATAAGCTAGTCTCGGTTGTCCTAATCAAGGGTCCAACCACGTCACTTCCGATCTAAATTGAGTAGTTACATACACATCAGACCATTACCGACTCTAACGGTTTAACCATTCTAGACATATTAATCTCTACTCAACAGCCTGATGTCTGCGCACTTAGCAAGTGCGCAGACCCTGCCTCCTGCGCACTTAGCAAGTGCGCAGGTTCCTCCTCCTGCGCACTTAGCAAGTGCGCAGGTTCCTCCTCCTGCGCACTTAGCAAGTGCGCAGGACCTGCTCCGTGCACACTTAGCAAGTGCGCACGACCTGTTCTTCGCGAAAAACCCTAACTTTCGCATTCGGTCTGATCATGTAAAGATCCCGAACATGTTGCATCCAAAACGTTCGTTTTCCCTTAAGGAATTCGATTCTATGATTATCTTTCAGTTTCATCCACAAAAACGTCTGATTTTCACCCAAGACCCGAAAAACCCAAAAACGAACTAAAAACTCAGATTTAGGTCGGATCGTTACCTGAATCGAGCTTCTGATCCGGAGGTTCTTCTCACGAGTGCAAGAGACACGAGCGGGTGCAATCTTGTGCGATTCCGACACTTTCTCTCTCTACGGTTTTCTCTCTCTAGAATTGCAAATGAGAGAAACATGTGGTGACCCTGGCTATTTATAGGGGAGACCTCCCCAAGCCCGGTTCGCGACTGACCCGGCCCGACTTCGGCCCGCTTGAACTCGTTAACTTTATTTCTCGACATTTTGGGATGTTACAAGTCTACCCCACTTATAATAGGTTTCGTCCCCGAAACCTATCACAAGTCAAATAATTGAGGGTACGACTCCCTCATCTCCGCCTCCGTTTCCCATGTAGCCTCCGATCCCTTTCGGTGCCTCCATTGGACTTTAACCAATGGAATAACTTTATTACGCAAACGCTTTTCCTTTCGGTCTAAGATAGCCACGGGTTCTTCGATGTAATTAAGGTTGTTGTCGACCTCGATGTCAGTAAGTGGTACGTGAGCTGATTCATCCGCCAAACACTTTCGCAAGTGTGATACATGGAAGGTAGGATGAATCCCACTTAACTCATCAGGCAACTCCAACGATAAGCGACTTCACCAACCCGTGCCATTATCCTGAACGGTCCGACAAACCTCGGACTTAACTTTCCTCTCTTTCTGAATCGAATGATTCCCTTCCACGGGGACACTTTCAACATTACTCTGTCCCCAACATCAAACTCGATAGGCCTTCGTCGTCTATCCGCATAGGATTTCTGACGATCTTGTGCGGCCTTCATTCGTGCTTTGATCTGATCAAACCTTTCCGACGTCTCTCTTACGACTTCGAGACTTCCTAATTCCTTCTGTCCAATCTCACCCCAACAAACCGGGGTTCTACATCTTCTCCCATACAACATTTCGTAAGGCGGCATGCCTATCGTCGTGTGATGACTATTGTTGTAGGAGAACTCGGCTAACGGCAGATGGCTGTCCCAACTGCCACCGAAGTCAATAATACAAGCACGGAGCATATCCTCCAATGTCTGAATGGTCCTTTCGGACTGACCATCCGTTTGTGGGTGGTATGCCGTGCTGATATTCAGCCTCGTGCCCATCGACTCGTGAAATCTTTTCCAGAACCTCGATGTGAATCGTGTGTCCCGGTCAGATACGATCGTCAAGGGCATCCCATGCCGCGCTACTACTTCGTTGATAAATACCTCTGCTAACCTTTCCGACGAGAACGCCTCGCGAATAGGTAGGAAATGAGCACTCTTCGTTAAACGGTCCACAATTACCCAAATGGCGTCATGACCTTTAGCTGTGCGAGGTAGCTTAGTTATGAAGTCCATGGTAATGTGTTCCCACTTCCATTCTGGTATGTCAAGTGGTTGAATCTTTCCATACGGTTTCTGGTGTTCAGCCTTTACTTGCGAGCAAGTCAAGCACTTGCTTACATACTTCGTCACATCACATTTCATTCCAGGCCACCAGTATTCCCTCTTCAGATCTTGGTACATTTTATTGGTACCGGGATGGATAGAGTAACGAGACTTATGAGCCTCATCCAAGATTTTGCTCATAAGTTCGCCACCCATAGGTATCCATATCCGTCCATAACGCGTTCTAACACCGAGGGTGTTATATTCCAACTTGTCCCGTTGGCCAACCATCCTTTCTTTCTTTATATTTTCTTCCTTCAAAGCTTCATCTTGAGCTCTTTCGATTTCTCTCATCACATCCGATGTTACCACCAACTGGCAAGCTTTCACTCTAATAGGAGTAGGCACATCCTTTCGGCTTAGAGCGTCAGCCACCACGTTTGCCTTTCCAGGATGGTACATTATTTCACAGTCATAGTCCTTCAGGAGTTCCAACCATCTCCTCTGCCTTATATTAAGCTCCTTTTGTTCGAAGAAGTACTTCAAACTTTTGTGGTCGGAGTAAATAGTAAACTTTACCCCGTACAGGTAGTGCCTCCAGATTTTCAATGCAAATACGACAGCAGCAAGTTCCAAATCGTGAGTCGGATAGTTGACTTCGTGAACTTTCAACTGCCGCGACGCATATGCAATCACTCTACCACGCTGCATCAACACACACCCCAATCCCTGACCCGAAGCGTCAGAGTATACCACCAAATCTTCACTGCCCTCGGGAAGGGGGCCAAGACTGGAGCTTGTGTTAGCTTCTCTTTCAATTCCTTAAACGCCTCATCCTGGGTCGAACCCCATTCGTACTTTACTTCTTTCCGAGTCAACTTTGTCAACGGCGAAGCTATTTTCGAGAAATCCTGGATGAATCTCCGATAGTAGCCTGCCAATCCCAAGAAACTGCGGATTTCAGTTGGCGTCTTAGGAATGTCCCATTCACTTACCGATACTATCTTTGCTGGGTCAACCATAATGCCGTTCGGGCCAATGACGTGACCTAGGAATTGGACTTCCCTAAGCCAGAACGCGCATTTGGAGAACTTAGCATACAACTTTTCTCTCTTCAGAGCCTCCAACACCTCCTTTAAGTGACATGCGTGATCACCCTCATTCTTGGAGTAGATAAGGATATCATCGATGAACACAATTACCGATCGATCCAGCATCGGTCGACACACCCTATTCATTAAATCCATGAACGCTGCGGGGGCGTTCGTTAATCCGAAAGACATTACGCGGAACTCGAAATGTCCATAACGCGTGCGAAATGCAGTTTTCGGTATGTCTTCTTCTCTCACCTTCAACTGATGGTACCCGGACCGAAGGTCGATTTTCGAAAACCAACTTGCGCCTTGCAACTGGTCGAACAGGTCATCGATCCTTGGTAAAGGGTACTTGTTCTTCACCGTTCGTTTATTCAACTCGCGATAATCGATACACATTCTCATCGAACCATCTTTCTTCTTTACAAACAACACCGGAGCACCCCACGGCGAGATGCTCGGTTGGATAAATCCTTTCTCAAGTAACTCGTCTAGTTGGACCATAAGTTCCTTCATTTCCACTGGTGCTAGTCGATATGGAGCCTTAGCCACGGGCTGGGCATCTGGTACTAAGTCAATTCGAAACTCAATTTCTCTATCGCGTGGTATCCCAGGCAAATCCTCTGGAAACACCTCCGGGTACTCGCGTACCACGGGTACATCGTCTAGTTCCTTCACTTCCTTACACTTGTCAATCACATATACCAGATAAGCCTCGCATCCGCGCCTCAAGTAATTCGTTGCCTTAATCATTGAGATGACGTTTGGCATCGGGGCGTCACGATCTCCAAAGACTTCGACTTTGCTACCATCCGGAGCCTTGAGTTGGATTATCTTTCGTTTACATATAATTTGCGCTTCATTGGCAGTTAGCCAATCCATACCCAACACCACATCGAACCCTCCCAAAACCATAACGAACAATCTGACGGGAAATCTATGACCTTCTATCTTTATCGTGGAGTTGTCAACTACATCGGTTACTCTTGCAGTTCTACCCTCAGCGGTTTCTACGCTAAAGGCCTTTTCTAGCTTACTAACTGTGTACTTCACTCGCTTACAAAAACTCGCAGATATAAAACTCTTACTAGCACCCGAATCAAATAACACAGAAACCAAAGTGTTGTCAAGGATGAATGTACCTGACGCCACATCGGGATCCGCCCTGGCTTGTTCTTGAGTCAGTGCGTACGCACGAGTCTTTGCACGAGATCCTTCTCCCTTCTTTTCCGAGCCCTTTCCTTTCCCGGTTTCCCCCATCCTGGGCTTGGTACATTCTCGGCTCATATGGCCGAAATCCCCACAGTTGTAGCATTTGTAGCCTTGCGGGCATTCTCGAGAGTAGTGCCCGGTCTTGCCACACTTATAGCACAAGCTAGATCCCAGTCTGCATTCACCTACATGCTCCCTTCCACACTTCTTACAAACAGTTGGCTCACCCACCCGAGCCCTCTTATCATGAGACCCAAACATCTTTCCCCCAGTTCGCTTGTTTGAGAAGCTCGGTCTCTTCTTTTGCTCTTCAACGGCAACAACATTCAGTGCCAGATCGTCAAATACTACGCCACTTAGCTCTACTGCCAAATCATAGGTAGTAGGGGCGTTTGCCTTAACATAGGTGCGGACCTGGTCCGGCAACCCTTGAATATAACAGGCAATCTTTCTCTCTTCAGTAGTGGCGAGGTGTGGCACCAGACGTGCCAGTTCATTAAATCGGGTTGTGTATTGCCGGTGCGTCATGTTCCCGGCCTTCAAACCCAGAAATTCCCTCTCTACCTTTTCAATCTCGTTCCTTGGGCAGAAATTCTTGATTACCAAAGTTTTCAAGTCAGCCCACATCATCGCATCCACAATCTCGCTCCCTTTAGCTTGACGTACACCTTCCCAACAGTGGGATGCTTCCTCCCTCAAGGAGTTAGCAGCAAACTTCACTACTTGATTAGCTCGACACTCGCTCAGACGGATGGCGGCTTCCATACGTATTACCCAATCAAATGTAGCCACCGCGTCCTTCTTTCCAGTGAGTATCGGCGGGTCACATGCCTTAAAGGACTTATAATCACATCCGCGAGCAGGCGGTGCATTGCCAGTCTCATTGTTCTGAGCACCAATTGCCGCGCTAGACCCACCCGCCCCATTGACCTACTTCAACGCTTCAGCCAACAGACCTGGCAGAGAATTCTTCATCAATTCTGTGAATTCTCGAGCTATTGCTGCTCTCACTTCTGGTTCAAAAGTGAAAGGTTGCTCTTCAACCTGTGTCTGCTCAGCTTCATGCACACTAACCGCCGGTTCAGTGTGAACACTTCCTTCTTCACTGTGTTCTTGGCGCGCAGGAATCCTGCCACACCCACCATTTCGACCGCCGGTACGACCACCGGTACGGCCACCACGACTTCCGTTCCCTCTCCTTGCCATTTCGTTCTATAAGACGAGAAATCCAATGTCATCACGCTAGTTAACAAATAGAATTCAATAAGTACTGTAAGATGTTAATATACACTGGCCATCTGTAATTAACCATTACACTACTTTTCGATTTCCATTTGACCACCTTTGTGATTCCATCAGAACTCAAGTCCTCATCTAACCTCTTCTAAGGCATACTATATACGTAATATATATACTACCTTCATACCTGATGCTGTGGCTCGAGTTACCCGTACTGGCATCCGCTTTCGGTCCCATTCAAAGTTTAAGTTCAGACACTAGGAGTGTCCGAATCTCTCAAACTATTGCTCTGATACCAACTTGTAAGGCCCCAAACCCGGGAGGCCTCACTTATTGGATTTACTCATTCACAAGCAGTTCTTAAACATGAATATCAGATAACGCAGCGGAAATTTTCATTTAAACATAACTTAATTGTTATTCATACATGCGGAAGCGTAAACATAATTACATCATAACTAAACATAACGGGATGCCAGTCTTCAAAAGCAGTCGGGTAACTCTTCATCTCTAGCCAAGCATCACCGTCCATCCTCATAACATGCCTTAACCTGAATGTGTACACTTAAAAACGTCAGCTACGCTGGTGAGTTCTAGTTTTCGTTCGTTTTAAGAAATGGTTCATCATTCAAACATTCAATAGGGTTTAACATTCGTATAAGAAAACAGGGCCTTTCATTCGTAAACCTTCGCATATTTAAACACAATCATTTGTTTAAAATATTAACATTCATTTAAGTCATACATTATTATCTAAATCTGTATCGTTACGCGTCTCTATGTCCCCGTAGGAACTTTTAATGTTGTGGGCAACCGTTACGTATCGCCGTCATTGCCACAACCATACCACTACGTTGGGTCAACCGTTACGTATCGCCGTCATTGCCCAACCCTTCAATGCGTGGGGTCAACCGTTACGTATCGCCGTCATTGCCCAACACGCATCTTTCCTTTGGAAATCAACCGTTACGTATCGCCGTCATTGATTTCCCATTACCTCGTTCGCTTAGGATGATCGTCATCACCCGAGTAACCGTCGTTACTCCCTTACCAGTTGTACAACATCAAAACCATTGACATGCCACAAAGACATTGCCCATGTTGTTCTTGTGGTAACTATGGCTCGCTGTCCATAATCTACCACAAGGCTGGGAATCACATTCCCAGACTTCATTCGTCAATTCCATTCATTCGACAGATTAGATTTGTAATGACTTCTTTAAAACCTTTGCCCCTTTTTGTTTTCTTTTCATAAAACCTTTCCTTCACTTTCAAAACCCTTTACCTTTTCATTAAACCATTTCTTTATAACATTCGTTCGTAAACATTCCGTTCATAAACTTTCTTTCCATAAATCCTTCGTTCCAAATCATTTCCTTTCGTAAACGTAGTTTCATAAACATCATTTTATAAAACATCATTTCATAAAACATCATTTCATACGTGTACACACCAGCCCGAAAACATTATATAAAAACATTTAAAAGAGGGCTTCTAGAACTCACCTTATAAGCTAGTCTCGGTTGTCCTAATCAAGGGTCCAACCACGTCACTTCCGATCTGAATTGAGTAGTTACATACACATCAGACCATTACCGACTCTAACGGTTTAACCATTCTAGACATATTAATCTCTACTCAACAGCCTGATGTCTGCGCACTTAGCAAGTGCGCAGACCCTGCCTCCTGCGCACTTAGCAAGTGCGCAGGTTCCTCCTCCTGCGCACTTAGCAAGTGCGCAGGTTCCTCCTCCTGCGCACTTAGCAAGTGCGCAGGACCTGCTCCGTGCGCACTTAGCAAGTGCGCACGACCTGTTCTTCGCGAAAAACCCTAACTTTCGCATTCGGTCTGATCATGTAAAGATCCCGAACATGTTGCATCCAAAACGTTCGTTTTCCCTTAAGGAATTCGATTCTATGATTATCTTTCAGTTTCATCCACAAAAACGTCCGATTTTCACCCAAGACCCGAAAAACCCAAAAACGAACTAAAAACTCAGATTTAGGTCGGATCGTTACCTGAATCGAGCTTCTGATCCGGAGGTTCTTCTCACGAGTGCAAGAGACACGAGCGGGTGCAATCTTGTGCGATTCCGACACTTTCTCTCTCTACGGTTTTCTCTCTCTAGAATTGCAAATGAGAGAAACATGTGGTGACCCTGGCTATTTATAGGGGAGACCTCCCCAAGCCCGGTTCGCGACTGACCCGGCCCGACTTCGGCCCGCTTGAACTCGTTAACTTTATTTCTCGACATTTTGGGATGTTACATGAACAAAGAGAAAGGAATCTGTGTGATTCAGTGGAACGAAGAAGGGTGGGTAAAGAATTTCTGTGTGAAAAATAAACATGACAGAAAAGGAAGTGAGACGATGGTTGTCGGTGACACGATGGGGTGTTACAGGTGCTACGGTCAAAGGGTTTCAACCAAAGAGGCCGAATGAAGATGGTTGGTATTTCAATGGCTATGGATGGTGTTATGGTGAATACGAGTATTCCGGTCGCTACCGGTAGTGATGTTGCTACCACCAACAATGGTAATATGTTTGTCGGAGAAGATTCGGCAAATGCGGAAATCAAATCGCAAGTTTTTGAGTCTTCTAAAAATTTGTTTTTCCAGTCAGATGCGAAAAGTGACGAAAAAGAGAACGAGACGGTAATTGAGATGGAAAATAATGTCAAAATCTCATCCGTTCAAAAAGTAGATTATATTGACGTAAATAAAGATGTAGATGTTGAAGGTCAAAGTATTAGGCATATGAAGAATAACCAAGCCGATAATTTGTTTTGTGATAAGCTACGAGACATGCCAAATAAAATAAGTGGTGATGAAAAATTAGAGATAGTGGGTCGGGTGTGCATGTCAAGCACACGAAACGGAAAAATAAAAGCAAGGAAGGTAGTTCAAGAATCAAAATTAAAGAAATGCAGGTATTATTACGGATTGATGATCTATGAGGTACAAATTCAATATTAAGAGAGATAATGAATATTTAATCTTGATATTTATTAATATTAGTTCATTAATTGTTTGGTTGAGTTTGTATTAGAGTTGGATTGAGTTTGTTTATTTGATTATTTAATTGAGTTTGAGTTTGGTTATGATTAATATAGATTTATTATAAATAGATGGTTAATTCAGGTATTTGTGTGTGGTCTTTGAAATTAATAAAAAGTGTCAATTTTTGTGATCAATATTGTCAGTGTTTTATTGTTCGAGTTTGATCCATTTTCCAACATATAACACGATTAAAATCGTATATAAACAAGTTCAACCCATCTAACATGTTTATAACATGATTAAACCCGTTTATATTTTGTAAATTATTAAATATACATTTATATCATTCTATAATTTCTATGTAGTTTAAGTGTTTAAGGATATAGTTAATTGTATAAATGACTCATGTGGTTTGATCAAATTACATGTTTAGCTTCAAGTTTTAAAAACTACAAATTTAATCCAAACTTTTAGGACTGGTTGCGTCTTTAACCCCTGATTTTAACTTAGTTTTTTTAACGAAAATTAGCTTATGCATCATCCATATGACTTACGATTAAAGATGTCCGTGTCCATCATCTTGTCCTTGGAAACGAACCCAGCCCAAATGTGGTTTCGAATTTCCACTAAACTTCACGCGCCACCAACTGCGCTTGAAATTCAAGTGAGTCCCCACCTCAAGACTATGTAATCCCTAGAATTCATTCCATTAGGTCTACTGAGCGAAGATTAAACACCAAAATCCCTATCTATCTTTCCCTCCTTTTCTCTTCAACTTCATTTCTTATTTCTAGGGTTTCTTCCGCCATGGGCAACAACAAGAAAGAACAGTTTGATGTCTCCGATCTCGGCGCCTCCCTACCGGCCGCCGCTGCAGGTACGTTCACATCTTATCCCGAAATCCCAATTCGACTGTTACGCCAAATTAATTCGTTTTTGTTTGGTTAATCTGGCAGCTCTTACTGCGGCGGATCGTGCTGGGCTTGTAAACGCCTTAAAGGTTATTTTCCTCGTTTCTGATTTATGTTTTTGATACTCGTGCACGATCTCATTCAGGATTTCTTCTGATTTTTGGTTGATTTTGGTGTTTTGTTTGCAGGATAAGCTTCAGAACCTGGCGGGGCAACACTCGGATGTTCTCGAGAATTTGAGTCCAACAGTTAGGAAGAGAGTAGAGGTTTTAAGGGAAATTCAGGTATAAATGATCAGGATTTTGAAAAGTTATGCTAATTTGGGGTTGTTATATTCAGTTTTGAATGTTTGGGTACAAGGTGGTTTGATCCATTTAGTGGCGAAATAATTGGAGGATCAAGATTTGTTTAAAATTTACTGCTTTAAGTGGAGTGGTTATTCAATTATTTGATACTTGAGTCACAATAAGTATTTGTTTAAACGCGCATCCTTTATTCGTTTTAGAATCAGGGAGACTGATAATTGAAGTAGGTTGTAGAAAGTTTATCCAGCGTAAACGATTTCCTTGGAACACCATAGGCTAGTATGAGATGAGATTTGCACATATGTGTTTGTCTTGAAAATTGAAAGTGTGCTAGATTTATCAGGTTTGTTAGGACTAAAAACTGGACTGCTTATAGTGAAGGTTTTAGTAACTTGAAATTTACATGAAATGTTTGTTTTAGTTAAATGGGCTTGACATAGATCATGAAGTAAGGGTTTGACAAAGCTATCTAATATGATAAGTAAATGAAAAGTTAATTTTTTTCTTTTCTACCATCTATTCTTTCAAACCTGTACCCCTTCTCTATCCCATTTACAAACCAAATACACACTAATACTTTGCATTTGGGCAATGCTAAATGCTGTTATTATTATATCTATGTACAGAGTGAACATGACGAGTTTGAGGCCAAGTTTTTTGAAGAAAGAGCTGCCTTGGAAGCAAAATACCAAAAACTTTATGCCCCGCTATATTCACAGGTGTGGACTCTTGATTTTGTTCTACTTTTATTAATTATGATCCGTAGATCAACTATTGCATATGTGTGTGTGTGTATATATATATATATATTTGAAAAATCACTCTTGCCAAATTGAGTTCAGCATTTGTTCTTATTGTGAAGGGAGAATTTAAATATCAGAGAGGATATGCATCAAGTTTGATGTATGTGAAGTTTATTTTAGTATTTAAACTAGTGTACTTAACCATGTTCTGAAATGCAGAGATACGATATAGTGAATGGCGTTGTCGAAGTTGATGGAGTGAATGATGAAGTTGCTACGGATGCTACAGATGATAAAGCTAAAGAAGGTACATTTTTAGTTAAGTTTTTGGGGGCAATTTCATGTATCCTTCTACATTTTAGAATCATAGATACTCCTTTAAGGCACTAAAAGTGTCATATTTACCTATTTTCCAGTAAATAAAGTAAAATCAGTTACTTATTAACAGTATGCTTTACTGAATAAACGGAGAGAACATCATGCACGATGATTCACTGTAACAATGTTTTTGTATTCGTTTATTTAGTGAAATAGACTATTAAAAGTAACTGTTTATTTTATTTACTAGGAAATGTGTAAATATGACTCTTTTATTGTTTTGAAAGTTAGATATGATATTATGAATTTTAAAAGGACGCATATGAAATTATTCCTAATTTTTCTGTATATTTTAACCAAGTGAAATTGTTTGCTACTTACAGAAAAGGGTGTGCCAAATTTTTGGTTAAATGCAATGAAGACCAATGAAATTTTGGCTGGGGAGGTATAAACCTGTGTGGACCACATGCATTTATGTTTAATTAATTTTTATAGAAAGAGGTATTTATTTTGGAGTTTTTTTTTCTTGTGCAATATCATTAGATTTCAGAAAGAGACGAAGAAGCTCTGAAATATTTGAAGGATATCAAGTGGTGTCGCATTGATGATCCTAAGGGTTTTAAACTTGAGTTCTTCTTTGATACCAATCCATTTTTTAAGAACTCTGTTTTAACCAAAGTATATCATATGATTGATGACGATGAACCTATTTTAGAGAAGGCCATAGGGTAACTCATTATATTCATATCTCATTAGACAATCTTTATTATGTTTCCCACTTAATCTCGTGTTACTTATGGCACTTTGCAGGACTGAAATTGAATGGTTACCTGGAAAATGCTTGACACAAAAGATACTGAAAAAGAAGCCAAAGAAGGGGTCAAAAAATGCCAAACCAATAACAAAAACGGAAATCTGTGATAGTTTTTTCAACTTTTTTAATCCTCCACAAGTGCCAGAAGATGAGGACGAGATTGATGAAGAAATGGTAAACTCTTATGGCAAAGTGGTCATTTAAAATAACGATTAATATTTTTGTGTCAATTTGTTTTATTTGTGGCAATTATGTGATTTTGGCAGGCTGAGGAACTTCAGAATCAGATGGAACAAGACTATGACATTGGGTGAGTTTTATATATGGGGTTGCATGAAGCGCAAAACTAACCTTACACTTTTTTCTGAAGCAACCAACTTTAAACCCGGTGTAAAATAGAAGACACCTTACACTTTTTAACTGATTTTAGCAACCCTGTTACTTCTTATTACCAGTTGTAGGCTTATAGCAACGAATGACTTGTTCAACCAGTTGAACGTAAATTATTTTTTTGTTTTTTTTCAAACATCTTTTTAGTGTATATGTAAACGCTGGCATCTTATATTTATAGAAGAATATATGTTTACATCCTTGTAAACAAATTATTTTTCACATAAACATTCTTTTGAATATTGGGCGTTTGGAAATTGGCATGGCATCAACCATTGCTTTGTTATCAGTCAGTTAAAATGAGGTTGGTTAAAATCAGTAATAAATAAGTTGGTTTTTTAATGTCGTGCCTAACTTAAAGGTGGTTGCTAAATTTGGGAAATACTGTTTGAGTTCTGTTTCAATTTCATGCCAGATTGTTAATTGTTTCACAAATGATAGTTTTTGTTTTAGAAATCAACCTAATCATGATTTGTTTGTTTACTCAGTTCAACCATACGAGACAAAATAATCCCTCATGCAGTATCTTGGTTTACGGGTGAAGCTGTTCAAGAGGATGAATTTGAAGGCATTGAAGACGATGACGATGAAGATGATGATGAAATTGATGAGGATGATGATGATGAGGAAGATGATGACGAGGATGATGATGACGAGGATAATGACGATGACGAGGATGATGAAGAGGAGACTAAGGGCAAAAGTAAAAAGAAGGTAATTTATTTCACAATATTTGGTTAAAATTTTAAAGTTAATACAATAAATAACCAACATATACTTTCTCATTTTTGCACAAAGAAGTTACAACCAGGTTTTGACATATTAAAGCACATTTAACTTGTTTAAGTTTATACAAATGTATGAAATTAGTGGTGAATGCTATGCAGACGCCACATGTGGAAGCCACATAATCTTTTGCTGATATGCATAATTTTTTTACTGTTTGGGTCCTTAGAAATTTTAGTTTCTTAGGATCAGCAAAAGAGTTTACATGCCATCCACGTCAGCAAAAAACACGTATGCCATCTCAGTGTAGGTGCTGACCGTGCAAGTAACCGGCATTTAACCTTAATTTCACATATTTATTAGAACTTTAACTAGTTCAAGGATTTTGATATGTCTAGATCTAGTTGAGGGAATTTTCATACAAAATGAGAAACTATGTTGGTTTTTTTTATTCCGTTAACCATCGATAATGTAATTTTGTTCATTTAGGAATATTCTAATTCGTTTCTGTTTTGTTTCTTGTAATCTTGCAGTCTTCTGGACAAAAGGTAATATAACAAGTTAACAAGGGTTAATCTTTTTATTTAATTTTGTTTTAAACATATGAATTATACTGAGTGGTGCTATTGAGTATTGTGAACTGCAGAAGGGCGGTATCGTGCATGCTAGTGGTGAACAGGGCGAGCGGCCACCTGAATGCAAGCAGCAGTAGGTTTTATGGGTGCACAAACTTGGTGCTCTGATGGTGTTTTGGGTTCATTTCTGTTTTTTTTTAATTTATTTATATATTTTCACTTTGATCTCTAGTTCTTTTGTGTATGATGAGAGTTCTATTTGTCTGTTCAGATGTCCAGCTTTTTTTGAATTCTAGTTTCTCAAAAAGAACTTGTGGAATATATTTATTTTTCTGGTTTTGTGTTTTTATATTTTGTGGCATTATATTATCGTATAAAAGAGGGTCCTTGGGTTTGTTTGTTTTGCTTTGACCGAATAATAATGGTATGCACATGTAAAAAGCCAAAAAAATCTTTATTATTTACGTAGATAAAAAAAATTCTTAATTGCAAAAGAAAATTTCCTTTGATTTAGTTTTTCTGACTGGTTTTAAGAACGACTGTGGTCCCTTTTTAGCACATTTATGTTAGTAGTATATAACTTTACCTTAACTTTTTAGAAAATTATCAATACACTTAATAGCAAGTGTAGGTGGCATCCGACAAAAGCACCCGACAACTTTGTGAAATTGTAAAATTGACTCGTCAACTTTGTAAAATGTCACGTTGACTCTTTTAAGTTTTAAAGTTTTAAATTTACCCCTTGGAGTATATATATAATATCTGATTTTTTCTTGATAATTTCAGTTTGTTTGTTTAATTTTTTTCTTGACGTACCGACCGATATAAATTTTGTTAAAAACAGAGTCGTAATCAAAATAGAATATTTTTTTAGGTGTCATGATTTCTTGAGTTATATCGACTTACGGTGACGTGCTGGTACCGTGAAGGAGACCGACGCCGACTTAAAAACATCGGTACCGTTATCTAACTGCCTTTTATCTTTGTTTCAATTACCACAGCCGAGTCGCCGTAACTTGATGGGTTTCTTTTATGTATTTAAATACGCTTCCTTGTATTTAGCCATGTTAATGTCACCGCTTCAACCGTTTAAGGTCTGCCTCTCGCCGCGGAGTGCGAGACAAAATTTCTAGTTTTTAATAAAAATTGGTTATTTTAATAAAAATATAGACATTTGTATTATATATTATTTTAATTTATATATATTCTTGTTATTAGAGTTATAATTGGGTTTTGTTAGGGCAACACTTAGAACATCTAGAGCAGCCCACACCACATGAGGAACCCTCAAACTGGGTAAACCCCTGACCTTGCAACAAACCCCCTTTTTGTTGATGTCAGGATTCAAGTCGAAGACCTCCATTATGAGAAGTCTTAAGACTACCATTACACCAAATGACCAACGGTTATTTGAGTTATAAATACAAAAATGATTAATGTGTTCTTTTTTATTTATGATACAAAGCTACAATAAAAGGCACGTGCGATGCGAGGTCTGATATCCATTGCCTTTTGAGTTTTGA
Organism: Smallanthus sonchifolius; assembly: GCA_023525975.1. NCBI lineage: Eukaryota > Viridiplantae > Streptophyta > Magnoliopsida > Asterales > Asteraceae > Smallanthus > Smallanthus sonchifolius. Next base: position 2,869,819 of record JAKNSE010000034.1, on the reverse strand, counting down.
GCACGCAGTTTCCCCAAGGAACGTGAGAGAGATGTCGTACTTGCTACCGCACTTGCACTCCGGCTGGGCCGTCGATCAGGCCATTCTCGCCGAGGAGGAGCGTCTCGTCGTCATCCGCTTCGGCCATGATTGGGACGAAACTTGTATGCAGGTAAAACCCTAGTCTCATCTATTTTATTGTCCGTATCACTTCTCGCTCATTCGTCAAAATCATATCCTATGATTTCGTTGTTACTACTAGCATCAATTTGAATTTCGACTGTGATGCCCAATTTTGAAATCGATGACCTCTGTAGTTTTGGTTGATTGTAGTATCTACTTTACTCTTTATCAGTTATACAATCATTGCTTAGTTTCCACAGGTCTTGAAGATAGATCATGTATCTGATGATCAGTGGTCAAGTTGAGGCTATATAGATTGGGAATTTTTGTGCAAATTGGACTGTAGTTGTGGAACAGAGTTGAAAGAATGCATATTAGGCATTGTTATTTGTTATGACAAGTTGGGAGTGCTGTTTATTTCTAGGGTTGAAGTTAGTTTAAGGATGGATTTTGATCAATTTGAACATCTCTAGTTTTCTGCTTTAGATACAAATAGTGAACTGATATGTAGTGTGTCACTACGAGTCTATAGGCTTATTATGTTAATCTGCACCAGTGAAGTCTGTCAGTCTATGCCATTTTATTTAATGAAGGATGCGAATCATGTTCTTCATAATCTTTAGAATATTCTTGGTTGTCTTGTCACATTTTTATACAATAACATTGAATTCCACCATTGGTACAAAATCATACATCCAAAAATTCCTGCATTCTAAAGAGTGTACTTATGTAGGGACACATGTGATGGTACATGGAGGCGCATCTAATAACTACCTGAACTTATGAAACCATGCAACCAGATTTTAGATGGTTTATTATAACCATCGTGGTAAAAGTCAAGAATGTATCAACTTACTTTGCTTATCTAAACGTTACTAATCTCATCATATTAATAATTGAAATGTTGGTTGGTTTTGTAGCTAGCACTTAAGAACAGTATAAACAAAGCAGTGGTGGAAAACTATATAATTTTGTGTTGCATGGTCTTCTGCAAACCAATACTAATATATATAGGTGACAAAGTTGACTTACTTATGGTGGGTCGATTTGTGTTACTTTTTACCTCTAACTGGTCAAACTCAAAAAATTAATCTTAAAAATGAAACTTGTCAAAATCTGCATGAAGTGTAATTTTAATGCATATGACATGTTAAATCATTTTATTCATAATATCATAATTTGAAATAGTATAATGTTTCTAATCATATTTGGGGCAGTTATTTTTTTTCTAAAATAATTTAAAGTTTTTTGATGAAAAGTGGTTTTGGCTCAGCCCAACCCGTTTCAATACTTATATATAGAGGATTAGAGGTATAAATTATTTCATTTAAGTGCGCTTTTTTTGCGCTTTGCATCTAGGCCTGGCGAGGCCTATGCGCCTTGAGTGCGCCTAGCACCTTTGATAACTATGAGGAAACAATTAAAATTCGCCTGAGTAATGCACAATGCCTACTTTTTATTTCACAAGTAACTTAAAAAAATCTCTACAAAAGGGGTTTAGCTCAACCTGACTGACCTGTTTTGGGGCTGAACAGTGACCCATCAATTTTGTCAGCTCTACCAATAGGTGATATTCTTGGTGATGAACCCTTGTAACGTGTAAAGATTTTCTGAAATCTAACAAACTTGACCCGTTTGATAATTTCCAGATGGATGAAGTGCTTGCTTCAGTTGCAGAGACACTAAAGAACTTCGCTGTAATATACTTGGTGGACATAACAGAAGTACCTGACTTCAATACAATGTATGAACTTTATGACCCGTCAACTATAATGTTCTTTTTCAGGAACAAGCATATCATGATTGATCTTGGTACTGGTAACAACAATAAGATCAACTGGGCCATGAAGGACAAACAGGAGTTCATAGACATTGTTGAAACTGTCTATCGTGGGGCCCGGAAGGGCCGTGGTCTGGTCATTGCACCCAAAGATTACTCTACCAAGTACCGTTACTAAACTCATTTGGCCCTATGGTTCTGTGGATTTGAATCGTATTTAGAATGGCATAAGCCAGTTTCGACTTTTGAACTGATGTAACAATTGTGTGATTGTAGTGTTTTGAAATCATGTATTAAGGTTTAACAACTTTGCTTCAAAAATAAATCTTGTTATCCAGTTACTTAAAATCGAGATGTTGGGATTATGAATTATGAATTATGAGGAGAGAAGGGATCATGTAAGGGTGTTGAAAACTCGGTCCACACGGTTGAAACCGGCAAACCAAACCGAAACCAGTCTGTCCTTTTTGTCTGACCCCTATTCGCCTGAACTGACACCTACCTTTCTCATACACTTGACCCTTTTCCAATTCCAGGTTTGGGAGCCCTCGCTCTCTCCCTCGATTTCTGATACTACACGAGCAAAAGGTTGATACGTGAGTGCGTGTCACATAGAACAAACATTTACGTATGCATTTATGGGATTAAAGTTTAACAAGCAAGCAAAAATGACAACAACACCACTAATAATGCAAATTGTTGCACAGGAGAATCGATCCCAACGGTAACACAACGAATAGGAAGAGATACAGACACACCACTCGACCTAAACGTAGGGCAATTCCCAACTTGATTTCAGGATACAGATTACACCACCTAGATCAAGTTTAGTTTCACATATCACCTTTCAATGTGCCATGATTGAAATAGCAGTGGAGTAGTTTTGTGAAGAATTAGAGAGGAACACATTCTTTCTTCAACTCATGTGTTTACATAGGAAAAGAAAAAAAATAGCTACACCACTTTTCTACATTTTCATTCCTAAAATTACTTTCATAGTTTTATCAATTAATTTACATTCAATCTTTGTTTTCCTTCTTTTTCTATGCACCTAGATAAATTTAAAAAGAGTGTAGGAACTTTGTAGTTTTGTAAGAAAAAATGATTATTATCCATATCCATTAGTTAACAACTTTGTTTGATTCTAAATTATGTTTTCAAACTCTCAATGATCACTTTGAAAACACGAATCCAAACTGTTGTGAATAATTAGTTTTAGCTACAAAATGTCACATATTTCTTGAACCAATATTAAAACATGAAAACTTAATGTACTAGTAATGAGAAGTATATATAAGTGTATTATCAATTGTATTCTTTTAATGATTTAACTCGTATAATACATAAGTGTCTAGTGTTTAATAAATTCTTATTATTTATAGAATAATAAAATATATTTGAAAGAAAAGTAGATGAATTAATTGAGAAGTAGTGAATTCTTTTCCACAGCCAGCTCATGATGCTGATATAATAATGAATGATCAAAAATTCAAATGTAGGCCCATCTACTTTTGATATTTGGGTACCCGTGAACTGTATGCTGCACAAATATATAGATCAGCCAGATGGACCAGAGCAAGGGAATAAAACACTCATACATTAAGGTATGAATGATTAATAATGGGCCCAACTTCAGGGTGTTTACACCAACCAAGGATTTAAAACCCGTCATGTCTCACTCTCATCCCGGTTCGGTTATTTTTTTCTTATTTCATTGAACCGGCAAACTAATTGATTATTGTTTTTGTTTTTGTTAAGAGTTAAGTTAAAGTATTTCTAAATTTTGGATTTGGTCTATAACTTTAAAAACTTACATTGTCAGTCCTAAATTATACATACACTGATACATGTAGTATGTTTGGTACATGTAATGAATGACAATCAACTTTTCTGTTAAATATTTTGAAAATGACCAAAATAACTCTCTAGATTAAAAAAATAGGTTAAAAAAAAGTGGTAGTGTCGCATAAAGGTATAAATATAAGTTTTTTTTAATCTAGGGGTATTTTGGTCATTTTTTTTAAATATTTAACATAAAAGTTAGCTGTTAATTATTCCAGTGACCAAACATATTACGTTTATGTATAATTTAGGATTGTTAATGTAATTTTTCAAACTTAGAGACCAAATCTAAAATTTGAACATACCACAGGACCATCCGTGTACTTAACTGTATTTTTAATCATCAAATCATTTGCTTAATTAATTCATTTTCAGTCTCATGGCCAGAAAAATAGATAGAAAAACGTTTATTTCATTCAACTGTAACATTTTTGGTCTCTTTTTACTACCTTGGGTTAACCCGTTAATTTTTTTTTTAAATTACCTTTTCCTTACAAGTAAAATAAAAACTCTCTGCGTTCTCATTGCCACCGCACCTACCCCTGCCTCTACCCCACCACCTTGATTTAAAATTGATTATAACGTTACCTGGTTTTTTAGAGCGACCGATAGAACAATCAGTAGTTTGATGACACGACTGATTTTTTTTAAATTGGTTTATATTAGTTGTACCAAAAATATATTTTTGTAGAGTTATAATTTTCCTTTAAAGGATTTGTCGGTAAAGTTAGTGATTTTTATATATAAATCACAGGTTAATTACTAATATCACATTAGAATAATATAAAAATGTTTTGCGGGTTCAAGTGAGCCACTCGAGTGTATGTAGATGGTGCCATGTTGCTCAATTGGTTGATTACTTGATTGAATAATTTGGTAATGCAATGTCATGAATAGTAAGTGACATATTAAAACATAATCTTCATCTTTTGTCTTAATAAATAAAGTTAATATAACATTATTTAAAAAAAATATCACATAAGGGACATCATTTATAAGTTAATATAACCTAATCTTGATACGAAATGAATTAAGTGTAGCCAAACTTGTGAATGACGAGTAGGGTGGATCTTCAATTCGGGGGAAAGATTTGGTCATTCTTTATTGCGGAAATACCATTTTTGCTTCTAAATTGGTGTATGTGTGTCACTATCATCCCAATTTTCTTATTCTATAAATCAACCCCACACACACATACACACACCATACTCATAAATAGACATTATATCATACTATAGAATACCATACACATAAATAGCCGTTATATCATACTATAGGATGCTTGAGTAAGAGATATCTATACATACTAATAAATAAAGGTTTTGAGAGGGACACTTGTCACTTTCTCATATCTTCTCACATTAGTTTTCTCACATTAGTTTTCTCGTCTCTCTCTCCTAATAAATACACATGTATCTTATAATAATAACGATATTATAAATATATTATTAAAGAAAAATATTAATTATATTAAATAAGAATATATTTATAATAGGAAATAAAAATATAACTAATTAAAGAAAAATACTAATTTGTTATATACACACATTTTCACTTGATATATCTCGAGACGATCATAATAGTCTGACAAGTTAGACGATCATAAATAGTCTGACGATCATAAATAGTCTGACAAGTTAGAACGTATTTACAAATTTATAAGTTATATCATTTTCAATATATAACTCGTGTAATACACGGGATTCTAACCTAGTAAAACACAATATATTAAGGTTTTTTTATTATATTTCTCCCTATTAAACTTTTAAATTACATATATCCTTAACCCTTAACTTTAATTACATATTTCCCCAATTAACTTAAAATTACCCAATTGTCCCTCACAAATATTCAGGAAGGGATTAATATGTAAATAGTAATTTATTTGGTTTATTAAAAGTAAAATGATAATAAAATAAATTATTTTAAATGAATTGGATAAATCCTTATTCTAATAAACGATTCCAAATAATAACACGTGTCATCACCATATTTTTTGCATCAAAACTTTTATTTTTTTTCTATTTTTGGTAAGTTTGAATTTTAAAACTTAATTATGTTAATGTTTTTATTTTTCAAAAAAGATATATAAAATTTGAATTCTAATTATTACTTAATTAAGAAAACAAAGAATTTTATTTCTTGTTTTAAATATTATTTTAATTTTTTTACATAATATTACACTTTCATTTTTATGTTAAACAACCCCATGTAATACATGGATATATAACCTACTATGTAATATATATAAGTTTTAGGAATAAGAAATATGTAATTAAATTTTAGGGTTGTGTACATATGTAATAAAGAAACTTAGGAATGAGATATATGTAATACAGACACTGATAAAGTACATAAACACATATTATTATTTTTTTTAAATTAGAAAAAATAGCAATACCATATTTAAATTAAAGAGAATAAAATGCTTGATTTTATGATGTGATTTTTTTTTAAATATTAACATATGAAAAAGTTATGGCCGTTTGGGAAGTTGGTTTAAAAGTCAACATATGTTTTTAATGGTTGTACCTTGTGATTTAAAACTTGTATTTAAGTAAAACTCTTAGACTTTGATTAAACTGTTTTTCTGTTCTTCCAATATTTATATTTATACTATCTAATAAATAAAGATTTTTTCATGTCAAATGTCGTCTCAATATTCATTCTAATAATTTTTTCCCACCTATTTTTTTTTTAAAATACACCTCTATCTTTTAACAATAATATATTTTAATATAAAATACTAATTATGCTATTAAAAACATTTTATTTTAAATTATCTCTTATTATAAAAAAGATTGAAATTTAATTATGTAACTTTTATTTTCAACCAAATAGTAAATGAAAGTAAAATTACATTAAATAATAATTAATATGTTTTCGAAACCCAATTATATATTAATTTTTACATATTTTGAATTTTGTTTTCTATCCTTAGTATATGTAGAACTCACTAGCGTTAGCTGACTTTTAGTATGCACTTCTAGTAGCAAAAGGAAATGACGGGCTAAGGCGTGAAGGCTACCTGGCACAAGATTGACATCCTGATAACTTGATTTTTTTGTTAAGACAATGTTTTAAATATTAAGACTTTCGATGTTTATGTAACTGAATGATTGTATGCTTCCCGTATGTTTGAATGTTTTATTTAATGATAAGTGTTTTATTTAGCTGACTTTTAGTATACACTTCAAGTAGCAAAAGAAAAGGACGGGCTAAGGCGTGAAGGCTACCTGGCACAAGATTGACATCCTGATTACTTGATTTTTTGTTAAGACAATGTTTTAAATATTAAGACTTCCGCTGTTTATGTAACTGAATGAATGTACACTTCCAGTATGTTTAAATGTTTTATTTAATAATCAGTGAATGATAACTAAGTTTATGAGTAAATCTAACAGGTGACGTATCCCGGGTTTGAAGCCTTAAACCTTTGACTAGTGAAGACTTGTAAAGACCACTATCTTTACATAGTGAGATGTAGAAGGTGATCACTTTCTTTGTAAAATGAGACTTTTATACAATGTGATCACTACCTTTATCTAGTGATACGTTCTTGTACCAGTGATCCCTACCGTTTAGGGAGACGATTAGTGAATACAACTCTCGATTGAAGGACTGGAGAGAGGAAGTAGAGTGGGTTTCTTAATACCCACAAGAACCTCTCTCTATATATAGATTTACTTTTAACACATACATATTGTTTATCAACAAAACAAGTATCATCAATACCAATTAAAGTTTTTATACAATAATAAGAGTGGTTAAAATCAAAGAAGTTTTAAAGTAATTTGAAAATATTTTTAAGAACCTATTCACCCCCTCCCATCCTCTAGGTTCCTACATGGTCATCCGTATCAACTTTGGTCATCCGTATCAAATTTGGCCATCCGTACCAAATTTGGTCTTCCGTGTATTTTTGGTCGTCCACACCATTTTGGTCTTCCGTACCAATTTGGACTTCAATTCAATTTATGGTAACGATTAATAAAACTGCCAACGTTTATCAGTTGTGGCGGCTATTTTCTAGAAGAGTTACGATGGTTCACTGCACCGACTCACCCTTTATAAATAGATATCAATTTGTTCATAATTGGGTACACGAAAATCCTAACGGATTTCCTATTCCGTTCATGTTCTCTCTGAGAATAATCAGATTGAATATTCCTAAGTACTATACTAGTGAAATAATTCCATCTGAAAGTGTTTACATAGTTTTAAGAGATATCCAGTTATCACGAATTACTATTCCTACACATACGTGAAATTGTTTTGAGATTTGTGGGTTGATCGAGTTTTTTTATATTCAAAGGCAATTATGATGATTCACTAAATCAAAACGGATTCATAGAACTTTTTTGTATTGTCACACCCCCAAATTTCACTAACGGAGTTTTACCGTTTGAAAGGTGACACACCAGGATCTCAGTCATTAGTTACATCAAACGACACTATATGGGACTTGAAATGTCATAACATAAAAGTTCAAAGTTAATGCGGAAGCGTAAACGTTAATATGAAATCAAAAGTAATTACACGCAACAACCGTCAATCAATATAAATAAGTAAACTGTTTAAAATGTTTGAAATGAATGATATGACAGTAGGACTCCATGCATGTCCTAAGTGTACAACCTGTGCCAAAGCGACCTGAGAAACATGTAAGAAAAAGTGAGGTTGGTGAGTTCACATGTTTCAAGTTTACAATAACAGAGTGTTTGCCAGATTATGTACATTCAATATGCATATCTATAGGTAGCTAGCCTATGTTCATGTCTTACTAAAGCGCTCGCAACCGAAGCTGACTGTGTTTGTATGCCTCCTGCCAGGTCTATCAACTCTGGCAAATGTGAGTAGGCTAACATTTCATCCGTTCGATATCCAATCGAGTTAGCGCGACTAACGCGGGTGGGATTTGTCAAACCCAGTAGTACTACTAAACATTACCTCGCTAAGATCCATATTAACTGTCCGATATAAGATGAGGACTTTCTGTGATAGTGTGTTACGCTTAGCCTCAACAGTGATATCATATAAAGTACCATAATCAAATAGTTGCGTCATGTTTTCTCCCCCAACGGGAAAAACATGTAAAATGATATTTGCTTGCGTACCTGTTTCTCCCCCATGGGGAAAACAAGTAAAAGTATGATAGTTGGTATTCATGTTTGTTTCTTCCTCAACAGGAAAACAAGTAAAATACGTTTGTGTGTAAGCATGTTTCTCCCCCAATAGTAAAACAAGTAAAAAGGGGCCGTGAAACTCACCTGAATTGAGTGGTAGATGGATTACACGGGAAGTGTGTTAGAACCACAAGTGTAAGTCTCGGACGACCTACGGATGTCCTAGAATTATTACACATAAGATTAGAGATAAACATGGGAATATGTGACGACAACGCGGAAGATTGAACGTCCTAAAGAAACGCTCTAATGATCAAGAGTAGACGAACGTGTCCACGAAAATAAGAATTCTTAATTAGGATAAATACATTTCACGATGAATGACGAATAATATATAGTAATTACAATCAAGCGTTTTTGTCATTAATTAGAAGTCTAGGAAAATAATATAATTTAATATATTATTTTTAGGTTCGAAGGATTAACTAAATAATCATTTGTGGGGAAAAATAATAAATATATTATTTTTAGTCGAATATATAACGTGGGTAAATAATATACAAATTATATTATTTAAATTTTAAAACGTCACATGAATTAATTAAACGAGACGAAATAATATAAAACTATATATTATTTTATACTAGGAGTTATGGTTTGAAAATAATATAAATATATTATTTTTATTCGATAATAATCTGAATATATTATTTTTAAAAGTGAAATAATATAAAAATGGGTTAATAATCAAACCCGAGCTTACGGGGGTTTCCGGGTTTCAAAACATAATTATCTATTAATATAATAGTATAGGGAATGGTTTTTAAATATATCAAATACTTAAAAATAATTAAAACTAAAACAGGGGGAGGGAGACTCGAACCCGGGTCCCCTCCCTATGAGCACACTGTCTTAACCAGTCTCGGCCGCTAGGCTATCGCAACAGAACCCTGATCGAGAATGGTTTTAATAAAAAACTCACTGAGGTATCTCCCTCATACGAACCCGAATCAAATCACCCTCCAAATCCATCGATTTTGATAACGACTGATTCAATTGACACAAGGGTTGTGTTCCTTACAAAATTCCGAACCTGGGGTGAGTTTTAATTTGAAAAACATCAAGTTCTGAATCGATTAATTAGAGATTGAAGGCCGAAACCCTAATTTGAAAACGTGGGATCGATTTGGATATTTCTGATGTTAGAAATCCTTGAAATCATGGGGCTTTTACTCATTCGATCATTGCGAATCTAACCAAGTAATTTAATTTGATTGTGGTTGAGTTTAAGGTCGAAACCCCTAAATCGATTTTATGAAGAACCCTAGATTCCGGATCGTGGTCAATTCGATATTATGGAAGTGAATTGGCATAGGGCTTTCATCAAATGGAGGATTACGAATCTAATGATATAATTTAATTGTATTTAAACAGGTTCTAAAATAAAGTTTGATTAAATCGGTTTCATATGAGCCCTAGAATCTGGATTGGGTTCAATTTGGTAATGTAAGCCCCGATTAGGTTAGGGCTTACGATCTTGATGTAAAAATGAAGCTAAAGGATGTAAGAGTTACCAGAATGATGCTCGAATTGGTAGTGTACTAGTAGAACAGGTGCCGACCGAGAATGGTTTGCTCTCCGGCGAGTGTGGATGCTTCTCCGATCGATTCAACGCGTGCAGAAGATACAGTGGGTCTCGTCTTTCGTGTGCAGGTAGTTTGTTTGCGAGAACAACAATTGAAATGATCGAATTCGTTGGTATGAAATCATAGTGTCGATGGTTATGAGTTATAATTCATTAACTTGATTAATTTCGGCATTGATAATGGTTAAGTCGGTAGTTAAGACCGTTAATGGCCGAATTCGAATGGTTTCAGTTTCGATTTTGATTAAAAACCATCATGGAATTCGAATTCGATCAAGGATATACGGTTTGACTTTCAAAAGTCAACCAAAATCAAGAATGGTTTCATTTCAGATTTAGTCCCTATAGTTTGAGATATAAAACTGACAGAAATGGCCCCTGGGGTTAGGTTTAACTAGTTTCAGTTAACGGGGTTAAGTTTTCTATAGGATTTTTAACGGAATTGTTAACGGCGTTATTATGAAAAGTCCGAGTTGTCACATAACTTATCATAGTTGTATATTGTAATATAACTTTACCTTGTAAATGAACATATTTCTCTTCGTTAAAGTTAGGTTACATGGTAATAAAAAATTGATTGTTGTAAATAGGTTTAATAGTAGATATTTCAACAATGACATGCTAATCATTCAAACATGAAAGATGAAGCAAGTAAATGAAAAAGATATAGTTGGGGGATGATGCATTAAGCACTAGCTACATAATCACTAAACCAATCTGCATTTCTTGAAAATATACTTTAAGACTTCTTTTAAAAAGTTAAAACAAAAGCATCAATACAATAAACTAATTAGTTATATGTATTTTTATTTTCAATCAGATTTAAGAAGTTAAATCATATAGAAAATATAGTATACATGTAACACTTGTGAAAAATATGTATTGCAATATTGAATAGCTTGTAAGCATTCATAAAGTAGCGAGAGAGTGGTTAATTAAATATTCTTTTAATATCATGATTAAAATACCCACAAGCCATAATATCTATAGTTGCTTAATTAGACGACAATAGGGATAGTTTAATAAATCATACGAATTAGTTGGAAAAAGAATATATAATATAAAAGTAAAGGATAAAACCATAAGAACAATTAAATTTTATGGTTATATTACATCACAAACTTTTAAGTAAAATTTTATCATATATTATGAAGGGAAAAGTGAATATGGTGCTGTTATGCATATAACTTAGACGTGAAACCAATCAAAACTACGTCGTTTTGATTAAATCGGATTAAAAAATAATTTTCACAAACTATTTCGCATTTTATCTCATCTTTCCCCCTCTATCTAAACCTACACATAATTTCACGCAGATGAGTTCGTTCTGAAGTACTCTGTCATTTTCAATTTTATTTGAGAATTCAAACTTAATTTGTATTATTGTTTTAAAGTGTTGAATCAAGACTTAGCTTTTTATTATATTTTAATTTGTTTTTCAAAATGCGATTGGAGACCTCCGGTTATGTACTCATGTCAAGTTTATTAAAATTTAAGAAATCAACAGTCATGTGAAAAAAGGAAGGGATTTCACAAACAAGGTTGTCATCCAAGTGAAAAAAATTTTCCCGTGATAAATTCTCGGTTTTGTGAAAGGAGCTGCCGTCCTCCTTGAGAAATTCTCGGTTTCCTACTGCAAACGGGTCAAGCACTAAAGAAATTTGATGTTTCTAACTTTTTTCATAGAAATCAAATTGTGGTTCTAACTTTGAGAATTGCCTTTCAATTGCTGTCTATGATAAATTTGGTGTATTTGAAAATATGGAAAAACTACACCAAGAAAAGGGTTTTACGAATCCAGATATGTCTAGGAAGAAGTGTTAATCACTAATCAGGGAAATAAACCGGCAGGAGAATAAATAATGGAAAATAAAACAAAACGTTTAAATTAATTTTTAATCAAAACGACGTAGTTTTGATTGGTTTCACATCTAAGTTAGATGCTTAACAGCACCGGGTTAGGTTATAGTAAAAATGGTTTTAAAAATAAGAAGGGTAAGAAGGATTTTGGGCTTGACATGTGTCATTTTATTGTTTTTAAAGGGAGGGCATAATGGTCATTGTGTATTACACAATGAATTTGTATTACACAATGAACTTGTATTACATAATGACCTGACTAATTACACAATGAACTTGTATTACACAATGAACTTGTATTACACAATGACCTGACTAATTACACAATGACCAGACGTGGTATTACACAATGAACTTGTATTACACAATGACCTGACTAATTACACAATGAACTTGACCTGACTAATTACACAATGAACTTGTATTACACAATGACCTGACTAATTACACAATGACCAAATATTACACAATGACCAGACGTATTATTACACAATAAAATTGTATTACACAATGACCTGACTAATTACACAATGAGCTGGAAAACGTAAAAACAATGATAAATACATATAACACAATGAACTTGTATTACACAATGAACTTGTATTACACAATGAACTTATATTACACAATGAACTTGTATTACACATTGACCTGACTAATTACACAATGAACTTGTATTACACAATGACCTAGCTAATTACACAATGAACTTGTATTACACAATGACCTGACTAATTACACAATGACCAGACGTGGTATTACACAATGAACTTGTATTACACAATGACCTGACTAATTACACAATAAACTTGTATTACTCAATGAACTTGTATTACACAATTACCTGACTAATTACACAATGACCAGATATTACACAATGACCTGATTAATTATACAATGAGCTGAAAAACGTAAAACACAATGATAAATACATATCGCATAATGAACTTGTATTACACAATGAACTTGTATTACCCAATGAAATTGTATTACACAATGAACTTGTATTACATAATGAAATTGTATTACACATTGACCTGATTAATTACACAATGAACTTGTATTACACAATGACCTGACTAATTACACAATGACCAGATGTGGTATTACACAATGAAGTTGTATTACACAATGAACTTGTATTACATAATGACCTGACTAATTACCCAATGAACTTGTATTACACAATAACCTGACTAATTACACAATGAACTTGTATTACACAATGAACTGACTAATTAAACAATGAGCTGAAAAACGTAAAACACAATGATAAATACATATAACATAATGAATATGTATTACACAATGAACTTGTATTACACATTGACCTGACTAATTACACAATGAGCTGGAAAACGTAAAAAAAATTCGTTTTTGTTTATAACGACACTATACTCGTTTTAAAGATAAAAAAACGCTCGTTTTTATGGTGTAATTTTTTTGAAAAAATAATGTCGTATGTAAAAGTTATGAACGTTTTTAAATAAGAGGGGAACTTGATAAAAAGTCAACAAAAGTTGTCAACACTAAAATAACTTTCCAACAACATTTTCTTCTACAATTTAATATTTTCTACAATTTGATATAATAACCCTAAATCATTCTCACTCTTCTTAGAATTAGAATCATTTTTACCTGAACCTAATCCTAACAACACCACATTCACTTTCCCATATTATGAAATACATTAATAAGTTTTGTTTATTCAGTCTATATGTTCGCATATATATTATTAGAAGTGTCTTGTAGTGTATAAACATTACTCACTTTTTATGAAAAATAAAGTAGATATGTGAAAAAATATATATTCGGTAAAAATTACGTTTATAAAAAGAAATGTAAAAAGTTGGTCATTTTATATATTTTAGAACATTTTTAATGATACAAAGACATAAAAGTGGATACAAGGAATAATTTTTTGTATTTTATAACTATAAAGATAATTTTTTAATTTTATAAAATGTATAAATATACTTAACAATAACTATTATATTTTATTTTTCCATATAAGAAAATGTTGTAGAAATTAAATAAAAAGTTAGGAAAAATATATTATTTGTTTTATGAAGAGAAAGAAGGTGGGATATGCTTGAAACTTTTATCGTGAAAAGGAGATAATTACTACAGTGATGCAAAAAGAAGAAAAAAAAAAGAATATGAGAGATTGGGAAACAGAAGAGATAGAAAGAAGACAGGAAGCAGTGCTCTAAGTCAGACATCAACCCTAACCACTCTCTCTCTCATCTTTTTAGGTTCATTCCCATTATTCTTTCATATATCTCTCTATACCAAGAATCAAGAACACACTAGTGTGTGTGAGACTGTGTGTGATTGATAAAACAACAACTGATCATATAGCCCATATAGGTGCTTAGGGGTCTGCTTCAGTTTCTAGCAAAAAAAACTAATCATTGTCTTTTTGGTTGATGCCAAACTAGTGAAAAATTCATGGCAAAACAGTTAGAGATTTGAAGAAAGTAAACTAGGGTTCAAACAAAAACCTTTAGCTTATCTTTTCCAAGTTTAAATCTTTCTTTTGTCTTCTACATATATCTTTATCTTTTCATGTTCATGATGCAACATACATCATATCTATAGATAGTTTTAATACACTTTTACTACACACAGAAACACACATATTGACACCTAGGGAGAGAAGAAGATGATGATGAGACAGCAGAAAGTGATGTTGGAAGATAATTTGAATTCTGCATCTGGTGATCTTCATGCAAATACTCTTGAATATTCTTGTTCTGAGAATAAAGGTCAAGAAAATGGAAGCAATCATAGTTTAAATCTGCAACACTACTCTTCACTTCCTCCTCCAACTCAAAGTCAACCATTAATCAAGAAAAAAAGAAGTCTTCCAGGCAACCCAGGTTTAAAATCTCTTAAAGCTTCAATCTTTTTCATGGGTTTTCATCATTTTCATAACAAAAATTGTGGGTTTTCATTTTTTCTTTATTTTGATATGAAAAACATGGTTTTTAAAATAGTCAACCATATTGTACTAGCAGTTGACCCAGGTTCAAAATCTCTTTAAATCTTTAATCTTTTTCATGGGTTTTCATCATTTTCATAAAAAAAAAGGTGAATTTATATTCTTTATCTCATAACTTTGAAATGAAGAGCAATAGATCATATTAATATCATTATTGTGTTACATATAGATCCAGAAGCAGAAGTGATATCTTTATCACCCAAGACACTAATGGCGACAAATCGATTCGTGTGTGAGATATGTAACAAAGGGTTTCAAAGAGATCAAAATCTGCAACTTCACAGAAGAGGACACAATCTGCCATGGAAGTTGAAGCAGAGGAACAAGAATGAAGTGGTGAGGAAGAAAGTGTATGTGTGTCCAGAAGTGAACTGTGTGCACCATGAACCATCTAGGGCTCTAGGCGATTTAACAGGAATCAAGAAACACTTTTGTAGAAAACATGGTGAAAAGAAGTGGAAATGTGATAAATGTTCAAAGAGTTATGCGGTTCAATCTGATTGGAAAGCTCATTCCAAAACTTGTGGCACTAGAGAGTACAAATGTGACTGTGGTACCCTTTTTTCAAGGTAGAATCTCCTTCATTTATTATCAACACCACCATGCATTCAAAAATTAAATAACTCAAAAAACCAGTATAACAAATTAGTCAAGGTTTAATATGTTATGTGTCAAAAACAAACCTAGATTCTTTCCCTGTCATGTTTCATGTAAATTTGTCGTTTTGTATTAATAAAACGGTGTATACCGTAATAAAAAAGGGTAAACGTACATTTTATCAAGAAAAATTGTATGAAATGACGTGACTGATGTAGTAGAGATGGGGATTCATTTAGTAAAAATAATGAGAGATATATAGGATACATACAAAAAAGAAAGTGTAAAAACGCCTGTGGAGGGTGTGTGTTCGTGAGGACGGACGGATGCCCTCCTCTATGTGAGTTCAAAAACATCGCAAAACAAGTGTTAACAGATGCTCTTACAAATGTATTTTAAACGAATGATATATGGAAATTTTTGAGAAATTGTGAAATTAGCAAAAGTGATTTGGTTTGTGAGTGATTTTTATAACTTTTTTGGTTTATGAGGAGTCCGCTTCTTCCACAAATGAACTTTGACTTTCTAAATTTGGATATGCTCGTTCCACAAATTGACTCAAATTTTAAAAGTTATAGTCTACTGAGAAAATAAGAAATGACCTTCCCATTAACCAAAAATGCTCTAAAATTCACCCACAAATTTGGCTAACTTCACCATTTCTAAAAATAAAAATAATTCATAATGCATGCTATAGAAAGCTTGAAAGAGCCTTATATTAAATGAAGTCCCTTTTCTTATTTATTGACAATTTTGATTCTCTAACCGTTTTTTTAAATTAAAAGTTCATTTATTCTATAAATTACTCATTTTTTTGTGTGGGTGTCTGTGTTTTCTCGATTAAGAACGTGTATAGCAAGATGGGTTTTTTATTCTTTTTTCAGAAAGTTTTTTGTTTTTATGTGTTTGGAGTGTTTCATAGTTATATTCTATCCTTTCTTTTTAGTTTTTTAGTAATCTTGAAAATGTACAGGAGGGATAGTTTCATCACACACAGAGCTTTCTGTGATGCCCTAGCAGAAGAGAGTGCACGAGCAATCACTGGAATAGACCCGACATCAGTTCCGGGTCAAATACCGACCCCTTTCAATGACCATCTTCTTGACCCGGTTCATACTTCTTTCTTGAAAAAACAAGAAAACCTATTCCCATCATGGCTTCAAACCCAAACCCAATCCCAAGATCAAGATTGTAGCCCTAGCAGTGGTGGGCCTACACTGATAGCATACCATCCAGCACCATCTGCTTACATGTCAGCAACTGCATTGCTGCAAAAAGCAGCTCAGATGGGTACAAGTCATCTAAGCATGGGTACAAGTATACAAGCACCATGTACAAGTACAACATCTTTGAGACCCCACCACCAACCATACATTGCTCACGTGTCTGCTGCAGCTGGTAACAACACAAGTGGTACAAGAGGTTTGCCTGGAGATGGTGCATGTGCAGGTGGACCCTCACCCTCACCCTCACCCTCACCCCTACCCCATCATTCATCATCATCTTTTCTTCATCCCATGAAAATGAGCATGATGATGACTCAAGATAGTTTTCCTGATAATGTGGCAACTTTTGAAGATGCATTTGGTCAAATCTTGGATGCAAAGAAAGATCACGATGATGATCATGGAAACATCCATGAGAGTCATATGATGATGATGATGCATGATTCCAAGAGTGGCAATGGTGGTGGTAATATTGGAGGAATGACAAGGGATTTCTTGGGGCTTAAAGATCTCTCACATATCCATGGTCATGATATTGTAAGCATGAATCAAACCCTTAAACTATGGCATGCAAAGTAATTAATAGATCATGTATTAATCAAATTAGGGTTCTTTGCCTTTTCTATTTAATTACATTTTCATGTTCTTTTTGTGGTTGTAATACAAAAGGAAGAAACTTTTGAGCTCCCAAAGATCCATAATATTGCTCAAACATATCTGTTACAATCAAAATTTCAAACTATTGGAGTGCTTTGTTAAAAAGCTTATTCGTATAGGTCAACCTGTCCCGACGACATGTCGTTTATCCCGACGACACATTTGAGATATTGGTACGAAGCAATCCCGACGAACCCTGTACCGACAAGTTGTCGGTATAGGGTTAAAAAATATCGTCGGTATAGGGTGTTACTGTTATAGTGTATTGTGCTTTAATACAATAAAAGGTTATGTTGTAGTGTGCCGTGCTTTAATACAATAAAAAGTTATATTACGACTGATTACGACTGAGCCGGGGTCTTTTTGAGAGCATTCCATAGACCATACTGTTAGAGTAGAATGTTTGCATTGTTTATCCAAACTACTTATTTATTTATAAGTAATAAATAACCTTTAGTTGCTTATTTTAAACCTTTTATTTGAAATGAGCCAATCAATATTTTAATAAGCAATCTCAAAAACATATGGACGTATGGGGTAGGAATTAGCATTGGATTCTTAATTCAGTCCCCTTGAAAGATTCCTGAATGGTTGCATGGAAAAGTAATATGATCCATGACAAATGTCAAGTTACATATACAAATCCAGACTTATATGGATAATATACAATATTTTTTTGTTGATATTAAGTATTATAATAGTGGGAAAATTATGAGAACTAGTTTTTTCTCCCGCGCTACGCGGCAGGAGTTTGGTAGTTATCGGTTCGGCTCGTCCATGGGGATAAACTTACGTCTAAACACAAAGTCGTTATAGCGTACCATAAAAAAACTCGGATCGCTGACAAAGAATAAATCAATAAACAAACCCGTGCATCTCGTTTTAAAAAAAGTTAACAAAGGAAAGTTATTACAGAAAAAAGAAACTATTAACGTTATAGCGTACGATAAAAAAAATACTCGGATCGTTGAAAAAAAAATAAACAAAACCGTGCATCCCGTTTTAAAAAAAGTTAACAAACGAAATTATTACTAATACCCATTGAACTTTTGTTGCAATTTTATAAAAAATCAAACTTAAGGAAAAAACTAAACTTTACTCTGTTGAAGTTTTGTGGCAATTCGATAAAAAAACAAACTTTGAGTAAAAAAAAATAAGTAAACTAAGTTTGTGGCAAATGTATAAAAGAAAAAACTTTTGAGTAGGAAAAGAAAGAAAGGAAAACATTACTATTACTTATCACGCCCAATAATATGTTAATAATAGGAATATTGATCATAATTTTTGCTCAAATAGGCATTGATTTTTTACTTCTTCATAGCTCATACATCCATAATTAATCCGACACCTTTATAGTCCAAACACCCATACCACGCACCTATAATCCGACACATTCAGAGCCTACACTCTATAAATCTGGCACCTTTATAGCCCACTAAAAAGTCAATGCCAATCAGGCTCTTTTACAGCCCACACTCCATAAATCCAGCACCTTTACAACCCACACACCATAATCTGACACATTTATAGCACAGATGCTGATAATCTGACACCTCCACAATCTATTTAAAAGTCAATAACTATTTTGTAATTTTTTTGATTAACTTGTTTATTCTCATAATTTTTCATATAACAGTGATATTTTTCATAAAGTTTGTAATTATACGATTTCTTTTTATTTTATATTTTATAACATATTAGATATTGGCGATTGCAAACTGTTATTTTTAAATTTATATGCACAAAAAACATCATATGTTAATTTCGGCATTCTCAAAACTAGGGGCATACACCATGGAAATTATTTATAACTTTATTCTTAATACTTTAAGATAAGCATTGTAATTTTCATAATATAATTTAGATTGATGTAGGTATGATTAGGCCATGATCTATCATAAAGTTGTAGGGTTAAAATTTTTATTCGAGGAAAATAGAAAAGCCAAAAAGCAAATATTGGAAAGTGATGCTCCTTGTCCCCCAAAATGCAATTTATATATGAATCAATGAATCATGATTCTTTTTTGCAAATTTAATTCATTAATTATCAATTAAAATATTTTATAATTTTTTCAAAAAATACAATTTTTTATTACTAAGTATATGTGTATGTGTAATACACATGATTCTAACCTAGTCTTATAATGTCTTTTGTTCACAGACCTCCTTTAAAGCTTCTTTGTAATAAGATGATGGATGTGGAGTTCAACAAACTATTAAAAAAGTTCCGTAAGATCATAAATATATTAAAACTGTTTCATAGGCTATTATATTTTGTTTGAATAAATTAAATCCATTCAAAAACATGAACAAAATGGAATTTGCTTGAATTGTTTTATATATCGATAGTTTAATACCTCACACCTTAGAAAAAAGAGTACATCTATGTAGTATGTCCGTAATTATATATCAATCCTACTCAAAACAATTTATGAGTACGGTTTCTATATATATTCAATACTAGTTTAGATCCCGTGTTTACACACGGGGTGAAATATATCAATACATAAAAATTTTAAATCTTTATATATATATTTTACATGTGTAAAAATTTATTACATATAGTAAGGATAGAAAAAAATTCAAAATATGAAAAAATTAGTATATAATTGGGTTTCGAAAATACGTTAATAATTATTTTTAATATAATTTGACTTTTATTTACTATTTAATTAAAAATAAAAGTTATATAATTAAATTTTAAAGTTTCTTATGATAAGAGATAATTTAAAATAAATGTGTTTTATTAGTATAATTAGTATTTTTTTTCTTTAAATATATATTATTATTAAAATATAGAAGTGCATTAAATAGGAGAGAGAGGCAGGAAAAAAATTGTGAGAATGAATATGGAGGCGGCACGTGGCATGCAATAAACCTTTATCTATCTATACATACTAATAAATAAAGGTTTTGGATTGGCACATGTCACTCCCTCATGCCTCTTCACATTGGTTTTCCCGCCTCTCTCTCCTAATAAATGCACCTATATCTTATTAAATAATAATGATATTATAAATATATTATTAAAGAAGAATAATAATTATATTAAATAAGAATTCAAAATATAACTAATTAAAGAAAATATTAATCTATACTCGTTAATAAATAAAGGTTTTTGTAAAATGGTTTTCCCACCTAAAGTTTAATTATAATTTAAGATTTTAAACATCTCACAAATAATAAATGCTTAACAAATATAATTGCTAAAATTATTTAATATCATTTTACTAGAACTTAAAAACCGTTTGATTTGAAAATTTGAACTTTGTATTATTTAATTTATAACAAAATCAATAAATTAACTCTCGCAAATTTACTATAATTAGATAATTAAATTGACAATTTTTAAAAAAAATTAACAACTTATCTTTGTTAAGCAAATAACAATTAATCAAAATCAACTTTCTAGAATCTAAAAAATTTACCTTATGTAATTTGGTTTTGTGAATGTAATTGTAATTTTATTTTTTTTCACTATGTAAAGTAATTCTTATTTAGACACTTATGAATAATATATGTTTATTTTCATTAATCGTGTAATACACGGGAACTAACCTAGTTTATTATATAGTATAGATTTGTATCTTTTATTTTGTTGATAATTTTAGTGTTATCAATATATTTTAGTGTTATTGGATTAATTTATTGATCGATTAATATTATTGGTTATTAAAGGATTAAATCTCTAATAATATTGGGTTAATAATTGAATAATTATTTGAATTGGGTTTCGATGTAAATATGATGGGCCTTGGACTGATACTTTCATTTGTTGATTTGGGCTTGGGACCAAACAATGGGTCCGGTATTAATTGGGTTTGTCCAATTAGTGAAATACAAAACCAAATGTTGCATACACACATAAGGATTCGATCAGTTTCTTCTTTATTCAATTGGTACGGTTTCTTCATCTCCAAAGGAAAAACAAATTCGTTCTTGATATATTATGAAAGCCTCTACTTTGGTTTATAATTCTATATTCGTTTAATAATATTAATTAATGTTGAAATATTTTAAATCAACATAAATAAAAACTAAGTTTATAAAATCAAGATTAATATAAATAAACAGCAATCCTTCATCTTCATCTACATGTATCACAATTTCCACACTATTTGTAGTATACCTATCGAGACATCGCCATATATAGTTGTCCACCTTAGTGAAGGGGTTACATCCCAATCGCCGGCATAACTAAGCATGAATCCGGATAACCGGAAGGACATAGCCCACCTGACACGTGACTAGATGATCTCATGAACAGAAAGGTATAAATACTATGCATTATCCGATGAAGTACTAATTTGAGAACAATTACTATTTCTCACACTGGAGTCGGGTCACAGAGAGAACCCCTCTCTGTGGCGAGACTAACAGTGTTATCTGTTTTGCGGATAACTTCACAGTCATCTTTTCTCATCACCTATCTATACTTCCCCAAGTCGAAAGTGAGACATTTGGAATCACAACCAATTCGGTAGATACTTACTTATTCAATAGCGTCATCTGATTTCGAACTCAATCTCTTCGTATTTGCCACTCTGTTCACTTTTGATTTCTCCTCTAGATGACGAGAAGTAGTGACAGAAACAATGTGGCCACACATGCAAGCACCCATGGTCATTCCCACCATCCACCCATGCAACAACTACGAAAAGGAAATGCTCCATTTGAGTAGTTATGATGAGGTGAGAGGATTTATCTTATGGTATGCAAGAGTAAATCCCTCACGATGCATGGAGCATGGTATGCTATGTTAGCAAACTTGAGTGGACAAGGATCTATATCATTGATGACATCATCAGATGGATGTTTTATGATGATCTACACGTGTCAGGCTTAAGTGGAAATAAAGAGGTACAAAGAGAAACTGTTGAGACCAGGGATAAAGGCCAATAAACTATTGGAGTGACCAAGAAGTGAATATCTAAACCATTTTATCCTATGGGAGCCCTAGCCATATACACTTCTATTTTAGTACATATGGTTAAGATGATTCGTGACATGTCAAACCATGCTGCCCTATTAAGGATATTTATTTTGCAAACGAATTAAACCACATGCTCCAACGCTTATTATCAAATATTCAATATGATTCCACAAGATAAACCTGCTTCCATTTCGAGTCGAACCGAGAGATCCATGAATCGATTTGCTGATGCATATAGATACAAATGATCCACTGCATCGGCCAGAACACTTAGTGGAGCTCTCGTATCAGTTACGTCCTAATCATTTTGATAATTCTGAAACAAACGAAAGATAAAACCTAAATCATGGATCACCTAAGCCCTCTCTAGGACTTTCTTATAATTAAGAAAGAAGAACCACATGCAAATATCATGTAATAAGGTTTGATTCCATTGGCGTACCCACCCATATGGGATGGGTCGCCCGACCCCAATAAGTTTTGACACCAAGGAATAGACAAACGGGTAGATTAATAAGTCGGGGATTAAGGTTGAGAGAATAAAGGCTATCCTGTACCAATGTTGAACTCTATACCAAATTAGTTTTGCCAAATCACAATGTAGAGCAACATGCTCGATGGACTCCAGTATACCTAGACATATCGTGCAAGATGATGAAGGGACTGAGATGCCACGCCTAACCAATGCGTCACGTGTAGGTAATCGATCCATAGCCAATTTCCGCCCAAAAAGCTGAGCTTGATAGGAATCCTTCCATCTGTGATTAGAGGTCAGCCCGTTGTATGTTTGTAACTTCAAGCGTAACTCAGCTATAGAGAAATTCGTGAGGGCTGCAGTTGCAATTGAGCTTTGGAGATGAAGAGATTGTTTCGTGAAATCTTTATTAATAGAGGCAATATTCTTCCAAGAACAAATGATGCTCGGTTTGAGGGGTATGGTGGAAGAAATATGGGGATGATGGTGAATGGAGAGTGTTACCATGTACCATAAGGAAGAACATTTAGCAGATAACCGCCACCACCATTTGGCAAGTAAAGATAGTTTCATGTCCATAACCA
Organism: Smallanthus sonchifolius; assembly: GCA_023525975.1. Lineage (NCBI taxonomy): Eukaryota > Viridiplantae > Streptophyta > Magnoliopsida > Asterales > Asteraceae > Smallanthus > Smallanthus sonchifolius. Next base: position 2,845,988 of record JAKNSE010000034.1, on the reverse strand, counting down.
TAAGGGAGCCAACACCCAACCCACCTTTGTCTTTAGGAGCCATGAATTTATTCCAAGAAACCCAATGCAATTTTCTGGTAGAGTTAGCTCGATTCAGAGCATAAGTAACGCCTTCTAATTAGGGGCATTCAAAACGAATATCCAATATTTTTGGATAGCTGATTTTACTATCATTATCCGAAATTTCAAATACAAATTCGGATATTACAGCGGATATCCGAATTATGGATAAAAAAACCTTTACAACTATATTAAAATTCTAATAAAACAAACAACTAATTCCAATATTTCATCCAAATACAACTCAAACTACACGAACATTCAAAACAAATACAAAGATAAATATAAAGAACATTCAAAACATTCACAGACAAATTGTGAGCATTTGCGTATTTGGTTTCTTTTAAGATTATTTCAATCGCAAATAAGCAAATTCATCCTTCTAATCCTACATATAAACCAAAGCAAGTCAATTTGACCCTCAACTTTGTGAATTTTATGTTAATTCTTTATTTAGGGACATATTTTGAGTCTACCAAGTCAAATTGCAAAATGCAAGGAATTTGAATATGATTACATGATGATACAAGTATAACTATTAAATGTTTACTGCAACTAAACTATACTGCAATTTGATTAAATGTGACTGTGAAGATTGGTCAAGCATGCATGCCACGTGTGAAAGACTGAAAGGCATAGGATTATGGGATTCAATAATGGAGATGGGTGTGCATATGAGTGTGTAATGGGGTTGGTAATATTTATGCCAATTGTTATATTATCTTGATTCCCATTTTTATATGAGTTCCAGACAGTGCTTCTGTTTAATCAGCAGAGGCTTGCAAATCTCAGTAATTCTTGCAAGGATAGGTTTGCAAGGTGAGAAAAAAAATGATAGTGACACATGACTTTATTTAAAATTTATTTATTAGAGTAAGTATTGTTGAAGATATATTTAATTATGATACTAGATGGAATATAACATAAATTTTTGTTTCACTAGTTTGATTATTTATTTATTTTTTCTCTATGTATAAATAAAATATATTTAGTCGGAGAATTTGGGAGGCCTGAAGACGGAGAAAGACAACGGCGGTCAACGGCAATGGCGAAACGGCGAAGCTTGAAGACGACTACGATCATCGTTCTTCTCCTATGTATCGTTGCTTTCTCCATTGTTTTCGCTCCTCTCCCTTCCCCTTTCCCCAATTCCCCCAAACCCTACAAACATCATAATCACCATCATCATCATCATCATCAAGTGAGTTTCTAAACCCTAAGAACCGTTTCATATCTAGCTGGTGATCATTCTGATTTGCTACCGGCTGTTATAAAATCAACAGGCTGCTAATGCTCGTAAATTTGAAATTGCCGATGATATGTTCTGGAAAGATGGAGAGCCTTTTCGAATCATCGGCGGTGACTTGCATTATTTCCGTACTCTACCTGAGGTACAATTTCAACCATTGGCACTGCTACTGTATATGCCATAGTTGCTAATACAAATACTCAGTTGTTCAAAATTTATATAAAATGCCATTACCTTTTATAGCATGCTGTAATTGTAGGTTTCGTACTTTACAATTCATCCCGGATAGCTTTTGATTCGTGTAGAGTTCACTTCGAAATCCTAATCGAATAACATAGGAAGTTCTATTTCGTGTGTTTAAAACAGACAAAAATTGCCTTTGTATAAGTTGAAACGGTGCAACTCCTCGTGTAAGAGTGTATCGGTTGGGGATTTTAGCGGTAGCCAGTTATTCTGAACCCTCAACGGGAACTCCATCAGCGGTAACTAAGTAACTGCTAATGATTGGCTGTCAGCTGATATCCCAATTGCTACTGCTGGTAGTCACTGCTGATCTCTCAAGTTGCTACGACTAGTGCTAATGACCAAGTTGCCACTGACGCCAGTTACTACTGACGATCAGATTGCTGCTGACCAGTGGTAACTTATTACTGCTGACCAGTAGTAAGTAACTTAATACTGATGATCAGTTGCTACTAGCAACTGATGAAACAATTTCCATGCAACTTTCCAATAAACATGCAAATCCGAAGCAACTTCCATTCAGCAAGACCCCCACCAGGGGCTCTGCCATTTGGACCCCACTTGGAGAGCTGCCCCGAACCCCCGCCAAGGGGGCGCAACCCCTTTGGAACCTATGCTAAGGGGGCGCTGCCCTCTTGAACCCCCCAGGTTCGTTGGTGCTTGAAATTACATAGTTTCGAACAAGTGTGTATTCCACAACCTGCTAACTTGTATCGATGTATACTACAATTTCACTTTGGTCTTAAGTAAATCCAGTTATACTAAAATGACATTGGTGAAACTGAAATCACCAACAATAAATTGATACCCATGTTACCAATGTACAGCCACATGCATATTTGATTGTCAATCATAGTCACTTTTAGAAATTCATTATCTGTACTTTCTAGTTTTTGTAATGTATTTTGAAATGGAAATATCTAGAGAAATTGTCTGCTATCTTTTCAGTCTCCTGTAATGGCATGCTGCCCTAATTGATCTATCTTCATATCATTGATTTGGTACAGTATTGGGAAGATAGGATATTTAGAGCGAAGGCTTTAGGTTTGAATGCAATTCAAACTTATGTTCCATGGAATCTGCATGAACCAAAAGAGGGTCAACTAGATTTTGATGGCATTGCTGATATAGTTTCATTTCTTGAGCTATGTCAGAAGTTAGATTTGTTGGTCTTGCTACGCCCTGGGCCTTACATATGTGCAGGTTAAAACAGTTACGAAATCATAAATTTTTAATTATTTCATAACTTTTATTGAACTTTACTTCCAAACAATGTGAATAAATCATTTGATTTATATATTTTTTTAAAATTTATTTCACAAAACTGTAACCATAATCGCATGAAGAAAAGGAACAATGTGAGAATCACCTTTTGTTGCAGAATGGGATTTTGGCGGTTTCCCTGCTTGGTTACTTACTAAAGAACCAGCCATCACACTAAGATCATCTGACCCAAGATACCTTGCTTTGGTAAGTCTTCTTTTTATTATTTGGATCAAATTTAGCATACTACATACAGTAAGGCCTCTATAAATAATATTACGGGGACCATGAAAATTTATTAAGTGAGAGAGGTTTTAATTAGTCGAAAAATTAATAATATATCATTTTGTAGAGTGCATTCCCCATTTCAAAGCATCTAAGTTATATTAAAAGAAACAATCACTGAATTGTAAACTTATGTATTGTATTCACTGAATTAATGTTAAAGTTAAATGCATTGTACATAACATTAGAAAGGTTCGAGAATACAACACCGGAAGATTTAAATGCATTAAAAACATTAGAGTTGAGCTCTACCGGAAGATTTTAATCAATTGTCCTAGAATATGTTTGTAAGTTGATGAATTATTAATTTATGATTTTGGCGGAGATGGATTTATGTAAGGAGTCTTCCAATATAGTATCTTTTTAATCTATCGGAATTGATGATTTTTTGAACAGACCCAGGCCGGGAGCGGAGAAAATTATCATCTTAGAGAGTGTTAATTTAGAGAGTAATAGTTTAAAGAGGTTCTACTGTAATATGATACCTGTTTATGACTTTTATTTGTGTTCTTGCAGGTTGATAGCTGGTGGGGAATATTACTTCCTAAAATTGCTCATCTTCTTTATCACAAAGGAGGACCTATAATTATGGTTCAGGTGGGTTGCATTATCACTATATCTCATTTTTTTAGTTAAAAAACATTTACCAATAGTTATCTTTGTTCACTTAGTCCTTCACAGTTCACAAACATTTCAACACGTGTAGATTGTGATTACAGATTGAGAATGAATTTGGTTCATATGGAGATGACAAAGATTATTTGCATCATCTGGTCAACTTAGCTCGGTCACATCTCGGGGATGATATAATTTTGTAAGTTATTGTAGTTTGGTAACAATAACAGACGTTCTATCTGTAGCATCAAAATTCAGTGATTAATTCACATTTGCATGTTTTGAATTTTAATCACAGATATACCACAGATGGAGGCACTAGAGATACTCTCACTAAAGGAACAATACAAGGAGATGCTGTATTTTCAGGTAAGAATAAGACTAGTACATGTTTTATCTATTATTAAAGAATCTACAATCTTTGATTTTAATATTGCAAAGTTTAACTATCTGTAGCTGTTGATTTTTCAACCGGAGAGGATCCTTGGCCTATATTTAAGATGCAAAAGGCATATAATGCACCAGGAAAATCACCACCCCTTTCTGCGTAGGTACCTCACTTTAATTTTTATGATTTATCCTTACAATCACTTTCTTTTATGATGCTCATAAGACACTATTTCAGAGAATTTTACACTGGTTGGCTGACCCATTGGGGAGAGAATATTGCTAAAACAGATGCGACTTCTACAGCATCTGCACTGGAAAATATTTTGTCAAGAAATGGCTCTGCTGTGCTCTATGTAATTCTATAAAAAACAACAATCTTTAAGCATTATTTTCATTTTATAAATTACAAGATATTTTCCTGACGTGGTGATCTCTCGCATATAGATGGCTCACGGTGGAACCAATTTTGGATTTTATAGTGGTGCAAACGCTGCTGAGGAATCCGTTTACACTGCTGATCTTACATCATATGATTATGTGAGGAATCTCATTATTCGCTTATCAAGTTTTATATAAAGGCTATTTGTGGAGTGTCACTTTCGACCCATCTACTTGTTAATTGGTTGCTTTGGTTTTTTAATCTTTAGTGGGTAAAATATGATGGTGTATGATAAAAAGATTTACTTAAAGACGAAACAGGCCAAAAGGTTTTATTCATAAAGTTAGATTATTGGTTGAATAAAATGGTAATACTATTTACGCACTAATTATTTGTAAAAGATATTAAAGATTTTGGACAAATAACGTTCTGGATAAACCCAACCCAAACGTTTCAACTGGTACAAAAAGTTACATGTTGACATCCTCTCCTAAATGGGAAGTGGGAACCTTTTTTTGTAGGATGCCCCAAAAACAATATTGTTTTCATGCATATAGGTAGATTAATTAGTGAGATAACATTGTTTTTGTAATCATATGTAACACACTAAATGTTTTGTGCATAAGTTTTTTTTAATGCGTACAACTTGTATTATGTAGGAATTTAGATTATTATTGAAATAACATAATTTTCATAATCATATTTAACACACTAATTATTTGTAAAGGGTTTCAAAAATATTTTTTTGACAAAACATGTTCTGGATCAACCTGTACAAAAAGTTACCCTATTTTACTTGTTACCCCACCTGTTTGAACTGCCCATTTTTCCACCTCTGATAACCTCACATGTTCCCAAATGGGGATCTTTTTTTATTGTAGGATGCTCCTATTAGTGAGTCTGGTGATGTGGATGGGGCAAAATTCAAAGGTAATAGTATAATAATATCTTATACTTTCTTCTGCGATCTCATAAGATCAATGATATAATATAAAGATATTGCTTTGTATTTTTTCCAGCATTGCGGAGAGTTATAGCTAAGTACAGTGCAACTTCTCTTCCTCCAGTTCCTGCAAATAATAAGAAAACAGGATATGGTCGTATTCAATTAGAAAAGACAGCGTCGTTATTTAAAACACTGGATATTGACTTGTCAACCAAAGCTATTGAATCTGAGAACCCAATTTCAATGGAGGCTGCAGGCCAGGTATCTGAGCTCATTGCAAAAGTCACTTTTTATTTTAGCACATCAATGTTTCTGAACTCATTGCACGTTGGTGTTTCTCATTTTCAGATGTTTGGATTTTTATTATATGCTTCTGAAATACCTAAGGGCAAAGGGAACACTTTGTCTATACCAAAGGTAAGGGTGTATAAGTATGTTCTGTCTTAACACTTAACTAATGAAAGGGTGCATTTTTATTATACTTTTACTGTTTTCAAAATGTTTACATCCGTTTTGGGTCAACGTGACCTGAGCATAATAAAATTTACCTGTTTTGACTTGGACCTGTCAGATCATCCCTAATGTATGCACCAAAACACCAAAATGGTTTAATTTTTTGGTGTAACACTAACGATCACCCCATTTTACACCAAATTCGGTGTAACACTGTTCATAACACCAAATATAAGTTATCCAATGTACAAGTAAAAAACTAGTGTAAATTTTGGTGCATACATTGGAGTCGAAATAAATTTGTTGTTAGCATATTCTAATAATTGATTTTCTAAAATTAAAATGATGTAAATATATGGTGCATATATTGAAGATGCTCTCACCCAACCCACCTGTTTGCCACCCCTAGAATATTCTTATTACTATATTATATTACGCTGCTCATTTTTTTATTTTCAGGTGCATGATAGAGCCCAAGTGTATGTTACATGTCTTTCTGAAGATAAGAGAGAAAAACCACAATATGTTGGCACAATTAATAGATGGTCAAATAAGCATGTTGACCTCCCTAATGCTGAATGTTCTTCCACTAGAAGATTGTTAATTCTGGTAAATTAGTTAATCTTTAGTTGTCTAATCTTATTTGGCCAAGTTTTCTTTTTACAATATTAGCCTAATTCGTATTTGCGATGTTTCTGTTGTCACATGTAATTTATTCTGTATTTGTTCTGGCATCTCACCATCAGTTTTTTCTAAAATTACTATCTATTTTATATGCTATTTATTATGTGTTTTTTTCATAAATTTGTATACACATTTCCTTCTTTGTAGGTTGAAAACATGGGTCGTATTAATTATGGACAGTATTTGTCTGATAGCAAGGTAAATTTCTTGACTTAACACCATTTAAAGGCAATAATACCCTGTCTTTCCTAAACTAATGGTAAATGCACCGTCAGCACATACTTGGCGCCATGTCGAGTGTCTAGCTGACTAACAAAGTAACATTTCTTAGAACCCAGACATAAAAAAAGTATCCACATCAGTAAAAGAGGCTATATGGCATCCATGTTAGCAAAAAACGTCTACATGGTGTCTACGTATGTGCTGATTATACAAGTAACCGACGGCATTACTTGGATTGTACAAATTTAACAAGTTCAAGGAGTTTAATATTCTGTTGAGGGATTTTTTAGTGCAAAATGATAAATTGTGTTGGTTTTTATGGTATTAACCCAATAAACTATATAGATCATGACGTTGATCATATATTATTTGTCTTCAATTTTATAGGGTATACTGTCTGCTGTTTACTTGAATGGGAAACCTCTGCTCAAGTGGAAAATGCTTCCAGTTCCTCTCAGCAATTTAAATGAAGCCCCACAAAACTATCTTTCTTTCAACAATTCAATTTCTAGTTTTACTAGAATTTCTGCCCGCAAAACCCTGAAAAGCAGCCCGGGTACATTCAAATTTCTAAATATGTTTAGCCAGCAAATGTTATCTTCTGTAAATGTGTTTATAGGGTACAAAGAAATAATTACAAGGGTACCAACTCTAATATTTCCAACTATGGAAAGATAAATACATTTCAAATAAATCTTTTTCTTTAACACTATTTAAATGACTTCTACTTACTTGCAGGATAATATTTTCTATTTTTTTTGCAGGGGTGAATTTAAAAGAACCAGCTTTCTATAGTGGTAATTTTGTTGTCGACAAAGTGACAGACACATACATGTCCTTCAATGGTTGGGGTAAAGGGGTAGCATTTGTAAATAACTTCAATATCGGCAGATTCTGGCCGGTAAAATTAGTTTATTAATTCTTTATTGGATAATGTAATGTTATAGCAGAAGGGCTAACAAGTTCATTGTTTTCGGGCCTTTACAGTCTTTTGGACCTCAGTGTAACATCTATGTCCCCGCTCCAGTTCTTCAACGTGGAAAGAACGTCTTGGTATGACGCTCCTCCTATGTGACACTTTTTGTCTATTTTTAGCTTTTTATAAATAGTCATGGTGTTAGTTATGCCTAGAAAACTAATACTATTACAAAACAAACAATCAAACATACCCTATAAAATCTCACTCGTAGCAGGGCTATTTGTAGGGTCTGGAGAGGGTGGGAATGTGGGATGTAGACAAACCTTTTCTCTGTCCTAGGGGATAGAGAGGCTGCTTCTAGTGAGACACCTGACCTCCAAAAACGTTTTTTTTACGAAGTTTATAGTGTAGTATAAAAAGAAATATTATTACAACAATAATCTGAATATTTGGAAAACAGATTTAGGAGGTTGTATACTTTTTTTATTACAACAATAATCTCACTCATAGCAGGGCTATCTGAATATTATTACAACAATAATCTGAATATTCACAGAAAATAAACTTTGGGCGCCTTTCAACCTGTTTTTGGCCAGCTCAACTTTTAGCTAACGATTTTTGTTCCACTTTTTTTAATAGTTAACGAGTGTACTAATCATGATAAAATAGCTTATATTATTAGAACATTAATCCAAATAAAAAACGAATTGGAGGTTGCATGCAGAAAAAGTAGACTTGGGGCGTTTTTCAACTTGTTTGACCCATTCACCTTTTAGTTGTTTTTTTATTCAACCCATTTATGTGTAAATATGCTGAAACTGCCACCTGGCATCCTTGTATGAAATGGGGTGGCAGTTGTGTTGGGTTGGTGGGTTAAATTTGATGAACCCAAATACGACTTATATATTTATTCATGTCAAAGACATCAACCCTAGCTCGGATACACTTAAAACCATGTTACTTGAACACGACCTGTGTATCTAAATTGGTCACAAACATGTTAACTGTTAAATTGGGTTAGCAGGTTAATAACAGGTTGCAAACTCGTTAAACGGGTTGGTTGGTTGAACTTGTAATACACACACACACATATTTGTGTATATATTAATTTTTAATTCTAGGTTTGAACTGGTTATAACTTTTGTACAACCCAAACGCCACCCATTTATTAAAAAAGTTTAGGCAAGTCAACACGAACAGTGTACCGGCCAACCTCTAAAACCTTATTATTTTCTTGGCCGCTATATGAACCATCAAATACAGTTGAATCCTGAACTGTTTTATTGACTTTTCTGTTGACCAATTTGACCTTTCCTATGCAGGTGATACTCGAGTTAGAGAGTCCTGAACCCGAGTTAGTGGTGAATTCAGTTGACCAGCCAAACTTCACTTGCGGTTCAAAAACATCTAAAGGTACAAAATCTTTAATATAGTTTGCGTGCAACCTCAAAACAGAAGTATATATTTAGTTCTTGTTATGAATTATCAACTCTACGATCTCTTACGTGTGTGTTTTAATTAACAAGCAAATACCTCAAAATGATATGCATATTGTGGGAAATATTAAAATTAACATTTTGGTAATGGTCGTAATTGGAGGCCATGATTTCCGTTTATAACATGTCCACATGTGCTGTCATTTATGTTGGATTCTCAAATTGTGGACTTCTTCATCATTTATTTATTCCCTTGTTACTACTTTTAAATTTGTTATTCTTATTTATTTAATAAAGTTGAAAAAGGAAGTATGGGTAATTTCATTACCTTTTCTGTATAAAGACTATACCCAGACTGAAAAAAGGTCCAAGACAGAACTATTCACATTCTTAAATATGTAGTAATAAAAAACGTTTTTTATTTTTATTTTTATTTTTATTTTTATTTATAGGAGTAGTACAATATCATATACTAGTTTAGTTCTTGTGTTGCACGGTCTATTTTTAGTAAAAGTCAATATATAAGAGTATATTTGTTTTATGTTATTAATATACACATGCAATAAAACAATGTCGTTCTATTTCATAATAAGTTTATAATGAAGAGGTATAAATTATAAAGAATACCTACCTCTCTTTTCATTTTCTTAACTTTTTTTTGTCAAATTAGCATTTTCATTCCATCTTTCAGGCTATCTTACACCCCTTTTAGTGTCCTCTGTTTTACATATAATTTGATTTTTTTTTCTAATAACTTGTAATATTTAACTTCTTTTAATATATAAACTACACTGTTCTGTTTACCTTTTTTTACATTACGATATGAATTTTATTAAAGACCGAGTCGTTTTCAAAACAAAGTATTCTTTTATAACTATGAGACTAAAGAATACTTCATCAACCAGCATGATGCGGGGTGACCAATGAAATTTGAAAACTACTCATAAATATAAAAAAAAATACTTTATTTTGAAAACAAGTTAGTTTTCAATAAAATTCATATTGGAATGTAGAGGAAAAAAAAACTAAACAAGACCGTACATTTAGATTTAAAAAATATTAAATATTATAAGTTATTAGAGATTAATGAGATTGGTCCTAATTATTAAATAAAATAATACAAAAGAATTATAAGCCTTTGTTTATGTATGGGAGATATTCACCGTAATTTATCATTTTTTGCGGTGTGAGGTGAGGTGAGGTGACCACATCATCAATGGGGTGGCGTTATCGCACACCCCCGCCACTACACCTCATCAAACTCTTGAGTGTGGTGGAGGTATAACACCTAACAATACGTGGATTGTTCATGTAATAAGTTGCAAAGTCGCATTTAATTTTTAAGTTTGAGAAATTAGGATTATGGCCCCTATTGTTCACTCGTTCATTATGCTTTTTGTCTCCGGGGTGGATGTCCATGAGTTTTTCACGTTAACTTTTTTAAGAAGATTATTTTACTCTTAATTTAAAAGCAAAGAACATTAACCACGCTAGCTCCTCTCAACTCTGATCACCCTCTCCGGTCATATTCTTCGACTACTTTTTTTTTCAGTCATCCTATCCCAATCAACTCTGATCACATTAGTTAATATCATTTTCCTTCATTACAAAAAGATTAAACTTCCACAATATGGTGATATTGGATTAAACTTTGAAAGTAATGAATAAATGATTTAGCTTGTTATATGAAATTGATTTAGAAAAGATGTCTAATTTATATATAATATATTGTATCACCTATTTGATTTTAGAGAAAATGATCGATATTAAGGTAAGCGATCTTATAAAGAAATAAACTATGGTTAGACCATTTCTAATGAAAAGGGGGACATACGTCTCGGTCGTGCTCCGTATAAGACGGTCTCTTTTAGGTTGTGTAATGGCTTCACTAAAAAGTAAAAAAAATGTGCCATCACATCATTGTCTTGTAGGCACGAGTGAAAACACAAACCATAAAAACTAAAGTGTATAATGGTTTCACTATCAACCATTAACTTAAAAGTTATTTTTTTTTTGATATTTAACCAATACTCAATTTGCAATGTCTGTGACATTTTCCACCTGACATACACACCCCCTACACTTTACTTATATTGTACTAATAGCTCCTCTACTTTATCAAATTTTACTTTGACCCTTTAGGTTTTTAAAATTTTGAGTTTACCCCCTGTAGTATATATAATCTGATTTTTCCTCAATAAATTTAGTTTATTTTGTGTGTGCGTTTCTTTTGATCGTACCGTCCTGCCGCAACGCGTGTACATTTCTTTAATCGTATCGATTACCCGCAACGCGCGGGTAGCATGAAAAAATAGACCGACATCGACAAAAAAACGTCGGTGCTGTTATATAACTGTATTTTATTCTGTTTATGTGCCAACATTAATTTTATACGCTTCCTTTTTGTGCTTAGCCACATATTAATGTCAGCACCTCAAATGTTTTACGTCCGTCTTCCGTCGTGGAGTGCGCACCTAAGTTTCTCTATTTAACTACATTTTTATTTTTGCTTAGCCACGTTAGTGTCATTGCCTCAAACGTTTAGGGTCCGCCTCCCGCCGCGGAACACGTGAGAAAACTTATTTAACTACGTTTTCTTTTTGTGCTTAGCCACGTTAATGTCACCGCCTCAACCGTTTAATATCTGCTTCCCGTTGCGGAACGTGGGGTACAAGTATAATATTAAACACAAATATGAAATATGACTCGTTTGAAATTCGGTTGATGTAAGCATTGAATGGGATGTTTCGTCGGTTTGTAACATGTAGTACAACTAAGAAGCGCGACCAACGCCACTGGGCCCAACAATAGCTGAAACACACGATGACGTTTATCCACCGACAATGACTACCATTTAACCGAGTTTTTTTCAAAAATGGTGTAGATGAAAAAAATATTTATCAAATAGGTGTGGTTGGAAATTTATTTACTAAAATGGGTGTTTTTTTTAATTTTCTTTGTTTTTAATTAAATAACTATCTTTTTTTTAAAGCATCAAATCATTCTTTTTGTTCAATGTTTTTTTAACATCGTTCGTTTTTTTATACATTCTTTTCAAAACCTTTCGAATTTTTTTAAACATCATTTTCAAAACCGTTCGTTTTTTTTTCTAAACGTCTTTTTTAAAACCGTCCGTTTTGTCTAAACGTCTTTTTTTAAAAGCGTTCATTTTTTCTAAACGTATTTTTAAAACCGGTCCTTTTTTAAAATGACAATTTTTGAAAAAAGGAATTAAAAAAAATGATGAACGTTTTGAAAAAAAACATATTTTTTAAACGTCATTTTCTAAAAAAAATTCAACTGCTAAAAAAAACATTTTTAATATAAAATTTTAACTGCTAAATTTTTATGGACGATTCCTAAAAAACGATATAAACGATTTTAAAAAGGACGTTATAAAAACGAACATTTTTAAAAAAAGAGCGTTTAAGAAAAGCGAGAGAGGTATAGAAAAACGAAAGGTCATAAAAAAATTAAACAACATAGCTTAGATAAAACATTTAGAAAAAAAATAAACAGTGTTAAAAAAAATTATGAAAAGCTAACGGTGTTAAAAAACATTTAAGAAAACGAACAATTTTATAAAAGAAATGGTTATTAGATTAGTTAAAAATATGGAAAAAAAGAAAACACTTATTTTAGTAAATAAGTTTACAACTACACCTATTTAGTAAATAATTTTTTCAACTACACTCTTTTAAAAAAAAAAAACTCCCATTTTAACCCCCTCACGAACTACGGATCTAATTTAGCATTTAAGAATCCAAGTATCTAACATTGAAATTTCTGTATTTTATGAAATATCCTTTTTTTTTCTTTCAAAAATGATGTCAGGTTGATTTTACTTTATTAATGCTAGATGAGAGCTTTACGAAGGAGTCAATCTTGATTTTATAAAAGAAAGATGGTTAGTTTGGAAGAACGTGAATGTTAAAGAGGTGATTCAGAAATAGTTAATTAATTAATAGTTTGAATGTTTAGATAAAGTTATTTTATGTTTATCTATAGTTAGTTGGAGTTAGTATTAGATTATAATTGAGAATATAATTTGAGTAGGATTATTATGATTTATTTAGTATAAATGGATGGTTAAGATCCATGCAATTGTAAGTCAAGAATTATAATAAAACAGAAAGATTCGATCGATTGTTGAGATTAAATTTCGTGTTCGTATTTTTGGGCATGATTTCCAACACTTTGCACGATGGGGGTGGGAACACATCACACTAATATAAAAACCTTTTTAATGGTTATTTTAGAGATAAAAATATTTTAAAATTTTAAAATAGATTTGATCAATTTAAAACTTTTAAAATATTATTAGTTTTTTAATTTTGTAAGAAAAAAAATGCCATCAATGCCGGAGTTTTAATGGAAAACTATATTAAGCTCGAACTCCTTGTAACGTGATAACAATTTGGATATTGGTGTTGTTAATTTATTTCGAAAGTTTGAAATTTTTAAAGATTAGTATAATTTGAAGCTTAAACGTTATTAAAATTATTTTTGAAAATGTATATATTGTCATTAGACCATCCGTAGTGGAGAAGTGAAAGGTGACGTCATCCAAGGCGTGGGGCGCGTAACACCGCCTCCTAGAGTGTGAATGGAGGTGCGGGGCTCATGGCGTGAAGAGAATCACTAGGGGAAAGGACGGTAACGGCTAAGAAAATAGTTGTTGGCTATTAAATAATAATAATAATAATAATAATTCTTTTATACATACTTAAACATTTAAAATATATACTCTTTCGATCTCATTACTATGTCTCTCTCAATAATGAATACCTGAAAAAAAAAAGCTTTCTCAAAAAGGTAACAAAGCTTTCTCAAACTAAAATTGATATCTATACTATATAATAAATAAAAGTTTTTTCATGCCACGTGTCGCCTCCATATTCATTCTCATCATTTTTTTCCGCCTCTCTCTCTTAATAAATGCACCTCAATCTTTTAATAATAATATATATTTAATAAAAATCAAATTATATTAAATAGCACTTAACGTATTTTCAAACCCAATAATATATTAATTTTTATATATTTTGAATTTTTTTTTCCTTAGTATATATTACTTTTTTACACATGTAAAATATACACATAAAGATTTAAGAATCTTATGTATTGATATTTTTCACTCTGTATGTAGTACACGGGATCTAAGCTAGTTTGTTAATAAAAAAAAGATATACTAAAAGAAACAAGTTACAAAGGATTGTTAAATAAGAGCATTCACAACCTGTTTGGTATAATTATGTGAGTGAGTTTTGTATATTTTAAGGAGTGGTTTAAAGTGGTTGTGAGTGGAGGAGAGAGAAGAGTAGAGGTAAAACGTAGAAAATGTAGTGTTTTTTAGTGTAATTATAAGGATAAGGATACGGAATATAAAGAACGAGTTAGGAATGCTCTAAGTTGTATCAAATAAAACTAGATGAATAAATTGCACCTAAAAATACATGTATACGTATAAACTAGTATATAACTTTTTTTTTAACTCCGTCAGGTGTAAACTATTTAGTTATCATCAAAAGACCAATTAAAGAAGAGTATTACTATGCTACAAAATTTAAAAAGCAGAAAAAGCAAAATTAAAATTTCGGATTTAGTGTCGAAATATAATGAACTAAATATGTACATTTTGTAATAGATAATTAGATAATGTCTTTTTCATTTGCATCATGCGTATACATAATTTCAAATTTCAACATGTTAAAACATCTCTAATTTCCATCTTTTACTAAAATCTTGCTTTATTCAATACCTTAAAGTTAAACAGTCTCCAACCTCACGTCAATAAGGCCATAAGGGATTCGTGGGTGAGGTGGCAATTATGCGGGACATGCAAGGACCAGAGGTGCGACTGTGGGGTTATGGATTTTTTATATTTCTTTGTCTTTTTTTTGTTTCCTAGGACTTTTATTAGGTTTATGGTTCGTATCATGCGCGTTATTGACTTATACACCATTATTATTTTTAAGTCTAAATCATTTTAAATTGTAGTAGTTGGGTAGAATGATAAAAATATGTAATATTTTAATTTTAAAAACATTAGTTTTCTTTTACACTATTTTTTCTCTTATATTAAGTTATACAAATATTATAATAAGTTACATATTTTTTTTAAATAATTTGATTTATTATAAGAATATGATTATGAAAAATAATATAAAAAGTGATGGCGTTGAACTCTAACTCTCAAGGATATTTGTAGGGTTTGAAAGAAAATAATGGTTTAATAGATAATTGAGTGCGCTTGCGGTCGGCTTTATGCCTTTGGATTGGACTTTAGAGATGTTCTTAAAACCCTTAGACCATCTTCATCGATATTGCATGCCGATAGGGGCTTCTCTCCACCTCAAGAGCTTCAAGGGAGGCCCTCTTTCCCCTCCCCCCCTCACTCATCTCCTCTCAAATTCTTCACTTTACCTTGCCTCTAGGGTTGAATTTTTTGCCCTTCTCACGTCCTCTGGACCCCCTTCTCTTTCTTCAACATCAGCCTAAGGTCGTCCACTTGCTTCAGTGATGAAGTTGATCTTAGAGCTAATATATTGTTTATTTATATTGAACTAGAGAAAATCATTACCAATGACGTACGCTAATCTATACAATGATTAGATTCTAGTAGTTACATTAGTTAATATAGTTAAACTCGACTGATTACATGTGATAATATATAAACTTGAGTTGAATTCGGGTGAGTTCAAATGCATTATTTTTTTTTATAAAAAACAACTTCTTATTAGCAACACCCAACAAATTCAAGTCGGAGTTCAGTATGCTCGTACTGGGGCTAGACTGAACCCGGATACATCCCTCCCAAATATGATATGACTAACACATCATCACTTGTAACATGTTTAACCAATATGAACTTAAATAACATATTTGAAATTAGTGACCACCTTAAATAAAATTTCTAAATTGACTCACTAAAAAAATACAAAATAATATCTAAATTGATTTTTAATTTTTTTTTACTTCTTTTACTATTACATAATATTTATTTTAACTTCTCTTTTAAAATTCTTTGACGTAATATATTTCTTAAATTCTAAATACCGTTGCGGCGTAGTTATTTTTTCCTACTGTGTATCACAACATAGTGTTTTACATTTTGATATAATTTTTATTTCGAAAACTTGAATTTTTTTATGGTTTAACGTTACTCACGAGTTTTAATAATAGTTGCTAATATTCCTGTGAAATAAGAAGAGTGAAAAATGCTTAAGTTGTTAACAAAAATCAATTTCCAATTATGGATTAATCCAAAGACATTCAGACTTTTATAACGTGTTCTATTGATTCAAACACAACAACTTTGAACAAAAATAGCTGGAAAAAATCAAATCCAGATAATCACACCTTCTTTCGTGGATCCAAAACTATAATCTCAAACCGTCCATTTCCAGATCTTGACTCGAAGATCCACCTTACATTGCGCATCGGAAGTTGTCGCCGTCGTCGCTGTTTTACCGGTGGGCGATGCCGCCTTAATTCCGTCACAGGTAACTCTAATCGGTACCTTTTTAGTCTTAAAACTTCCGATCTTCGCTTTCACTTTCGTATCGAGCTGGATCTTCAACGGCACACTCTTCTTATTCTTCAGATCTGATTTCAAACCACTGTTATCATCAACACTCTGTCCACTCGTCGACACAACTGTCCTCAACGCCGTCGTGTTCTTCTTCTCCGTTGTGAACGCCGGTATCGATCCGTCGCCGACGTCAACGTCGTTCGAATTGAACGAAACGGAAACCGGATCGTAGTAGAACGCGATCTTCTTGTTAGGGTTTCGAGCCGTGATGGTGAAATTGAATTTGGTACTGAGTTTATTAGATGAAGTTAGGTTGAATTGAGAGACGTGGAGTGAGGAAACGGAGAATGTAGGGCGGTGAGGACGGTAGATGACGTACGCCACTCCGCCGGCGGCAGCGACGATGACGATTAAAACGACGATAACGAAGGTGATCCAGAGACAGCAGGAGCAGCAGAAGCTACGGCGGCTGCGACGGGGCTGTGGTCTGTATACCGGACGAGAATTGTTGTAGAGCTGGGCCTTGGTAAACGTAGGGTTTCCGGCGGGGGCGGGGGCTGGGGCAGCACCGGGCTTGGAGGCAGGGTAGATTTTTTCTGCCATTTTTTGATGATTTGTGAGGGGCAATCGATCTGTGTGTATTTAAGGGAAATTGTTAGCTGAGATATCCCTGTGAGTTGTTGGTGACGGTGGCACCGGAGAGTGTGAGAGAGAGAGATGGCAACCTTGTAACCAACAAGAAGCGAAAGGAGGTGGTGCAAGGCTGTTATCGGAGTTGGAGGGAATGAATCAAATTCCTTTATTCCTTTTCCATTATTATAATAATATTTAAAAAATAATTATATTTTTGTTATATCGTAGAGATTAGTATTTCATTGTCCATCATACGACTCGAACTCTCAACCTCATAATAGTGTATACACCTATATACCATTGAGCTACAAACCTTTTTGGTTGATACTTTTCTTTAAGTACTTGTTACTAAAATTAACTATGTCTTGTTAAACATCTAATTAGTAAGTCTAGTAGTACCGACATAATGTCAGGAACATATAAGAATAATTCAAGACATCTAAATACGTTGTATGCATAGCAACGCTAAGAGTTCAGTTTAGTGCATGTAATGAAATCAAAAGACCAGCGTTTCATACAAATAACAATTAATATAAATCCACATGTATACTAAAAATCTTGCATTCATAGCATGTGTAAAGGAGTTTAGAAATTTCAAATATGCATATCACAAGGCAACGATGTCAACATTTAGTAAGCACATATACCACTCACCCTAGTAGCATAATGAAATTTTTATATATTTATTTTACGTATATTGTAGGATTGCAATGTACAGCATAATGTTATTAGCAATGTTTTTATAACCGGACCAGACAATGAATCAGACGTCTTAGAGGTTCAGTGGTTGAACCGGATGACGCAATAAATAATATAAATATTCATAAAAATATATAGAAAAATATAAAAAAAATTCAGATACTATATATACAACAATTTAAACAATTTTGAGTCAAGGACAAGGGTTGTAGGTCTGTAAGAATTTTGATTCTTTTTAATCTTCAATTTTGATTTTGATTAAGGTTTTAGAGTACCTGGGGTAGCGTATAAGCTAAAAGGAAATAGACAAATTGGGTTAAAATTATAAATATAAGTAAGTAGGAGGACTGTAGGATAAAAAAATAGTAAATTTAAACTACCCGGTTCGACCACTGGTTCACGGTTCGCGGTTCGACCGCTGAATCGCTTGGACTGCCCTGTTCAACCAGCAAACGGTCTCAGAGCATGTAACCGGACCGGTGAAGGTCACAGTTTCCGGTCCGACCGGCCGGTCCGGTTTTAAAAACATTGGTTATTAGTACATCGCAATATTATAAAGATAACTCAAAGAAATCTGAGACGTAAAATGTGAAATAGTGAATTCAAGCTCGTCATTTCCTATCACATCTAATTGATCCTTTTCTTATCCTCCTTTCTATCTAAAAGTTTTGTTGTTTATATTTGCAAACCAAAAGTTTAAATATTTTATATTTTATCCTTCATACATTTATGAATGTATATTTGTATGTTTCCTTTTTACGAATTTGATGTAAATAACATAAATTGAAAGTTAGATTGGTCTTTTTACGTTCTCTATGATTGGCTTTTTGAGAATCTAGTATACTTGTAGGTGCTAATAATTTGGTCTTATTAGGAAACATGTTAATTATTTGATTAACATCTAAAATAACTAAATTATGTATTAAAATACATAAAAACATGTGAAATTAGGTTGTATTTACCCACTAATACATTTTTATCCATTTTTTTAATAAACTAAGATCACATGGTAATCTTGTAATTAACTCTAGTTATACTTCTAAATATATACTTAAAAAAGGGATAACATGACAAAAGAAAATACGGTGGAGAGTGGAGACAGCCATTTGATTCGGACGTTTTTGGTGTTTTGGTTACTCAACACAGTTCATTTAGTCAACATAAATACTATTATTAAATTAAGGATGTGTTTAATAGATAACCTAAGTAGAAAACTATTAAAGTTAATAATATTTGTGGGAGAGATAAAGAGAAATAGTTAAAAAAAAGAAGAATTACTTAAAACTGATTATGTGTTAAATACTTCTTTATTAAATTATATATATAAATTAAATGTTATGCTATTTTAAACAAAAGAAATATGATACACATATTATAATAGATTTATTTAAAAAGAAAAATACTATATCCTCCTATATTTTATTTCTAATTAACTCCCGTAATTAGATTGTCACAATGACAAAATAAATAAATAAAAAATGAGATGAAAAAAGAAACAAGGGTGTTGGACACATTTCATTATGTCATTATTAACAAGATGAAATAGATATAAACGTTATATAAATATAAAATTATTCATTTAAAGATATATCCCAATTATCTTCTTATCATCGTATTATTAGAAGTTTAAATGACATAAAATGAAATCTCACCTCACTATGAATAATTGATTGCTAGAACTATATCAATCAAAGGAACAACAAATTTAGATTTATATATATTTAGTGTTAAAAGTGTTAGAAAATTAAGTCATATTTATTGGTTGAGGGTCACTTCATTTAGGTGTTGCTTAGGAAGATGGATAATCATCATTCACAACTAAAGTTTTGAGGTTCGAATATTAACGGGACCCCTAACACAACCATTTCTCATTTTGTTGATCTCAAGTTAATAACCACCATGTAATATATGTTGTAAACAACTTAGAATTGAGTTTGAAAAGCTACAAGAGTATACTTGAAATAGGATATATATATATATATATATATATATATATATATATATATATATATATATATATATATATATATATAGGGGCATGTTCTTTTGAGAACCAACTATATGTTGAGAACCGAAAGAACCGCACAAAACGTGTACATATCGCTTTAGTGAAAAAAGTAAAATTCAACAACAATGTTTTATTTATCTCTTCTCACTCTTAGTTTGAGTTTATTTCCTCTCTCCTGAATTTTTTTTAAGAAAAGTATAAAAATATGCATATATGCATTCATTTGTGCATATAGTGTGAGTGCATATATGCATTAAAAAAAAACGACTATAAATTCGAGGTCTTTTAAAACCAAACCTTAAACATATTGAAATGTACATGAATTCTAGTCAATTTATATTATAAATAGAGCAAGAGTTAATGCGGTTCTCACGGTTCTTAACATATTGTTGGTTCTAAAAAGAACATACCCCTATATATATATATATATCTCGAATTTATAGTCGTTTTTTTAAATGCATATATGCACTCACACTATATGCATAAATGAATGCATATATGCATATTTTTATACTTTTCTTAAAAAAATTCAGGAGAGAGGAGATAAACTCAAACTAAGAGTGGGAAGAGATAAATAAAACATTGTTCTTGAAATTTACCTTTTTCACTAAAGCGATATGTACACGTTTGGTGTGGTTCTCACGGTTCTCAACATATGGTTGGTTCTCAAAAGAACATGCCCCTATATATATATATATATATATATATATATATATATAGTAGACTCAAGGAATACTATACAACTCGATGGCTTGAATCGGAGGTACACAAAGTCTATTCTTAATCAAGTCTAAGCATCGGTCTAACGGACGTAGTCCTAAAATACTAAAAGAATCCAGTTCCTTAAAAAACTAGATTAGATTAGACTCAATCATACCAAATCGAGACTCTGTATGGCCAAAATTTTTCTCAAATACTTTTATTTTTTTATATTATTTAATAAATAGTTTAAAATTGTAACATCAAGTAATTAGTTTCTAAATGATTTTTATCTTAATCGTTATGCTAATAAATAATTTTTTAAGGGGGACACGTGTTACTTTCTAGTGCATCCTTAATATTATTTTCTTGTCTCCCTCCTATTAAATAATAATATTAAAAGAATATATTTTTAAATATTTAATAAAAATCTAATTATTGATGTTTGTTATTTAATTATTGATAGTTATTATATCATTAACCAAATGAATTTAATATAAATTAACATTTATTATTTACATAAAAAAATTAATACGTAGTTGAACAAAAATATGTTTTAAAAATTAACTTAACAGAATTTATAACTGTCACGTCAAAATACATTTTTAAAAACATATCTTGACAAGTGTATGTGTATGTAGTAACATATTAAATTGTATTTTATTCAACCTGTGTAATTTTTATTTTGAACGACAACACCTAGATATTCTAGGATAATTGAGTTTCCACGGGGCAACACCTAGAACATCTAGGGCAGCCACCACAGGAGGAACCCCCCAACTGGTAAACCGTCTGAATTGACCACAGACCCCTTTTTTGCTGTGGCTAGGATTCGAACCCATGACCTCTACTATGGGAAGTCTTGGGGCTATCATTGCACCAGATGGCCAACGGTTATTCAACCTGTGTAATACATGCTTTTTAAAATACCTAATTTTTCACTACTAAGTATTATAATACACGAGATTTCAAGCTAGTAATAGAATAAATGTTTACGCAATAGTTTTGGAGCCGAGGCTTTGGGAGCTGTCTTTTGGGCTTTTCAGATTTTTTGAGCTAGACAAGTATAAGAACTAAGTGGCTGTTTGGTAGCATCTTATGGTCATTAAGAGGCTACCTCTTAATGGTTCAAAGCCTCTTAATGATTAAGAGGTAAGGGGCCATATAACTTGTGAGGACTTACAATTAAGATGTTACATCTTAACCATTCAGACTTAAGGTTACCTCTTAACCATTAAGAGGCTTTGAACCATTAAGAGGTAGCCTCTTAATGACATTAAGAGGTAGCCTCTTAATGACATTAAGAGGCTACCAAACAGGGTCTAAGTCAGCTTGGGCTAGGCTTTGAAGTAATTAATATTTCGGTCCAAATTAAGCATTTAGGCTAATCTCCTCACCGTCATCAACCACCTTTTCTTTTGTAAAAAACTTTAATGTAATTCCATAAATTCTATTGAGATTGTATCTATTAATAACATGAATTATATCAATTTTATTTTCAGCAAATTCTTATGGTTTTTACACTTGAAGTTTTAGATTGCATTCTTTTTTGTATTTCTACATACATCATTACCACCAATAGTATTTTGAATATAACCTACGATTTCATTAACTTATCCGTGACTGACTTTTGATTGGAACTTTAAAACGGATTATAGAATGGTCTGTATAACTTTACAAGACAATAGGCATAACATCGAGTTTTAAGGTTAATCATCTTGTTAATGTTTCCTTAAATTCTATCCAAGACAGATTGCTAAATTCCTTATGTATCCTTTCACTTCTAATATGTTCGACACCTTGTGAAAAACTCAAATTTAGTGAGCCATGAAGAATAACCTTATCCAATGGAGCATGAATCAAACCCATGTTTTAATTGAAATTGAGATACTGATACAAGTTCTTCCCTTCTGAATCAGATAGATTCATATATGAAAAAGGGCGACAACAAGTTCTTTTAAAATAGACTATTCTGATAAGAAAACTAGTTTTGTGTTGGAGAATAGGGTTTATTACATCAAACACGCCGTAACACACACTTAAAAAGAAGAGAGAGAAAAATTGATGTAAAATAGTGTATTATCTGTTGAATCAGCTTTCTACACATTACAATCCCTGTTTATTTCTACCCAATACTTATTGACGAGTCTTTAACTACTTGTTTATTAAACTAACAACTATTAACAACCCTAACTCCTCAACTAACCAAAAGAAACCAATCCTAACAATTAACTATCCAATGAATCATTTATGAATGTGTACCAACTACCAAACGATCTTCCTGTGACTTTGAGTATAACAATTAACACAAACATAAATAGTGGGCTTGTGAAAATTGCAAATATTTTTATTGGGCTTTGTTTTATGAAAACTGAAAGTTTAATAGCCCAAACCAACACACACAAATGACAAACCCATGTTTTTAAGGCTAATAAAGCCAAAAACAAATAAAGCCCAATAAGGACCTTTATTATTGACAGCAAATGGAAATGGAGTGTTATTTGTGTTGTGCTTATGGCATTAGATGAATTACAATTATTTGCAAGGTCATTTATGTAATTAAATATCGAAAGAGTGACTCAATGGCAATAAAAATGAAAACGAGGGCAAATCCAAATATGAGGTCAAATGTAACAGCCTATCACTGTAGGGTCATCTTAATTCACAAAAATTATTGGTCAAAAGCGTCCCCTACATGATAAATTTTAAAAATATATGAATTTAATTGGTTTGGTAAAAATCTTTTAAATGAAATTAAATATTTTGATTTTCTTGAACAAACTTATATTTTAGAAATTTTAATATTATATGTATATTTTTACCATATTTGTTCATTTATAGATAATTTATATTTTCTTTCTAACAAAAAGGTTAAAATTTCCAATTTCCTTTTTATATAATTAAAACTGTGAAAAAGTATAACATCAAACAAAATAAATTTAGAAAAGGTTATGATGTTACATAAGAGAAAATAAATTTAAAAGAAATATGCATAAATATTATATTTTTATAATACCAATTTTCCTTAAAAATAACATTTGTATCCACCGACAATAGTTAAAAAAGAAAAGATGGGGTGATAGGGTCCGACAATATATTGCGAAACAAATCAACAACTCACGAGCAGGGGTGCACAAAAAAACCGGTTTTTTTTCTACCCGGTTCAAACCGACAAACCGGTTACGGACAAACCGTTTTGGAGCAAACCGGTTCGGGTTACGCTTAAACCGTCGGTTACAAACCGGTTTAAATCATTTAGGTGGCGACCGGGTTGAGGACCGGTTTGTGTGAACCGGTTTTTAAACCGGTTTTGTCGCTGTTTCCAACTAGCCGTTAGGGACGAATTTGACTGTTTTTTGGGGCATTTTTTCACCTATAATTCACTATAAATAGGTGGGGGTGTTTAGGTTTAATCACACCTCTCTCTACACTCTTTAATCTCTAAAATCACCCTTTAAACTCTCAAAAAACGCTCTTTAAAGTTCTAAACTCTAAAAAAAGCATGAAAAGTGTTGGTGGTTCCTCAAACGAAGTTACCGTTGTGGAAATTTTAGCAAACAACAAGAAATCCGGCAATTTGGTGCAATTACGATCTATGTTTGTTGTCAAACGGGAAGGAACGTGCTCGTTGCAAGATGTGTGGTGCGTTTTTAGGGAAACATTCAAACACTAGTTTGAGATCTCATATGGAAAAATCTTGTCCGTCCTTGAAGAGAAATCCAAGTGAAGGTCAAGCCTCGATGACACCCGAAGGAGGAATTTGAAACTT
This sequence comes from Smallanthus sonchifolius, assembly GCA_023525975.1. Lineage (NCBI taxonomy): Eukaryota > Viridiplantae > Streptophyta > Magnoliopsida > Asterales > Asteraceae > Smallanthus > Smallanthus sonchifolius. The sequence continues at coordinate 2,821,502 of JAKNSE010000034.1, read as the reverse complement.
TGATCCAAATATTGTTCGAGATCGAATGACGAAGTTAGTGATCCAAGAAGGATTGCCGTTCAACCACTTTGACAATCCGCGCTTGACAAGAATGATTCAAGAGACACTCCAACCACGTTATCATCAAGTAAGTCGTACAACCCTTAGACGCGATTGTATAAAAATGTGGAAAAAAGCAAAAAAAGAATTATTTTTGGGATTTGAAAATTTGGAAACCGGTGTAAACTTAACCACCTATGTTTGGTTGGCTCCATATGATATACCCGATTCGTACCTTTGCGTTACCGCGCATTGGGTTGATCCCAATACGTGGCAAATGATTAAGCGTACAATCGCGTTTGACTTTTTGAATATCCACACACCGGCGAAAACTTATTTTATATATTAGATGGTGTTACAACCGAATTTAAATTACAAAATAAACTTTTTTCAATGTCTTTTGATAATGCATCTAATAATGCAAATGCGGTTCAAAAACTAAAAATGAAATATAAACCGGTTTGCAACGGCGTTTTTTTTCCATAGTCGATGTGTTGCACACATCATTAACTTGGCGGTGCAAGCCGAGCTTGCAATTGAAGAGGTTTCAAACTTAACAAATGCTTTTCGAGTAACAAAAAAAGATACCATGATTATATTAGATTTTGTCGTGAAACGAATAATCTTTGCTTAGGTCCGAATTGGGACGTCGAGACAAGTTGGAACTTGACTTATAATATGTTTCATAGTGCTTTACGACAAAGAGAAACTTTAGAAATATTTTATGAAATGCTTTCCTCAAATCCTCGACGTAAAATTCTAAAGTTTCCGTCTACGAGTTGGGACATTTTAAAAGACGTAACCGAATTGCTTGAAGTTTTCAAAACCGCCACCATTTTTTTATCCGGTGTTTATTATCTCACAAGTCCATTAACTCTAAAACAAATATATTTAATGGTTAACAAGTTGTATGAACTTAAAAATAAAAACACTCTTTTTACAAAAATGATAGGACCGATGAAAGAAAAATTAGTAAAAACATTTTAAAGAAATGCCTCCCGGTATAACTTGTGCCGCCGCGTTAAACCCTACCATAAATGTTTTCGGGGTTGAAACGTTGATTGATAGAATTACTTAAGCTTTGAATTTGGATAGTGAAGACATCCATTTTGCACAAGGCACAAAAACATATTTTAACAAATGTTTACAAGATTTATTTGATGTTTATTTACATAAATATGGTACAACTCCGATTCCACATGATACAATGGGTACATCATCAAGTGGTAGCTCGAGTGATGTTAATTTGAATTTATATAACGAAATGTTAAATGAATTTAGTAAACGGGCTCGAAGTAGCACCCCGAGTAGCGAACTCGGAAGGTATATTGGCACAAACTTTTTAACGTTTATGCCTCCTACCATTTTTGAGGAGTTTGATATTTTCGCTTGGTGGAAAAAAAACGAAGCTTCGTTTTCGATTCTTTCCGCCATGGCCCGTGATGTAACCGTCCAAGCTTCCACGGTAGCTTCGGAATCTGCGTTTTCTTTTAGTGGCAGGGTCTTATCGATACGAAGGACTAGACTCACCCCCTGGCTATGGAAATGTGCATTTGCTTGAAGGACCATTTGGATGCGATGGATAGGATACAAGACCAAACTTCTCTCGAAGACGAAATTCAAGCCGAAGAAATCATACACAACAACGAGGTTGATCTTGGAATATCCGAACCAGTCACCGATGAAGAACTAGCCGAAGATGCAAGGTTATGAAGCTCCAGTTCCGAAGACAACGCACAAGAATAATCAATCAATATTCAAAAAAATAAAAAAATATATTGTCATTTGTAATGTTTTCCCACTTTATAATTTTATCTTGTAATGTTTTGTAATTTCCGAACTTTTTGAATATCAATAAACGTAGAACTTTATGTTTATATATTTGTTATATTTTTTTTGATTTTTTATTAAATATATGGAATTTTAATATTTTTTTGATTTTTTTTAATATAAACCGGTTTAACACACAAACCGGGTACAACCCGACCCTAACCGGTTTAATAGGTTAGGGATTTCCTTGCCTCCAAACCGGGTTAACCCGAACCGGTTTATGGGCAAACCGGTTTTGAACAAACCGGTTCGGGTCGTTTTAAACCGATTCGGGTAGAAAAAACCGATTTGTGCACCTCTACCCACGACTACTCTACAGTGCAGATTGTATAATAACTAACATAGAAATATGGAGAAAAAAAGTTTTTAAAATTTATATTTAATTTTAAAAGCAAATATATAAACAACTCAAGACCGGGTCATAGAGAATTCTGGTTGAGTGGTAGCCTAATGACTTTTCAAATGAGAGGTCATAGGTCTTGCTTATGACAAAATTGTTCCAGGTTGAGCCAGGGGGTTTTCCCAGTTGTGAGTTTCCTCTTGGATGATGTGAGGTCGGGTCACCACGCTTCTGTTCTTCAGGCGGACGGATGATCTGTTTGACAGGGTGATCCCAGATGTCTGGATCTTTGCTGTTAAAAAAAATTAAAAAAAACATCAAAATTCTTAAATATATATTTTTTAAGAACAAAAAAAAGTTAGTTGCATATCTTTTGCGCTCATTAACATATTTTATTTCTTTAATAAAAATAGTAGAAATTTTATAGCACACAAATTTACTGTTTTCTTATTTTAATATTTATAGAATTTCAAGTAACGTGAGTTATAAGTTATTATATTCAAATAATTAAAAAAAAATTAGTTGTGAAACAAGTTTGGTTTTAATCTGATAAATAAACATGTGATTAATGATTTGAAAGTATAATTTTGTTTTAATAAAACTTGAAGTCAATAACTTTAGAATATATAAATGATGGTTTGACAGAAATAGTGGGTTGGAATTTCCGTGGCATTAAGTTTGAGGAATTAAATTAAATAGAGTTTGCAATTTATCCTTAATCTCTAATAAAAGAAACACGTAATTTTTTTTTTGAAAGACGGAACTATATTAAAAACCTCGAACTAGCGAAATGCAAGGCGGCAATAAAACAAAAGAAGTACATACAGACATAAATTAAATGTTGAACTCACACCATCTAGTCCAATCTATGGAACCAAGACCCGTCCTATTTTTAAGAAGCTTGGTTGATAAATAAAAATGAAGATGTGCTAATTAAATTAATAAATATCTTAATTTGTGTCATTCCCATTACTTAATGAACAATGATTACGGATATCACAATATAAAGAATCTCATTGTTTTTTTGCGTTCACAAGTTCTTTTTCTAGTTGTTCATTTTTTTTGTTACATAACATGTGATTAACATGATTTTCACAAAAGATAAGTAATTGATTTTTTATTTATTTGTTACTTTTCTTTATATTTTCTTCTTTTTCTCCTCTTGATTATATATTTATTTTAATTAATATGTATATATTTCATTATTATACAAACACGTTCTCTTGTGATAGAATTATAACAACACAAATTGTCCTTTCTTTAAACAGTAAAATATTATTATATGATTCTCAATAAAAGAGTTCTAAAGCAAAAACATAACAACCATAAGTAATTATTTTTTTTTTTATCTGTAAGCAATCTTCTTTTCTTCTTTATTTTTACCTTTTCTAACATTGTTCTAAATTTCCAAACCTTATCTATGTAGAAACTTGTTTAGGAAGACAAGTGTATCACTTTTCTAAAGTATTCATCAAAAACCAATTATGGAATATTTTAATCATATATCGAAAAGAAGTTTTTAAGACAATAAATTACAGTTTATCTTATGATTTTATAAAATAACCTAAAGATGCTAAATCCAAGTTTTATATTAGTAAATAAGTCAGGGCTTTTAATTTTTATCAACAAATGAAAGAATGCATGTATGTAACCATCATTTCCCCTAATTTGTAATTTCTTTTTTACTCTTATCTTCCCTTTGGGTACAAGAAAGGGGCATGAATCCTATTTGTGCCAATTACACGTTTCCAATTCAAAAGAAGCAAACAAATGGAGCACGCAAATGGAATTTAGAAATCTATGCACATTGGATTCCTTTAAATGAATATTTTTTTTACATGACTCATTGTTTAAACATGTATTGTGAATTTGTGATTGTGAGTTTATTATAAACCAACTTCAAGCCATTTTTGATATATTAAAATTCTTAAACTTGTTTTGAAAACATGCATATACAAAATCAAAGATAAACTTTAGTTGTTAACACAGTTATTACATGTGTAAAGACAATGTATGAGATTTTATATTGATGTGCATGTCACGTAAACTCTTTTAATGATATGAAACGATATTTCATCACTTTTTATCACTTTAACTTCAAACTTGTAGCGTCTTATATCATCAAAAATATTATTATTTCGGTATGTTTACACGTTTAGAATGCCATCCGGTTATATTTTAGTCAATTTATAGAAATACAAGTACATATAGTTTAAATAAATCCAGTAACTTTATTATAATAAAATTAGGTTGAAAAACCTTTTTATATTAAATAAGAAAGTATATTAATTTTTTTATATTACAAATAATAATAACTATTGGTAACTCTCAAAGAAAATAGAGGCCTCCTCAATCATATACTTCCTTTAAAGTTTTAACTCCCAATAAAAATGTTCCAGATTTACCATGGCTTGTATAGTTATAAATTAACTAAGATAAAGTTAACATAACAATTATTATTCACATATATTTCAATGTTTTGTTCTTACTTATCTATCAATATCATAATAAGAGAAAGGCATTAAAGAAAGAAGAAATTAAAAAGCTAAAGAAACCAGCTTTTTCAAAGCTGGATAATGTGAATCTTTAAACAAATAAATTAAATTAAATCAAATGGCATTTTACAACCACTAGCTTAGTGGCAAAGATGTATGCTTAAAACTTTCCTAAAATAGAGAAGTTTTGGGTTCAAGTCTCACTTGTTGTAAAAATAAAAGAGGGGTCCAAGTTGGGTCAGAGGTTTTTCTCACATATGGTAGGTTTCCCTTCTCAGGGGTAGAGATGATCGGGTGGGCTAGTGGCCCGTCAGTGATCCAAATTGCGGTTCAAAAAAAATCAAATGGCATTTTAATCAACAAAAGTCAAATTAGACCTAATAAAAAAGACTAATCCAATAGAAAAAAAAACATTTTTTTTTCTAGATTTCAACTAACTCTTACAAGGAATCATAAACATCCTTGTTGGGCATTGAAGATTGAAAAAATGACCCAAAAAATCAATATCTAATAAGTAATACCCCACTTTCTCTCTCTCCTACTTTCTCTCTCATCAATTCATCACTCATAGTACCACTCCTATTCCACTGATAAACCCATAATTCCATTTTTTCTTTTTGGGGAGGAGGGTATTAAGTATTTAATGGTCTTTCTTCTTTCTTATTCTTGATTTCAATTTCATTAGAGCAAAAACCCTTTTGGTTATAGATGTCAAAAGTCATCACCATTCCATTAATAGCAAGCTCTAATTAGCTTTGTAAAGTTTGGAGCTTTATTTCATCTGGTAGACAAATCTGCCCTTTCCACCCCTACTTCTTTTAAGTAGAAGCTATGGGTGGTACAGTACAAGTGTTTTAATGCAATTCTTGGGTGATGGATGATCAAAGATTAAAGCCCTTATATATTGGTTGACATGTTCATCTTGCTTGCTAATGGGGTTTCAAGTGATTCTCAGGTTGATCACATTCTTGATTTTGTCTGTCGGTGGTGGTTCTTTAACTCTGAGATCTGCTGGTAAGTTGGTTTTTTGGGTCATAGTTTTAATTTCTTGAAGAAAGTTAGATTCTTGTAATGTTCTTGAAGGTATTGGGAATTTGGGATCTATTGTTACAATTTAATGTTCTTGAAAGTGTGATTTGGGATCAAACCTGATGAAATTGATGATGGAAAATGCTAAAATTCCTGTTGGATTTCCTTTTTTTTTTTAGAATTGATAATGAGATTCATTTTTCTAATTCAACCAAAATTCTTGATATTGTAGATTGTTGATTTAAGGAAACAATATGTGAACTCCTTTAAATGATTCCCTCAATAGTCAATACTATTTGTTGCTTTGTATTTTCATTTCATTTTTGTTCAATTGATTTGTGTTCTCTTGAAAATTGAAATACACAGTTTATTCTGGTTTTACTTTCTTGTTATATTGTGCATCCATTTAGTAGTTTAGTATATACAAGTTTGACTTTTTGATTGGGTATATGACATCAAGATTTGACAAAAATAATCTTCTTTTTTTGAAAAATGATAATCATTCAAAATTAATTAAAAAAAACATATTAGTTTTTGAAATTTAATATCGAAAGTGAACTTTTTCCTGGTATTGGGTGGTTGTGAAGTCATGTTACATGATATCAATAATAATTTGACTAGAATAGTAAAATTGACATGATCTTTAATGAAGATCAAGAACATAACCGGTTTGACCTGAAAAGTTAATACATTGCATTCTCTTTTGTTATATTCAAATAAATCCCCGTCAATTTTAAACCCTGAAAATAACTGGTTTGACCTGAAAAGTCAAACTACCTACAGATCATGTTGTTTCATTAGTATTAACTTCCACCACTGACTGATCTTTAGCTCCAGATCACTATGAAAAACATTCTCACTCAAAGCATCATGCAACAAAATGGATCAAACGAGGATTTAGGCCTTTGTCTAGCATCTCGTTTCATAGATACCATCACGCAAGATCAAAACCTCACCATTTTGCCCCTACACCCTCGTATCAAGTTCAACCACCAACTTACATACCACAAGGTCAGTTTCTCATACTAAAAGTATCCCAAAAACTAGCCATTTGACATAAAGATTTCTAAAGCTTTGATCTTTTATTATCTTAAATAGGTCCTGCACCATCACCCTTTGATCCAACAAGCCGATATGGTAATCAAGATAACTAAAGCTTCGATCTTTTTACCACTCCAATGACATTTTATCGTTATATCATAATAATACATTGATTAAAAAACAAAAATGATATTATAATGTTTCAGGGCCTGCAATATCTCCATCCAGCTTGTCATCGACTAAGAATGCTTCTCCACCTACTTCAGCTTTCACGTTACCTCCACCACCTCCTAATGAAGGTAAACCTCAAAGAATCAGTGACAATTTTAACTCATTTACTTATAAACTGGTTGGGTTTGGTTTATATTTTAGGGTAAATTGCCTAAAATAGCAATGTAGTTAAAATTTTGTTTTGAACAGTTCATTGTACTACTTTTGTTTTTATCTGGACAAAAAAGTTCCATTTTGGTCACCTGAGCATGTTTATTGTGGAGTTTTCATCTCATCCACTGCCAATACGCCCAAAACGCGTTGGTGAAATATGAGGTCTGATATTACTTATGAACCAACATATCTCATGTCCGCAACCGATGTGAGATTTGCTTAGGGTGTTGTATCATAATTGAACATATACACAATTTTATTGACAAAACATGAACAGAAGTGAGTACAGTGGCCAAAACAGAACAAAAATGTAAGTACCTTGCTATTTCATGTAATCTGGCCCGTATTCATCTATAACGGGTCAATCCAACTTATAATATGGAGGATTGCAATGTGCTTACTGCTTACGGGTCAACCCAACCCGTTTTCACGAGTAACAACCCAATCCGTCTTTAGTATTGTTTTGGGTCTAATTTCAAAGTTTACCTGCAGATTGTGCAACAGTGACTTGCACACAGCCATTGACATACACACCAGCAGGATCACCTTGTGCTTGTGTCTGGCCAATTGAAGTCAAACTACGCCTCCTGATTTCTCCATACACATTCTTCCCATTAGTCTCCGAACTCGCTAAAGAAATCGCCAAAAGTGTTTCACTCAATGTAACTCAAGCTCGAATCATGGGAGCCAATGCCGCCGGCGACCAGCTCGACGAAACCATCGTTATCGTCAATCTGGTTCCTCTAAACCAGAATTTCGATTTTGCCACTGTGTTTTCGATCTACCAGAAGTTCTGGAAGAAACAAGTGTTCATCAGCCGCTCTCAGTTTGGAGCATATGAAGTAGTACACGTTCAATATCCAGGTTTTACGAATTCAAATTTGACCTAAATTTAGGGCTTCCTGGATATTTGAAGAATTTGAAACCCTAACCGTGTATTTTGATCTAAATTTAGGGCTTCCACCGTCTCCGCCGTCGATTCCTTCAAATACCGACGTTACAGTCGACCAATCGGATTCTAATAAAGGAATGCCGTCTAAGCCTCTCGGAGTTGATATACCTAGAAATGCAAGAGAGAACAAGAGTAAGCCGAACAGAAGCATAATCGCGGTGGTTATTATATCTTCCGTCACCACCGCCGTTGTTCTAATCGGAGCTTTTTGGCTTCTGTTGTTGAAATGTGGATGTTGTTCTTCCGGTGATTCCAAATCGGAGAAAAACCGTTACACACGAACTTCTTCCCAAGGGAAACCGTCAGGTAATGTTGTTTAGTTGCATATTCAGTTAATCAGTTTCCATTGTTTTAAATGTTGTTCAGATGATCAATTTTGGAAGCAATTGATACTTGATTAGGGACCGGAGAATCATTGGTAGTTGAAAGCGGAAAAGGTTCAGAAACGATGTCGTTTAGCTCGAGTTTAGCGGCGTATACTGGGACCGCGAAGATCTATAGCTTGAGTGAGATTGAAAGGGCTACTCGTAATTTCGATTCACGTATGATACTTGGAGAAGGTGGTTTTGGTGTTGTTTACAATGGCGTTCTTGAAGATGAACGGAAAGTTGCTGTGAAAGTGCTTAAAAGAGATGACAGACAGGGGAGTCGCGAGTTTTTGGCTGAAATCGAGATGCTGAGTCGACTTCACCATAGAAATTTGGTGAAATTGTTTGGGATTTGCACAGAAGACCATTTTCGATGTCTGGTTTATGAGCTTGTTCCGAATGGAAGTGTTGAATCGCATTTACATGGTAAACCAACATGCCTTTCACCGATTTCTTGATTCGATCTAACGAAAAAGGATCTTGATTTTGGGTCCTATTATAGATACACCGGGTGATGTTGTCGTACGGGCCGTATAGATGGCGAAAAAATATTATACAACCCGTATTTCATCTGTCAGTGTTGTATGCCGTCATATCAGTCGTGCTTATGTATCGGTCATAAAAGCTATATGGCCCTTATAGTTTCTATCATACGGTCAGTCTAAGAGAAAAAACACAACTTGTACGACCAGTATAAGAAAAAATCACAACTCATACGACCCGTATAGCATCTGGTGTCTGAATAGTAGTGGATTAGCGTCTGTATAGCCTCTCTTGATTTTATGTTTTTTTGTAATTTTCAACGCAGGTTCTGACAAGATCGCCCCTCTGAACTGGTGTGCAAGAATGAAGATCGCTCTAGGAGCAGCTCGTGGTTTAGCTTATTTACATGAAGATTCAAGTCCACGTGTCATTCACCGCGACTTCAAGTCGAGCAATATTTTACTTGAAAATGATTTCACACCAAAAGTTTCAGATTTTGGTTTGGCTAGAACGGCATTGGATGGCCATAAACACATATCAACTCATGTTATGGGAACTTTCGGGTACAATTCTCAACCCATTGGTAGCTGAACTTTACTATGTGTATTTTCACCACAATCACACACTAAAGAAAAAAATTATGTATTGGCATTTAACTTTATACAGTTACCTAGCACCAGAATATGCCATGACGGGCCACCTTCTGGTGAAAAGTGATGTGTACAGCTATGGCGTCGTTCTTCTCGAGCTTCTAACAGGGAGAAAGCCCGTGGACCTATTGCAGCCACCGGGCCAAGAAAATCTTGTGACATGGGCCCGACCACTGCTCACAAACAAGGAGACACTAGAGTCGATCATTGACCCAAATATCAGAAACTCAAACATCCCATTTGACAGCATACTTAAAGTTGCAGCCATAGCATCAATGTGTGTGCAACCAGAAGTATCACACCGCCCATTCATGGGTGAAGTGGTCCAAGCCCTGAAACTTGTGTGCAACGAGTTTGATGAAATAAGAGAGGTTACACCTTCTAGAAGTTACAGCCGTGATGACAATCTGGACTTTGAGATGACTGATCTTGAGACGCATGGGTACGATTCAAAGATGGGGTTATCTGCTACGGATTTGAGGAGTACAATAGAAAATGTTGGGGTTTTGGAGTCTGAATCGTTCAGACGGGAGTTTAATTCAGCTCCTCTGAAAATGGGGAGAAAGAAGGGGTTCTGGCGTCGATTAAGAGGTTTATCTAGAGGAAGCGCGAGTGATCATGAACATGAACATGGGTTTTCTTCCAATTTATGAAGATATGAAGTTTAGCATTTGTTCAAGATTGAAAATAATGGTGGTGATTGTTGTACAGATTGGACATAATATAGCCAGATCTGTTTGATTCAGTGATGTTCGAACTTTGATTTCTATTTCCAAATCATGTATTTATGTTGTGTTCTTGAGAGAGACAAAAAGAAGTTATATAATTTTCTTTTTCTTTGCATGTTCTTGTGTTTGAAAGGAAGGAAAAAGAACATATCTTGCTTCAACAATATCATACCAAATATGCATTGTCTGTTAGTTGTTAAGATTCCGTTGTTAAATAGACGGTTAAGGGCTTGTAACTGAGATTAGGTATGAATTCAATGAATTTTTCCCCTCTAACAGAGATCCTTTATCTTTTACTAGTAATAAATCTTTTAAAATATTTTGATTAGTGTATACGTTGTTAACAGATTATATTGTATTGTACAGGTTTATTCAACCCGTGTAAAACACGATTTTTTAAAATATTTTTTTGTTACTAAATATATAATATTATATTTATTCCAACATATAAAACACGGGATTTAGAACGTACTGAGTAATAAAATAATCTTTCATGGGCTTCTCTCATTTACGGACATACAAATTACAATCTGATATCTCTGAGCTTTTTCCGGCGATGACGCTAGAGGATGCATCACTGAAGTTGAAGAAGGTGGAAGAGACGCCGTTGAAGAAGGAGCCGTCGATGATGGTGGAGCAACTTTCCTGGAAGAATTTTATCGGTGTCAGTAACCGGTCGTCGTGGATCCATGTCGATAAGCGTAAGCCTTCGCGGATCGATGCCGACAAGCGGTGGATCGGTGTGGACAGGCGGAGCGGTGTCGAGAAGCGGAGGAGGCGTATCCTGGATAAGTGGTTCGCAGCTATAATAAGATTTCCGCCGGAGGAAGTAACTGTAGTTTATGGCGATGGTCGGGTATGGCTGGGGGTTTATAGGTCACCGGAGGAAGCAACTTTAGTTTACGATCGAGAAGCTTATCGGGTTTACGGATCTCGAGCAATACTTAATTATCCGCATCTTATTCTTCCCTGAGAACTGATGTTACTTGTCTGGATGGATGCTGTATATATATTAAAAACTTATCAGGTAAATAATTAATCTTGATATTTGCTAACAAGTTTCTATGTTGATACTCACAACTTATCTATTATGAAGATGAAATTCTCTAGCTAACTATTATTTCTGCGTCTCTTTCTCATGATTACTTCGAATTCTACTTCAATTTCTATCAACAATGTTGCCATTGTGGCTATAGCAAAAATCGCCATTATTGGCACTGCAAAGTTCATCTCGAAGTGATGAGGTTAAGCTTGTTGGAAAACATTATGTGAAAATAAAATTATATAAACTTGTATTATATTTTATTCAAGTTTCTTTAGTTGAAACACCGACTATTACTAATTCAAATTCATTCAGCATGCCTTTAAATGTCGGATGTTTTAGTCAAAAATCTTAAAGGTTTTAAGATGTTTCAACTATGAGTTTATGGAGCATGAGATGTTTCAATTCATAAGTTTATAGAGAATAAGGTGTTTCATCTTCTTTTTCAAGTATAAATTTCAAGGTGTTCCTTAGTTGAAAATGCACCAAACAACACAATCTCTCTAGTGTTTTCTCCTTCTTTCTCTCTAAAGAATTCCAACAATTCTTTGATCAACTTCATCCATTTTCTTTAAGGTACAATTCGGGTGCTAGAGCCCTCCCCGGCAATACATACTGCTTAGGTCGTTGTACCCTGGGAAACAAAACGGGGAGAGACCCGGAATTTGATTTAAGGACCCTGTGTCAAACACGATCCTCGGTCAAAATCGGAATTATGTTCTTGTATTTTGTGATTTTTCAGTTGTATTCGTATTTGTAATTTACTTGTTTTCTTAGATAGGTTTGATTTTTTGTATTGTAATCGTAATATTAAAAAATGTTTTATTTTTATATACGAACAGATTCCTACAAAGCTAGTGTCTTTTGTGTGCATGTAAAATCACACGTCTATAATCAAATAGGAAATGAAAATGTTTGAATTTTTGTTTACTTCAACTTCAGAATTATTGATGAAACCACTTGGACTTTTAGGTATTGTTTACATCTAGCCTTATTGTCAAAGAGAGGCGATTTGAAAACCGGTGATCTTTACCATTTAAGACATGCGATAGTGACAATATAAAACACATTAGTTACTTCATAAACAACAAATTGTACATCACAATGTAAAACAATATTTGATTGAATGTTAATTCATATTGACTATTTTTAAAGATCCGGTAAGATAATAAACAAAATAATATGATGTATCAAGTGGGTACCTACTTAAAAAGAAAATAATGGTTTTAGTTTATGTGTGATTTGTTTAGTTTAATTCTTAACTATACATTATTAGTATAAAAGCAACTGTTATGATATAATGAGCTCTATAATATTTTCTTTCTTACCCCTTATACTTTATATAATTGATGCTTTTAACCCGTTTAATTATGTATTAATTCCGTTCTTCTATAATTATTTTTGTTCATTTACTTTTTTTAAACGGATTGCATGGTTGTTTTTATTTTCGTTTCTCAACGTTCCGATATAATTTTTTTTAAAACGGAGTTGTATTCAAAATCAAATATTTTTTTGTATCGTAGCCTATAGAGATTATCTTTACCGTTATGGTACCGTGACGACCCGAACCTATTATGAGCGAACATTATCGGTATTCGCTTGAATGGTTTTCGACGACCGAACCGATAACATCAACCAAACTCCTGCTGCAGGGCTTTGATGAAAAACAACCAGACTTTCGCGCCGACATGCGAGTGTTCACTTATAGAAGTTTATTCAAGTTTTTTTTTTCGTTTTACGTAGATACGTCCCGTCACGAAACGGGGCAAAATCAACTAAATATTCTAGTGTTTTTTTTTGGGTTGCTTGTGTACCGTTCTTAAGTAGGAAAGAAACATAAATATAATGGTGATTAAAGGCTGTAGCCTATATATTTTCTGTTATTCCATTGATACACCAACTAACTAACTAACTAACACATTCTTGGGGAGCTGCGCGAGCATCAAACACTTGTTGTAAACAAAATCGAACCCAAATTTGAAGAACAAGCAACAGTAGCCATACCAAGAACATATATCATATATTATACAACAATTTGACATCTAAGTTTAATAAAGCCAATAAAACATGGCTCCTAGTAAACTCTATACCCTCTTGAACATCACAGGTTCAAACACGTCTTTTCCAGGCAAAATAAACAAGCTTTGTATGGATACAGAAGCGATGTTATTCCTGAAGCTATGCGTCTTATTTTTGGGGGCTTGTGTATTCCATATCATTTTCCATAGTTACCTCGGATGAAGCACTTGATGATAAACCACTGTGATTCCCTTGAATAATTTTTGATGACTGTGAAAAATTTGAGTTATTTCTCGATGCTTCCGTGTTGACGGGTGTTTGACCTTCTTCTGCTAGTTTTCTAAGAAGATTTGTGACAGTTGGAAGAAACTTGGTGGATAATGAAAGTATTCCTGGAAGCTGTAACCACCAAAAGAATTAATCAGGAAAAGTGTAAACAAAGTTGCACAGTTCTTGAGGGCAATTCTTGAAAAAACCTTTATGGACTTGGACCCAATATAAATCCTTGCACTTTACTTTTTATAAAAAAATTGACCATATAAAAAAAGAGGGACATTTTGTTATTTTTTTTAAAGTACTGTTTTAGTAAGATTAAAATATAGGGGCTCTATTGTTATGTTTTAGAACTCCAGGGATTTAATTACCCAAAAACAAAATCCAAGGACTTGTATACAGCTTCAAAGAAAATCCATAGGTTTTCTTCCTGGGTTATTCTCAAACAAAAACATTAAATGTGGCAACTTCTATCCATTTCCTTGAAGGTAAAAGGGTCAAACAGCTAAATAAAATTTGAAGCAGATAACTAAAAAGAGTACGTAAAATGAGACGAATCACCCAAAGGGCTTCTTAATGCACAAAATCTCTTAATCACTATAAATTCTCGGTTTGACTCATTACCATCCCACCCATTTTACTGCCTCTAACAAACATTCAAGTTCTTGCCAGTTAAACTTACAGCGACGTTACGGAATTCACCAGAAATGTCTAGCTGGACCCACAAAGCCTTGAAAAGCAAGTAACTAACAAAAATGAAGAGCAGCCACAAAGGATTCCTGCAAAACAGAATCTAAATTAAGTAAATCCTGGTTTAATGTAAATGAATAAATATGAAGGTTAAGAAACATAAAAAGACAAAAAGAACCTCAAAAGAGTCATAAACTCATTGAACCCAAGAATCACCATGGCAGCAATAGCCCATGGAGGCGGTAACCAGTTATTGCGTTTATTAGCTTCCTGAAAACCATAGAATAGAACATTAAACATTCACCCCAAGAAAGGCACGCACTGGCAAGGTCAAACATAGCCAACAATCCACCGTTTCCAGTCAACAACATGATATACCCATACCTGGGAAGCAATAGCTTGAGTGATGGTGTACTCGGTTTCTCTTTGAAATTGGTTCCACAATGCTTTACACTGAACAGGAGTTATGAGTGTCTTTGTAGCTGGAACCTGAGTGTAAATAAACAAATGTTCAGATTCTTCATGGATAAAAAGAAACCCATATGGATCACACACAATACCTCTCCCCATGTGCTTGAGGCCAATGGGTCAGTGGTACTATTACTAGTGCCTTTCTTAGGATCCACTAATGTGAGGACAAGTGTTTCCCCGATTGTATCTGTTTCTTCATCCAAACAAATTGCAGCCAACACAGCCAGCAACTTTAAAGACTGAAATATATAAAAAAAACATAAATGAACAGATTATAAGCCACGTGTGAAGAAATATCGATCATCTAATGGAATGATTCTTACAGAAGATCGGGCAGTTTTCGTTATTGCTCGGATATCTTCCTTTCCGGTCCAGACTCATGGCATTGAGTCATTGTCATGGTTGAATATGGAGGTAAATCTGTGTGGTTTAATAGATTGACAATGAGTTACAGTAAAACTGAAACAAGATAACTGCAGTTAATACATCTAATTAGAGGCGACAAAGCCATTTACTTATAAACAGACCATTGGGTTGTCTTATCTCTGATGAGTGAAATTAAGAAGGGTTAAAGTACGTTAACCAACCACCTGTCACCATTTTATCAATTAAGTCCCTTAATTTTTTGTTCTTGTAACCGTTTGATCCCTTATTTTTTTTTGTTTTGAATCTAGATAAAATGAGTGGGGCTTTTTAATAAGACAAATAAAATTTACGGACTAAACTGATAAATAAAACTAAAAGATCCACCAATTTAATATATGTCAGAAGACAAAAAAAAGTTTAGGGATTTAACCTCTACAACAAAAAAAGTTGAACTTAATATATAAAATGGTGAAAGTTGGTCGGTGATACATACCCAAGTCTTATGCGGGTGGGTTTTGGAGCCGGATCATCTGGATCAGCTGGGTCAGGGCAGTAGCAGATGAGGGGACTAGAGGGTTAATGGGGTTGTTGAACTTTTGGGTAATTAATGCCAGAAAACTGCCCGGTTTCTCAACAGAAAGCTGTCCGGCTTCACCTTCACGTTTATTTAAGTTCGTATGGTTTATTTTTAGGCTTGTCTTGTTATTTGATTATCTAAGTTTCTCTTGTAATTAGAGACTAGCCCCTCTCGAATCGGGCCGACTATCTTGTTTGTTCTTGTTTTATTCTAATTGGAATTTCGGTATCTATCAGTCGGTTTAATCCAAAATTAACCAAATTATAAGATAGCCTAAAAGAGAACAGGTCACTCATCGTGCAACTGCAAATTATATATTTAATGCATGAAACCTCCAAAATCGTTTTACTTAAGAAATTAGATTGTTATTGAAATAATATACTTTTAGCAATCATACATGAAACACTAATTATCAACTAAATGACCATGTTGAGCAAAATGTTTTTCATGGTACCTGACTATTAGTCAATGTAGCAGTTGAGGGGTCTTGCACTTATTATCTATCTTTACTATCTTTCCTATATATATTGTATTGTATTCTCAGTATCAATACACAAGACATTTACAACATTAATCTGGTATCAGAGCTTAGGGTTTTTCCCTGCTCTTCTGCCGCCACCCCTTGATCGATCTCCGGCTTCCCTTCATGGCACCACCCACAATTCCTCCTTTCACCTCTGCTGAGAAAACAGTCCACAACTCCCACAAGTTTGGTTTCACATTGACCCCAACCAACTATGGCTTCTGGAAAGCCATGATCCACCCCTTTTTGGTTACCAATGGTCTGATCGGCTATATTGATGATACAATTCCTTGTCCGCCTCCTGTCATTCAATCTCCACACACCTCTGGCAAGGAGGATACCGCTATTTCCGAAATCCCGAACCCTAGCCATACTGCTTGGATATCCAATGATGCACACGTCCGCATGCTGCTGATGTCAACAATTTCTGAATCTTCGTTTCAGCATGTTCAAGGGACTACCTCTCGTGACCTTTGGTTATCTCTTGAACGTGCCTATGCACCACATACCGCTTCACGAGAATTCACTTTGAGAACACAACTTCTAAAGATCCTGATGAAGGAAACAGAAACACCTACTGCCTATCTCACCAGGGCCCAAGAATATGCTGATGCCCTGGCAAATATCGGACAACCAATGCCAGACAAGGATATTGTTATGCTCGTTCTCGCCGGACTTCGTGAAGAATATAACCCCCTCAAGTCAACCGTATTGGCTAGACAATTCCCAACAGCATTCAACGAGCTTCATGGGCTACATGCTGATCATGACTTCCTGATCCATAACTCTGCCCCATCTAGCCTTGCCCCTACACAGGCTTTTTCAGCACATATGGCCCCTAGTCCCACTGCTGTCCAACCAGAAGACATGAGTACTCTTCAACAGTTAGTCACTAAACTTGGTTTACAATTGCAGCCCACTTCTACATCGCTCCAACAGTCACCACAGGCCCATTACACTACCCGCACCAATCACAACAATCGTGGCCGTGGGGGATACAACAACCGTGGCCGTGGCGGAAGATTCAACAGCAGTTTAAACAACCGCAACCAAGGAGGAAACCGACACACAGGTCAGTTTAGTTGGGCCTCAAATCAGAATGTTGTTTATGGGTCATGTAACAGGTGTGGAATTGGCCATCTCCCATCACAATTCGGGTGAGACAACCATCCGCCAATTATGCTGATCACCGTTCACAAACATCCTCTTGGATCTCTGACACAGGTTTAAACAACCATGTCCAACAGGATATGTCTGGATTTGACAGTGCCGAACCCTACTACGGTGATGACAGTCTTCATGTTGGTAATGGTACAGGCTTACCTATTTTACATATTGGTTCCTCTCATCATTACTCACCTAATAAAACTTTTTCCTTAACCAATATCCTACATGTTCCCCAAATTAAACGGAACCTTCTTTCTGTTCAAAGGTTTTGCCATGATAACAATGTCTATTTTGAATTTCATTCAAACTTTTTTTCTATGAAGGACGAGTGCACCCACAATACCCTCCTCACGGGTCCAAGTGAAGATGGACTCTACTCAATCACCCTTCCTACAGCTCTCCCAGTTCCCAAAGTTGCTTTTTCAACCTCTCGTGCGTCTGCTGCTACATGGCATCAACGCTTAGGGCATCCACACCATCAACTCTTTAATACTATGTTATCCAAGTACTGTTTACCCATTTCTAATAAAACACTTGATTTGCATTGTAATTCCTGTTTAATTGGGAAATCATCAAAACTCCACCTATTGTCTTCTGAATACAAAAGTTCTCATATTCTAGACTTAATTTTTTGTGATGTTTGGGGACCCGCACCGGTCACCTCATTTGATGGCCACAATTATTTCCTGTTATGTGTTGATCACTTTTCCAAATTCATGTGGTTATTTCCCTTAAAACGCAAATCTGATGTATTTGAAGTATTCAAACGTTTTGTTACAATGGCTGAACGCCAATTTACTACACAAATAAAATGTGTCCAAACTGATTGGGGAGGAGAATTCAGAAATCTATCCCAGTTTTTCTCCTCCATTGGCATCATTCATCGTCTTTCTTGTCCCCACACTAGTGAACAAAACGGCATAGTTGAAAGACGTCATCGACACGTTGTTGAAACCGGGCTCACTCTTATGGCCCAATCCAATATCCCACAACATTTTTGGCACTTTGCCTTTGAAACAGCAACTTATCTTATTAATCGGATGCCATCCCGAGCCAACTCTGTCATCTCTCCATTTGAACTTGTATTCAAACACAAACCCGATTTTTTCTTTTTGAGGGTTTTTGGGTGCCAATGTTATCCTCACTTAAGGCCGTACAATCCCCACAAAATGGACTTTCGTTCCACTCCGTGCATTTTTCTTGGGTATAGCACATCCCATCATGGGTATCGGTGCTTTGATCCCATCACCGAACGTATGTATATCGCCCGACATGTTCGGTTCAATGAAACCCTTTTCCCTTTTAAAACCACACCAGAACCTATTCCTTCGCCCTCCATTCCGAACCCTTATGTCTCCACCTATCCCACCCCTGCCCCTATTATTCCCAATGCCACTCCTCCACCTGCTACAACTGAAAACAACCACCCACCAACACCTCCACCTATCACCCTAACCTACAGCCGCCGACTTACCTCTACACCCCTCTCACCGGCTGCTCCCACCTCAGCCTTTGACCGATTCTCACAGCAACCATCCCAACCATCGGCTGCCCAACAGCCTCCTGCTCCTTCACAGCGCTCCCGCACTTCCAACCTGCGTCCAAATCCCAAACAAACACAGCCTTACCAACCCACCTCACTCCACACCACCCACATCACCGAACCAGCCACCTTTGCCATTGCCAACAAAGACCATCACTGGCGTACGGCTATGGTAGAAGAATTTTCAGCACTTACCCGGAACGGTACCTGGACACTTGTTCCTCGTGTTGCTGGAACCAATGTTGTCAACTGTAAATGGGTTTACAAACTAAAACGGGATCAATCAGGTGCTATTAAGCGCTACAAGGCGCGTTTGGTTGCAAAAGGTTTTAACCAGCAACCTGGTATTGATTACACAGAAACATTCAGTCCAGTGGTGAAGTCCACCACTATTCGCGTTGTTCTCTCTTTGGCAGTTACTAGTCATTGGCCTCTCCGACAGTTGGATGTCCAAAACGCTTTCCTACATGGTGACTTGAAGGAAACTGTTTATCTACAGCAGCCCCCAGGTTTTGTTGATCCCACTAAGCCTGATCATGTTTGTTTACTTCACAAATCACTTTATGGCCTTAAACAGGCTCCACGGGCCTGGTTCCAACGATTATTCCAAGCCCTGCTGCAATTGGGTTTTACAGGCTCTAAAACAGATCCATCCTTATTTATCTACTCAGCTAATGGTACTTTACTTTATATGCTTGTATATGTCGATGACATAATCTTGACAGGTAACAACACCACCGCTATTGACCGGGTTGTGCAGTGTTTAAGTCAGTCCTTTGCTGTTCAGGACATGGGTCCCCTATCATACTTTTTGGGAATTGAAGTTGCTCACAAAGGAGAGAACATTGTTCTTTCACAGCGCAAATACATTCATGATCTGCTGTCTCGGAACAAATTAGCTCACTAAAAACCGGTTCCCTCTCCGTGTACCTCCACCGCCAAGTTAGCTCTTGGTGACAGCGCCCCGTTTGAAGACCCGGTTAAATATCGTCAGGTAGTTGGGGCCCTACAATATGTGACACTCTCCCGACCCGACATCACCTTTGCCGTTAATAAAGTATGCCAATTTATGCAATCCCCAACTGTGAATCACTGGTCAGCGGTTAAACGCATTCTCAGATACCTCCAGGGGACTGCAGATCATGGTCTTCTTCTCTCTCGGTCCTCGTCCTCAACTTTACATGCCTACACAAATGCTGCGTTCAATTCTGTGAATGCCTTTTCTGATGCGGACTGGGTTGGGTGCCCAAATGATCGCCGATCCACGGGGGGGTATGCAATATACCTTGGTTCTAACTTGGTCTCATGGTCTGCACGCAAACAAAAGACCGTATCACGATCATCTACCGAGTCCGAGTACAAGGCCTTAGCTGATACAGTTGCCGAATTGACTTGGCTTGAGGCATTACTTCAAGAACTTCGTGTTCCAGTAAAATCTGCTCCAACATTGTGGTGTGACAACTTGGGAGCCACGTATTTGTCTGCCAATCCGGTGTTCCACGCACGCACAAAGCACGTAGAAGTTGACTTTCACTTTGTTAGAGAAAAAGTTGCTCAAAAGAAGCTGTTGGTCCAATTTATCTCTACAAATGACCAGATCGCTGATGTGTTCACTAAGCCTCTATCTTCACAACGGTTTCTCTTTTTACGGTCCAAGCTACAGGTCGCTTCCCGGCCTTAGCTTGAGGGGGAATATTAGTCAATGTAGTAGTTGAGGGGTCTTGCACTTATTATCTATCTTTACTATCTTTCCTATATATATTGTATTGTATTCTCAGTATCAATACACAAGACATTTACAACATTAATCCTGACCCATTGTACCAGTAGAAAAATTACCCATTTGACCTTTTAACCCGCCATCCCTACCCGTCCATTTTTAACACCTCTAACCTACATCTAAAACAGAGTACATATCTTCAAGCATACGTTACCTTTCCTTCATGTGGTACAAAACTTTGGCGGCTTCTTCTCTTGTTTTCCCTTCAACTAATCCTCTTGCAAAATTCTTCAATTTTGAAATCATATCTTCCTTTTCTTCTTTGTCCATTTCAAACCCAGAAAGTGCAAAAGAGAAATCAGAGACAGCTGTTTCAGTTTCGCGGAAAAAAAGCTTCCTTATTGCAGGCCAAGTGTCATCATTAGCTCCTTCTAGAAGAGCTTCCACTGGACCATGTAGTGCCTCTTTCAATTTTGACTGAAGAAATATGTATAAACTGATTAACAACCTCATCGCAAGGCTTATAAATACAAATTTATTTAATATTACCTCATATAGTGAAGTAAGTTCTGATAGTTTAGCAGCTCGAACATCAGCAATATGTGAATCTAAATCATTTGAAAATTTAACCCTTACTTTAGCTGAGTCCCAATTGGCTTGCTTGATGAGGGCATCTGTAGATTAGTGTATCAGGACCATGAATAAAAAAGTAAAATGCTTGCTTAATGGAAATAAATGCAATGTTTGAATTGACGATAAAGAATTTAAAAAGGCATCATTTTGAGCATCTAGAAAAAAAATATGAAAAATTACACTTAATATCTTGGCATTGTTCATCAAACAGTCTCATGAACTTTGTGATGCAATCACGAGCAGCCACTGCAAACCCTTGTCCTCCATTCAGAGCATCAGTAAGTTTTGTTTTGAAGTTATTCAATGTTTCAGCTCGTATGTGTTCCAACATTAATTGGTAGGCCGGTTGAACAAGCTGAATATAATATCAAAAGAAACAAAAAAATGAGAAATAATACTACAGAGAAATAAACATGAAATCATGAATCACATTTAGCAATGAACATAAAACAAGAAACATTACTTGCAGCAACTTCTCTTCCAATTGCTTGCTCTTTGCAGATCTAACATTATCTTCAAAGTAAGTAGCCTCTTCATCATACCTGAAAACAAATTATTGAAAAAAACATGAAAACTCGGTAACAAAGATAAAAAACGGTATTGTTATAAAAATGGAATTTTTAAAAGTTTGTTATTACCTGGATAAACAATTGACAAGCAGTGAGCTAAGCTTCCTCCCGAAGCCTGGGACAAGGTGAGATTGCACAGCCTCTTCTAATTCAAGCCAGTCCTGCAAAACTTATTTAGTTCAAATGCCTGGAAAAGTATGTGTTTGGATAATTAGTTACTAAACTATGTACCTCGTTTGAAACAAAAGAAGAATATTTCTCATTAGCAATTTCTTCACATCGTACAGTTGCCACCATAACCTACATAATAAAAAAAACTCAAAAATAAAAATGTCAAGTCCAGACAGTATGTCAAATTTTACTAGAAGGGTCTAGAACCATTACCTTGTGAGCTGGCAAATCAAGGTCTTTGTTCTCCTTAATAACTTTCCAGATTTGTTGTGCACTGAAGGAAAAACCTGAAGCAGGAACAACCCCTCGCCTATCGCCAGCTAAACCGCTAGGTGCAATAGATTGGAAGAACTTTTGCCTCAAACTAGCCACCTTTAAAGACCAGTAAAAAGTAAATAATTAAAAGCCATATATTGATTAAAACATCAATGCTTCTGAATGTTTCAATTGAACTTGATCCTAATCCTGAATGCAGCAAGCACATGGTCCCGTGGACAGTGGTAGTGGTGGCAAGATGGGCGGGTCGGGTTGAGTTGACCGGCAAACACTTTTTGTCTATTTCATAAAAGACCTACAAATAACCATTGTCTGGTAATACACGTACCATATTTTACAACAATAATCCAAATCTTTGAATACAAACAATTTAGGAGGTCGTATCATTAAAAACAAACTTTGGGCACTTTCAGCCGATTGACCCACAAACACTTTATTGTCCATTTTTAAAATATATACAAAATAATTAATGTGCTAATTGTGATTACAAAACAATAGATTACAATAGTGATCTAAATCATTGAATACGTCCCATTCCCTTTTTAGTAACTTTTTTGGTTTGACATAAACAATTGAAATTGACCCATCCATAAGTAAATGTTTATGGAAACTACAGTCTAATGCTAGTTTGTGAAAAGTACATAAGAATCTCATGCATACCTGATCTTTAAATTGTTCTTCTCTCTCTTCATAGCTAGACAGGGCAACAACTTGAACCTGGTCACTCGAACAATGAAAAGTTATTATATGATTGATAGGCATAATATTATATTATTATGTCTGATTAAATGATTAAAAGAATACAATAGAAGCTATAACTTATATCTAGTTTCTTACATTAAAAAACTCACTCAGTGGGGTGTGTTTGTGAGCTTCTGGCTTGGGAACAGAATCCCATATCTACAACAAATAACATATCATCATAACTAGTGTGGTTAGGTTACTTTTTAAGGTGGCAAGATAAAATTAGACAAAATATATATGTATGAGACAAAAAAAGATACCTTCTGAATATCTTCCCTCAAAACAGGCTCTAGATTTTCAAGAGGTGTCTGTAAGGAATAAAAAGATATAAATCAAATCCACATCAGACTATGTTACCATTACACAGCAACAAGAGACGATATTTACCCTTGTTTTATCACGTATAACGAACATTAAAGTTGTTTTACGTGGACTAAATAACCGCAACATAACCTGAAAAACATTTAACAAAAAGATTAACAAACAGACGACGAGAAATGGATAAACTATAGATACAGATAATGTACCTGGAATACGGTTTTTAGAAGGGGTTTATTTGCCGCCTGCTCACGCCTAATATCATGACATCACCTGGGTAATATAAACTCATTAGAAACAAAACTTGCTTCTATAAAAAAATTGTATTAATTGCATCAAAATGTAATATACATTCATATCTTTTCCCATTCTATACAGCTTACTTTACCTTTTCACCATTGTACGTAACATACATCAAATTTCAGTGCAATTGTATGTAACATTTTGGCGCAATTAACCATAAAAAGTTCAGATTGGCAACATATTATCTGGAGGTACCAGCAAACTTACATGTTTATAAGCACTATATCTGAAACAGCAAGTGCAAAAAGTGCACTTTGTTTCTCGAATGCAGTATCATCCTGGAATAATATAAAATCTTATTAAACAAGACCAAACAATGAGATAACAATACAAAAAATAAAAATTTATAACAACCTCTCCTCGCTCTCTTCCATCGGTACCCTCAAGATCCATTACATTGGTGCAAGGCTCAATACCAGCACACCTCGCCATCCAAATACCTTTGGTCGTCTGAGACCTAATAAAGAGAAATGCAATTTAAGCAAAGTACAAGCTAAGAAAACGTAATAAAAAGATCCAATCAGAACATGCCTTCCCCTGTAAGCATCCATCTCCTTGAAGTTGGTATGAAAAAGATGATTTAGAAGTGTGCTCTTCCCTGCAAGAAACACATTAATGTCTGAACTTTCACACTATTTTATGAGTAATTCTAAAAAGCGCGAAGTAGCTTAAGTAATCAACGACTCTTTTCTGCGACATTAAACACGAAACAATGAACATACCACTGCTTTGTGGACCCATGATAGCAACAACAGCATAAGAAAGTCCACATTCTCCCAGTTTGACTTGCTTTATAAAATTATCAAGTCCAACTGCATTGAAAGTACCATCCCCATCAATGAGGTGCGTCGAGCAACATTCGGCTTCTTTTTCTGAAATAAGATATCACTTGCATGATTATGAATAAGTACCAACATAGCCCTTTTTAACTAGTTTAATTTCAAAATCATACATTCACTAATCTAAAGTTTTAACAGTTAACACATCTAGCGCATATACAGATTAAGGTTCACCTGTCCAGATCCAACCATAGGCATGAGATTTTTAGTCAAACCCTAGTGTTGTGCAATATAGCAAAAAAAGGGCAAACGGATCCCAATTAAGTTGATCAAAGATACAACATGTATATACTTCTTCTGCTACAGAACACTATATGCTGTTACATAATATCAATAACATCCGATTTAAATGCCTGGATTGAATCAATTGTTTCATTGATAGGGTTGGAAACTCAACAATAAAATCATTAGAAAAGAAAATTGTTGATAGGATAATAAATGAACAGCTTACCCATCGAGGAACAGGTGAAGATGGATTTGATGTCTGGAAGAAGGAAACAGAGTGCGATCTCAAGAGTAGTCCCGTCTTTGAGTTCTTGAAAGGTGGGCGTGGACACCAGTCAGATATCAAAGATTTTCTTTTGGGAGAAGTAAAAGAGATATAGCGGCGGTAAAATTATTTTCCGTGTCTTTTAAAAGAGATATAGCGACGTTGGAATTTGATCCACCAAACAGTGAGTGGGTGATAAAATTAGGATTAGTTTTGACGACCTGTACTCTATTTTTTTTAGCGGCAAAACATTTTATTTAACTAACGAAATAAATTAGCAAGATGCTAGAAAATAGTACAAAGATAAAGCATTACAGAGAAAGTTCAAAACTACACAAATCCTTCCAATCAACTGAAATCAATTTCGCTCTATTTTTTAACCACACGAACAAACATGCTATGTTCTCCTCTAAGATTTTCTCAGGCTCCTTGTTAATTTGATTGAAAATTCGATCATTTCTAGCTTTCCAAAGTGACCAAATAGTAACCAAAATAATGTATAGACCCAACTTCTTGTAAGTCTTACTTCATTTAACTAATTCTTTAAACCTTAATCTCTCATTCATCGAGGAGCCCGATGTAATAGCCATTTTACACCAGCCCGCCACCTTGTTCCAAACTGCCATCGCAAGACTGCAGGAGATCAGAAGATGGTCTACTGATTCTAAGGCAACCCCACATTTATCACAAACTATGATAGGAATAGGAATATTTCTTTTGGCCAAGGCAACCTTAGATGGTATTCGATCAATGTCACACCCCAACCGACGGCGGAATACGCCGGGGCGGGATATGGAGACTGTTAATAAGCACATGATCATACTAAAAATCATATAAATTAATAAACCAAGATTTCATACATGAGTTCAAACAAACATCCAAAACATAATACATCAAATGTTCAATTTATTATTCAACTAGGTATCGATCCTAAGTGAAGCATCTTGCATATGATCTCAAGCATTTGCAACTGAAACATGATAAAAACAAAGTCAACT
Source organism: Smallanthus sonchifolius (assembly GCA_023525975.1). Taxonomy (NCBI): domain Eukaryota; kingdom Viridiplantae; phylum Streptophyta; class Magnoliopsida; order Asterales; family Asteraceae; genus Smallanthus; species Smallanthus sonchifolius. Next base: position 2,795,431 of record JAKNSE010000034.1, on the reverse strand, counting down.
AAAAATAGTTGGTGAGCATACATAGGTTTTGACCCTACAAATAATGTTCGAAATGTTGTGTACAATTCACATGTAACATGGTATAAATAGGCGATTATGAAGAACCACTATAGTAAACCGGGTGCACAATCAAACCTTGTGACATGTTAGGCATAACACTCAATGTTACCCTTGTGTATTGTCAGTAAGCAATCACCTTATCTGGGTGGATCTGTCAAATGCAATAGATCTATCATTGTGACCGTTGGCTTGTACGGAGTTAATGATTGTACTTGTTATAAATGTAGTTTAGCTCATAGTGTTCCAGCATAAGCCACAAAAATACACACATGTACACGATGTTTGAATTATATAAATTGCAAATAGTTCAATTGTAATCATATTTCACCCCAAAAATGTAAAAATGTAAAATGTGGGGCTATGTAACTCACCTGGTATGAGTAGTCAAAGGCAGTTATTTTGCGGTTAATGACAATTTTATGGTACCCCAAACGAAGGGGTATAACCACCTTGTTAATATTGTTTCATAGTATACATATATGCCCAAAATTGTAAAGAATCGTTGGTCAATTTCATAATATACAACCGTATGCTTTGACTTTTCACCGCATACCAGAATTTGTGTAATTGATCCCTTGTTCTTATTCTGATGCATATGATTTTACATATATGAATTCGTGACTGAGTGTTCATGATATCCAACAAACTGGTATTAGAGCGAACTCTAGAAAACGATTCTAGAGATTTCAAAACTGTTGCGTAAATCTGAACATCAAGAACAAGAAATCAGGAATTGGATGATCGATTTTCATCCGATATCGTTTCGCTAACTTGAATCAATCAGACAACCAAAAGTCAATGAGATGTGCGAACAAGAAGAAATCAACTGAAGATCAACAAGAAGAATTCAAACATCAAATCAAAGGAAACTTATGGTAAAATCTCGGGATCGATAATCATCAAAAGCACTGCATAGAAGATCATAATCATCAAAGTTAAAAACTCTAGGAAAATATTCAATCAAAGGCAATTGAGAAACAGTCAATAGAATCTGGAAGCAAATTTTTGAAAAAAAGAATTATCAAAGGAGATTAGATCGAAGTTTTTTTTTTTTGAAAAAAAGAGAACTACGACAAATCGGAAAAGAATTGGACCAAGACCATCTGGACAAAATAAAAGAAAACGCCATCAAGAACATTAATAAATCTGGGCAGAAACATCGAGGAACAAGAATATCAAATCACTCTGCAGAAAAATTAGAGGGATTGTTCAAAATGGTAAGAAAACCTATGTGGATTCATTAAACATAACCTGTGTGGGGTTTGCTATTAAGAAGACATATGAAATATGTGTGGAATTGATACGAACCTGTGTAGGCTCAAATCAAAGAGGCAGAAATAACCTCAGTGGTTAAACGAAAGAGGACAACCAAGGGAAGATATTAATTATAGGAATAATGTCATCGTACAACAATGGATTGCATTTTCAATTACCGAATCTAAACGGTAAGAACTATAATCATTGGGGCATAAAAGTGAAGGTACTACTTGATAATCAGTCTCCAGGATAATCAAGAAGGTTTTAACAGAAACTTAACAAGCTTTTATTGAGTAATATTTGAAGTGATACAAAAACAAGAACTAAACAAGTCCTTAAATGCAGATTACATACAGAATTAGAAATGTTACAACTAACCCCCTAAAGAATCTGGAATTACAAAAAAAACCTCTAACATGTTCCCCCCTAATTCCAAGCATTCCTTTTCAACTCCTCCACACCAAGTAAAAATCTCATTTCACAAAATTTGACTCTACCCAGAGGCTTTGTCAATATATCAGCTTTCTGTAAATCCCCACTCACAAAGTCAACACGAATTTGACCTTGTTCAATACACTCTCTTATGTAGTGATATCTTGTGTGTATGTGCCTTGATCTCCCATGAAAAACAAGATTTTTCATAAGAGCTATAGCAGATTTATTTTCCACATACAACACAACTATCTCTTCTTTCTTTCCTGTAATTTCCTCCAATAAACCATGTAACCAAACTGCTTGACAAGCTGCAGAAGTTGCAGCCATAAACTCTGCCTCACAACTAGACAAAGCAACAGTTTGTTGTTTGTGTGAGTGCCATGAAATCAATGATTCATTATAGTAAAACACATTGCCTGAGGTACTCTTCCCATCATCTGAATCTGTTAGATGATTGCTGTCACTAAACCCTACAAGATTTCCACCTTCTATCCTTTTGTACTTGATACCAAAATGAATTGTACCTTTCACATATCTAATAAAGTGCTTAGCAGCCTTCAAATGTGCTTCTTTAGGACTTTGCATAAATCTGCTAATGTACCCAACAGCATAACTCAAGTCAGGTCTAGTTTGAGTCAAGTACCTCAATGATCCAACCAACTTTCTGTAACCTGTTGGATCTACATCTACACCACCTTCATCTCTGTACAGTTTCAAACCAAGTTCCATTAGAACCTTTGTTTCATTACAGTCTTCTAGCCCAGCTAATTTCACCACCTTTAAAGCATAAGCAGACTGCTTTATGAATATCCCTTCTTTACTTTGAGCAACTTCTATACCCAGATAGTAACATAACAAGCCCAAATCTGTCATTTCAAACTTTGATTGCATTTGCAACTTGAATTCCTCTACTTCTTTCTGATTACTTCCTGTCACAAGTAGATCATCCATATATACACCCAAAATCAATAATGACTTTTCTCTATTTTTCACATAGACTGCTTGTTCATGTTGGCATCTTTTGACCCCAACTCTTTAAGAACAGCATCCAACCTCAGGTTCCAAGCTCTAGGTGCCTGCCTCAAGCCATAAAGAGCTTTAGATAGCTTGTATACTTTTCTTTCTGGTCCTTCAACCTCATAACCTTCTGGTTGTTTCACAAACACACTTTCTTTTAATTCCCCATGAAGAAAAGCTGCTTTGACATCCAAGTGATACACCATCCAACCCATTTTAGCTGAATATGCAAGGATCAATCTTATGGTCTCAATTCTGGCCACTGGTGCAAATGCCTCTTCAAAGTCTACTCCCAGTTGCTGAACATAGCCTTTTGCTACCAACCTAGCCTTATACTTAGTCACATTTCCTGTTGCATCCTTTTTCACCTTGTAAACCCACTTCAGCCCTACTGGGTTACATTTAAGAGGAGGATCAGTCAACACCCAAGTCTTATTTTCTCAATAGCATTGATCTCCTCATCCATTGCCTTTTGCCACACTTTATCTTTCACTGCCTCTTGATAAGTCATTGGTTCATTTTCTTGTACAAGTAGAAGTTCAACATGATCCTCTTCTTCTTGCTTTTCATTTCAATATCTGACCCTACTATCAAGGACATAATCATTCAACCTGGATGGTAACACTGGAACTCTATTTGACCTTCTGAGATTCAGTTGATCTGCTTCATTATTGAATTGAGATTGATTCTCTTCTTGCTCCTGGCTTGAACTTTCTTCTGTATTCAACCCATCAGATTGCACTTGTTGAATACTGTCATTATACATATGGAAGTCAACCCAGCTGGAGCTTTCATCTCTTACTTCATTTACATACCCAGTCCAATCCCAGTTTCTAGCTTCTTCAAAGTGGACATCTCTGCTTACAACTATCTTTTTCTTGGCCACATCATACATTCTATGTGCCTTTGAACCATATTCTATACCCAAGTATACCATTGGTACACTTCTGTCATCTAGCTTCTTCAATCCAGGTTTAATCACCTTCACATGACCAACACAACCAAACACCTTCAAATGGACAAGGTTTGGTTTTCTACCCTTCAAGGCCTCATATGGTGTCTGAGTTTTTAGTGCCTTGGTAGATATTCTGTTCAAGATATATACTGAATGTCTAGCTCCTTCTGCCCAAAATTCTTGTGGCATGTGCATAGCTTTTAGTATACTCCTAGTCATGTTCAAGATAGACCTGTTCCTTCTCTCAACTGTTCCATTCTGTTGAGGAGAGTAAGGAGCAGTCAACAGCCTTTTGATCCCTTCTTTTTGACAAAACATATTAAAATCATTTGATAGAATTCCCCTCCTCTATCAGACCTTAGAGTTTTGATTTTTAAGCCACATTCAGCCTCAACTTTCAATTTAAACAGTTTAAACACATCAAATGCTTGGTCCTTAGATTTAAGCATATATATCCACATGAATCTTGTGCAATTATCTACAATAAGCATGAAATACATGTTCCCAGCTTGTGTTGTAGGTAGTATTGGTCCACACAGATCCATTGAGACCAACTCCAAAGGACACACTGCTCTATAATGTGATTCTGCTCGGAATGGTTGTCTTGAATGTTTCCCAGCCAAACAAGCTTCACACACTTGTGAAGAGGGCTTAATCAGAGGAACCCCTGTCACCATCTGCTTACTTGTCATGACTCTAAGAGATTAAAAGTTTGTATGCCCTAGTCTTCCATGCCAAAGCCAAGACACATCATCAACTTTAGTTAGATAACATACTGGTGACCCTATAGTCAATTTGACCTTGTATAGCCTATTTGGGGATCTTAACACTTTCATTAGCAACCTGCCTTTTCTGTCAAACATCCAAAGGAATTCATCCTTCATTCTTATTTCACAACCACCTTCAGTGGCCTGCCCTAGGCTCAAAATGTTGCTTTTCAAGTGTGGGATATAATACATATCAGTCATTAGTCTTTGATCCATATCTTTCCCTTCTAAAATCACTGAACCCCTTCCTTAAATTGTCACACAAGACCCATCACCAAATCTAACTTTTCCCCCTACATTCTTATCCAGACTTGAGAAAACAGACTGATTCCCAGTCATGTGATTAGAAGCCCCATTATCAAGGTACCATTCACATTCCTCATTCACATCTGATTCATACTTTGAATGTACTACCCTGTGCTCATTCAAGAACACCATTTCCTTTTGGTCTTGTATCTTGACTGTCATTAACAGGGCAGGTTCCTCTTCAACTATTTGTGTTAAATTGGCTTCTGTGTCCTTGACTTTCACAGTAGGACATTCAGTAGAGTAATGACCATAGACATCACATTTGAAGCATTTAATCTTGGACTTATCCTTTTTCTTAAAGTCCCCTTGCTTCTGGCCTTTAGAGAAGTCTCCTTCCCTCTTTTTTTGATTGAACTTTCCTGCATTCTTACTAACCCCTTCTGATTTGTTCCATTTTTTATTCTTTGAATCTGCCTGGTTTTTAGACTGCCACTCAGAGTAAGTGAGCAGCAATTAATCATCTTTTGAACTCACATTCTTATTTCTCATCCCATTTCTTTCTTCAAAAGCCTTCAGCCTACCAATAGCCTCTTGTAGTAACATTGTATCTAGATCTACAAACTGCTCTATTGAAGCAACAATTTGAATAAACCTATCAGGAACTGAGTCTAGAAATTTCCTTACCAACACAGATTCTTGGAAGGGTTCACCAAGATCACTTGCCCTAGAAGATATTGCACTTATCTTCCCAGCATATTCATCAATATTCTCTCCCTCCTTCATCTTCAGGGCCTCAAATTCATTCTTCAAGGTTTGCATTCTTGCCTTCTTGACTCGTTCAACACCAACGAACCTTGTTTTCAACGAATTCCAAATATCCTTAATTCGCCACCTGAAGAACAAGTTCCTCTGGCATTGCCTGATACAGGTAGGCAATGGCCGCATTGTTTTTCTTTTGGTTAACAAGAACACCCTCACCTGGTTCAATTACATCCCATAACTCGTGAACATTGAAGATTGCCTTCAATTTCACCACCCGAATTGTGTAATTAGAAGCAGTTAGAATTGGGCATTGCAGAGGGATCGTTGTAAAGTTATCCCTAATCATCACAGTCGGAGCTGCCACCGCACCACTCATCGTATTTCGTCGTCGTTCGTACGTCTGATGGAATCGGGATGGAGAATCCAGTCCTTTGGATCAAAATCGGCGAGCAATTCCTTTGGCTCTGATACCAATTTGATAATCAGTCTCCAGGATAATCAAGAAGGTTTTAACAGAAACTCAACAAACTTTTATTGAGTAATATTTGAAGTGATACAAAAACAAGAACTAAACAAGTCCTTAAATGCAGATTATAAACAGAATTAGAAATGTTACAACTAACCCCCTAAAGAATCTGGAATTACAAAAACAACCTCTAACACTACTCCAATCACAAGATTTATGGAGTATTATTTAAGAAGGACATGAAGAATCAGGCTCATCATCAAAACAAAACAAATCAAATCAAAAGAATTAAAGGACAAGAAAGCGTTATTCCTTATTTACCAAACGATAGATGATGTTACATTTGAAAGGATTTCCATGGCAAAATATTCAAATGAAGCATGGGATACATTGCATAAAACTTATAAAGGAGATGATAGAGTTAAGGTTGTACGGTTACAATCTTTGAGATGTGAATTCGACAACCTACAGATGAAGGATTTAGAATTAGTTGAAGATTATTACAACCGGGTTGTCTTGATTACAAATCAACTAAGATAGAATGGAGAAGCCATTGATGATAGAAGGATCATGGAGAAAATCTTAAGAAGTTTAACAAGGAAGTTTGAATACGCAGTAGTAGCAATCAAGGAATCCAAGAATATGGCCACATTCTCACTAGAAAACTTAAATGGAACCTTACAATCACATGAGTTAAGGATGGGACAATTTGAAGAACCTTCTGCTTAAAACAACTTGCATTTATCATCATCAACACATACGTGTTTTGAAGAAAACAAAGAACAAGGAACGACTCAAAGATTCAAAACTCATAAGAAACCATTATCCCAATATAAATGCTATAAATGTCAAAGATATCGACACCTTAAAAAAACATGCGAAGTGAAACCAGAAGATTATATACAAAAAGAAATTAACAATACCAAATCAAGAAGGAAGGAGAGCTGAAATATGAAGACTTGAAAAAAACTGGGTCATCACATTAAGAAATCGAGGAAACCCTCCAAGGATTATTGAAGACGCGAATAAAGTATTAATTTATGCTAGATGAATACAAGTCTAGCTTAGGGGTGTATTAGAATGTAATCTAGACTTAGGTTATTTTTATGTACTTTATAAGATATTGGTCACAACGCAGCAAACAAAAGTCAAACTTGAAAGTCCGTTATTTTGCGGTTAATGACAATTTTCTGGTACCCCCAAATGAAGGGGTATAACCACCTTGTTAATACTGTTTCATAAGATATATATATATATAGGGTTAGGTTCAAATGAGAACTCATAAATACTTCAGAACTCGCGAGAACTCGTCAAAAAATCAATTAAAACCATTTTTTTTTGTTTTCACTATCTTTATTATTAAAATATAACATAAAAAATAATTTATTTCTTCAATTAATTCATCCCTTCTCTCTAAATTATCCAAAAAAAAATTTATATACATGTGTAAATGGTAAACACTTACACATGTGTAAGTGGTAAACTTACACAAGTGTATATTTTTTTTAATATATGAAGACATGTAAATTTACATATATAAATTCTTTTTTTTATGTTGTATTCTAACAATAAAAATAGTAAAAACAAAAAAAATGGTTTTGATTGGATTTTTGACGAGTTCTCGCGAGTTCTCAATATATTTAGGAGTTCTCAAATGATCCATTCCCTATATATATATATATATATATATATATATATATATATATATATATATATATATATATATATATATATATATATATATATATATATATATGCCCAAAATTGTAAAGAATCGTTGGTCAATTTCATAATACAAAATTGTATTCTTTGACTTTTCACCGTAGACCAGAATTTGTGTAATTGATCCCTTGTTCTTATTCTGATGCATATAATTTTACATATATGAATTCGTGATTAAGTGTTCTTGATATCCAACACAATATATCTTGCTTCTTTCAACTCCATGAGGAAAAACATAATCGAAAGTATTCTTTCGATCATCTAAAGAGCCTGCTAATCTAGCCGAGTCTCTATTGGTATATACACGGTGTGAAATGTTGTATTTATGAGTACAAAATTCTATAATAAGTAGTTCCTGCAACATAATGAAGAATTATTTTTGCTGCATCCACCAAATATTCTCACCAACAACGGCCGAGAATTATAAGACGGAATCTTATCTGAAATTCTTATCCTCAGGTCGGTTAGTAGTCACTGACAAATTAACGATGGATAGTTATAAAAACTATTTTTGACCCTTTTTGGATTTTCTTCTATCAATATGTTAACCACTGAGGGACGATGTGTAGTTAAAAAAATGTATTTTTGAATTTTTGAATTTTCTGTTTTGAGTTGTCGACGATAGTCTATAATTAATCAACTATTTGTGAGAGTATAATAATGACAGTTACAAAGTAAACCTAATTAAATCATATATCATATATATCTAAAGATTTTTGTAATAAACTCATATTTTCTAACTGTCATAACGATTATTCAATAAGTAAACGATAAGTAATATCAAATAAATGTACAACCTCTTTTACGAAAATACATAGGGTTACTTTTCTTTTCTTTCAACAAACAACGGTTTCCAGATGTATAGTGAGTTTTGTGTGAAACTTGATTTTAGGATATTAGGTGTTGAAAAAAAAACATATACATCTGAATGTGACTACCTTTTCAAGTACTCATCATCATATAAGTCTTACAATATTTAGTAAGTTCATCACCTTCATCATCATATAAGTCTTACACGCCCAGTGCCATATTTTTGAGAGAAGCTAGAGCATTATGGGCTGCAACGCCTACCAATGCACCGGCTACCACAACACCAAGTGCCGCACCGCCTAACGCAGCAACCACTACAGCCGCAACAACATTGCCAGTGGTTGCGGTTGCCACAGTGACTATACCAACCACACTGGCAGTGCCAGCAATGGTGGTGACCACGTGTTTACCTATCTTTTTCTTCTTCTTCATATTACCTTTCTGAAAACCATAAGCAACGATATACTTGAAGTGATCAATTCACAAGAAGCTAAACAACATAAAAAATTAACCACTTGCAGTAAAGAAAATGATATACCTGGATAGAAATAGCTTGAGTGATGATTTTCTCGGTTTCCTGTTTAAATTGGTCCCAGAAAGATTTACACTGAACTGGAGTTATGAGTGTCTTCTTCATCTCTGGATCCTGAATTTAATTAAATAAAATGCACACCCAATGTTTCATATATATTTGTTACAAGTAATGTACAACTTGATATGTAGATTGATTACAGAGAAATGGATACCTCTTCCCATGCACTTGAGGCCAACAGATGCGGTGACGTGGTGGTTCCTTGCTTTAGGGTATTCCAAATTCTATCAGATTCTCCATCCAAACGTATTGCAGCCAATACAGAGAGCAACTTTAGAGACTGAAAGATAAATATTCATAAATTAGCAATATTATAAAGCCCGTGCTTGTTAAAGACAGACAAATAGATCCAATATCGCATATCCTCTAATAAAGATTCTTACAGAAGACAGGGCAGCTTTAGCCATAGCTTGAATATCATGATTTTCCGTCCAATCTTGTGGCATTGAGTCATCATCATAGCAGAATATGAATTCAAACCTGTGTGATTATAATAGATTTACAATGAGTTATAGTAAAACAGAAATGAAATTTGACAACAAGTTGAATATCGATCTGCAGGCATACCTGTCCTTCATAAGATATTTTACTTTTCCTGCTGCTTCTCTTGCCTTCCCTTCAACTACTCCTCTGCCATAATCCTTCAGTTTTGAAATCATGTCTCCCTTTTCTTGTTCATCCATTTTAAAACTAGAAAGTGCAGAAGAGAAGCTGTTGACAACTGCTATAGTTTGACGATCAAAAAGGGTCTTTATTGCAGGCCAAGTATTATCACTAGCTTCTTTTAGATGAGCTTCCACTTGACCACCCAACGCCTGTTTAAAGTTCGACTGGGAATGCAAAACTCGGCATCAAATATTTTAATACTGAAATCTTAATTCAAAGATGTTGAAATATATATAAATAAATAAATGTCAATTTGGTATTGAATAATGACATGTTAACAATTTTTTGATGATACCCCTGTCAACAATTTTTTGGACTGTATGGTTCTAAAACTTTATTAAAGCATAAAATTTTGACAACTTGCTGATGTTTTTGATATGTAAATCTCTATAGATTAGGACTACGTGGCTACTAGATGGTACCGAGCTCCTGAGCTTTGTGGCTCCTTTTTCTCTAAAGTAAGCATACACGTGTATGAGTTGACGTTTAGTGATTAATTACTAAAAATATGAATTATTTCAGTATACTCCTGCAATTGATATATGTAGCATAGGATGTAGATTTATTGAGATGCTAACAAGAAAGCCTTTGTTTATGGGAGGAATGTTGTGCACCAATTGGATCTTGTCACTGATTTGCTTGGTTCTCCTTCTGCTAAAACTGTTGCAAGGGTTTGTTTAAAATCTTCCTTTGTTAAACTTATATTCAAAGTTCTATAGTTTTTTAGCTTCTAGATAACATTAGTTATTAAATTTCTGCAGATACGAAATGATAAGGCTCGAAGATACTTAAACAACATGCCAAAGAAAACCCATATTTCATTCTCACAGAAGTTACCTAATTCTTTGAACTATTTACTCATGGTTATAATATTAAAGTGTAATATGGGAAAGCTATGTTTGTCTTCACGTTAAGAAAGTTTTAGAAAAGAGCTCCTATTTGAGACATGAAAGTACAAATTTGACTTAGTTCATTTGGGATGAGGGGTGTACCTTTTTTTGGTTTTAATGCAAAATGTACCTTTTCTTCCATTTTGGACTTGTGAATGGACTTTGTACTTATTTTGTGTAATTTAGGCAACATGCTTTAAGTTCTTTTAAGTGATGAAATTTAAAGCAAGATTATCAACATATCATTTTAGTTGAAATTTAAGGACTACGGTTTATTATTTTTATATACAAAATGAATGAACCATTTTCAGATTGTTCATGTTTTAGTGGTTTTTGTATTTAATTAGTTTTCGTGTAATTAAATTGAATTGTTGACCGTGCCATATTGAATGTTTGTTGTTCTAACGTGGATTATTCTCAATATGAGCAGAAGCAGAAAACAGGATAGGTAGCATCTGGTCAAGGATTGGGGTTAGGGTTAACTGTTGGAGCAATATCAGGGGGGTTAGCAGGACTTGCAATTAATTGTGCACATATCTGCATAAGAAATATGGGAATGTATAGCGTTCAAATCGAGCCACTGATAGAGGGTACTACAAGACTATTGGGAAAGACTCGTATGTAGACTTTTGGTTGCTCTTTATGAGCAAACTGAAATCACAAATATCAACCAACAAGAGTATGGAAGTCTTCAAAATGTATCAAATATTGACATGTTTGTTTTACACATGTGAAGTATTATTGCATTTTGCCAGGGAAAGGTTTTGTGTCGGGTATGCTTTGAAAGAGAAATAAGCATAGTATTCCTTCCATGTTTTCAAAATTATTATCGTGATTTATCTCAAACTCTATTTGTACAGTAAATGTTCTAAAAAGCATACAAAATGCCCTATTTGTCATGTTAATATCGAGGTGTGGTTACTTGTGCATGAAGCATAGACAATACAGTAGGTAGTTCTTTGAATACATGTTAACAAATGATATCATAGACAAACCCCAAACTGTTTAAAGCAAATGGATAACTTTGTCATCTAAAGTACTTCTTTCAATGGAAAATCTACATTTGACTTCACTTCTCAACTTCAAGATTGATAAATTGTTTTGAATATGAAAAGTGATTAATAGTTTCATTTATATATGCAAAACATAATATGTTAACTGCATTTTGGAGACACATAACCTAAAGATATCCTACACCAACTTGAAATTATTAGGCTTGAATTTGCAAATTAAAACATGACTTGAACTTTTGGGTACAGGGAGTAATTTCTCATCAAAATTCTATCAGCCTAATGAAAATATCCAGCTCTATAACTTGACTGGAAAGAGATGATGAGCAACAACAAACTAATGAGAATTCAGTCTTAAAAAAAGGTTAACAGGCATAGATGTATTTATATCCAATTACTTCGTATAAAAACAAATGAATTCAGATTTGTAATTAGACGTAACATTTCATATGATTTCCTTCTGATTTTATTATTTGTGTATATTATAAAACTAGTGTTATACCCGCGCGCGTTGCGGCGCACAACCGTCAAAATTAACGATCTGAAAACTTTATATAATCAAATAAAAAAATTAACATCGACGTTCTTAATTCCAGGGTTTACACATGTTACTATAGGTTCAATGTTAGCGAACTACAAAGATCTTTGAGGGTTAACTTTATAAATCATATTTATATACAGAGTAAGTAAAGTTTCTTCTTAAAACATTATTAGGTGAAATTATATTTCTGTGTATCACAACATACATAATTATCCACTAACCTAACTACATTGGAGTTAGTGGCGAGTTTTTAAAATTTGACAAATTTACCAATTAATATGTCATTCTTATTTATTTTTCAAAGTGTTCAAATATGTAATATGAACGGAATTTTTTAAAATGACAATCCATCATTATTTATTAACTTTATGAAATGGGTTGTTTATTAAATAAATATAACTTTATATACAAACTTTTATAAAAAAAATTGTTAGTGGGTGGGTGTTGATTATACATAGTCCTAAAAACTGAGAGTACGAATGCTTTGCTATGTGTGTATTTGAAAAACGGTCAAAGTAGTCGGATCTCATATCATTGAATTTAACATTTTTATTTTATCGGTGTTTGGCGGATTTTAGAATTTTTCAGGATTGTCGCGAAGATACTGTCAGTTACTATAGAGAAAACAAAAACAGAGGTGTTAATATGTAATCACGTAACATGCTAATTTAAAAAACTACATTATCCACTTGTATTATGTATGCCCTAACATGTGTATAATTATCATTATAATAATGTATTGTATCACTACATTAGCTAAATCCTAAAATGTAACACTAAACCCGTCAAAATTACGTAATTATAGTGGCTCTCTTTATACAAAATAAAGTTACGGATTGAAGATTTTTATTCTAGGGGCGTTTGGCGGATTTTAGAATTTTTCGGGATTGTCGCAAAGATACCGTCAGGATTTTCGTAATCATGTAACATGTTAATTTTTTTTATTAAAAAAATTATAGCAATACCATACTCAAATTAAAGAGAAAAAAATGCTCGTTTTTATGGTGTAACTTTTTATAAAAATTATCAATGTATGAAAAAGTTATTGCCGTATAAAAAACGTGGAGGGTAGTTATTTTAAAAGTGTAATTATTGTTTAAATAACCAAAAGTTGAATAAAGTTGAGGGGGCAAATGTGTAAGTAATGTTTAAAAGACATATTTACCCTCAAAAAGTTTTTAACTCATGCATTAAATGTTGTATCTTAAGCAATCAAACTTGTATTACTTAAATTTTAAGATGCCCTTTGTTGGTGCATTATAATATAGTATAGATATAGATATAGATAACAGACTTACTTGTAGTTATACTAGAGCGTTCTATACACAATGTTAAATTTGATTTACATTAGAATGCTATGGTAGAATATGTCATGACAGTTATATGTTGTTTAATGCATTATAGGGAATTGTATATACACGTCAGCTAAGGAAAGGAATAGTACCACCGTCTCTTCAAAACTTTCAGGGGTAATGCCTAAAATTAGATTCAAATTTGATATGTTTTGTTTAGAGAAATCAACCACCAATGTAAATGGGTTTATATCATTTGTTCAGTCATGTAATCTATCTGTTTCAAATTTATGGTATTTTTTATCCTAGAATTGATGAACATATGTTTTTGATCATGTTTCATAGAGGGGGCATGCTAATTCGGTTGAGCCGAGGAGGATATTCACAATCGGACTCCCATTTGAAGCATATGAGGTTAGAAACCGCCCTTTTATGGGTTTTAAGCTCGTATATCAGTCTGCTAAAAATTTGATTATCATTTTAAATATTTAAAAACTAGCATGTATGAATTTAGAAAAAATAGGCCTTAAGTAATGAGAATAATTTCTTATTATTTAAGTAATAGTCCTTAAATATCAAGAATGACATTTTAATTTCACTATATGGATTTAAGCAGAAATGGGTTTTTAGTTTTTTTTTATATATTTTTTGTGTTTGTTTGGGGCTCTGGATTCACATGGTAGAGAGGATAAATTAATTTAACTCATAAATAAATGAAATCATGGTAAGTACAATGTATTTTGTCTTTCATCATCAGTCAAAATAATTTATTGAAACACCCTATTTATTTCTTATTTATCAGAGTTTTATATTGCGGGAAACGGTCCCAGTTTATCAAAACCTTGTCATAATTGGCTAAGGTAAATTTTTTATTATAATATTGTTTTACAAAAGATGATATAATTATATCATTCTACATAGAGATTTTCTAATTCCGATAGCTCTGTCCATAGGAAGCTTCATTCCATATGCTTCATTCCATATGCTTCTTTTCTACAGTATTTGGAAAAAGTTTTTGAATTAGCTTACTCTAAGTAAGTACACTGCATCGTTCATTTTATTATGAACCCTTGATGTTCTTATTATTGTTCAAGTTTCCCAGGCTCTCGGCGCCCCCGTGACCATCTCCGGACGTACCCCTGGTCACGTCATTCGTATATTTTATGATAACCCCCTCGCAACCATCTTAGGCCGTACCTCCGGTCCGAGTATTGGCAAGTTCTTATACTCGTCAGTATAGACCCCTTGCATTTTTCATGAAAACTCATTCATTCCTTAGCCCCGTAGGCTTGAAATCTTTTTCTCCTTCAGCCCCGTAAGCCTGGAGTTCTCTTTTCTTTTCCTTGTCTTTATTATTGAGATCCACCTTATAGGTCGGGTATCTCATTTCATTTGGGACCTTGAGTATCTTAGACTCACAGCCTCCCAAATGTATCAAGCATTTGTTTTCATTTCAAGTATATGCTTGATTTATTTCCTAACCAGTCCTCACCTTAAAACTTTGTAACGTTTTCTCCACGATGCATTAAAAGGGTTTATATATAGGAAGTACCAGCGGCGTTTCCACCACCCTTTAACACTTCGTGAGTACTCCGTTATTCCATTTTAGGGTTTAGACTCGTTCCATCATACTAATTCATATTTGCACGTATTATCAAGCATTCACGTATTCATCATGCATTTCACGTATTCTTATTCATCATGTATTCACATTCATCACGCATGGTATACTTTCATTATATATTCATATTCGTCATATATTGTAAACCAGGTGATTTTCCTTCCAGAGCAGTACCTCCAACAGAGATGTTCCCAGGAAAGAGTGACGAGTTTAGGAGAGATTTATACACCACTCTTTCCTTGGACAGAACATTTTGTTTGTTAGATAACTACATACCGGTCGGATGTTCTCCCGTACGTTTACTATATTTCATTATTATTTATCAATCTATACCCCTAAACATTCATAATAGTTTCACCACGAAGTACCAAGAGATTTATATATAGGAAGTACCAGCGGAGTATCCACCATCCCTTGGATACGTCGTGATTACTCCAGTCATTACCCCGTACCCTTATCGTATCACATATCACATAACACATATCATTTAGGCACATAATTCACATATTGGTGTCTAGGATATGAGTCCAGTGTACTTACATTATCTTCGGGTAGTTCCTAAGTTCATTCCTCGGTTTAAACGCTTCTCTGAACTTGAACCGCACTCGTAGTGCCCCACACTCATACTTAAACGCGCCGCACCGGGTCTTTTAATCTTTCTCAGAGACTGTGTGTGTTTCATGGTGTTGGTGTGTGATGTTTGTATCAAATAAACGACTCTAACGTCTATTTATAGGTTGAATTGGGACCCATGTCGGACTGACATGTCGTGCCAAGTCGGTCTGACTTCGGCTGAAGTCGATGACACGTGTCAAAACCTCTTTTTTTTTGTTTCTGCTGCACATATCGGACCGACGTGTAATTCATATCAGTCCGACATCCCCATATCAGACCAATGTGTAAATCATATCAGTCTGACATCCCATGTCGGATCGACATGTAAAACATATCGGTCCGACGTGGGTGATGAGTCATCAAAACACCTGTCAAAGCCTCTTGAATTCCTTCGGGAACACATGTCGGACTGTTATGAGGGATATCGGTCCGACATACCTCATTTTCATATTCTCCTCGTCGAAACACCCCATTTTCATATATTATGGTCACGTAACTCCTTTTCTAGCCCGAGATATGCTTACGCGAAGTTTTGGGCTATTTCCGGACGAATAGTCTTCCCTTTTCGTACTCGGTTAGGGTTCTTAGGCCATGTTTCTCAACCGACACATGTCCCATCTTATATTTAGGAGTTTTGGGATATTACAACTCTCCTCTTCTTAATTTAGAGTTCGTCCTCGAAACCGGTTAATCCTTAAAGAGTTGAGGATAACCAAACACCCTCTTTCAATACAAACTCACCTACTTGAGTTTTCTTTCCAATATCTTGACACTAATTTCTCATTCAATAACTTTTATTAGGTCAATTTGGTGTTTGTTCAAGTGTCTATTACCACCTAAACACTTAATCTTCAATAATTCATCATTCTAGCATCATGATCCAAATACCCCCAATTTTCATCATATGAACCCTAACTTTTCAAAATCAAAATCAAAGGGTTCTAGGATGTTAATCACCTCTCTTTACATTTAGATTAGCTAGATTATTTACAATCTAACACTAATTTATCACATGCATACTAAATTTTTGGATTTCTCCAAAACCCACCAAGTATCACATTCAAAGTGAAATCAAAGGAAGGAAATCACTTACTTGATGCTATGAAGGTGTTGTGTGAGCCAAAACCTTCACAATCCAAACTTCAAATGCAAGATTTAAGCTTCAAACCCGATTTCTCTTTTTCTCCTCTTGAGATGAACGACCCACACATATGAGCCAGATTTGTCATATTACACCTTTAGCCCCTCAACTTTCATTTCATCTATTTCATTCCAAAGCTAGTTAAAACTAGTATAATCTCATTACTAACTTGAAACCCACTTGTTTCAACTTATTTCTAAAATATTATTTTCACCATAATATTTATTGAAATATTTTATTTATTTGAAAACGAAAACCGGATTTTGGTTCGTTACAAAAATAATGGAGTAAATAAAGGTTATTTGAGTTTAAAAGGTTGATAAAACTATACTTAAATGAAAACTATACCTTTGGTTACCGTCGTGTTTACCCATCCGTCGGTAAACACATTACCCACGGCCATATTTTTTACAGACTTTCATCACGGAATCTTGTTGGTAAGCACTATCATTGACGAATTTCTTACGAAAACGTTCGTCTGTGTTGGTGTTTAATGGTTAAGTTCACATGTGAATATTGGTTTTAAGTTGGAGTGTGATACTTATAAAGAATTGCAAAAGATTAGAGTAGGAAGCATTGAGTTTGGCCGTAAGTTTAGGGGTGAGATTGGATTGCAAAGTTTGCTTCGAGTTCAAGATAAGTTGAGTTTAATATTAGAAGATAAGTTTGAGTCTATGTTTTATTTAATTGTTTGAAGGTTTATTTTATTAGTTTGGTATTTTTCTAGTAGGTAAAAGATAAGTCCAAGCATGTTTGGGTTATCCTTAAGAGTTTGAGTCAAGTTAGAATAGGTCTTTGTTTAGCTATTTATATGGTTATAATGAAGTTTTAATCCAATTATGGAGTTCACCTAAGTTTGTTTATACCATCTGTTAAAATTCAAAATCCTCTTTTCATCTCAACTCTTGTTACGGTTTGTGATTGAAAGTTCGATACCGGGCCTTTCAATTGGTATAATAGCTATAATATCTTGGTGTTGAGGTCGAAGGAAGAAGGAAGTTGAGTTGTGGGTCTGTCTTGACTTTCTGGCCGAGAAGCGGAGGGAAGGAAGGTTGCTTCAAGTAGGCTAGGTAATCAAGGACACAACTTCTTGATAACTTGAGAAAAAGATTGCAAGACTAGTAGGAAAAAGGAAAACAAGTAGGAAGAACGAACGTAGGAAAAGAAGAAAGAAGGAAAAGAAGGAAGAAGGAAAGTAGGAAAGAAGAGAAGTAAAAACAAGAAAAGAAAGAAGGAATGGCATATTCAAACCAAGCATTGGGTCCAGTACGTGAGCAGGGGAATGTGACACTTCAGTGCCCAAAGTTGACCGAATCGAACTACACTACGTGATCGATTTTGATGGGGCAGATATTGAGGGCTAATGGCCTTTGGGAGGTCGTGAGTGCAGAAGTAGGTACACTAGTTGAGGAAAAGAAGGTGGCTACTACAAAGGCAATGCTCTTTCATACATTGCCTGAAAACATTCTAAAGCAAGTGACCCAACTGGCCAACTATCTCACTAAGGTAGCTATGTGCTAACTCAACTAGACTTCACAACTTAACAAGTTGTTACTACTACAATTTAATTTTTACCTCATATTGCGTAGAAAGTTCATTTAGTTTGGCAGCTCGAACTTCAGTAATATGTAAATCCAAATCGTGGGAAAGTTTATCCCTTATTTGAGTATAGTCACTAATAGCTTGGTAACTTGTGGCATCTGCAGATTCAGAATCAAAACCTGATATTTCTATAATCTAGAAGGAAAAAGAAATAGTTTATGAAAAGTGATACTTGATAGCTATACCTTTACATTGTTCATCGAATAGTCTCATTGACTTCATAGTGCAGTCACGAGCCGCCACTTCAAATCCCTGTCCTTCTTTCAAGGCATTGTTAAATGTTCCTTTGAACTCATCCAGTCTCTCAGATCGTATGTATTTCAACATCAATTTGGTGGCTGGTTGAACAAGCTAAATATAATAGAAGATACCATTATAAACAATGAGGAAATACTACACATATATAAAACAGAATAACAAAAACAGTACTTTCATCAATCTCTCTTCCAATTGCTTTCTTTTTTCAGATCGAACAGTTTCTTCATAGTAAATAACCTCTTCATCATAACTGAACACAAATTATTGAAATACGTGAAAACTCGATAAGAGTATTATAATTATAAAAATGGTGGAATTAGCACGATGTTATTACATGGAAAAACAATATTCAAGCAGCGAACTAAGCTTCTTTCCAAAATCTGCGACAGGATGAGACTTTACAGCCTCGCTTATATCAACCCAATCCTGCAACACTTATTTAAATTCAAATGACTGAAATGATAATGTGTCATGTTAAATAGTTACATGTTGTAAAAATATATATTTTACAATCTTATTCTAAAACGTATGTATTAAGGTTCTAACTTGAAATGCTTAAAGTGTTGTATCGAAGAGGATAGCGGTTCTTGAAGCACACACTGACATACATGGGATATGCTGCTGAAGTTAAGGGGGCAAAGTGAAAATTTTCATATAAACAACGTATTAGAGAAGGCAGACCATGTATAGATTTATCCTCACACACTTAAGATTGTCTCTCTCCCTGTTATCGAGCCTGAAATAGGGGTATAAATTAACTCGGCCGCTAGTGAACTATTCGAGATAAACTCATTAAAAGTTTGAATGATTAAACAAGTTCACAATTAAGCTTAAGTCTAAATTGGATCAAACAAGCTTGAGATGAGCTTCAAAAACCATTATTGTTGATTAGTTCATGTCTAAAGCAGCCTATTGTTTAGAGCATTCACATCAGCATCTCTATATCCATCTCTATCTTTATTATTTAGAGTTTTTATTTATTTTGAACCCACATCAGCATCTCTATCTGCATTTCTATCTTTAAATTTTATAGTTTACTAACTAGAGATTCTCTAAATATAGAGATCTATTTCATAAATCTCTATATTTTTTGTGAGTGTATAGAAAAGAGAAAAAATAATAAAATAAGTGCATGTGAGTGAGATAGATATAGAGATAGAGAATGAGATGTGTGAGGTTAAAACAAATTTAAAGATAAACTTAAAAAAAATGTGATATTTAGTTAAATTATAGAGATAAATATGAAGAAACTGATGTAAATGCTCTTATATACATATAATAATAACATTTATTTATATAAATATAATATAATTACATAATAATTACTAATATATTTACATATAATAAGAAACTAAATAATATATAATATGCTATATATATAATTAAAGTTATAAATATCCATATATATATAGAGAGCCCGAGTCAAGATCGATAGCTCAAGCTTTAAACGTAGAGCTTTGAACAAGTTAGAGCTCGGGCTTGGCTTGACGGTTATTGTGTGTTTAATCTTCGATCACATTTCTAGCAATAGCGGGCCTATTCATTAGGTATGGGGCAGCCGACCTCCATAATTTTTTTTGATGTTATATACGCGTTAAAATTCTGATCGTTCCCATAATTTTTTGCAATACCCCCCCCTATCGTCCGCATGAAATAAATTTAGTTTTATATATCGCTAGTTAACCGACCCAAAAAATTTCCGATCCCATGAAAAAATTTCTGGATCCGCAAAAAAAAATTCTGGCTCCGCCACTGATTTTTAGTTGTTTTGGTGTGGATATTTATCCAAAATCATAGGTACATGGTTGTAATCTCTATCTTATGTTTTAAATTGCCGTTCTTACATCCGGGTGTTTATAGAAGTTATATAGACACACACCTGGTTTTCAGCAAAGGAAGAATATTTTTCATCAGCAATTTCTTCACATCGTACATTAGCCACCATAACCTACCAAAAAATACTTCAAAAATCTAGACAGGGTTAGATTTGACCAAAAGTATCAACAACAGTTACCCTGTAAGAAGGCAAGTTGAGGTCTTTGTTTTCTTTAATATCTTTCCAGATATTCTGTGCACTTAAAGAAAAACCTGAACCAGGAACAACCAATCGCCTATCACCCGCGAGTCGACCAGGTGCAATAGACTGAAAGAACTTCTGCCTCAAATTAGCCACCTTCCAAGACCCCCAGGAAAATGAGAAAATAAGTTGAAGTATATGTTCTTCTAAAAGAAGATAAAGTTAATTAAAATGAACTAGAAAATATGACCCGCGTGTTGCGACGGGGCTGTATGATGACATTAACGTGTTTAAGTATATAATTAAAGCCCACGTGATGCGACGGGTTTGTGAACCTCATTACATGTGTCGCGGCGAAGACAGTAACGTGCTAAGTATATAAAAGAAACGTATGAAGTTGTTACGACTCGGTTCTGGAGATCGAAAAATAGATAAATTGTGGTGCGAATAGAAGTTAACATTAAAACGGCGAATTCATTAAAGAAGAATTAAAAAGGTAAAAGAAAAAAAAAGAAACGAAATTTGAGGGTAAACCCTGAAAGTTTATAAATTTGAGAAAGTTGAAAGGTAGTATATGAAAATAGAGAAAGTTGGAGGGTCATATTAAACCAGGTGTCATATTAACGTGATTAAGCACAAAAATAAACGTATAAAATTAATGTTGCGACATAAACATGAGTTAATATTGAAACGATAGCTAAAAAAATATATTTAACGATTTTAAAAAAGTTAACGAACGAAAGTTATTGGAAAAAATAAAATTTAGTAAAAAGATTAACGATGTTAAAAGCATATATTATATACTAGGTTAGAAACCCCGTGTATTACACGGGTTGAATAAATGCAATGTTATATATACTTAATAATAAATATTTACATATTACATATTTATGACATATTATATAGTTTTTTAATACAAATTTCAGAAACGTTATATGGTTACTTTTTAAAAATGTTTTATAAAAATAATAAAATAAATGTTTAATTTCTAAAAATATTTTATGAACAAACCTATATTTTTTTTTAAATAAAAAACGTTTATAAAAACAATTATAGAAATCATTATTATTTAATAGGAGATAGAGGCGGAAAACAAAAATTCATTAAAAACAATTAAAGAAAACTTGTGCAATTAATAAGAGAGAGATGCGGGAAAACTTGTTTTCATCAAAACCTTTATTTATTATAGAGTATAGATAGTATAGGAGTCAAATGAAAATTTTAGAAAATTAGTGGTTTAGATGGTAATTTTAATAAAGTTGGAGGGTCTGATTGGGTCGGTAGCATTTGCCACCGACGTTGGTAAAAGAGAGTATATAGAATATCATGCATACCTGCTTTTTAAAATTTTCTTCTTCATGTTCATAACTACACAGCGCAACAACTTCAACCTGGTCACTCAATCAATGACAAGTTACAATATGGTTGTTATGCATGCTAGTCTGTCTCATAAAAAAAATAAAAAATACAAATACCAAGTGTTATATCTTGGTTCTTACGTTAAAGAATTCACTCAGCTGGGTGTGCTTGTGGGCTTCTGCCTTAGGAACGGAATCCCATATCTACAGAAAATAACATATTATCACATGGCGTAGTTGCGTGTTACCTTTACGGTGGCACTACAAAAAAAGTATATATGTATGTAAGCCATCCACCATGATGGCAATAATAGTGTCCGCTTTACCGCTCTGACCAACGAAGGACTTCTTACAGGCAGGGGCGGCTCAATGATTTTGGTGGTCTAAAGCTAACTAAAAATATGAAGCTCCTTTCCACAAAAGTTTATGTTATAAACCCCTCATCCTTTATCCGGACTTGGGACCGGTAATAATAAACTAAAAAGTTTATATTTGGTGAGGTTCATTATTATAATTAATTTCATCTACGTTTTTGGGTTCGTCTACATTTAGAGGTTCATCTATATTTAGAGGTGCATAATCTTTTAGGGTTGTTACAAATTTTAGTAAAGAGCATTTTTTCGAGTCCATTTCAGCTTATTGCTTATATATCTTTTTTCTTTTAAAATAACCAGTTTCATGCTTATTAATTCGATTTGACATGATTAGAGCAAGATTTATCATAGATTTGGGCAAATTCACAAATTAAAACAAATTATAAAATTCAAGTTTTAAGTCAGATTATCAAGTTTAAGTGCAACAAATTTCACAATTAACAATCAACTAACCACAAACCTTATAAAGTCATAGAATATCACATAATAACAATCAACAATCAATAGATAAAACTATAGCATATAAGCAAAAAAAATCAAATTTCCAAGTAGAATATTATGATCTACTTCTTGCTTAAGAATGAAAAACCAAGTTTCCAAGCAGAATCCAATTAAAACTTAAGAATTAAAAAAAAAAAAAAAACTGGAGGCCCTTTTGATGTGGTGGCTTAAAGCTGGGGCTTTAGTTTCTTTACACAAAGACCGCCCCTGCTTACAGGGTTCCTATGACCCTAATACTACTCTTTTCTTTAGATCGATTCCCAAAATTGTAGAAGAAATAAGATTGAAACACGTATTAGAATGAATTGTTGTTGGAATATAATCCAATTTGTTAGTTCATATTTGGTATTCAATTGTTGTTGTTCTCGTTCGTATTTGGTGTTGGGTATTTGATTATCTGGTTTTGTCTCAACTACTAACAATATAGCTGGAAAGGATGATACTCTTTAGTCTATTAGTACCCAACTTGATGGTAAGAACTATGTCTATTAGAGTTATGTCATGCAGAATTTTATGCGTGGGAAACATATATGGGGCTATATTTATGGTATAACGGAAAAACCGAAAGACAAGAAGGCTACTGATTATGTGCCTATACTTAATACGTTGGAAACTGATAATTCTAAGATCATAATAACTATGTGATACAGTCAATTGGCATGCAATTAGCTAACTATTTATAGGATTGATTTATGAGCTGTGACGGATCGTTACCGGGGGTGACGGCCCGTCACCCATTTGCTTGGCGGCTACGCTCTTGCAGACCACGTAACGGACCGTTATGGGTCGTGACGGTGTGTCACGAAGGTTGAGTCAGAGGACATGCGTCAAAAACCCTAAAACCACCTCTAGTTTTTGCCACACGGACCGTCATGACGGGTGACGGTCCGTCATGTGCTGTAACGGACCGTTATCCACGGTGATGGTCCGTCATTGGCCAATTTTTCAAAATTTTCACTTTTGGTCCTTGTAGTTTGATTTGTTCATACCTTTGGCCCTTGTAGTTGTATTTTCTCAGCGAATTTTCGAGTAGGTCATTTGAGTAGTTATGATATTTCTGATTGTAGTGGTTGTAAACCGGCAAAATTTTATGTGTTACCGACGGAATTAAGCCGTTTTTTATAGTCACTTTTGTAGTAGTTATCAAGATAATGTGTTGACAAACGGGTTCTCTCCATAGTTTGATTGTGCCACTCAACGGGCGTTGGTTCTAGTTGAAGGATTATAAATATGGGCATATCATATATACACACAAGGTAGATGTTGGATGCATAAGTAAGTCTAGGGTTATGAGACATAATTCGTCTTTAGGCCACAAGTGAACTTGATTAGATCAGATCTATGCATTTAAACATGTTGTGGATGTTGGATGCATAAGTCAGTCTAGGGTTATGAGACACAATGCGTCTTAGGCCATAAGTGAGCTTGATTAGATCAGATCTATGCGTTTAAATATGCTGAGGCGGGCATTGCACAATGATGGGTGACCTCCTCCGAAGTCCTCGCTTGGCCACGAAGAACAAATTCGTGATCCACTAGCGTGGAGTAGACAATATTATGATTTTGGTGGGCTGGACGCTACTATATATGAGAAAATGCTAGAAAAAAGTTACCTCCTTGATATCTTTCCTCAAATCAAGGTCCAATTTTTCAATAGGTGTCTGCAAAGGGAAAAAAAAATACTTGAATCAAACTCGTATTAGCTAGATATGTACTTTACACAAGATAAAAGAGACAAAACTTACACGTGTTGTATCACGTATGATGAACATGAGAGTTGTTTTGCGTGGAGAACATAACCGCAACATCACCTGAAAAACATAACATTAATAAGATAAACTAATGGGCATAAGAAACTGATAAAAACAGATAATTAATGTACCTGGAATACGATTTTCAGAAGAGGTTTGTTTGCGGCGTGCTCACGCCCAATATCATGACACCACCTATGTAGCACAAATTTATCAATTAAGAGAGACAAAACTTAAGTCTATAAGAAGTTGAGATCAGAACAAGGTGTCTGGGACTACCAAACTTACATGTTTATAAGCATTATATCTGAAAGAGCAATTGCAAAAAGCGCACTTTGCTTCTCAAATAGAGTACCATCCTAGACAAGTTATTAAATATTTATAAATGAGAGCAAACAAAAACGATACAATAGCAAAGAAAAATGAAAGAAAAAGGAATGTATTTATGAGGATAAGAAAAAACAAATAATTTAGAATATAGAACCTCTCCTCGCTCTCTTCCATCGGTACCCTCAAGATCCATTACGATGGTGAAAGGTTCAATACCAGTACATCTTGCTATCCATATGCCTTCAGTGGTCTGATGCCTGATAAGAATAACTAGAAATGAGCTAATTAGTGTGCGCAAGTCGAGAAAACAAAATAAAACGTGCATATTAATTAGGTCATGCCTTCCTTTGGAAGCATCCATTTCTCTAAAGTTGGTATGGAAAAGATGATTTAGAAGTGTGCTCTTCCCTGTAAGAAACACATTGATGTCACAACTTGCATATAAATTAGGGAAAATCCCCAAATGTCCTTATTAGTTATTACTTTTTTGTCCCTCAATTTGTTATGTTGACTTATTTTTTCCGAGAATGTCCCCTTCAATACTGTCGTCCGATGGTGTTTGAAAAAAAATCCGACGGTATTTGGTGTTTAAAAAAATCCGACGGTGTTATACCGTCTTCCGAGGATGTTATACTATCACCCAGTCGTGTTTGGGAAAAATCCGACGGTGTTTGAAAAATAAACTTACCTCAAACAATTTTGTAAAAAATAAACTAAAATAAAATAAAGTCTTTTTTGAAAAAAAATGAATGGTTTTATATAAATACAATGAGATCCTACCTCAACAATTTTGTAAAAAAAATACTGTCGGATTCAACGGTATTTATAAACATACATACGATTTGGACACGTGGCGGACTATGGTTGGCTAAAAACAACGTTGGACGACCATGTTATACCGTTGGTTCCGACGGTATATATGAGGGGACATTTTCGGAAATGGACAAGAAAAGTAATAAGGACATTTTGGGTATAAATTAACTATTTTTAATGTGTAATTCTAAAAGAAGAAAGACTAATTAGGTAAAGTAAAACATGAAAAAGTTCACTTTTGGATGTGGTAAAGGAGACATACCACTACTTTGTGGGCCCATGATAGCAACAATCGCGTATGAAAGTCCACATTCTCCAAGTTTAACTTGTTTGATAAAAGTATCAAGTCCGTATGCATTAAAAGTACCATCCCTTTCTATGAGATGGGTGGTGAAACACTGGGTTTGGGCTTCTTTGTCTGAAACAAGAGATCACTTGTATGAATATAAAATGAGTTGGAACGTGCTTGTGGAGCATCTAAGCTGCAGGACATTTGAAATCAAATCTACTTTAAACTGTTTTCAGTTCAGCACATAATCTAAAACTTAGCAATTGGATTCCTACTAGAGTAGAATTATCATTCATGTTTTCGAGGGGCCGGGCCAAACTTAATTTTTTTATTTTTTTTTAAACGGCAATTTGGATCACTGACGGGCCACTGACCCACCCGATCATCTCCATCACCCTTAGGAGGAAACCCATCATATATGAGAAAACCCCCATGGCCCAACTTGAAACGAGCCAAACTTAATAGAGCTAGACAATTGGTTTCACTAAAAAAATGTTAGTGCACAAGTTTTTTCAGTTAACGATCTAGTCGATCTGTAAACTCTTGTTTTCTGCACCGTATTTTTAGTAAAAGACAAAAGAAGCAATCAGTGGCGTTGAACTACCAACTAACATTAAATTGAACTACAATCTCACGAATCCCAAGCTTCTGATGCTACATGCTCTACGTATATATATATATATATATATATAGATCAAAACACAGCCGATTTTACTAAGCAATCATTTCAACGCTAGGGTTTTGACTTAGATATTGAAGAATAAAATCACTTCAGAACAAATTCACAGCTAGTATATATTCCACGTCAAACAAATTGCTTACCCATCAAGTAAAACTGAAGCTAGGATCCGATCTTTAATTTCTGGAAGGAGATCGAAGAGAGTGCAATCTTGTTGAGTTTAATTCTTTTTAGTTTTAGCCTGTGCTGGATCTAGAAAACGTTGTTTGGAAAAGTCAAGTGTTATTGAGGCTTGTAAATTTGTGTGGAGAAGATTCCCCGTCGTCTTGACAATTTGTGTGGAGAAGATTCCTCGTAGTCTTGACTTCATATGTTAACATGTAATAGTAATTATATTAACCGATTGTTCCACCAAGTTGGCATCATGCTATTTTAAAAAAAATATATAATTTTTATTTTCACCCGTCATGTTATATTTAATATACGTTTTTAACCCATTTAATTTTCTAATAATTTTGTTTTTCATTAATAATTTTCATTCATTAATTTATTTTAGAAACGTAATGCGCGACTGTTTTTTTATTCAACGTTCAGATATTTTTTTAAATGTATTATTATTCAAATGCGACTATTTTTTATTTTGGTATCATAGCGTATAACTAACGAGGGATGTTATCATCGTCGGTAATGGTGTTATCTGAACCGGCATCGGTATTCGCTTTTATGGTTTCCGACGACCCCACCCAATAACGAACAAACTCCTGCCGCATGGCGTTGGCGAAAAACAACCAGCCTCCCGTGACGAGGCGTAGGATTTCGCTCATACAAGCTTATTTCCGTTACTTTTTTTAAAAACAGAGTGCGGCTATTTTTTCTGTCAACGTTCTGAGATAAATTTATTTGAAAACGAAGTTGTATTCAAAACCGAGTTTCATTTCTATCGTAGCCTATGTCGAGTGTCATTACCGTTGTGGTTCTGTGACGAACCGCACCTATATTATGAATAAATTAGGCAACCTGACACCCATCGCGAGGCGCGAAAATTCATCTTTTTAATATAATAGTAAAAATAAAAATCTTATACACTTTCCACGTGAGCATACACATAACTTGTTCAACAGGCTAATTACCACATAAATCAACCTTAATT
Source organism: Smallanthus sonchifolius (assembly GCA_023525975.1). Taxonomy (NCBI): domain Eukaryota; kingdom Viridiplantae; phylum Streptophyta; class Magnoliopsida; order Asterales; family Asteraceae; genus Smallanthus; species Smallanthus sonchifolius. The sequence goes on along the minus strand of JAKNSE010000034.1, from coordinate 2,767,441 downwards.
ACCACATTCACGTAAAAAAATAGTATGATTTACACAAACCAACAAATTCCTAACTATATGTGGAGAATTATGTAAAGGGGCCTAGTATGCGTACGCCACCCTCATTACGCCTACACGAGTCGTATAGGTGCTATAAGGGTCGTATAGCCCAAAAGTCAAGTTGACAAACGATCAGACATGTCACATGAGTCACATCCGTGTTATACAATGCAGCCGTATTGTGTCTCTTATTGTGTCAAAAAAAAACACAATACAGTTATATTGTTGCCCGTATTGTGTAAAAAAAATCACAATGCAGTCGTATTGTGTAAAATAAACTGGGGTGTACAGATAGCATCGGGTGGCATACGATTAGATGTATATATAGGGAAGATCGAATTCAAATGATAACCAGTTTTTTTATGTGATAACCACTTTCAAACAATCACATAATTTATAAATTATTTTTCCTTTTAGTTGTTAAATACTTTTTGAACATATATCTTGAACATAAATACGAAATGATAAGTCTTACATATACGTATCATATAATGTTACATATATGTGACACTTAGTGTTACATATGTAACACTAACAAAATGATAATTGTTACTTATACGTAGCACTATGTTTTAGAGTGCTTATCATGGTTTTCATATAAATATTGGTTATCATTTGAACCGCACCCTATATATATATATATAACCGCACCCTAAATATATATATATATATATATATATAACCGCACCCTATATATATATACAGGGGTGGGTTCCAGAGAAAACCAAGAGTTAGCCGGAGACGTCGGGGACCAACACGTCGAAGCCGCAACTATGGTCTAGCCGATCTCTATCAATTCGGTATCATTTAAGGTAACCAATCACACCCTTAGACTCTTTTCCATCTGTAGAACAAAAGCCCTAAACTAATTGAGGCTTATAGCAACGAATTGAACTCGAACCAATCCTAGGGTTCATACGAATTCGGGCTTAATCGAACTACACCCTAGACCCGATCTCAATGCAATTAAACTATATGGTTATATTCGCAAACATTCAATCTTTGAAAGCCCTATGATCTCGACTCTTAATCTTATCAGTATTTATCCAATCAAATTCATGTTATAACCTAGGGTTTCCGGATTTCAATCTAGAAATTAACCAACCTAAACTTGTTGTTTTTACAATTAAACTTAACCTCGGGTTCGAAATTCATTGAGGAACAAAACCCCTATGTTTCTAAGATCAATCGTAATTGGATTTGTTGGATTTGGGACTGATGTTTGAACTTGGTTCGTAGGGGGAAGAACACAGGAAACCTCTGTGTTAAAACCATTTGGTTCGGGTGTAGTACGCCATCACCCTAGCGGGTGGACTGGTTAAGGCCTTGAGCTGATAGAGAGACCCGGGTTCGAGTCTGTCTAACCCTATTCTTTTTCTGAGCAACTTTTTACATCATATTTTTATATAAAAACACTTCCTATATTATCTTATTGGTATATTAATACATTTTGAACCCGGAAAACATCCGTTGGCTCGGGATTGAATTTAGAACACATTTTTGAATATTTTGTTTAAATTAAAAATAATATAATTTATTATATTATTTCCTAGACAATTATTAAATTCGTAAAAACATGCAAACAATGGTTTTGTAATCAGGTTTAGATTTATAACCCGTTTTAGTTATTATTTCCCACATTTAAAAATGATATAATTATTATATTATTACCTAAGCTTAAAAGTTTGAATAAAAATAATATATTTATTATTTTTGTCACGTATTTAATTATCGTCTTATCTCTCCAACTTAAAAATAATATAATAATATTATTTTCCCTAAACCATTATTTTAATGGTAAAAACACATGAATACATATTTAATAATATTATTCGTAATTAGAAACTTTCGATACAAATCGCATCTATCTTAATTATTAAATTAAGAAATTCTATAAACCCGAGGACACGGTTGTCTAACCGTTGATCCTAAGTATATTTTAGGACGTTCGATCTTTCCGTGTCGTTGTCACAAACTCTTACGTGTTCCTAACTGTCACATCTTATTCTAGGGCATTCATAGATTGTCCGCGTGCAATCCATTCGTGGTTAGTGTTGCATCCTTATGTGGTGCTAATCACTACGCTCTACTCAGACTCAGGTGAGTTTCACGGCCCCTTTTTACTCGTTTTCCTGTTGGGGAGAAACATGTACACAAAAAATGCACACAAGCAATCTATCTTTTACTTGTTTTCCCGTTGGGGGAGAAACATGCACACAAGCAATCATACTTTTACTTGTTTTCCCGTTGGGGGAGAAACATGCATACAAACAAACATTATGTTACTTGCTATGCAAGCACTATCATTGAAAGTCCTCACACACATCGAACCATTAATATGGATCTTAGCGTGGTAATGATTAGTAGTACTACTGCGTTTGACAAACCCCACTCGGGTTAGTCGTGCTAACTTAATTGGAGGTCGAACGGGTGAAATGTTGGCCTAATCACATTGCCAGAGTTGATAGTCCTGGCGGGAGGCATTTAAACACAAACAGTCAGCTTCGGTTGTGAACGCTTAGAGTAACTTGTACATTGTCTAGCTAACAATAGGTGTGACTTATGTATGTGGATCCTGCAAACACTCAAACAGTTTATTCACTTGCAAACATGTGAACTCACCAACCTCGTGTTGACACTTTTTATTACATGTTTCTCAGGTTGCTAAGGCACAGGTTGCACACTTAGGACATGCATGGAGTCCTACTATCATTTCATCCTTATACAAACATTTAAAACAATTTACTTGTCTTATTAGACTTGAGCGAAAATGGTTCCTGGTTCATCTGAGTTCCGATGGATTTGACTGATTCAACCAAGTTCCGATGGATTGTGATTGAGATTGTGAATTTGGGTGTCTTTGGATTTGACTGATTCTGTTAGGAAAGATCAGTAGATGTGGCTGTGGCAGAAGTGGAGGTGGCGGTGGTTGAAGTGGGGGGTGGCGGCGATTGAGTTGGGGGTGTCATCTGCTTGGTGAAACAAAGACGAAGAAGATGAGGGTTAATGTTTTTTATTTTAAGAGTAAACTATGTTTTTGCCCATTCTTGTTTGGTCAAAATAATGGTTTTGGTCTATTAGTTTAAATTTGACTTTTTTCTTAATGTGGTTATCTAATTATCTCAATTAAAACCCCGACACTAACTCCGTTAGTTTTTTCTATTAAAAATAGGGTTAGTTAGTGACAGAGATCTGATTGAGACAATTATGTAACCACATGGAGCAAAAAAGTCAAATTGAAACTAAATGACCAAAACCGTTATTTTAACCAAACCACAGGAAACGAAGTTTACTCTATTAATAAAACATTTTAAATTGGTCAGCGGCGTCATGCATTTGCAGTATTTTATATCATAGGCCACTAGTAGGCGAGTTCGGGGTATATCTACCCGTGAATGAAAGTTTGGTTTGAGAATGTTTGATTTTGAGAATTAATTCAAAAAAAAAACATTTAGGGTATTATGGTTGTGTCTCTAACACTTTAGGGTATTAGACTATCCGTCAGTGGCGGATGTAAGGATAGGGCAGTGGTACCTGCCGCTACCCCTCAACTTTCGATACAAAGTGAGAAAAAAATTTTAACCGTTTTATGTTTCAAGATACCCTTGAACGAAATTTTTGATACCCCTGAAATTTTCTTACAAACAAATCCCAAAACTAACCTTTAAGTTTTATAAAAATCATAACACTTTATAAAAACCCAAGAAATTTTAATAAAAACATTATTCTACTAATTAAACTTGGCATTTAGGCTTTAATTAAACATTTGGGTTTAATTTAAAGCTCAAATGTTTAAATGAAAATCATAACACTTTAAAAAGCCCAAATTAAACATTTGTTAATCAAAAGCCCAAACTGTTAATCCATCTATATTCATCATCGGCTTAAAAAAATTGAAATAAAGGAAGTCAAGACAGACCAGACGCACGACGCAGACCACAGGGGGCAGGGACCTTCGACCGGCCATTGCTCGCACACCGGTCACCACCACCAATCCTCCATCATCATCAATCCTCATTAAGGTATTCTACTAATTTTGATTTAGGGTTTATGTGCAATTTTTTATTTACGGTTTATATATGCAATTGGGTGAAACTGGAATAGAATAGAGTTTAGTTGCTTTTTTTAGTTGTTATAACAACTTGTTATTGTGTATTTGATATTTAAATTATAGGGAAGATGAAGCCGTCTATTGCTAATTATCACCCTAATCAAGTAGATGAAGTACGAGAAAAAAATTTGTTTCATTTACTTCAATACCAAAAAAAAATTGTTTCATTTACTTCAATACCAAAAAAAAATTGTTTCATTTACTTGAATGTACGAAAAAAAAATTTGTTTCGTTTACTTGAATGCACGAAAAAAAAAAATTTGGCCCGATCCCCCTGAATTGTTTTTTTCTAGATCCGCCACTGCTATCCGTAGTAACTGGGTGAGGGTGGTGTATATTCTGTGCCACGTGGGCGTCATGTTGAAACCGCCGACGGCTGCACCACGACGGCGACCTCAACTGGTAAAGATCGTTTAGTGAGCCAACCCTTGAAGCCATTTTCTAATCCGTTGTATTTGATTTCCAAGCATGTGAATGTGTTGTGCATCGAATCTATTGGTGTATGAACCACGAATTGTTGATCAGTTCTTGTGACATGATAAGGGAAAACAATAATATAATACATACCTGATAAGGTAACTACAGAGAGGGAAGACGTCATGATCCGCTAGGAAGATCGGGTTCCCGTTTAGGGTGTACGGTTAGGATGGCTAAGGGGAGTCACATAATAAATTATGTCTTACATTCTCCAACTTGTCTGAGTAATCATTTATTATGAGCATTAGTAAGTCTGCGCAGATTTAATACTCATTTTAGTTTTAAACCAAAACTGTAGTAGAGAAATACAATTATTGAATCAATATTCAACTCAAGACCCCCATTAATCATACTACAATCTTAATTTAAAACTTAAGTAAACTTAGGATCAAATTGACAAATAAGCCCTTTAACGTTGATTTGTATAGTTACTTGTCTATACGTCTTTAGGCATGCATAAACGTATTTAGAGACAAACAAATTCAAATAAGTGAGGAAATTTTAATAATTAATCATTCATAGTACGATATGCAATTACGTATAGTCATTAGTAAACCCGTCTTAATTATAAGCGCTTACATAAGAGTTATGGGTGGTAGACCTTCAGTTATATGGATCCATTAGCATATCATGAATGTATTCGATACAAAAATTTAGTTTCCTCAACTTGTTCATAATTCATAAGTGAACAATAATTTCGTATCGAACATTAATGCAGCTCCGCTCGAACTGTTACTGTTCGAGAAGTAAGAGTAGCTGACTTATCACAATGAGTCTTCGATATGATATTTATGTGGGGTTACTAAATATGAGTCCACTGATAATTTTTCAACAATATTTAGTGACAATTATGTCATTTAAACTTAGGTTGTTGTTAACAGTTCCTTATGACTCTTCCACTAGATAGGTCTGTCTACTGACATAAGGATAAACCCACAAATTGACATTTTGTTACCTTTGAATACAACAAAGTTAGAATAAGAGTAGTCAACTGTTTTAAGTTCTCACTTCTTCTTTAACTTATAGTCTCTCGTTCGATATTGCAATATTTCATTAGATGCTTCACAATAATCTAGACTAGTCTAGTGTTCAGCAATGTGAGCAATATCTAAACGAGTTTAGACTTTAACCTTCATGAGGCTTCTAATTAAAGAAGCATAAGGAAGTAAGTTTTCAATTATCCTATTAGCCTCTAAAGGAGAACAATTTAAATGTTACACGTGTAAGGATCCACTTAGTGTAAAGCTTATGGGCCGAAACTAATGTCCCGTTGGATCTATCTCGATGTATTTTGATACTTATCACATAAGATGTATCTCTGAGATCCATTATGTCAAAATATGAGTAATCAGTGCTTTGATTCATGTAATATATACTTGTCAAAAGAATGTCATCTATATAAGGACAAGTTTATATTAGTTGCTCCCACTCATCTTGAGGTAGGTGTACAGATTCACTTAGTTCTTGATGAAGAGAGTTGCAATATGAATTCAATCAACCCATATATAGATTTTATTGACTTACAAAATAAATGTTCTTAACCTTCAGCTTAGAACTTTCAAGTTATTTTATGAACATGTATGTCAATGTTAGGGAAAGTTGTTTTAATGTCCATCTAATATAGCTTTAAGTTATTGTAAGCTACTAGAACAGTAATGATTCTTAAAGAAACTTAATTTATTCCTTCTTAAGTATAACCTTTAGCAATCAATCGTGCGTTTCCATTCGGATTTAGTTTAGTTATGAACATCCTTTGGGTAATTCAACCAAATCCCAAACGTTATTCTAATTTATGGAGTCAAGCTTGCTAATAATAGCTTCATTCCATTTAGAAGATTGATTGATGCTAATGGCTTAGTTAGAAGAAGTATGATCAGTAAACTTTCCGGCGTCCATTTCAAATTTAGTCAGGTAGGATACATAACCATCAAAGTTAGTAGGCCTTTTGGACCTAGATGACCTCCTGAGTTGATTATTGGGTTTATTAGGAGTTTCAAGTTTATAGATTAGCTCTTGGTTAGGTGCTTTCATTTCAGGTATATTAGGAGCAACACTAGTTTCTAAGTGTGTAGGAGTTGATGCAGTATGGTGTACAAGAGGTGTATGCGGAGTTAAATTTAACGAGTCTCTCCCCCCGCCTCTTATACTCCTGGCAAGTCATGATAAGGACTTTTACTGCTCCCACTTAGCTTAGAAATTATAAGTAATTCAGCATGCTTAGGATCAACAGTGTATCAAACTTTCGAAGACCAATACATTTTAATAGAGAAACAACTTAATGATGTTTATGTTAGTTTCTCTTGTTGAGTATTAATATAGTTTTAGTAAGAAATCTAGGTTTGCCCACATAGTAGCATCTATGAGACTTTGTTAGGAGTAGCTTTAGATTCTAAGGAGACAAGTGTGATGGAGCAGTGTCGTGTGCAAGAGATGTAATTTGAGGTAAGACCAATTTGTCACTCCCCCACCTCTTGTAACTTTCGCAAGCTATAATTAGGACACTTGGTGCTCCCACTGATCTTTGAAGTCTCAAGAAACTACACATGACAAGTTTCAATGATGCGTGTGACGTGGGAACCTTTCATATATTTTAGACTTGATTTCCTTATCGTCCAAAAATTCATAAGAAATTTTAGAAACAAATTTAGAAGGAATTCTTTTAAGTATATATGAATTGATATCTTTAAAGCTTTGGGTCGTAGGAAACATATTAGATACAAGTAAATATTCTTCTAAATGATAAATGAATTATGTCCGAATATTCCATTTGGGATAACATCTGGTGGACCCTCAGTTATTCCCTTAGCCATTTGATATTTAGGGCGTTTAACACATGATTTAAAGTCACCGAGAATGAGACTTGGAAACAATTCATCCTTCATTGACATGGTCACGATTTCTCATAAACTTTGGTCTTAATGGATGAAGTACATAGGTCTCATTTATCTTTTGTTAAATTTTCATTTTCATGATAACAAAAGTTGTGAAAGTTTATTGTATCAACTAGTTCTATGTCATAAATGTTTCTATCCAGATAATGATAACCATTCATATCAGAGTTTACGTTAATGGTGACTTTGTTTTGGTCACGCAAACCTCATAACTGTCAAAGTGTAGCTTTATTATTGATACTAAATTCTAAGCATTCTTCAGAATATGTAAGGGATCATAAAGCCTAATACAAAGATCAATTATTTCATGGTTCTATGCAGCCTTAACATTTAAATCCACCACTAACTTCTCATCTTATTTATTAGTTGAATTCTGGTAAGGAAACATATAGAACTAGACTCATCTCATCATGTGTTGATTGGAATATTAATATTGGCGGACTCAAAAAATCATTACTTAATAACTACTTTATCTTAGCCAGCTAGTCCCTTGGCTTATGGATGGTCTCATTGCTTATGCATAGTATAATGACATAGTTTTGTAATGAGAATTCTCCTTGGAGTACTTAGAGCTAGAAGTAGTACTTGTATTTTGTTTCCGGACCTTAGAACTATCCTCTTTTTAGGTTTAGTGGTAGTGAGGTGAATAACATCCGGTTTTCCAGTTTTAGGCGTTCCTTTTTCTGTACGTATGTTGCTATCAATACACTCATTTTCCTTTGGTACTTTTGAGTGTTATTTTTTTATTTTTAAGGCAACTAATCGTACTAGTGGAAAACTTATTATGTACGCACCGGAAAACTTCACCGATTTCCATGTATAGGCCCTTAGTTTATGGGTAATGTCAGTGTATATTATGATGTGTTCACGGATGCCACTTAACCTTTTATTTAAAATTAGAAAGTTTGCATGCGTCTTAGGAATTATTTTGATTCTTTCATTTCTACAGAGAATAGATTAGTCTTAGGATTTTTAGAATCTGGAATAGCTCCCCTGATAGCAATCATGAAAGGAGTTCTTGATTACCATAAGAGACATTGTGTTTGACTTATCATATTTCTTATGCTCTATTTTATTCTGTAATATTTTTATCAGAAAGAGCAGCAGGAATGTCATGTCTTAAGAGATAATCAAGACTCAATAAAAGCAAATTATGGAAACTCTTAATCAAGCAAAACTCATCTTAGAAACTATAGTGAAAATAAGGTACAAATAGTTAAAGAAGAACTTAGAGTGGTCTATGGGGTAATAATCTAAGGCAGACAGAAATAATAAAATTAAATAAGGTTCTACTTAAGAACAATTATATTATGAAGATGTGATAAAATCTATTATAACACCAAACTAATAGATTAATTAGATTCTACTTAAATAATGTAACACATCACATTTGGGCAGAAGTGAAACATTTGTTTAGTATTAGGAACAATTTAATAGTGAGTATGCGCAGTGAGAATGTAACACATCACCTTTGGGCAGAAGTGAGACATTTGTTTAGAATGCACATAATTAGGTTCGCGGAATATAAATGTAACACATCACCTTTGGGCAGAAGTAGAAACACTTAGTTGTATTAGGCGAAGTAGTGCTTAATTAGTCTTAAATAACTTTACAAGCGTGACACATCACCTTTGGGCAGAGGTGAAACTTTAGGTGTTATTTAAGTTAATCATGTTTTCTAAGTTAATATCATGCCAAGCACTAAGTTATAATGCTTATTTAAGCTTGAATAATTATACATGTGCATCACATCACCTTTGGGCAGAAGTGAAGCATTAGGTGTTATTCAAGTAAGTTTTAAAAATTTTGAAAACATTTAATTTTAAGGTTTACCAAAACTAAAACTAAAGCATTTATTTATAGAAAAACTTTAGGCACATAAATAAGGTTAGGTTCACGGCTCAGGTAAGTTCACGGCTCCAAGTAGGTTCCCGGGAAAACGACTAAGTTCTCGAGAAAAGGTAAGTTCTCGAAAAAATAAGTTCTCGGGAAAAGTAAGGTTCACGGCTTCAATAAGGTTCACGGCTCCAGTAATGTTCATGGTTTCAGTAAGGTTCACGGCTCCAGTAATGTTCACGGTTTCAGTAAGGTTCACAGTTCCAATAATGTTCACGGTTTTAGTAAGGTTCACGGTTCCAGCTAAGGGTTCTCGGTTCATCATAGGTTCACGGTTTCTATAAGGTTCACGACTCCATAAGGTAAACCGTGAACTGTAAAACCCGTGAACTTGAACCGTAAACCGTGAATATGAACCGTAAACTTGGAATCGTGAACTGTTACCCGTGAAGTCTTAGACCTGTAAACAAAACGTGAAGTCTAAACCGTGAAACATAACCCATGAATTATACTCGTGAATCATAAACCGTGAATATAAACTTGTTAATGCGTGTGCGATATTTAAGGGATTTGATTACATTCTGCTTTCAAAAGCTTTAAGTGTTTTAGTAGATCTCAAAGTATATTAGTTTGAATATTAAAATAATAATAACATTTCGAAATAACTTGGAGATTAAGTTGCACATTTTTAGGAAAACAGAATCAAATCCGGTTTTGATAAAAATAAGGGATTTTATTATGATTTCAAAATCTTTTATGTGTTTTATCTCCAAATATATTAGTTTGTTTTATTTAAAATATTATTTTAATACGAAACTTGGGGATGAATCAACACGAATTTAGGAAACAGAATTAAATCCTAATCTATTCCAAAATAAGGGGATTTCATCTAAAATTAAGATGAACATCAAGAACAGTCTTATGGTGTTTAGAAAATTATTCTTGGTTATTATCAGATATTTAGTCTGGAATCGAAATTTTAAAACTTGAATCTTAATAGATTTCTAAAACTTAATAGATCTTGAATTTATGAGATCAAAAAAACATTATATTTTAGTATAAACAGAAAACCGTGAAGGTTAAATAAAACGATTTTCTTATGGTTTTAATAGAACTTTTGTTCTCCGATTTTAATTCCAGTTTAGGGAATGAAACAAGAACTGATTAATCAACATCTGCTCTGATACCACATGTTGATCAGTTCTTGTGACATGATAAGGGAAAACAATAATATAATACATACCTGATAAGCTAACTGCAGAGAGGGAAGACGTCATGATCCGCTAGGAAGATCGGGTTCCCGTTTAGGGTGTACGGTTAGGATGGCTAAGGTGAGCTCGTGAGAACTCACGGTTATGAGAGAGAGAGAGAGAGGGACGATTATGGTGTTGGTAATTGATTCATTCATTAATCAATTCCCTCTAATTATCTCTCCTTATATATGTACACCCAAGAGGAAACCCATTAATGGCCCATTAAGAGTAATTAGGCCCATCAACTAATTACTAGCCATAGGTTAATAATAAAACATTTGATCATTTAATAATAAGATAAATGATTATAAGAGCCACATAATAAATTATGTCTTACACGAATTCGTTTGCTTTCTTGCTCCCATTATTGCTATGAAAAGACGAAATATGGAAGCTGGCCACTGCCGACTTTAGTTTGGACAGAAAAGATTAATAATTTATAAAGTTTTTGAGAAAAGATTAATATTTTTTTGAAGGCGTGAAGTCGCCGGATATATTGGGTGGTGAAGGTGGCCAAACTTTTGTGTGGGGTGGTGGCAATGGAGGTGGAGGTGGAGGTGGAGGGGTATTTTAGGGTTTTTATGGAGAAGAAGATAGTGTATGTGTGTATCTTATCTTACTACTATAATAAATGAAAATATCTTCAGAACACGTGTCACTCTCTCGTTACTCTTCACATTTATTTTCCCGCGTCTCTCTCCCATTAAATATTAGATTTTCTATTTCTCTCTCCTATTAAATAATAATCTTTATATTAACAAATCTAATTACAGATAGTTATTATTTAATTATAAATTCTTATTATATCATCAATCAAATGAACTTAATATGAACTAACATTTATTAACTAAATAAAAAAATTAATACTCAGTTGAAAAAAAATATTTTAAAAACTAACTTAACAGACCTTATAACTGTCACGACAAATTACATTTTTTTAAAACATATTTTGACAAATGTGTTTGTTAACAAATTACATTATATTTTATTAAACCGATGTAATATACCGGTTTATTCAACCCGTGTATTACACAGGTTTTTAAATATATAATTTTTTTATTACTAAATATATAACATTTTATTTGTTTAACCCGTATAATACACGTGATTTTAACCTAGTTTATTATATAGTATAGATTACTTGACACATAGTGATGATATATGATCTAACCCAAGCCTACGTGAGTATATATCCTACCCAATTTCGAGCTGGCTATGATTAGTTAGTTACATGTATCCTGAAATTCATCATGTAGTCACGTCACTTTTAGTTTCTTTCCTATTTTTTAATTTTAACAAGATTATATAAATTAAAATACGTCAATTTATTTCTTAAATTTTGAACCTTTCTTAGTTATTTTTTATTCTTTGATTTTATATAAAAAATTAACATATTTGACAACTCCTAAATTTTGAACCTTTCTTAGTTATTTGTTACATTACCTAAACTATTTTTTTTAAATATTTCTAAATAGCATAACCGGAACACAAATATTTAAAACTAATTTATGGTTTGACAAACCTGATAGTGTAAGTCCATTTAAAAAATTAGAAAATTATAAACTTTCATCAAAATAATCATCAAGATGCTCTGATTGGTGGATACTATTTGTTCTTGTATGCGGAAAATCTCGCTAAACTTTTAATAATAAATCTTATATTAAAAAAATAATAATAAAGATAGAAATAAAATTTAAATTTCAATAATATATCGTCTTTTAAATTCAAAGTTTAAAACTCCAAATTTTAAAAATTTCACTATTTAATGTTTCGACAAAATTAAATTTAAAATTCCAAAATTAAATACGAAAAAAATTAAAACTAATAAATTAGAATTGAAACTTGTAAATATATTTTTTTTAAAACCTCATCATTTAAAAAAAATAAACTTTAGAATATAATACACTTTTAAAATTACATATTTACAAGTTTCTTAATTTTATTAAAATTTATAAATCAAAATAAAAAAAATTATTTATAAATATCAAACTACTAATTAAATATTAATAAACATTATTCTAACACATGTTTATTTAAAATACAAATGTAGTTTTTTCAAATTTTATACGTAAAATTTTTTAAAAATCTTGTTTTCTGATAATAAAATTATAAAAAATTATTTTTATTAATAATAAAACTCTAATGATAATTTTAATTAATAAATCCTACTTTAAAAAAAAATAATTCTAGATTTTTTTAAAAATATTCACTTTTGATGATAATTTAAAAAAAAATGTTAACTAGTGGTAATAATGATTAATTGATTTGTTAAATGTAATTTTCTAAAAAAACTAAATATAAAAATATTAAATGAAGGATTTAAATGTAGTTTTATAAGAAAAAATTTGTAAGATTAAATATGTGATGACAGGTGACAAAATCATTTAATTTTTTATTAGAATACAGATTTGACCCGTCACGAAGCGTGGGTATCAAATGCTATTTGTCGTCTAAAAGAACAAACAGCGTTTGTATTTTGAGTTGAAAGGTTCCGCTGGATGTCACCGGTGTTAAGTGCGGCAGAGAGAATGAAGGAGCGAGGCGGGAAAGGAGGAAGCCAGCCGTCGGTGAACGAGCGATACACGCAGTGGAAATCTCTCGTCCCCATTCTCTACGACTGGCTCGCCAATCACAACCTCGTCTGGCCCTCTCTTTCGTGCCGGTTCGTACACTTCCTCTACCATCTAGGGTTTTCTTTTTTAATTGATTCAACTGCTTAATTCATCTACAGCAGTAGCAGTCGCTTTTTGAAAAATGTTTAAACCCTTGCATTGTTTATATGATCGAAGTAGCAATAGATTTGTTAAACCATACATGTTTAGCTTTCTCTGTACAACTGATGCGCTTATTTCCCTCATTAACTGTTCGTACAAGTTAAACATTTTCCGTTGACAAAACTTACTGTTAAATTCAGTTGCCATTGTTAGGGTTTCGTTGCCCCCTTTCCTTTGTGAACAGCAGTATGTTTGGTTACAGAAATTAGCTTACATCATGACCTAGATTCACTGACTAATTGTTTTATCTGCGAGAGAGGAGCTGATTTAAGCTTTAAATGTGTTGTATCTTATGTTCAATATGTTTTATCATGTTACCAGTTTCAGAAATAGAAATGTAGTGATTTATTTGTGGTTTTTGAAAAAAAAAAGCATGGCAATGTTATGTAGGCAGAGGCTAAACTGATGAGTTTTATTTGCATTTGTGTTAAAATGCATGTTACTCAGTATTAACATTGGCTATTGTTGTTGTTGTTAATAGATGGGGGCCACTTCTAGAGCAAGCTACTTACAAGAACCGCCAGCGACTATATCTTTCAGAACAGGTGAGTTAAGCCTTTTTTTTTAATACGGAAGGTTTGAATTATCAGAAATGAAATTTATGAAGGTTCTTTTAGTACTAGTCTATTCAACTTTAATTGGTTTTAAGAGTCAGTGAATTCTTTGGTGACTGAAGTATTCTGTGGGCAGGGAAGTAACAAATTTATAAATTACTTTATTTTTCTTCTTTCTAAAATTCGTGATGATGTAGTGATATCCGAGATATTATCTGTGTTATATTCTTTTTTCCAGACTGATGGTAGTGTTCCAAACACACTCGTGATAGCAAATTGTGAAATTGTTAAACCAAGAGTTGCAGCCGCTGAACACATAGCACAGGTGAGGCCACAGTAATATAAATTTGTAGTGTGATTTTGTTTATTCTCTCACTCAGGCACTGAATTTTGATATCTATATTTTGTGAATTTGTTTTGACCAATGACTGCTGGTGTTGTAGTTCAATGAAGAAGCACGATCTCCATTTGTGAAGAAGTTTAAAACCATTATCCATCCTGGAGAGGTAATGATGCAATCTAATTGTTTACAAAAAGTGATGGATAAAATGAACAAAAAAGAAGATATTCCTGTGAAAAAAATAGATTTCTTTTGAGATGCGAGTAACACACTCCTAAATTGTTTTTTTTTTTTAACTCTGATAATAATTTTTTGTTGCAGCTAGTATTAAAATGGCTGTTTAACCTCTAAATTATCAAAAGCAGAATCTGTTTATCCAGATATTAAAAACTTGTTATTGTGATTTTAAGTTGCAGTACTCAGATAATCAGTTCAAGAACAGAAATCCTATGATTCAATCTCCCCCATAGTTTCTCATATAAATTAAATATTTAAGGGCCTTAAAACTATTTTATCAATGACACCTGTTCTACATTTATGTATCCTCTTCACCTTTTTGCTGCTATTTATTAGCTGGCAAAAAGGAATATATTTTAATATGACATTTACTTTTGTTTGTTAAGGTAAATCGCATCAGGGAGCTTCCTCAAAACAGCAAAATAGTAGCCACACACACAGACAGTCCTGATGTATGCATTTAATTTATCTTTTTTGTCTATCTTTGCCTAGTTTTGATATATTTAAATCAATATAATTTATTATCTGTATTTTCCCCCCTTCCAAACCAGGTTCTTATCTGGGATGTTGAAGCTCAACCCAATCGCCATGCTGCCCTAGGGGCCACAGAATCTCGTCCTGATCTGGTGGGTTGTTGTATGTAGTTAGAGGCAGCAAAATGGGTGGGCCGAGAGGGGTTGTGTAAGGATGTAACATCTCAAACAGGTCAAGTCGGGTCGGGCTGACCAGAAACACTTTTTTTTGTTATTTATTTTCTTGAGTTTTATAAATATTTAATGTTTTAAATGCGATTACAAAACTGTAGGAGGTCTTACTCATTTTGAGTACACTTTGGGTGACTCAGCCTGTTCAACCCTGTTCCCACTTGACCTGTTGGAGACAAAGTTAACCCAGATCAACCCATTTAACCATAAATGAGTCAATATGGCCATCTATTAAGTATTAACTTGATCTCCGCCTTTTTTTATTCCTCTTTATATCGTTCTGTCATGGTATACTCTTTGAATGCTTCTTTCTTATCAAGTGGAATTGTAGATACATTTGGTAATTTGGATTTTTATAACTGTATTTATTGTTCACTCTGATCTCAAGGAAGAAAATTGATATTTTGTTTCTTTAAATTGCAGATATTAACTGGTCACCAAGAAAATGCAGAATTTGCTCTTGCTATGTCCCAAAGTGAACCCTTTGTACTCTCTGGAGGTGATGTACTGCGAAGAATTTTTTATTTAATTTAATTGCAAAACCATGATTTTTGGGGTTTGATGCTGATATATTATAATAGTTATTTATTTGACAGTTAATTAACTTTGTTGTTGTGGTGACTATGGCAGGCAAGGATAAATCAGTTGTGTTGTGGAGTATTCAAGATCATATCTCCACTTTAGCAACCGATTCTGGGGGTCCGAAATCTGATGGGAATGATGATAAATCTACTGACAGCCCAAAAATTCAAGCAAGAGGTATCTACCAAGGGCATCAAGATACTGTTGAGGATGTACAATTCTGCCCTTCAAGGTATCTCAAACTGTTTTTATGATGTGACATGATTTCCTTTATCCAATATAGAGGTGGCAATTCCATTTACTTATGTATGGGCCATTTCGGGTCATGCTTTATCTCTAAGGGGTCAAACGGGTAAAAAAGTAGCTTAGAAAGAAGTGTGTCAAACGGGTTGAAAGTCGCCCAAAAGGCATTTTTAGTGTATAAACCTCTTAATCTAATCTTATTACTCAAAAGTTAGGTTCTCATTGAATGATATATTGTAGTTATATATGACACAGGTTATTTAATAAAAAAGATCTAGAATTTTGGACAAAAGATGTTTCCGGTCAATGCAACCCGACACACACCAAAATAAGTTGTTTTGACCTGTTACCCAACCCGCCCGACCTATCCTGTTTGCAACCTTTATCAATAGCTATGACTGTTATAATTTGCTAACTGGAATTTTGTTTAAATATCGTTATGTGTGTTGTGAAGTGCACAAGAATTCTGTAGTGTTGGTGATGATTCTTGTCTTATTTTATGGGATGCTAGAACCGGATCTTCTCCAGTTGTCAAGGTGATTTCACATATACTTTTTCTAGAGTTTCTACTAGTTTGTGCTTGTTTGATGACTTCTATGATTAGTATTTCTCATCTTTTTGGAATATAGGAAAAGCAAAAATTGAAATTTATATAGCACACACAAAAGATAATATAGTTTTGTATGTACTAAATGTATTTACGTATCACATGTGTAACATACTAAATTAAATAAACAAACAACATAGCCAGTAAAAATCCCACTTCAAAAGTGGGGTCTGGGAGGGTAAGATGAGGGCAAACCTTACCTCTATCCCATGGGATAAAGAGGCTACTCCCGGAGAGACCCCCGGCTCAGGTAACCAACATACTAAATTAAATGTTGGTTAATAAAATCTCATTTCAGATTACTGTATGATATTTGCAGGTCGAGAAAGCTCACAATGCTGATCTTCACTGTGTTGATTGGAACCCAATTGATGAAAATTTCATTTTGACAGGGTAAAACACAAATATTCTATATTTTGCTTTGTTTTTTTTACATTAAGGTTGTTTATTGACATCCATTAATCGTCACCCCAAAAAAGAGAAAAATATGTTTGTTTTTTTGAAATATTGGAATAGAATGGGTGAGTGACTGCTGAAATATGTCACTCACTCCAGTCGTGTACAAATAAAATGACCCAAAAGAAAAATTGTAAGGAGTTAGGGGTAAACAGTAAAGAGGGAAATTTCATATATATCCTCTTAAAAGTTGAAAAATTCATATACATCTATCTAAATTTCATAACACCATATTTACCCTTTCAAAATACTAAAACTATCATATTTACCCATCCTATAACAAATAAAATAAATTCGGTTACTTATAACATGTACCAAAGGGCCTGTGGCTTAGCGCCTAGCGGTACCAAGGCGTGTAGGAACGGTGTCCCACCCCAAGTGATTGAGGGTTCAAGTCCCATGGTGAACAAAGGTGTAGATTTAGGAGTTGGATTAGAGGGCGTGTGAGTTAGCCGTTCTAAAAAAAACTTATAACATGTTTCATTGAATAGCAGAAGAGAGATGATTTACAGTAATAATGTTGTTTTCATATATGTTTATTCAGTGAAACGGACTTTTACGATATCTGTTTTTATTTTATTTGCTTTGGATGGGTTGAAGAGGGTAAACATGCTATTATGAAATTTTGGAGGATATATAAACGTATTGAAAAACAACTTTATTACAGTAAATCCAATAATTAGGTCCTGACCTCCAAATGTTTTTTATCTTCAGATCAGCTGATAACACTGTTCGTTTGTTTGATCGTCGGAATCTTACTTCTAATGGGGTTGGATCA
This sequence comes from Smallanthus sonchifolius, assembly GCA_023525975.1. Classification (NCBI taxonomy): domain Eukaryota; kingdom Viridiplantae; phylum Streptophyta; class Magnoliopsida; order Asterales; family Asteraceae; genus Smallanthus; species Smallanthus sonchifolius. The sequence goes on along the minus strand of JAKNSE010000034.1, from coordinate 2,749,559 downwards.
CCTGTCCACATATTTACTAATCACAATGCTGCTGTTCTTTGTGTCCAGGTATCAACATTTTGGAGACTTTATTATTATTATTATTATTATTGTTTGACTTTTTCACTCTCCTGGATTATTCACCGAGTTAAATAATATATTTCAGTGGTCACCAGACAAATCATCTATCTTTGGAAGTTCGGCTGAGGATGGTGTCTTGAACATCTGGGATCACAACAAGGTGGAAGCCATATATTATTCATGGTTTATATATGTTATATTTTAGGTCTTCTTGCCTATGAAACTATGAAGGATAAAAGGAACAATTTTTTTAGGATTAATTTCATATATATCCTTCTAGATTTTGTAATATCATATTTACCTTTTCAAAACACAACCCGTAGCATAAAATAAAATAATAGTCTGTTTCACTTGATAAACGTATTGAAAAACAACTTTATTAGAGTAAATCATCTTTATCACATAACGTTCTGTTCGTTTATATAGTATAATAGATTGTTATAAGTAAATGATTTTTTTTTATCTACTATGGAGTGGGTAAACAAGATATTTTCAGTCTTTTAAAACGATAAATATATGATATTTTGAAACTTTGAACTTTTAGAAGGATGTATACAAAATTGCCCCTTACTTTCAGGATATCTATCCTTTCCAATAGAATGTGAATTTGCATACTTTTGGCAGTACATAAAAAGCTAGCAACTTATTTGCACCAAACTCAACAATCTCTCTTCTAAATTATTTATGGGGTCTAAGAATATGAATAACCTAAATCTTTTCTGGAGCATTCATTAAAATTTGTGCATTGTCGACTCTATTTTCAAGTCTTCTAAACATATTTTTTCATATCCAGATTGGTGAGCGTTCTGGCCCAGCCTCAAAGTTCGCACCAGGCTTATTGTTCCGTCACTCTGGGCACAGGTACAAAAGTTTTTATTTTTCTTAATAATTGATAGAGATGGCAAATGAGTGGGTCATGTAATGAGTCAAATTGGGTTCAGGGTTAAAACATGTCAATTTAAGGTTAAGGTCAAAACGATTTTGGACCGGCTGACACACCCTCACTTTGTTATTCAAATTTTGAATTTTACAAATACTTAATGCCTTATATGTAATAAAAAAACTATATTATTAAATACTAATCTAGGTTTTTTATAAAACAATATAAAAGTTGTGAGTTTATGAAAATACCCTTAGGGAGACAATAATGTTTTTTTCCCTTTAACTGCAGGGATAAGGTGGTTGATTTTCATTGGAATTCACATGATCCATGGACGATTGTCAGTGTATCTGACGATGGTGAAAGTACAGGTGGCGGTGGTACGCTACAGGTATGGCTGTTACTATATTTTTATAAAGATCATATGATTTTATATGGTAATCAGGTACTTGATTTTTTATTCTTTTTATGGCCGAATGTATGTGCAGATATGGAGGATGATTGATTTGATCTATAGACCACAAGAGGAGGTTATCGACGAGTTGGAGAAATTCAAATCCCACATCCTCACTTGTTCAACTCCATAGGGTGGAACTTTAGATTCTCCAAGTTTGAGTTCACTGAATCTATGGTGTTGCTGTACTTTTGAGTTTCAGTTGTAGGGTCAGGTTTTGTAACATGGTTATTAGACATGTTGCAGAGACAGAGATTCATTTGTTAACCTAAGGGCAGTATTGGAACTGGTCAACTAGAAAAATTTATGCTTTTTGCCTTTGTGATACGTTTGTTGCTCGTGTACGTAGGCTAGTTCATATAGTTTGTCTTGAAACTCTCTCAAAATCAGCTTGAGTTACATGACCCATTTAAGAAGCCCAACTATTATAGAAAAAGCACACTTGTCAGCCACTCTGGCTTTGCCGTATTTCTTTGGGCAAATGCTATAAAAAACCAACATACTTTCGGTTTTTCTTATAAAAGTCGCTCAACAATTTTTTACACATAAAAAACCAACATACTTTCTTTTTTTTCTCACAAAAGTCCCACAACAAATTTTTACACATAAAAAACCAACATACTTTCTTGTTTTTCTCACAGAAGTCTATCGATAACTATTTATCTAAGCAAATGAATCCACAAAAGTAAAGCAAAGGAAATCAACCGATAAAAACAAGAGTAAATTAATCTTTTTGCCTTGCTTCTGTCGATTAAATTGCTAGGATAAATGGTGGTCGATGGACTTTTGTGAGAAAAACAAGAAAACAAGTTGGTTTTTTATGTGTAAAAATTTGTTGAGGGACTTTTGTGAGAAAAAAGAGAGTATGTTGGTTTTTTATATACAAAAAATTGTGTGACTTTTATAAGAAAAACTAGAAAGTATGTTGGTTTTTTATGACTTCTTTTTAGCTGCTGGCCAACACTTTCACCATTGAATAACATGTGGCTTTGACTTCTTCAGTTCTACCCAATCAAAGTCGGTCTCCGCAATACCAATCTACCGATCCAAACCAATCAATCGGTCACCATCATTAGTTCACACATGGTAGCACACGACCACAATGCCTGTTCATCTAAGAGATTCACCAATTGAAAGGGAAAACCCTGTAGATCTGGCGTGGGTCTTACTCCTTCCCTGCTGTCTCCTGTGTCTTCTGCCTTCCCATCTGAAAAAAGGCGGCCAAGGTCAGAGCTAAGTGGATGAGCTCCAGAACCAGAACATAGGTATCAGGCGTTGTGGTCTGTGTAACCCTCTTGCCTCACTTTCTCAGTCTCTCTTGTGGCACCAATAATCTCAAGCCCACACATCGAGTCACGAGCGAGTTCGAGTTGTAAATGAACCTAGTTTGAGCTCAAGATTTAAGCTCAGTAGGATTTTGAGCCGAACTGGCTCGTATACTCGCTTAATATCGAGTTGAGTCTGGCTCGGCTTACGCTCGTCTCGTGCATGAGAAGAAGTATATTAATAGAGACATTTATGATTTATGATCAAAGAAGAAGCATTTAGGGGGTGTTTGGGATTACTTATTTACTCTACTTATTAACTTATTAACTTATATAAGTTAATAAGGTGTTTGGGAAAGCTACTTATTTAGCCTACTTATACCATTTTTCAAGAAGTAAGTCCATCCTTACTTATTACTCTTAACTTATTAACTTATAGCATAAGTCAATAAGTAGTGTTCAAAGAAAATCCCAAAGTTTTTAAGAAGTTACAAATTGTGACTTATGACTTATGACTTATTACCTTTTTGAATAAGTCATAAGGAGTTTCAAATAAGTAATCCCAAACACAGCCTTAATGCATTACTATGTCTAAAAAAGGTCAGTTCTAAGGTTTAAACTATCTACTTTTTTTATGAGGATTATTGGATTTTAATAATCCCATCTTTTACCAATTAGTCAATAATATAATATTCTTACCACCGGTCCCTACTTTCAAACCATTTTTTTACATTGGACCCCCCGTTAAAAAAACTTAACGCCGTTAGAGTTTATATGACGTGGACATCTACAAACCGCTGGAAAGTCGAGCCAAGCTAACAGTGGTCTCGTGGTGGCTTTTGAAATTGGCTCTGGTGGTGTTTAACTGGTCTCGTGGGTCTGGAAAGTCCAAACAGATATAACAGTGGTGTTTAACGAGACCAGTTAAACACGACCAAAGCCAATTTCAAAACACGAGACCACTGCTAGCTTGGCTCGACTTTCCGGCGGTTTGCAGATGTCCACGTCATATAAACTCTAATGGCGTTAAGTTTTTTTAACGAGAGTTCCAATGTAAAAAAATAGTTTGAAAGTAGGGACCGGTGGTAAGAATATTTTCAGTTGAGATTATTATTATCCAATTGGTAAAATATGATATTATTAAAATCCAATAATCTTTTTTTTAATGGTAACACAACTTTCTACACTATTCCTAAACTACACCTTACATGCTTTTGCCTCTTACTAGACTACAACCCAAGTGGCTAAAGTATGTACTTACAAAGGTTTAATTTACATTTTTATTATTAGTTTAAAATAATAACTTTATCTTTAAATACATACAAAATACCAAATGATATAATGTTTGACGTAATCAGTCTATTACTAATACTAACAAATTGAAAGTTCGGCGGCACTATTCATTCGTCAGATGATTTTCTCATTCTTTTTATTTTATTGGTCCAGACGGTTTTCACATTCTCTTATTAACAATTGACCCCCTTCAACTTCTTTTACCAACTAACTGGCTATTTGAATGGGTCTCCTTTCAAGGAGTTCTTATGTTCGAGAGGGGTTAGACAAGGCAATCCCCTCTCTCCTTTCATTTTTCTTATTGCCATGGAAGCGTTCAATTGGATGTTCAACAAGGCGGTGTGCTTAGGTACCTTTCGAGGCATCATATTGCCTAATAACGGGCTTATTTTATCCCATTTTATTTTTGCTGATGACGTTATTTTAATAGGGGAATGGGCTTCTTCCAATTTTCAGAATTTAATCCGCCTCATGCGAAGTTTTTATCTTGTCTCGGGCCTGAATTTAAACTTAAAGAAATGCAGTTTAATGGGCGTCAACGTCCCTGCTGGCGGTGTGGATGAATTGGCTGCCATTGTCCAATGCAAGGTGGGGTCTATCCCCTTCTCTTATCTCGGTCTTATGGTTGGAGCAAATATGAATTACTCTAAAAATTGGCGGCTCGTAATTGATGCCTTTGAGGCTAGGTTGTCGGTGTGGAAAGCAAAAAATCTCTCTATCGGGGGAAGGGTGGTTCTCATTCTGTCGGTTTTAGATAGTTTACCGGTTTACTACTTCTCTCTCTTCAAGGCCTCGATCAAAGTCATCAATGATTTGGAAAAGATTAGGCGCAACTTTCTGTGGGGTGGATCCGGTATTTCTCGCAAAATTAATTGGGTAAGTTGGGATAAGGTTTGTGCTTCTAAACATAATGGTGGGTTGAGGATTGGTTCGCTTAAGTCCCTTAACCAAAGCCTTCTCGTAAAATGGTGGTGGCGCAATAAAACTGAGTCACTCGTTATGGAAAGATGTTATTAGAAGTATCCATCAACCCTCCAACGATTTGGCCTTTATTCCGGGCAGAAGTAACATTCCTGGGGTGTGGTTGAATATTAGGAAAATTGATTTCGCCCTTCGTAAGGTCAATATCCATTTATCAGATCTGCTGGTGGAAAAGGATGGGTCTTGGGTCTGGCAACCAGACGCTCCAGGTGGGTTCTCGGTCAAATCTCTGAGGCTCAGCATAAACGAGTCCTCCCCTCCTGCGAGCAGCTTTGTCATGGATTGGTGTAATTGGGTTCCCCTAAAAGTAAATATTTTGGCTTGACGTTCAGAACTTGATCGGATCCCGACTTGCCTTGCCCTGGCAAAAAGGAAGGTATGTGGCCAGGCTCTCGAAGATGCGGATCACCTATCACAGCTTGTTACTTCGCGTCAATGTTGTGGGCTTATGTTAGCGATTGGTGCAAAGTTTCCCCTATCTATGCTTTCTCTGTCAAGGACCTATTGGAGGTTTTCAAACCAATTGGGGTCAACAATTCCAAAAGTAAAGCTGTCTAGGTGATAATGCTGTCTGCTTTCTAGAGTCTTTTGAAAATGAGAAACATAGTCGTCTTTAGGGGGCGAAGGGCTTCGCTCAGCTGGCTTATTGAAGATCTCAAGAGTTCCAGTTTTTTGTGGATGAAAAGCAGGTCTCCCATCAGCTCTATTGATTGGGATAGTTGGAGTTCTTTTCAATTTAGTTGCTCTCTTATTTTTTTTCTCGTTGTTCTATTTTTTGTTCTCTCTAGCTCCTTGCTAGTTGGTTTTAATGCAATCTTCTGTCTTCCAAAAAAAAAATAACTGGCTATTTTAGGTTGTATTAATAATTACCTTCAAGTTTTCTTACCAACTAATGGGCTCTTCTAGGTTCTTAATAAAATTTAACCTTTTCTTACCAACTAATGGGCTCTTTTAGGTTCTTAATAAAATTTAAATTAAATATAATGTAGATATATAAAAAAATAACTTTAGCCGATGAACGGTAGAAAAACATTTTTTTTACTCTTCGTTTTCACTTCTTATACTATACATAAAATACGCTTTCAACCTATTTTATTTTCTATTATTATTTTCGTTTTCATGTAATAGCTTTCTTTCGTTTATTATTTTTTTAAACGGAATGCACGGCTATCTTTAGTTTTTTTTTTCGAACCAAGTATTTATTTTTATCGTAGGCTATAGTGAGTACCGTTACCGTTTCATTACCATGACAAATCGCGTTGATAATGAGCGAACAACATCATTCCCGGTGTTGGTATTCGTTTTTATGGTTTTCGGTCGATGTAAAACACGGATTTCATTTTTGTTACATCATACAACATTTTTTTGACGAAATTATCGAAAATACACTTTCTTCATGAACCGAACCGATAACTAACGTACAACATTATGCTTTCATGAACCGAACCGATAACTAACGGACAACATCAGTGCCCGTTAACGTTATTTTTAAAACCCGGCCCATGGCCCGCCGCGAAGCGCAGGTGCAACTTGCTCGTTTATTACATAATATTACATTAAATCTTGTAAACTGTTTACTACCAGTGGCGGATCTAGGAAAAAAATTCAAGGGTATCGGGCCAATTTTTTTTTTCCTGTGCATTCAAGTAAATGAAATAAAAAAAAATTTCCCCGTACATTCAAGTAAATGAAACAATTTTTTCCCTTACATTCACGTAAATGAAACAATTTTTTTTCCATACTTCATCTACTTAATTAGAATGATAATTAGCAATAGTCTAAATTGTGTCTCACATGATCTCATGTTTATTACTGACAAGTAACAAATATCACCATAAACAAACAGGTTCTTTCATGATGTATCGTCTCCTTGCTTTCTCTTGATATTTACTCGAATAATCATTAATTGGTTTACGCTAGGCAGAGCCACCGACAATTTCTTCTTCAGATAATTCAACTTAATCTTGGCTTCTTTTCTTATTACCTTCATTAGCATTTAACTGATTTGATAAAGTCTCGATGTATGTTTTGGGTTAATTGATACAAACTAAAATAATAAACTCTAAATTATATAATATATATTCAGTAATAAATAATCTAATCTTATAAAATAAAATTGAAGAAAACAAACTTTATACACTATAATTTATTAAATAAATTATCAATAGAAAGCAAATATAAAATTAATAGCTTAGACTTACATAGCTCATCTTAAAAATTGAGTTGCATTAAACGAGGTTGACAGCAGAAGAGTCGGTAAAATAAAACAGTGAGTTGTCAATTTTGTTTGTCATTTTCGAAGATGTTGGTAGGTTAATGTTAAGAAAAAAAATTAGAATTAACATGGGTTCTCTTAAAAAGGCCCATAAACCAATATATTTTCAACTCAACTTATTACCAGCTTCTTTCTTCTTCTTCTTCAAAGTTCTGTACTTCTCTCTACATCTCACTGAACTTCACCGGAACACCATCTCGCCGCCACTGAGTGTTGTGATTAGTTTGTAAGAAAATTTCAGAGGTATCTAAAATTACGTTCAGGGGTATCGGGAAACATAAAACGGTTAAAAAAAAATTCTCACTACGTGTCGAAAGTTGAGGGGTAGCGACAGGTACCCCTATCCTCTTCTTAAATCCGCCCCTGTTTACTACAACAAAGTTTTTAGGTTTTTTTTTAGTATTTTTCATTTTCATGTATTTCTTTTTGGTTTACATTTTTGTCATAATTATGATAATAATAATTCATATAATTTATTAATAGACAACATAAAATTAAAATATAATAAATATATTATCATAGCAATCTCACTGACAGCTTTAAAATGAATCCAATATTAATATGATATCTGTCTTTTATTATTATTATTACTAGTATTATTATTATTATTTTATTATCTTTTAAGTGTAATTTATAAGTTAACTAGGTTAAATTACCGTGTATTATACGGGTTGAATAAATATTTTTTATTTATTAAAAGCTCTTATTTTTTATTATATATTAACTACTAAAAAAATTATTTTTTAAAAGCTCTTATTTTACACGGGTTGAACAACCCCGTAAAATACAATATAATCTGTTAACACATACTCGTCAAAATATGTCAAGAGATTTATTTATTAATATAATATATAGATTAGTGTTTCTTTACAAATATATTATTATTAAAAATAAAAATGTATTTAACAAGAGAGAGAAGCGAAAAAAAAATGATGAGAATGAATGTGAATGTGACATGTGGCTTCGAAAACCTTTATTTATTATATAGTATAGATTAGTTAATTTTTAAACTAATCAAGTAAATATAAAAAGTAAATAAATTATATTGCTGGTAAAAAAATAAGTTTGTTGCCCGCGAAAGTCGGCCAACGGCGTCGGTGTCCGTAGTGGAATTATAACTTATTATTTTATGTTTGTTTGAAGACAGAAAATCAAATCCACGAGCAGAGTGGAAATAGCAAATACGAACCTGGAATTAAAAATCTGAGGTCGTTTATAATTTACCGTCACACGAAACTCGCATTTCTTCCGATCAAGATCTCCTTTTCACTCTGATCGAAGAAGATGGAGTGGAGCTTCAATCAATTCATCTTCATCTCAATCATCTTCTTCATCTCATCTTCTCAATCGTTTTATCTCCCTGGTGTTGCTCCTCGTGATTTTCAAAGGGTACGTATTTCCAAATCCCTAGCTGTTCGTTCAATGGATCTAGTTACTGCATTTTCTCTAGATTTAATCTGTTTTAGTCGCTTAGATCAATGTCTGTTAATGTCTTATACTGCCTAGAACTCGGATCCGCGGTTCTGGTTTTACTTCACGGTTGTAGTGACTATATAGCTTGTGATCCGTGTGGATCGGGTTTGGATCTAGGGTTTTGGGTTTTATGTTTATTTGGACTTTTAAGTCGCTTGCTTATGTTTTTGTTAGTGATTAGGTTTTCTGAAGGCATTGTTTGCATATAATACCTTCCTATATGTGAAAGGGAAAGTTAATCTGGTATCATCAAGTAATGTTTGAATTTTCAATAGGAGTAGGTGGTTTGCTCGTTGATGTAGTTAGCGAATCGGATTTCGTTTGCCGTTGCTGATCTATAGTTGAACCACATTTTGTCATTTGCTGTTGGTTGATCTTATGAGTTGACGAGAATTCTTGCAACGCTCTAAGAGATGTTTTTATTCGTTCTTCACCACACGGTTCTAATTGTCTGTTTCAATGACAGCATTTATTATGGGGAAAACATTGTTTTCTGAATGTAAAGTGAGGTATGCTGGGATGAATCTGCTAAATACAGTAGCTATGCACGTTTGAGTGTATGCATTAGTGGTTAGTGATAATTAGGTATTCTAAAGTGCGAATCAGGTAAAATTGGTAAAGATACTTAGTATGGTAGAATACAAATCAGGTAAGTGGAAAGGGCCGGCTTCTTTGGCACGTAAGATTTTTGTTGACCACATAGTTTTGATAGCTAATTGCGAATGTTATTTCGTATTCTCGCATAGAACCTTCAAGAGCTTTCATTTAGCTCCTTGATTTATGTTCTTTCGTCATCTTATAAACTAGGGACTTCAAATGTCTCCAGAATTTAAGATTCATCTTTTTAAAATTGCAACACAATTTGAGAGAAGTCGAGTTGGCTTTGTTGCTTTGTCTTTCTACTCTTTTATCTTTTTATCTTATTATATTATAGCTATTTTGTAAGCTCATTATTTTACTTCGTCGAAGTTTATGACTTTATGCCTGATTTGACCCTTATCAGGGGGATCCTCTTCAAGTCAAAGTCAACAAGCTATCCTCTACAAAGACCCAACTTCCTTATGACTATTATTACTTGAATTATTGTAAGCCCAAGCACATTCAGAACAGCGCTGAAAACTTGGGGGAGGTGCTACGAGGTGATCGCATAGAGAATTCAGTCTACACGGTGAGTATCTAATTTTTCCTTTTTTTTCTTTTAGTTTCTAACCAGAGTTGGTGGAGAACTCTACAACAGTACAACTTGTTTTAATGATGTAAGTTTCTTATTTTTATTTCAGTTTAATATGAGAGAGGAGCTCCCATGTAAAGTTGGTTGTAGAGTAAAGTTGGATGCACGATCTGCAAAGAACTTTAAGGAAAAAATTGATGATGAGTACCGTGTTAACATGTATACGCCATTCTCCTGAAATCCATTCATTTTTTATGGCACATTAATATTCATTATTATTTTATGGTTTTGACCATCATTTTTATGGCACATTAATATTCATTTATTTTGGAGCAATGCAGGATTTTGGATAACCTACCAGTTGCTGTTCTTAGACAAAGGCGGGATGGTGTCCAGTCAACCACTTATGAACATGGCTTTCGTGTAGGGTTCAAAGGGAACTATGCCGGGGTGAGTTTTGTAGGCAAAATTTCCAGTGGTCCGTTCATTTTAATAAATAGTTTTCAAGAACTTATTCTTTCATTCTTTACAATACTAGAGCAAAGAGGAAAAGTATTTCATCAACAATCACTTGAGCTTTAGAGTCATGTATCATAAGGACATTGAGACTGATTCTGCAAGAATTGTTGGGTTTGAAGTTACTCCAAACAGGTATTTGATTCCCGTTCCCCCCTTGCATGTGGGGCTACCTTAGATCATAGGTGTTTGTCTTTCATATTAGTCTAAACTTTTACCTTAAATTATGCTAATAGTATCAATCATGAGTACAAAGAGTGGGATGACAAGAACCCTCAGTTAACAACATGCAACCAAAATACCAAAAATATAGTTCAAGGAAGTACTGTACCCCAGGAAGTTGATACAGGCAAGGAGGTGGTGCTTACTTATGATGTAACTTTCAAGGTATGGTCAAGTGAACCCGTTTATTAGAAACTGGGTAATTGTAGTTGTTTCTGTTTGATAAAAAAAAGTCAAAGGGGTTAATATAATGAAGTAGCTAAAATAAAACTGGTCCAACGGGTCAAAAACGTGAATCTAAATGCTTAGAACGTCCTAAATCCTTTTAAATAAAAAGGAAGCATGCTATTGTTTTAGTAATTTAATTCGTTATTTATTTTAAAAATACAAAAAAGTGGGCAAAGAAATGTTGATGACGAGTAGATCCAACCTGGTCCATTATGGCTTGCACATGAAATTTCTCGTTTGGACCTGAACCCATTTTGACCCCTTACTCAACCTGCCCATTTTGCCATCCTTACAGTAGGGTTTGAGTTTTTTCTTGTTATTGTCTTTTCCTTTTTATAATGCGGTAAAATTTACAAAACAAATGAAACGGGTTGAATGGGCCAAAATAGTTGAACATGTATGGAGGTTCTTACAACAGCCAAATCGTTTTATTTGAAAGAAATTGTATTATTATTATTTTAAAAATATAGTTATTAATCAAAACACAAGTTACCTGTTCCCGTTACTCAATAATTATTTTATCTTCATCTTTTTAAAATTTGTAGGAGAGTGATATCAAATGGGCATCACGTTGGGACACCTACCTTCTTATGAATGATGATCAAATCCACTGGTTTTCAATCATCAACTCCCTAATGATAGTCCTATTTCTTTCGGGCATGGTAGCTATGATCATGATGAGAACACTTTACCGTGACATTGCAAATTATAACCAATTAGACTCACAAGATGAAGCTCAAGAAGAGACTGGATGGAAGCTCCTTCATGGAGACGTGTTTCGGGCCCCTACAAAATCCGGGCTTCTCTCAGTTTATGTTGGAACTGGTGTCCAAATCTTAGGAATGACATTAGTTACCATGATCTTTGCATTACTAGGTTTCCTATCACCATCCAACCGAGGTGGACTCATGACGGCTATGGTTCTTTTATGGGTGTTTATGGGTTTATTCGCTGGTTATTCCTCCGCGCGATTATACAAAATGTTCAAAGGTACAGAATGGAAAAGAAACACACTAAAAACAGCCTTCATGTTTCCAGGTATTTTATTCACAATTTTCTTCGTTCTAAACGCGATAATTTGGGGAGAGAAGTCATCTGGAGCAGTACCGTTTGGAACTATGTTTGCTCTCGTTTGTTTATGGTTTGGGATATCGGTACCGTTGGTATTTGTAGGCAGTTACTTAGGCTTCAAGAAACCTGTAGCCGACGACCCTGTAAAAACAAATAAAATCCCAAGACAAGTCCCGGAACAAGCTTGGTACATGACACCCGTCTTCTCGATCCTAATTGGCGGAATTTTACCTTTCGGGGCGGTTTTTATCGAGCTTTTCTTCATTCTGACCTCCATTTGGTTGAACCAGTTTTACTACATATTCGGGTTTTTGTTCATTGTGTTTGTGATTTTGATAATCACGTGTGCAGAAATAACAGTCGTGTTGTGCTACTTCCAGTTGTGCAGCGAGGACTACCACTGGTGGTGGCGCGCGTACCTCACCGCAGGGTCATCCGCTTTGTATCTTTTCCTCTATTCCATTTTCTACTTCTTCACCAAACTGGAAATCACAAAGTTGGTTTCAGGGATTTTATATTTCGGGTACATGTCGATTGCTTCATATGCGTTCTTCGTGTTGACGGGTACAATCGGGTTTTACGCGTGCTTATGGTTTGTGAGGAAGATTTACTCATCAGTGAAGATAGACTGATTGATGATGATGATGATGATGATGATGATGTAAAGACTAAAGACTAAGTTCAGGAAGAAGAGAGTGGGAAGGAATGCAAAAGAAGCAGTGGTTGGTGTAATCTTTTATTATAATTACTATTAGTAAAAGGATATTGTCTTATTTTCTAGTTTTAGGGTTTTGGCTTTTATGTGTCCTTTCTTTTTTACAATAACTATTATTAGATTTTCCTTTTTGTTTACTAAAAATGTTTTTGGTGTTATTTTCATTCCAATTTGTTCATGAAAAAACGAATGTACCTTTTGTTTTATATTTCTTGTACAGGTTAGCTAAACAAACTAAAAATAACCCAAGAAAGTATATTTTTAGTTACCAAAATTAACAAGAACATATCCTTGTGTTATCTTTATTATGGTTTAGCTTAATTTAAAGACTATTCAACAACCTGACTTTTTTGTTGGAGTTTGACTTGAATAGGTCCAAATTATATATAACATACCTACACCGTTGGCATTTGTTGCAATGGTAGCCTCAAGACTTCCCGTAGTGGAGGTTTTTGGTTCGAATTCTAGCAACAAAAAAAAAGGGTCTGTGGCCAGGTAAGGGGGTTTACCCGGTTGGGGTTCCTCTTGTGGTAGGCTGCCCTAGATGTTCTAGGTGTTGCCCCGAGAAAACTCAATTATTCTAAAATACCTAGGTGTTGCCGTTCAAAATATATATATATATATATATATATAACATATCTACATATTACGTAAAATTTACAAGTAAAAAGCAAGAAAGGAATTTAATGCAAGCTTTTAAACTCCAATTCAACTTGTTATATGTTAAGTTTCAACCCAATTAGCATGTATCAACTGTACTTTCAATTAATTATCAAGTCACTCTAATCAGAAATCCATGTATCTTTGCCCACTAGTTTGACTCGTTAGAGGCATTCCCAAAGGTACACTTATCTTTATAAACAAGATCGTTTATACATCTGGAATAATGCATTTGGTATGCCATAATCAAACACAATGGCCCCAATGTTTACATTGTGTTACTGAAAAAATATTGAATTCAAGCATGAGTTTCATAAAAAATAAAAATACAAACTTTTGAATGAGGAATGCAAAACTGCCAAAAAGAATCTGACACCTTTGACGACCTAATGGTCAAAGACGCTTTTGATGAGAACTTCTGCCTACAGCCATGAATTCATCATCTACTCCGGTGTTGAATATAAAACTCGGGAAGGCCGCGGTCACGTCCCTAAAAAACAAATCTAAAGATTAGTGTCCACCTTAGAACTCCTTAATAAGAAAAAGATTAAGATAATTGGTCACCATAATCAATTTCACTGATGCTAATGAATAGACCAAATAGGTTTAATATGGCATATAAATAAATAGAAAGCCTTAACCCAAAATTGAATGCCTAAAATACTCCTAATTAAGACTAGACTAAGAAGTTTTATGAAGGGTAAATAGGTGTATTTGGATTGAAATCTTTCAATTGTTCATAAAAAGTTAGTGTAAACAAGAGATATTTCAATTAGTTGAAAGACTAAAAGCACCAGTGGTACCTAAGAGATGGAAGGGTCATGTTCTTCAAGAGATTGGGTCGCTGAATAACAAAGTTCCGCCACTCTTCTTGATTGATTCTTCCGTCCATGTCAGCATCCGCATCAGCAAATGTCTGAGCACACAAGTGAAAATGAATGCCTGTTTGATCTAACAAGAAGAAAAAGAATGATTTATCAAATCTTAACAAGTATTACATTATCGATTATCTTTTCAAGAACTTCATCTGAAATATGCATCCCGGTTTCCTTTAAAGTGGCAACAATCATTTCTTGAACCTGATGAAAAAAATAACTAATCTGTTAATATTCATACTAGAAAGAGTTTCCAAATGGAAAGAGATTAATCGCTTACTTCTTCTCGTTCTATGTACCCCGTTTTTCTCAAATCATATAATCTGAAGGCAACTGTAGAAAGGAAAACATGAGAATAAGTAATACTATGAAGACACCTGCAAAAACAAACCACCTGAAATTAGGTTCTCAAAACTTACAGTCAATTTTATGTTCCATTGGGGCACTAGGATGGAAGATGCTCAATACATGGACAAACTCCTCAAATTCAATAACGCCGTTTTGCTTCTCGTCGAATAGATCAAAAACCTAGATAATAATGTAATTGATTGTCAATTAGTCGGAATGCGAGGTAACGATATATCATTCATTTATTGTATACACCACACCATTGCCTGAAACTAACCATTGCATATGCTTGATGTAATCTTCAGTCAAATTCAATGCATTTGAACAGGGCAAGCATTTATATGGGTAGACGGATGTTCAATACAAAACCAAATTTAAGTACAGACGAACCACACAAACACTTGTACCTATAAACTATTGTTGTAAAGTGATACATAAGACAGTTTTTTTACAGTCCTTTCTATCTCCCACCACATGTGATTATCTTCCATGCACCACCTACAGGTGCTTATGCGGTTCTCGCAGTTCTCTACATAAAATTGGTTTTGTATTGAACGCGCCCCTTTATGGGTATTAAGTCTTAAGAGAAAAAAAAGAAGGCAAAACCTTTAATTGATTGCCTCTAGAATATCACACAAGTTTGCATTCCAAAGTTTTAGTGGAGAGCTAAAGAAGTGAACATGGACTATAAGTAATTTACCTTGTTCAAGAAAAGATTCTGATAGGAACCCAAACCCACACCTTTGACCCATTACCTAGTCAAATACAGTTACCAGAAATAGGATGAACTCAATTAGCCAGTTACCAAAATCAATTAGCCAGTTACCAAAAATAGAGGAGCTAATCATGGGACGGTTTTACCTTTTTGTTTCTATATTACGTTAGAATTTGTCCTAGGGAAGATGTGGGTGTTTTTGATTATCAAATTAGGGTTTGTAAACCTTGAAATCGGAGACCGCCTATCTCGAATCAGGCCACTATCCTGTAGTTTTCTTGTTTTAATTCAATCTATTTCCTGGTTCCTATCATTTGGTTCCATTGCCGGGAAATCAATCCTTGCAATTTCCGAAAACTGAAATTCAATCTTTGCGATTTTTGAAATCGGGAAACACACCAGTCTGATCAATTCCAGAAATCGATCAATTTCAACAATCTTCGCCAATCCAGTTCATACCTATCGCAATTCCAGTCCTCAATCCTTTTTCAGTACCTATTCAATCGGAATTTCGGTTCAATTCCAAATTCCAGACCGCAAACTCCAATTCAATAGCAACTTCCATTTAAATTGGAAATCCAATTCAGCCTAGAATTCGATTTTCGTAATTTCAGTTCTCCAATTCGATCAATTTCGGAAATTAGGAATTTCAAATCTGGAAATTTCAGTCGGGAAGATTCAATTGGGAGTTTATGATATCTGAATTTTTTTGAAATCAATATCCAATCAATTCAATCGGGAATCATCCGATCAAATTCTGTTTGTAAACTTTTCAATCCAGAATTTATGATTCCCAGTTTGATCAATTTCTGAAATTCAATTTTTGAAATCGAGAATGAAGAGGGTGCAGAACCGGAATAGTCAGACAGAAGGAAGAATGAATTTTGATCAAATTGCTGCCCAGTTAGCCGTAATAGCATCCAGACTAGAGTCTATAGTGTCGCAATTGAAGGTTGATGTTGCAGAAATCAAGGAGGCTTGGATGGCTAAGGAACCGGAGGATGACCTTCAAAGTCCATTGATAGATCTGCTCCAGGACATCACATCCACTCAAATGGAAGTGACAGGTCTTTCCAGTGAGACGAGTGTGGAACAACAGGTAGACACGAATGTAATGATGGTGGGCTACCCGGAAATGCCTCTCATACCTGTTGATTACGATAACGGTGAGGACCAAAAGGTGTCCGAGGATGGAGCACTAGATCAAGAACATCACAGGTTAGTAGTCAAAGGTGAAAACAAGGTTCCAGTGAAGTCCATGTACCCCGCTATAAAGACGAAGGAACAAGTCAACACCTATGGAGTTAATATTGTTTTGCTGCCCAAGGACATAGTACACACAAATTTGAAACGCAGGGAAATAAACATTCAACCATATTTCATTTTGGTTCATAGATGGGGTTATGAGGCGGGTCAGCCTATTATTGAATGGCTTATTGCTTGGCACAACAGCTCCCTTCCTTCCGACTTGAGGACAAGTCGTTTCTCCGGGTGCTAAGTATTGATAGGAACCCAAACCCACACCTTTGACCCATTACCTAGTCAAATACAGTTACCAGAAATAGGATGAACTCAATTAGCCAGTTACCAAAATCAATTAGACAGTTACCAAAAATAGAGGAGCTAATCATGGGACGGTTTTACCTTTTTGTTTCTATATTACGTTAGAATTTGTACTAGGGAAGATGTGGGTGTTTTTGATTATCAAATTAGGGTTTGTAAACCTTGAAATCGGAGACCGCCTATCTCGAATCAGGCCATTATCCTGTAGTTTTCTTGTTTTAATTCAATCTATTTCCTGGTTCCTATCAGATTCTCTCGACCTGCTGAATTGAGCAAAGCTAGTTGGAGCTCCTCCTTTAAAGAAGAAAAACAAGGAATGTTATATCAAGATTATATTTGTGTACACCAGAAGACTATGTTTCATTTATTAAATTTTGTCTCATATCGATATACCTAAGTTAGATATCTTATAAATCATAAGATGTAGTTTAGTTACCAGGCAATTTGCTTTTTGTTAACTCAGTTGCTACCTACAATTTGAATCCGTTCTATGTACTTTCGTTTTCATGTTTTATAAAACCCTAAGTGCCTGTTTGGTTGGCAGTTAATTAATGAGAATTCAATGTAATTATAATTTAAATTTTATTACTTTGCATGTTTGGTTGGCTAAGAAAAGAACCCTTCGATTGATAGAATTCAAAATCCCTCAAACATGTCAAAGGAAACCTCATGAATGTTTAAAGTTTACGTAATAACTCTAGCCATTTTACGCTTTTCTTAAAACATATTTTTTTTAAATATTTGAGTTTGGATCTTTATTTTATATTTCGTTAATGAGGTAATTTTTTCATTTTAGATATTTTTACATTCCAATTCCTGTAGCAAATGTATCAACCAAACACATTATGAATCTTCAAAAGAATCCATTAACTTCTGCTTCAAATTCCAATTCCAATTCCAAACATTCCGCAAACCAAACGTTCCCTGAATAAATTTGGTAAAATTAAGTGAAACAATGAAGATTTACAGGTAAGTGGAGACAACACACCTTATGTATGAGTCCATCATCTATGATCGAACTGCTCAACTTATTGAACAATTCGCGTAGTGCTTCAACTTCATTAACCGAAACTGAAACAATTCCTCATGTTAGAAAATCCAAAACAGATCACAACATTCAAAAACCTAATAAATATACAATGCAGTAAACGGACATGGCGAATTACGAGCGAGACGTCTGACGTCATCAAAAGTATGGACAGACTTCACCGGACGGCTATCGTGAGCATCAAAACAGAACGATAAGCTGTGAATCAGAACCTCAACTTTTTTTTTCTCATTTTATAGGTCATTACGGAAAAGAAGGAATTAACGCCGCACATAGCTTTTCCCCCACCGTCAGCGAGCTCGATCTCTATTTCTCCTAATCCAGATCCACATTTTCAGTCTCAGAAATAAACAATAATTATACTCCTCCATCACAAATTAAACGGAAAGAAAGCAAGTACCGAGGTTGACAAGAACGACGAGCTCGCTGCCGCTCCCATGGTGGCCGGCGAGAGGTCAAACTTTTCCGATTTGATGAAAAACCAGGTTTGTATGAATGTAAATATCGAATCAAAATTCTGTATTCTCCAAATGTTTTACCAGATCTCCGTATCAGATGCATGTATAAGCACGAATTTCAAGTTTCGTGCAGGAATTCATGGAAATTTTTTAAGAAAAGAGCCTAGGAATTGGTCAACAGAAATAACGACTCTGAAATCAGTCCACAATCTTCATTGAATCGGTGGTGGATCAGGATAAGATCGGATCTGGATCAAGTGTTTACGGTCCGATTTTCACGGTTTTTAGGTCAAACTATAAACCAAATCATAAACCAAGGTTTTTTATCACTAAAAACCAAAACCGAATCGTTGAAATAAAAAACCACACACATACATATATATGGTCCGGTTTTTTACGACCGGTTTTTGGTATAAACCGTAAACCAAACCGTTCACTGCGGTTTGAAAGTTTTGAAACCGACCGACTGGAAGTTTAGGAGAAAGACCGAACCGATGACCGGTTTGGGCGGTTTCACGGTTTGAAACCGAACCGTGAACACCCCTAGTTCCACCTTAACGTTGTTCCCGAGTCTCGTTTAAGGAGGAAAAGAAAGGACGGGGAAGTAAACCCTTGCCCTAGAGTTTTTTTTAAGAGGGGGGAAAAAGAAAAAAAGTGTTTGAGAGTTTTTTTTAAGAAAGGAAACGAAGGAAAAGTAAGGCTTATTTTCATCCTCCAAATTTAGAAAAATTTGAAGAGAAAGGAAAAAAGTGAATTAGAAGAGAAAAGAAAAGAAATGGAAAGAATCATTTTCTTTTCTTTTCCCTCCCCTTTAGTAAACTCGAGAACACAGCGTAAATGTCATTTAATTAATTAATTGTAATATAACTTTTCATTGTCATTTTGATATAGAGTTAATTGCTATTTCACTCTTGGTAACACACGTGTCCTTTTGTTCCGATAACCGTCTATTTTTTTTCTGTTAAACACCCCCACCTGAATTCTACATGAGAACATTTTATTCATTTGGGATGAACTTCTTTATTCCATAAAATCCCTTGTCCCTCATTTTCCAACGACAATGTTCATCTTCTTCCTCCGCTTTCAACCTCCTTCAATGACGATATGCAATTGTGGTCGATTAGCAAATGTTCGAACTTCATGGGCTGATTACTCCTAATCCAAGAAAGATTCCATGCTAAAAAAACATGCAAAAAATTAGAAGTTAGGAAAAATTAAAAAATATTATCGGTCAAATTGTCATTATGTATTATAATCGACTAATAGTTCATCATTTACATTACTAAAATCCAATTTGCTTTTATTAATAATAAACTGTATATGAAGTCATCCGTTTTTTCATACCTGTCGTAAACTAATAGAGCGACGGGTTTCAGGTTTCATGATTAGTTTGATCTTTAAAACAGTAGGTTCAAATGACAACCATTAAATATTAATGATATTCAAATTACAACCATTAAATATGATATTTGAATGGACGATCGTCTATATCATGTCTATTTCATTCCATTAATTACGATATTACCCTCTATTTCGTCTGCTCGATTTTCAAAGACCAAAAAGTATTTTCTCTGATTCATAATTATTTAATAGTTTTCATTGCAAAAAGTGTACTAGTTTATATTTCTTCTCATCAATTATCGTCAAGTAGTACCATTATTTAATAAAAAGACAAATATGAGTAAGTAGAACGCCCACAACTTTATTTCCGGTTGTTTAACAAAATTAATATTACTTGCTTTGAGTACCCTTCAAGTCATGGGGATTTTTCTACATTATACACGAGAAATTAATACGTTTTCCTGCTTTGAAAAAGATGTTTACTGTTTTCTTTTGAAAAGGATTCAACATGGAAAGCTTCCTTTTCCAAATTCATTGTATGTTGATAAAGGTCGCATGGGGTCTGAGGCACCATGATTGTATGGTGTAGCCGTGTAGGTATGACTTTGACCATTGAACATATGTGAAGATTCATGGGCTAACTTGGGGTTTAAGGTTTAGATGATAACATCAAGAGTTTAGGGTTTATGGTTTAGATGTTAAGTCTAGTATTTATGTGTTCAGGGTGGATTACAATAAGCAGGGGCGGATTTACTTGTGTCGGAGGGGGTTCACAGGAACCCCGAGTTTCGAAATTATAGTGTAACGCTAGGTAAAAAAACTGGGATGAACCCCTTAAAAAATTGTAGGGTGAACCCCCTTATAAAGTATAACAAGTGGTGTAGTGGTTTAGGCTTTGCATTATAACATGGAGGTTGTGGGTTCGAATCCCTTCACCAATATTTTTGAAAACCTTTTTTTAGCTGATTACGTATGTGGGCTTCAGTTGGGACTTGGGCTTGTTTGTGTCTTGTTTTTTTAATTTGTGTCATGTTTTTTTGTTGGGCTTCAGTTGAGACTTGGTCTTGGGTTCTAGAGATTAGAAATTAGGGATAGATTCATAGATAGATAGATAGATCGAGACATCAGAAGACTCCGAAAGATAAATTAGGGATAGAAGGAGAAATTATGGGAAAAAAAAACACAAACAACTCAGCACTCAGCAGCGCTGCTGCCGTCCACCGGCGCCGCCCACCCCAGTCCCCGCCCACTGCTGCTCGCCTCGCCTACTCGGTGCTCCCCTGACCACAGACACATACCACATGTTAGATACTTAGATTAAATGTTAATTTGATTCTTTGATTTTAATGTTAATTGTTGTTAGAGTTAATTTTAATGTTTGTTGTTAGGGTTAATTTTAATGTTTGTTGTTTAGTTGTTTGAATGTTAGTTTAAATGTTAGATGTTATTAAGAATGTTTAGTTGTTTGAATGTTTGTTGTTTAGTTGTTTAAATGTTAGATGTTATTAGATGTTCTATCAACAAGAACTTTAATTTTTCCTTGTAAATAGGAACCTCAATTTGATTTGATTTCTTTTTCAAAGTAAATTCAATTTGATTTTTTTTTCTAACAACAGGAACTTTAATTTTCAATTTTTTGTGAATTAGGTGTTTGATTGATTGAGAAAAAACTTTAAAAAAGTTTACATAAAGGACGTTCAACATTCTTTTTAAATATAAAGGATGTAACCTGTAAATTCATATAAAAGTAAAGGACGTTTTCTGTAATTTAGTATAAAATATATTTTCACAAAGCACCATCTCGAATAGTAAACCGTCTCGAATAGATTTTTTATTATAGTATCGTATTTTTGTTATGTGATGAACTTTATCCGATCCGAACCATCGAACTGACCCGAATTTTTTTATTTCCAGCCCTATAAAATTGGAGCATCTAAAAACAGTGAACCCCTCGAAAAAAATTCTTGGATCCGCCACTGACAATAAGGCTTGTGTTGTCCCTCTTTGGTGGTGGGATAGAAGCATTAATTTCTTTCAACGTCTTCGTCAGAAGACGGTTTGATTCTTGCCCCCGTTCATTCTTTCTTTATGGTCCTTATGGACATCATCATTGAGCATTTCTCATATATGCTGGCCCGCGACATGCGACAACTCTATAGCATTAACATTAGGAGTGGTTTCGATAAGATGTTTGTGATATTTGCCGTAACTTTATGGACAAATGAAAGATAGGATTAAATTTTGTTAGCTTTTTGAACAAAGAGTTAAACGACTGTGATTTCCAGATTTAAAGTACATCTTTCACATGTCTGTAATCAACTACATCCATTTGAACTAGTTGCTTACCACTTGAACCGGACCAAGTGGTTGGATCAAATTAATCTAATTACTGTAATAAGAGAGTGTGATATTGTTAAAATTTTACCTTTTATTTATTCAATTTTCTAATCCACTTTTTTCTTTTACATACTAGGCCTCTTTCTCGGTTTGCTCCTTGGATTAAATGAGCTCTTGGGCTTAGCTTGTTCCTTGGAATATATGAGCTTTTTGGGCCAAAGCCTCCGTCTCCTCAAAGTTGTTGCCGTCTCCCTCTCTTTGCTGCTAGGGTTTCCCCCTTTTCCATGGTTTATCAACAAGGAAGGTCCCGGTGATTATGTGTGATTGCTTTGTTACCATTGGTCTGCTCCCTTATTTAATCTCGTCTCCCTGCTTCGAAGAAATCAAGCAACAAGAACTTCATAATAATCGATTTCTATCTTTGTTTGAGTTTTTTCTTAGTCTTGTAATCGTCTCATTCTTTTTTTGTTTAATTGTTTAATGTTCTATCTGAATTTATTCGACCATTTTTGACAGATATATTTCGTATATGAACTCGAAACTCTGAAAGGAGTTCAAAATAAAATATTCACTCGTAAATAAGAGTTGGACAAAGGGCATATAGGTAAAAGCACGTTACCACACTCCTGGTATATATTAGTACTTGCACCACATCCATCCTTTAAAATATGCCTATTCAAGACCGCTCCGCCACACCACAAACCACCATGTTATCATCTACACCAACCACCGCCAACGGCGGCGGAGAAAACGAAGACGCGTGGGTGTGGAACGAAATCAAAGCCGAAGCTCGTCGTGACGCCGAATCGGAGCCAGCCCTCGCTAGTTACCTCTATTCCACCATCATCTCTCACTCATCACTCACACGATCTCTCTCCTTCCATTTAGGAAACAAACTCTGTTCCTCCACTCTTCTCTCCACTCTCCTCTACGACCTCTTCCTCAACACCTTCTCCTCCGATCACTCCCTCCTCTCCGCCACCGTCGCTGACCTACGCGCCGCGCGTCAACGCGATCCCGCGTGCATCTCATTCGCTCACTGTTTACTAAACTACAAAGGCTTTTTAGCAATTCAGGCCCATCGTGTGGCCCATAGGCTTTGGGCTTTAAACCGCAAGCCCATAGCACTTGCGCTGCACTCGCGCGTAGCGGATGTTTTCTCGGTGGATATTCACCCTGCGGCTAGGGTTGGGAAAGGGATTCTGTTGGATCACGCCACCGGCGTGGTGATTGGGGAGACGGCGGTGGTTGGGAACAACGTGTCGATTTTGCATCACGTGACGTTGGGTGGGACCGGGAAGGTGGGTGGCGATCGGCATCCGAAGATTGGGGATGGGGTTTTGATCGGTGCCGGAGCGACGGTTTTGGGGAATGTGAAGATTGGGGAGGGGGCGAAGGTAGGGGCGGGGTCGCTGGTGATGATTGATGTTCCGGCGTGGACGACGGCTGTGGGGAATCCGGCGAGGTTGGTTGGTGGAAAGGAGAAGCCGAACGTGCATGATGATGTGCCTGGAGAAACGATGGATCATACGTCGTTTATTTATGTGATTTGAGGAGGTGAAGACGATGAATAACATTTTTATTTGTGGTTTGTTTTAGATAATTAATTTCTGTAATGATTGTGATTTAGGGTTCCATGGTGGGCCCTGGTGGCTTTTGGTGATCGGAATCATCGTTGGGTATTTTGAGAAAATAATGTTAAAAAGACTTTTATCTTTTTCCTTATGAACAGCAAATTTGACTTTTTATCTCTTGCTAGCTTGCTGCAAAAGCATGATAAAATAACGGTGATTTTAACCGCACATGAAATATTGCTAATTGGATCTCGAAATATTGCTAATTGGACCCGTCGTCGCCCTATACGCCTCGTATAGGTCAATATGAGGGCGTATAGAGTTCAGTCCCTGCCAACAGAATGCCACGTGTCATTCTCTGTCTGGCGGCTGGTCCAATACGTGGTGTATTGACCTATACGTAGCGTATGAGGCACGGGTTATATTTTTGTCTCAAAAGTTGGAAGAGGTGCACGTTTATGAATCCTATACGTGGCGTATTGACCTATACGCCACGTATAGGAATTTTTAATTTAATTATATTTTTTTTATTTTTTTATATTTTGTTTATTTTTATTTTAATTTATATAATTTTGTTAATATAAGTTTGTTATCTATTTATAAATTTAATATATATTTTTTAAACATTTGTTATATTTTTACAGTATAAACAAGCAAAGTATTCAACATTATAAACCAAACAAAATATTAAACATTACAACCAAACAAATTAACTAAACATTATATACATTACATTAAAAAATTAAATATATATACATCAAAATGTTTTACATACATAACAACGAAAGAAAGAAAATACAAATAAAATAACTAAAGCTAAGCTGTTCCGCCGTCACCCTGACCGCCTCCGCCCTCATCCTGACCCGCCACGGCCTCATCCTGAACGGGCTCGATGCCGGCGGCACGTGACAAATCAACGATCTGTCCAACCGCCCACATCATCAGGTCCTCCATGCGATCGAGTTGACGACCCTGTGGCCGTGAGTCGGCAACAAGGCCATCAAGCAATGCCTGGGTAGTCCTCTCCAGCCTAACAGACCGACGTACGTGTCGGGGATGCTATGGCGGATGGTCGTGGATTGCCTCAACGTGCGGCGGCGCTTCCCCCATCGCCACACCATGTAGCGGCTGAGGCATAGACGGGTCCCCCTGTCCAGGCATCTGCGGCAACGGCACCGGGACCCAAACCTGGTCCTGGACGGCCCCTACGAACCGAAGGCCCTGCGGGAATCGGTGCGTGATGCGCATGCCGCTCGCCGTGCGACGGTCTAATCGGACAGGGGGAATGGCCGGTGACATCACAGGCTCATGCACGTCAAATGGTGTAACCGAGCGCATGATCTGCGTGATGAAAGCACCGCCATACAAAAGCCCGCGCTTCTGCCGCATATAGGCAGATGCAAAATAAAGCGCAAGGCACGTCGATAGGTCGCACCGCCTGCCAGTAAGCAGACAATAGAGAAAGAAGAGGTCTCTATCGGTGCACTACTCACGGCTTTTCAGACGCGGTGCGATCGACGTCGAAATAATCCGGTGCAGATATCTATACAAAGGGTCTCTAATACCCGAGACCCTCCCCTTGGTAACCAACCAAGGACTATCTGAAATCAAGCCCCAAAAAACAAGGAGTTCCTCCTTGTCCACCTTCGTCACCGCCTCTACAAAAAGTGGCATGACCGTCTCAGGCTCGTGGTAGAAGCCCGTCGTGATGGCCCACTGACGGAGGGTCTGACGGTAAACGATCCCAAAGATCGAAAAGGAAATATGATCCGGATCCCCATCCGGCGCCTCCCCGGGAAGAGGCTCTAGCCCAGCCTATGAGTAGATGAACGTCGAAAGAAACTCGACGACCACCTCTCGGTAGGTCTCCGTGAACGATAGATCAAAAAGACGCGACCATGGCGTGTCCTTGCCGATGATGGCCCTAGCCCGCTCGGCCTCCTGTACCTCCTCGAGGAGCGCCCAATCAACTGGAGTCCCTGGACCCAACCGCACCTCACGGAGCTTCTAGCACCGGGCATACGCCTCCGAGTCAGCCGGAAACCCCAAAAAAGGGTAGTGCGCAAGATCGTCTAGTGGCTCCATATGAATATCATCATGATCCGCCATATCTGATAATAATTAATTGTTTTTAATTTTAAATAATAAAAAATAAATAATAATAATATATTGCTTTTAAAATAAATAATAATAATATATTGTATTTAATTTTAAATAATAATATATTGTTTTTAATTTTAAATAATAATAATATATTGTTTTTAATTTTAAATAAAATAATTTTTTTTTAAACCTATACGCCACGTATAGCCTTATACGTGGCGTATAGGATGTTACCGGGTAAACCAAGCCATACGCAGGGCAACCAAGCCATACGCAGGCCAGTTACCGGGCAAACTTAGCCATACGCGGGTAATCAGGCCATACGCGGGCCAAGTTGCCGAGAACATGAGCCATACGCAACGTATAGATCTATACGTGGCGTATGGCTTCATCGTCTTCCTCAGACGAACTATACGCCACACGTATGAACCTATACGTGGCGTATAGTTCTTGAGTTTAAATCCAAAAATCGCTAATCTACCTAGTTTTACCCGCTAATATTCAATTTAAACCTAACATTAATGATCGTGGGTGTAGAGACGTACCTTTTTGAAGTTTTTTTGAGACGACAATCGTAATCAAGGAGATTTTTTGACGGTCGCGTATGGGTTTGTTTTTGTTTGTTTTGGGTCGTTTGGGTCTGTACGCTGCGGTTTCCTGGTATATCCAGTTGCTATACGCCGCGTATAGATCAATACGTGGCGTATAGCCACCAACTTTTGGTATTCTATACGCCACGTGTTGACCTATACGTGGCGTATAACCTTTAAAATATCTTGTTCGAATCTATACGCCACGTATGGATCTATACGTGGCGTATAGGATATTAAATTAAAATTAGTTATATTTAATTAAAATTAATCAAAAACTAATAAAATATTAATTATAATTAACTTAAAATTAATTTAAAATAATTAAAATTACAAATAATTCAAATTAACCCTATACGTAAAATTAATAAAAAACTAATAAAGCATCATCCGTGAGTCGTGAAGTATTGTGGAAATGTAGATCCATTAGTAGCCATTATTTTCTTAAATCGTTCAATACGATGACTGTATATATTTTCCCATTTTGCTGCATCATCATTTCGATGCAAATTCCAAAGTGCATTCGGCGTGGGAATTGGAAAATCTCCGTCTAACTTGACGTGGATGAAATGAGCCCTGTTGACGTGAACTAATGATACAGTTTGATGTTGAGCGTGAACGTTTGGACCAAACCACAATGGAAAAAATGTTTGATTACCGGCGATGCTTAAAAGATGAACAATCACCCCAAATCTTTGAGCAATTAGGAGTCCTGTGTATGGCATCGACATCCAACGACTAACTGGTGCGGCTTTCACATCCTGCCAATCTATTGTGTGACGTAGCATATCATACTCTTGAAAGACGACTCTGTCAAAAACAGTTCTCCACCATTCCTCTTTATTGTCCATCTCCTGTAGAAGTTGTTGTCTGATAAAAAGCCATCAGTTTTCATTTAACCCTAAGCCCAAAGCTACCGATCGAAAACCACAGTTACCGTCGGGATTTACATCCTGTATATGTGAAATGTACGGATGCAAGACAGACGGTATCGAATCCTTAAAATAATTTATATTGTTAACCGCATCTTTCCCCATAATCAATGGAAAACCAAAATAGGCGTTATCATCTGGTGGTTGCTTTCCTTTACCCTTTGTTGGACGACGGTGTTGAATGACCGAACTCGCTTGTATCGTGTCTTGTGACGCAATGTACGAGCTGTGTCTCGCAGGGTCACATTTGCTTTGTTGGGATCCTGTGAATGAGCTGTTTCTCGCGACATCCTGTTTCCTTTGTTGTTGCTTTTTCAAAGTTGGACGATCGCGGGTATTTTCTTGTACCAAGGCGCTTTCTTGTTACTTTTGCTCGGAAAGACCACCCCTGCGATTCTCGACAGCATACTTCTTTTGACCTGATCGGGTTCTAACATAATTTTGTTTCTCACTTGACCAAGTACTTTATCCACGTCTACATTTTCATCATCGACAAACGACGGTTTTAAATCAAGTTTCCTCCAGAAGACGTCCAACGCATCTAGCGGGATTCTGCCACCTGTATTAAAACGAAATAGTCAGAAAAGTTTGAAAATTAAACATTCACGTGTAAAGTCAAAACAATTTACCTGTAGCTTCGATACTTGCCCGACGACAAGCACACGGCAACCCACAACTACTGAAAAGTTGGCAACCACACGTTGCATTTTGTTTCCGTATATGTGATAACTTGTACCACTCGTTTCCTAACAAATTTAGAGCTTTATGTGAAACTTTACCGTGCAGGTTATCAAACAATTCAATAGCCATGTGGCTATCCATTTTTCTTATGAGGCTTGTTCCAAACGCAAACTTTAATTGATAATATTGATCTGTTACAATTTCATCAACAAACCCAACTAGTCTATCTAGAGAGCTGTTAGCATTTCTAAGATAACTCTTTAAGAGCGAATGCTGGCTCTCGACTCGGTTCGTTGTATGTTAACCAAAATTGAGGTTTTTGTTGGACCAGGCGGATACAAACTTTTCTTTATACGGGTCCAACCAATTTTTAGTCACATAATGTATAAATCCTGAAAAAATATTGAATAAATATTTAAATATTTATAATTATTCAATACTGAAAATATTAAATATTCAAAACTTACTTCCTCGTTTGGTAGCATACAGTCGTTCGTAAAGCCGGTTGAAGTTGTACTGGTATATATCTGGCGTGGG
The DNA here is from genome assembly GCA_023525975.1 of Smallanthus sonchifolius. Taxonomy (NCBI): domain Eukaryota; kingdom Viridiplantae; phylum Streptophyta; class Magnoliopsida; order Asterales; family Asteraceae; genus Smallanthus; species Smallanthus sonchifolius. Next base: position 2,721,193 of record JAKNSE010000034.1, on the reverse strand, counting down.
AGACTCACATAATACCGACCATGAATACTTGAAATGTGCCCAGTCTTCGTCTGTAAATGATGCCTTGCAATGTTTTGCGATATTCTCGTGTATGTGCCACCGACATAGGTTTTTCGAACAATCCAGAAATATTTTATCACATGCGTTCATAAGAGCTTTGTCCCTGTCTGTTACTATCACACGCGGCTCCATACACTTTTGCAACATTTCTTTTATTTGCAGTAGCACCCAGACGAAGTTTTCCTCTCGTTCTTTTGATATAAATGCATGAGCTACGCAAAACGACTGGTGTGTGGAGGTCACACCGACCACTTGGACAAATGGAAGTCTATACATGTTTGTTTTGTAAGTCGCGTCGATCATCAACACGTGCGGGAACGCACGCCACATATCGAACGATTTCGGATGAACAAAGAATATCTCCTCCACAATATTTGTGGCAGGATCTTCCCGAGTATAGTAGACGTATTTTTTAGAAGAAAGCAGGTTTTCCAGAATCTGCATTGGAGTTTCACCGACTCTCGTTTCGTTTTTTATCTTTTGTATCGCATTATAAATGTCCTTTTTAATGCAACTACTATCTGGGTTTTGTTCCCTTATAGTTGCCAGAATATTTCGTGGCAACATGTTTTGCGAATACAACTTCGCCACCAAAAGTTGTTCCGACTGAGACAGTCTCCTCGCAAAGGAGTGCGTCTCAAGATGTTGACTAGGATCGTGGTTATGACTGTCATCCTTCACCGTTAATTTCCAATCACCAGTATTTTCTTGGTACTCTCCTTCTAATTTAAAGGGACAACCTATTTTCTTGCTACCGACACGTCTAACCGTGGCAGTAGACGCACGTTCGCCGTGACGGTCACACACAAGCCACACCTTAATAAACGGTTCCGTCGGATCGTCGCCTTTTCTCCTCGATCGTCGGGTGACAAGGATGTAACCATTCTCACGTCCTATCCTGACCGCCCAATCCACCAACTGTTCACGTGACTGAAAATTCTGGTCAGTTTTATACGACACGTTTTGATGGTTTTGTTCCTCGTCTTCGGACACGAAGTCGTCGGTTTGTTGTGTCGGGTATGAGACTTCACCGTATACGTAGTCGTTGGTTTGTTGTGTCGGGTATGAGACTTCACCGTATACGTAGTCGTCGGTTTGTTGTGTCGGGTATGAGACTTCACCGTATACGTAGTCGTCGGTTTGTTGTGTCGGGTATGAGACTTCACCGTATACGTAGTCGTTCGTGGGCTGTGTAAGGTAAGACGGTTCACCGTATACGAACTCAGGATTGCTCAGTGGCTCGTTCAAATCCGGAAGCCTTACCCGTTGATGAGAATAAACGTCGGACGAGACCTCCTCCCAGTTCACCTCTTGAACGCCAGAACTTTGCGGGTTGTTTTCCACCGACTCGTTAGAATATACCTGAAAACCGTAGTTACCATCCCACCACCAAGACATGTTTATATATTTTTTTTGGAAAGCATACGTTCGTTCGATTCGAATGAGAATTTTGCTTTGTTAAATACACAAAATTTGGGCCCTATACGCATCGTATAGCCCAATACGATGCGTATAAGGTACGATGTGACGGGTTTAGTGGTAGAAGGAATCTCGTATCCTAAATTGCATCGTATTGACCTATACGATGCGTATACGAGGTTTGAATGACAGGTTGTAAGAGAATGTCGGGCACGGGAAATTGTGAAGGGCTATACGCATCGTATTGCCCTATACGATGCGTATATGACCAAGTGCAAATAGCAATTCCCGTGTGTGGTTAGTAGTCCCCTAAAATAATAAAACTAATTAATTTATCACTCGGAAAGGTTAACATTTAAGTAATACCGTTGGTCTTTTGGTACAATGTTAGCTTCAAGACTTATCATATTACAGGTCTTGGATTCGAATCCTGCTAACAGCAAAAAGGCGTCTGTGACCAGGTCAGGGCGTTTATCCAGTTGGGGGTTTCTCCTGTGGTGGGCTGCCCTAGATGTTGTAGGTGTTGCCCCGGAAAAACCCAATTATCCTAGAATATCTAGCGTTGCCGTTCAAAAAAAAAGTAATGCCGCTAGGCCACAAACCCTTTGGTATCTATCAACTTTTCGGACCAAAATCTACTACATTATAATCTGAAAAAGACGGCGATTTTAAGATTCGTTAACGAGGTACATAGAGAGGTTTAGGGAAAGCTTTTGAGAGCAATAGTCTCGAACTTGCACTCAAATAATTGACTCGTCTTGTCCACATTGATCTTCATATCATCCGTCAAGATCACTAAACTAATAAAATGTAGGAGAACCCGCTTGAAATCGTCCCCACTGGTCCATTCATAAACCTCACTCTTAACATGATGCTGATTTTTACATATCAAGTCCCAAACATGAAATGTTTATTTGGCATCATGTAATCTCCTTCTACAAGCTCTAAACTAGGGCGAAAATCGCCCACCCCATCTCCTAAATATATAACCGTTCTTATTTCTTCTGTCGTGAAGGGGGATTGAATTCTTTCTATCATTATAAATTGACACGTGACAGTCTGGCAGATAAAGTGATTCATGGATTATAATAAGGATTTAACTATTGGTTGATATGGGTATTAAAACATGCACACAATCAACTATAGTATCTTTTTTGTCAACAGAATATTACATATGTAATATTCTAGTTGAGGTCAATAATTTAATGTATTTCAGCACTTAAAATAACACAAAAACACAATACCTTATTACCATCTTGATCCATCCATCAATTTTTAGAAACAAATTCTACAACTGAAAAAGACATTTATCTAAAGATTTGATGAATCGTTAATGAGGAACATAGAGAGGTTTAAGCTAAGCTTCAAGAGCAATAGTCTCAAACTTGCAATCAAACGAGTGACTCGTGTTCGTGTTGTCCACATTGTTCTTCATATCCTCCATCGAGATCCCTGAAGTAATAAGATGTAAAAGGATCCGCTCGAAATCCTCTCCACTGCTCCATTCATGGACTTCACTCTTAACAAGGTGTCGGTTTTTACATATCAAGTCCCAAACGGGAAAATCTTTCCTTGGCATCATGAAATCTCCTTCTACAAGCTTTAAACTCGGGCAAAAATCACCTGCCCCATCTCCTAAATATATAATCTTTTTCTTTTCTTCTGTCGCGAAAGTGGATTGAATTCTTTTTATATTTTTACCGTGTTTAAAAAATAAAGTATTAAAAGAAACAATATATTTGATGTTTGAGGGAATTGTGTTAGGTTTAAATGAGAACTCTAAATATTTTAAGAACTCGTCAAAAAAACAATTAAAACCATTTTTTTTCACTACCTTTATTATTAAAATACAATATAGACATTATTGTATACGGTCCGGTTCTCCGTTAGCATATTTGTATACAAACGGTTCACGGTTCCGGTCCGGTTTGAACCGAATGCTCACCCCTATGAATACATGTAAATTTACATATATAAATTCATTTTTTTATGTTGTATTCTACTAATAAAGTTAGTAAAAACAAAAAAAATGGTTTTGATTTGGTTTTTTGACGAGTTCTTTCGAGTTCTTAAAATATTTAGGAGTGAGTATTACATAAAAAGTAGCCGACTTATATTATAGTTCTATAACAAAGTAAAATAAGAAATAAATGTTTACCTTACACATGTTAGGAGGGCAGAGTGCAGCCATGTGGTGATCTATGAGAATCATGGTACGGCAAAATCCTTAACCGGCCTTCCTCGTCTATGAAACAAGGGTTAGTGTTGATCTCCGAGAAACATCAAGTATACCAAGATGATTCAATACAGTTTCTATGAACAAAGTATTTGCGTCGCTAACTACCTGCAAATCGCATCTGAAATAATTCATACGAACCTTAGCAAAACACAAAACAGAACAGAACGATGCATGATATTTTAAATTAGTTACCCTAATGTGTGACCGGCTTTAATAGCCGAAACAATCTGAGGATGTATAGGGACATGGTTTAGTACTTGTTTGATATCCTCGATTATCTTACCTTGTAGATGCAATTCCTCCATCATCTTGTCATGTTTTTATTCAACATATAACGGATTTGTAAGTTTTAATATGTAGTGTTTTCAGAACCGGACCAGACCGGTCATTCGGACCGGGAATCAATCATAGAACGGTTGGTTATGCTTGTTTAAAGTTTGAACTGGCTGGTTATTGGTCGGACCAGTGAACCGGACCCGGACGGGATTTTCAGTTTTTTTTAATTTTTCTTTTCTTCAAAGTCTTATTTTCTAGTTAATTTAGTATTCTAGTATACATATTTTCTTTATTTAATTGAAAATTCATATTTTTATATTTTGTGTGTATATATGTCAAGTTTTATATTATAGATAACGTTGTCCGGTTCTTAAATCCGGTTCGATCTGTCTGGACCAGTGGACCAGTAAGGCGGCTGGTTTTGCAGTCCGGTCCTAAAAACATTGATAATCTGAGAAACTTTCAACATTTTAAAACTGTAAAGAACATGAAATTGGTTGAAGATTCAAATATGAAAAACATAGTACCATGAGAGAGTTCCAATGCACGGTGGGGAAGAGTTGGTTGAACTGATCAGTAGCGCCTAATTCATCCACCACCCAATTGTCGCTGTCTATGTCAGTTATTGTGTTGTCGAAGTCGAATATCACCACAATGCCTGACATCATTGCCGGAGTATTTGAAAATCCGATGGTCGGAGATAGATATGGTTTTGGTTGGAAGGAAGATAGTACGAGGAGGGTATTTATGGTGATGGAACACGTAGGGAAGATGCCAAAGGAATATTTTCTGTCACCGATATTCTCTCTTTAATGTTAACCCCCGAATTTAATTTCTAAACAACATTTGGATGAAAAATATAATTTACATATTTTTTTAATCCCCCTTTTAATAAAAAAAAACTAAATTTTTAATCACTTTGCATCACCACAATCCTCCTCAACCCCATCCCCCCTCCAAACCACTTCATACCCCAATCTTACACGCGGATCTTTTATAACCCATATATTGCATTAAAAGATGTCTAATTGTGCACTATCTATTGAGGATAATATATGAAAATGAACTTGTATATGGTAAATTGTTACAGAAGTGACCCGTTTGACCCTTTACCAACACCCATGATCCACCTCTAGCTGTGCACATGAGGTTAATATTTGAACTGAAATAGGTTTTGTAATGAGTAATGATTTTTCTTGAAGGATGGAGATAGGTTTTGGTGAATGCCTGAATACTACATTCGGGGCAATACGATCAAGTATTTTAGAGTTCCAGATGAGGTAAGTTTTGATGATAAGCAATTGATTGCTATGATAAGAGGTGTCAAAACGGGTTCACGTCAAAACAAGCAATTTTTAACACACTGTGAAAATGTTAGCTATTGACAAATCCGATTGATCGTTTGTAATACCACTTTTAGTTGCAAAATTATTCATTTTTTTATTATTTTTTTGACATTTATACATGGATACAAATTAGGTTGCTGGCATACCAAATCTTGCACAAAAAGAGGCAAAAACTTGAAGGTGGAAAAACAAAACAAGTAAGCATCAAGTCATGTTTATCATTGTTATCCCACATCTGTTAATTACAGATTTTGAATCTTAAAACAAAAATCTTGCCCCACAAAACTTTGCCTTCAAGATCATTATTTGCATTCGTTCTTTTAAAATTAGTCATATTGTTCATGATTATTAGAAACTAGTTTTAAATCCCGTGTAACACACGGGGTGAAACGTTAAGATTATATTGATAAATATTTTAACACATTTTTTTTATACAAATTTGATATCAAACTTAATTTATTAATTAAATATTAGCAAACTTTATTCTAACACATATTTATTTAAAATACAAAAGTAGTATTTTTAAATTTTATATGTAAAATTAAAAGTTTGGTTTTTTATTGATCAAATTTTAAAAACTCGCTTTTAAATAATAAACTTTAAAAACTCGTGGTTTTTTATTGCTTTCCTTCCACATCCTCAAGATTCTCCAAACCCTAAAGCGTAAGAACTTTCTTCCATATCAAGATCGTCAAACGTCATGGTATTCAGTCGAGGTACAATCGATTTTCATACTTCTTTTTGTCAATTTTGACTTTTGTTTTGCAATCGGAACTCCTTTAAGATATGTTTTTTGATTTCATATTTTGTTATCCGTTTTTTTTTAGATTTTGACTTTTGTTATGCAATCGGAACTCCTTAAGAAAGAAGATTTTTGATTTCAGATTTTGTTAGTCCTTTTCTATTCAGATTTTTTGATTTCGAGTTTGTCTTTTTTTATGTAATCAGAACTCCAAACCCTGAATTTAATTTACAAAAATATGAAGTAAATAGAGAATGAAGTAAATAAATTCGTCGGTCAATGCTGACGGCCAACCCTTGCTGGCTTGTTGGTCAATGCATGTCAACATCAGCTGTTGTTCTACCAGAAGCTGATTAAGATCAACAGAATTATGTTTGATGAAAAATCAATTGCTGGAGAAGAAGGATTAACCACAATCAATCGGGTTTGACTAGAAAAAGTCAAACATAAAAGTAAAGTGATTTGTAACAATCGCGATGCCTCGATCCCTAACAAGTGGTATTAGAACTCGGACTCGTTTTTTTATATCATGGCAGAAGACGGGAAGACCATAATCGACGAGTTTGAAGGGCACGATTTCAGTTTTTGGAAGATGCAAATAAAGGTTTAGTTGTATCAGAAGAATTCGTATTTGCCTTTGTCAGGTAATAAACCAAAAGACATGGTCAAGTTACAATCAGATGGAGTTGATGCAAAAGGAATGAAGATTGCAGCCGTAAAAATTAAAACTCCAAATCTAATGAAAGTGGAAGTTGGGTTCCATGAGCCTTGTGTGCAGAAAACTTTACCTTTGTAAAGTCAAGGAAGACACCTAAAGCAAATTCAAAGTTTAAGAAAGAACAAACAACAAAGATTCAACAAGAACAAACAAGAAAGGTTAAGAAAGAACATACAACGAAGGTTCGACAAGAACATAAAAGAAAAGGGTTGAAAGAACTGGTAAGAAAGGAACTATAAGTCGTTGAAGATGATAGATTAGTGGAAAATGGAAGTTCAAAAGATATTTCTGACAGTGTGGAGCACGGAAGTTGAAGATGTTTCAACTCCTTTAGTTCCATCTCCATCGCCATAGTGGGTTAGGAGATCCAGTAGAGAACAGAGGGTGAGGAGATCTAATAGAGATAAGAGGGTCAAGAGATCCAGTAGAGTTCAATGGGTCAGGAGATCCAGTAGAATAATCGGATAACCCCAGTGTTATCCAAAAGTCAACATAGTAAAAGATTTGTTATAGTGGGAGCATGCTATGAGAGAGGAGACGGGGTCACCAGAAAATAATAGAACTTGGGTTCTAACGAAGTCACCGACAAACATGTTTACAAAGGTTGTGACGTTGGATAATTTGAAGCTATGCGTAGCTTCAATTGGCCTTTAAGGTTAATTGGTGGGAAGACGCCGCACTAGTTCGAGAGAGATTACAGTTGTACATAGTCGGAACGTAGTTGATGTGATCAGCCTCCAAGCTCGAGACTGTTGAGCATGTATGCTAATTAGTGGCCGACCCTAGGGTGATTAGAAAAGATCAACTGACCCTAATTTATTCTAGGCATAGATCTTTCTTAGTCTCCAAGATTCCTGAGTAGGGCAACCCTAATATGTTAGCCTATAAATATAATCTCGATGGAATTGTAATTCTTCACCAACACCTTAGATAATAACATTGTCTCGCTAGTGCGGTTCGTGAAAACACATAAAAATATTGTGTCTCGTTTTCTTTTATGTTTTATATTGTAACTTGTGCATGTGTGTGTTTGTTGGTTGCGCAATAGTCCTAGCCCCCTCCACCATCGCCAATCAAATCTGATGCTCAACGTTGGCCAATGCTGACCGACTAACCTTGGCTAGTCAACGCATGTCAACAACAGTCGTTGTTTGACTATAAGCATCCACATAAAACTGTTTAACCATAAATTAGTTACTGAGGAAGAACGTTTGACCCGAATCAGTCGGGTACGACCATAAAAGGTCAAACAGAAAAGTCAAATGATTTGGAACAAAACTGATACCCGATTCCTAACACGATGTTCTTCATCTAGGAGTCAATCTTTTTTTTTGGTTGATTATAAGTATGGAGTCAAACTCATTTTTTTGGTAACCTTGTGATTTACGAATTTCAATTAAAAAAGATGCCAACCAATATTTTGGTTCAAAAAACTTCTATTGTTCTATTTCTTGATCGCGGTCTATTCAACACAGTTGAACATAACTAGGACCAACAAAGAGATATTAAGCCATAAATAATCACGTCTGTTTATAACAGTGTAGTCATATTTTAGACATGTTAACCGTAAATAAAAGAAAAACTCAACAATTATGCATTTTTAAATGATAGCAATCCCATGACGATCGACTAATGACCTCCTCCTATGAAGTTTTCAACTAAAAAATCATTAGCTCTTTACTCATAAAGCGCACCAGATATATTCCTTTAAAAACCGTAAGAAAATAAACAAATAATAGAAAATAAACAAATAATCTAATTTCTTGTTCCATTGGGCTATCCACGTAATTTCGTTGCATCGTAAACATGTAAAGCAATATTTTCTGTGATTACATGATGTGACTGGAAGAATCTCCAGGCATCCGATGATGGGTTCAGTGCATGCCAGATCATCTGTTAATACGTGTCCACTTTCAGCAAACATTGTTTGAGTAATTTCTTTTTTTAAGAGAAAATGAAATGTTTATAATTTTACTTTTCCGAAAAAACCAAACTCGATTTTGTTTCATTTTCTTCATAAAACATTGCTCCATCCCACTGATTATTATTCACTTAGTCAAATGTATTTATTTATTACCTCCTTAAATCTTGTTCATACCATGTATGTATATTGTATTATATATCTCAATCAAATGAATATAAAGATCCTTCCCACCCCAACCCTAACTGTCGCCTCTTCTTCTGTCTTCTCCATGGCAACTCCTTCCTCTTCAACACTATCTATGCATACCATTCTACATATGCTAACATTTAAATTATCCTCCTCCAACTATCTTTTGTGGCGAAACCAAATCACCCCTTTGCTCTTGCATCAAAAATGGTTTGGCTTTGTTGATGTTCCTCCCTCCAAAACTGTGATACAAAGAAACCCCAAATCCGGCATACATATCTTGGCTTGAGACTGATCAACTTCTGCTGCAATCGTCGCTGACAGAGGAGGCCATGTCCGAAGCACTTGGACTTTCCACTTCTTTAGCCGTCTAGCAAGCTCTTGAATCTGCTTACAATCACGATTCTATGGAGCGTTCACAAAATCTTAAAGACTCTTTACGACAACTACAAAAAGGAAGTCTTTCCGTCTCCGATTATGGAAAAAAATTCAAGACGATTTGTTACAAATTAGCCGATATTGGCAAGCCGGTTCCGGAAGACGACAAATGTCATTGGTTTCTTTGTGGTTTGGGATCTTCGTTCGAGACATTTTCCACTGCACACCGAGCTATCCAACCACGTCTGTTGTTTCGTGATTTACTTGCAAAGGCCGTAGACCATGAATTCTTGGTCTCTTCTTTACATGGTTCTTCACCTGTTGCTTTCATTGCTCACAACCCTCAATCTCGCCAAAATTACTCTAGAACCCGAGGTAGATCGGGATCACTCTCATAGTTCTGGTTCTTCTTGTGAAAAAGGCCGTCAACCGCATTGTCAATTGTGTCGTCAAAATGGGCATTATGCAAATATGTGTCCTGACTTAGGATCTTATTCAGCAGCACATTTAGCTCAAGCTTTCCATGCTGATTGCAAGCTAAATGATTCCACTCCAGATTGGTTCGTGGACTCGGGTGCAACCTCCCATATGGCACCCTCACCGGCTCATCTAAATTCATCTGTTCCTTATCACGGTCATGATAAGGTCGCCTTTGGAAATGGTAATGTTCTTCCTATTACTCGTATTGGTAACTTAACAGTTCATCCAAATTTAAAATTAAAGGATGTTCTTATTGTTCCTCATCTCAAGAAGAAATTGCTTTCAGTTAGTAAGCTAACAAATGATTACCCGGTTGATTTCTTGTTTTCTCGATATTACTTTGCAATCTTGGATTCGGTGACCAAGGAAATTCTAGCAAAAGGAAAACATAAAGATGGACTTTATATTCTTAGTCCCGGGTCTCATGCTTACATGGCTTCGGTTATTTCCCCATCCAAGGCTTCCTTTGAATTATGGCATAAACGCCTTGGGCATGTTGCCTTTGATATTATTTAAGTTTTAAAACGCTTTAGATGTATGAATCTTACTTCTATTTTGCCTAAACCACATGTTTGCTCTTCTTGTGAACTTTCTAAGCAACATCGAGTACCGTTTGCTATGCTATTTGGTGCAAACACCGTCATCTTACGGAACCGGACTTGCTATGCTATTTGGTGCAAATGCACCTGCTACATTTTGGGTGGATGCTTTCTCTTCCGCAACTCACATTATAAACCGTCTTCCATCCAAGATTTTAGCTCACAAGTCTCCCTATGAGCTACTGTTCAAATCGGTTCAGTATTTGGTTGTCGTGTTTTTCCGTACTTACGGCCTTATGCATCGCATAAACTTGCTCCCCGGAGCATCGCTTGCATTTTTATTGGCTATTGCACTCAATACAAAGGCTATAAATGTCTCGACCCAAATACCTCTCGCATCTACATAACCCGTCATGCAAGATTTGATAAGGACTATTTTCCATTTTCTGGAAATCAATCTCTTGTTGATATTGCAACATTGTTCTTAAGCTCCTACCATGATGACATACCTCGCCAAACCGATCCTACCCCACCAGCTCCTAAACCCGCTACCAGTTCCTCCACTACTCTTCCTGCTCACTGCCCCTCATGCCTTCCCAACACCTTGCCTACACCAGCCCACTGTCCTGTTGTTTCCACTTCCCATGAAAATCCTTCTCTTCCCATTCCTAACACCACTACTACCCCACAACCCGCCTCACCGATCGCCCCTACTTCACCTGATTCCCCTCAACCCGAGAACCCACCTGGTTCCTCTCAACCCGAGAACCCACCTGGTTCCCCACAACCTGAGAACCCACCTGCACCATCCCATCCCATGATAACTAGAGGAAGAGATGGCATTGTGAAACCAAAACACATGGTTAACCTTCTTGCTATTTCTCCTAGTCATCTTCATACTGTTTTACTTGCAGCTCAAGAACCAAAAGGCTTCAAATCAGCCTCTAAACATAAACATTGGTGTGATGCTATGACTGAAGAGCTTTCTGCCCTTCACTCTAATCGTACGTGGACTCTTGTTCCCCGTCCCGAACAGGCAAATGTCGTTGGCTCCAAATGGGTTTTCCGAACCAAATACCATGCCGATGATTCTATAGATCGCTATAAAGCACGTCTTGTAGCTCAAGGGTTCTCGCAAATACCCGGGTTTGATTTTTCACATACCTTTAGTCTCGTAGTTAAGGCCACGACAGTTCGTCTTGTGCTCTCCCTTGCCGTTACCAACGGATGGAGTTTGCACCAATTAGACGCCAAAAATGCGTTCCTAAATGGAAATCTTCGTGAAACAGTATACATGGAACAAACACCGGGTTATGTTGACTCTCGTAATCCCGATTATGTATGCCGCCTCAACAAGGCTCTCTACGGTCTCAAACAAGCTCCACGGGCTTGGTTTCAACGGTTAAGTACTTTTCTTATACAACAAGGATTTATTTGTAGTCAAGCTGATACATCATTGTTTGTCTTTCATCGTGGCTCTTGCTTATTATACCTATTGGTGTATGTGGATGATATAATCCTCACTGGTACTCATAATCCTTATATCCGTCAGTTCATTGACCGTTTGCAAACTGAATTCGCCATCAAAGACTTGGGTAAGTTAAATTATTTCTTGGGTCTTGAAGTCTCTTACACCAATGATGGCTTATTTCTCAGTCAACCCAAGTATGCTCGTGATATCTTAAACCGGGCAGGGTTACTTGACTCCAAACCGGTAGCCACTCCCCTTGCTACTACTGATGTCTTTAATAGTTTTGGTACACCCTTTCATGACCCCACTCTCTACCGTTCTTTAGTTGGTGCCTTGCAATACCTTACTATCACTCGTCCGGATTTGTCGTATGCCGTGAATCAAGCCAGCTAGTTTCTCCACAATCCTACGGATCAACATTTTCAAATGGTTAAACGCATCATGCGATATGTTAAGGGAACCCTTACTTACGGTTTGTGTTTCTCTCAACCCACCAAGTCAACTCTCGTAGGCTACTCCGATGCGGACCGGGCCCGGTGCATCGAAACACGACGTTCTACTTATGACTACTCCATCTTTCTTGGTGGGAACCTCATCTCTTGCAGTGCCAAGAAGCAACCAACGATTTCTTGCTGTAGTTGTGAATCTGAATATCGGGCTATGGCAAACACTGCAGCTGAAATTATCTGGATCACGCATCTACTACGTGATCTCAATGCTCTTCCACCGGATTGCCCAACCCTATTATGTGACAACTTGAGTGCTATTTTTCTGAGTCAAAATCCGGTTGCACACAAAAGAGCCAAACACATTGATATTGATTACCATTTCGTCCGTGAGCTTGTGTCCTCAGGGAAACTTCACACCAAATTTGTGTCAACCAAGCTTCAAGTAGCAGACATCTTCACCAAACCTTTGCCAAAACCGTTATTCGAATCATTTCAAGAGCAATTACGTGTATGTCTGCCACCCGTTCACTTGAGGGGGGTATTAGAAATAATCAACCTCCATCCCACTGATTATTCACTTAGTCAAATGTATTTATTTATTACCTTATTTATCTCCTTAAATCTTGTTCATACCATGTATGTATATTGTATTATATATCTCAATCAAATGAATATGTTTTGTGTGGTGAATTTTTATTTCTTCAATAGGAATCATAAAGAAAATTAAATATTTTGGTGTTTTGTGTAATGTCTTATTACTAGCTTAGAACCTGTGTATTACACAGAGTGAATAAATATCGATACGTAAAATTCTTAAATTTTTATATTTTTATAGGTGAAAAAATGTATTACATATGCTAACAATAAAAAACAAAATCCAAAAATATGTCAAAATTAATATATAATTGAGTTTCGAAATACTTTAATTATTATTCAATTTATTTTGACTTTCATTTACTACTAGGTTAAAATCTCGTGTATTACACGGGTTGATAAAATATAATATTATATATTTAGTAATAAAGTTTTAGATTTTAAAAAACCCGTGTATTACAAGATTAGGTCATATTAATTTTTATTAGAATAGAGATTTTCATTCATATTAATTTTTTAAAAGATTAGGTCAAATATTTCTTAGAATATATTAATTTCATACTTATATAATCACTTAATTTTATTTAAGTAGTTTATTTGTAAACAAATAATTATATACTAGGTTAAATAGTTTATTTGTAAACAAATAATTATATAAAACATGGGGAGTCATGTGTAATTTTACGATGTGTTCTCGAGTTTACTAAAGAGAAAAAAGAAAAGAAAATAAATGATTTTTTTCCGTCTTTTGCTCTCCTTAAATGAGACTCATGAACACATTGAGATAATGTTTTCAACTTGCAAGTTCTTCAAAATAAATAACTTTTTAAAAAACGAGTATAAAATAAATTAACATATCAACCCAGATTCTAAGACAAGATCTCCTGACAAGATAAAAAATAATCTCTCTTTTCTTTCTTTTCCCTTCTTTCTCTCCTTAAATGAGACTTGGGAACACAACGTCACATGAACACGATAAGGTATGATGATTATATACTGATTAAAAAAAGATAAAAACATGAAGACATGCTTACTTTGATAGTTTGATATACACATGAAGACATGAAGATAAAAACAAGATAGAAACATGAAGACATGCTTACTTTCTATAAATATGTTTCTTTTTCTTTCATATTAAACAACACAGCTGCAGCTCCCAGTCCCACCCATGGCCGCCGTCCTCCACCATATTCTGCCACCGTCACTGTTGTCGTTTTGTTTACTCTTTTTACTTCTTTACAACTACATTAACGGTGATTTTTAGGCCCTGAGCGGTCGTCCACCCAACAAACCCTCAGGACCGGCCCTGTAGCCGCAACTGTCGCTACCCCAACTCCAAGGTTTCTATCACCATCCCTGCCATTTCCACTAGCCTCCATAAAAAAATGTAGGCGACAAAACCTATTTTCACATATTTTTTTCCTTCTAAAATGGCTAATTTTAACCTAGTTCATTTTGATCAAAACCCGTTTTAAACATAATAGTTTTGACCCGCTCTACCTGTTTTGCTTGGCTTACTTCGATTTATCAATGTTTAAAAAGAAAATTATATAACAAATATGTCATGTGTGTGACACTTTACCAAAAATCACTTTCAGTTGGCCCATACAATGATTTATTACCAGTTTCTCATAAGGCTCTTTCATGGGGCTTTTTATCATTTAGTGGATTCTTAGAGCCTTGGAGGGGCCCGGTGTAAGTGGATAAGTCAGTTGGAAAATGTTACTAATCTATACTATCTAATAAATAAAGGTTTTTCTTGTCACATGTCGCCTTCATATTCACCCTCATCATTTTTTTCTCGCCTCTCTCTCCTATTAAATACATTTCCATCTTTTAATAATAACAATATATTTAAAAAAATACTAATTATACTAATAAAATACATTTATTTAAATTATCTTTTATCATAAAAAACTTTGAAATCTAATTATTTAACTTTTATTTTCAATCAAGTAGTAATGAAAGTCAAATTATATTAAATAGTAATTAATGTATTTTCAAAACCCAATTATATATTAATTTTTATATATTTTAAATTTTATTTTTTATCCTTACTATGTGTAATACATTTTTACACCTGTAAAATATATATTATAAAGATTTTAGATTTTATATATGATATTTTTCAACCCGTGTGTAATACACGGGGTCTAAGCTAGTAAAATAATAATATAAGATTATTGTTATTAATAAGATTAAAAGTGAAAGATACATGTCGTTAGCCAGACTAACATCTATATTATAATACTAGGTTATATTATAATACTAGTTTAGGTCCCGTGTCTAAACATGAGGTGAAAAATATTAATATTTAAAAATTTTAAATCTTTATGTATATATATTTCACAGGTGTAAAAATATATTACATATACTACGTATATAAACAAACTCAAAATATATAAAAATTAATATATAATTAGGTTTCAAAAATACGTTAATTACTATTTAATGTAATTTCACTTTCAATTACTATTTGATTGAAATAAAAGTTACATAATTAAATTTCAAAGTTTTCTTATAATAAGGGATAATTTAAAATAAATGTGTTATATTAGTATAATTAGTACTTTCTTTAAATATATATTATTATTTAAATATAGAAGTGCATTAAATAAGAGAGAGACAAAAAATGGTAAGATTGAATATGAAGACGACATGTGACACTAAAAAACCTTTATTTATTAGTATGTATAGACTAGGTTATATACCTATGTATTATATGTGTTGTTTAATAAAAAAATAAAAGTGTATTAAATAAAATTCTTTGTTTCTTTAATTAACTAATAGTTATAATTCAAATTTTATTTTATTTTTTCTAAATTTTTTTTAACATAATTAGATTTCAAAATTCAAGCTTACTTAAAATAGAGAAAATTAAAAATATTTAGTGAGAAAAAAATATGATAATGATACGTGACATTTTTTGAAATCGTTTATTAGAATAAGGATATAATATAATACATTTGATTAGAAAGTGATTATTTTTAGAGTTTAAGAGGATAAAATTGTCTTTTATGAATTTGACTAACTTAATTATCTTTTACACACATGTCAATTGTGTGATTAAATACAAAAAAGTAGCTGAATAATATTAATTATAAATATCATAAATTAGTTAGACTACAACTTTAATTGTGTGGCTATTACAATTTGTAAAAAAATTATTTAAAAATCTAATTATGTAAACAATCAATTTTATGTTATTATATATGATTTCATAAATTTTTATTAAAACTTTAAACCTATAGGGTCCTTTCACCAATTAGTTCTTAAAAGGTCATAAATTTTGCATTCTTCTAAGAGCATTCACACTAGGATCCATATCATCATTTTGATAATTATATTAAAATTATTATATTTTCTTTCTTCTTTTCAATTAAATAATACTTTTTATAACTTTATCATTAACTTTTCTTCCTCCTCCACTTACAACCACTTTAAAAAAATATTAAAAAATTATACGGGTGAACAATGTTTTTTCGAAATATACAGGAAATTTATACATTTTTTTCTCTCATCCACTCACAACCACTTTAAACCACCCCTAAAATATAGTCACTCAAAACAGGACCGGCTCTGAATGCTCTAATCAATGTTTTAAAAACCGGTTTAAACCGCCCGGTAATACCGGTTGAACCGGGTCTCGGCCACTAGTCCGGTAAGTTTGAGCCCGGTAAATTGAAAAACCGGTACGTTAGTTGAACAGCCAGTATTACCGGTAATACCGGGTTATACCGTTGTACCGGTTTTAGTTACAAGTAAAATTTTATGTTTAAACTTAAAAAAAAATTGTTTAAAAACATTTAAACGATAAAACTTCTTATTTAATATTGTAGGAAGCGAAAATAGTTATGCTCTTGTTGATTAGGATGGCGATGATGGTGAATTTTTATCTTTTAAGCATGAAATTAATACATTCAACACTCCAATGACATAAAACAATTATGCACTTTTATTTTTTTTAAAAATTGAGTTCTTTTAGATTATCTTTTGATTATAGATTAACTTTTAGATTAATTTTTATCATGGAATCATATATGTTTGGATTATTTTTTTAGTTAGAGTTGTATTTTTATGAAATTATAGGTTTACTAGTCAACCCGATTGAATCACCCGGTACAACCCGATACAACCAGTTAAACCATTTCTAAGCCTAATCCGATATAATTTAAAAACCTGTTTTTAAAACATTGGCTCTAATACTATTAAAATTCACTATTACAGAAAAGTAAAAAAAGGGGAAAAATCCAAAACAGAAGGGTAGAAATGTCATTTAGACTTGTCACAATGCATCATCACAAACTCAGCCCTGATCGTGTACAGCTCCTCGATGACATTGTTCTCCATCTAGTTTATTTAGTTTCGACTCCAATCACAGCATGTCACGCTAATCCTATCACAATCAGTATCATTCATCCACGTCTTCCACGGTACACGATCCCATTCGACCGTGACACAATCAAGTCACCGTCCGTTAACATACTTTCATATAACCATAAACGACAGAAGAAAATATAGAAAAAATTGGGGGAGTGAAGTTTTGGTGTGTTCGGAGGCAAAAGGAACGGATTTTTAGAGAGAGAAAGTGGGTGCGAGCGAAGAGAGAGAGAGGGGAAATTAAATCTCAATCTACGAATTAAGCGATTCTGGTGTTGATTCTGACGATGACGAACACGACGATGATTATTAATGGTTGAATGAATCTGAAAAGGCTACATTCTTTTGCTCCTTGATGAAATCATCTGACGCTCCGAAAGCTGCGATCTCGAAGAACAATAATTCCAAAAAGGCGATCCGTTGATGCAGTTGTTGATTTGATTCTGGTTTCTAGGTCATTAATTTGTTTGTCCACCGATTAATTAAAATAAGCGATTAAGGAGAGGATTAAGAAGAAGCAATGACCGGTGGTGATAAGGATGGAGATGGAGATGTTACGGCAGCTCCGGCGGGTCCGCCGTCGCCGTTCGAATGGAAATTCTCTCAGGTGTTCGGTGAACGGACCGCCGGTGAAGAGGTTCAAGAAGGTAAGCAAGCTTCTATGCTTTATTTGATAATAGTTTGTGAATCATTAGATTCGTATGTTGGTTAGGGTTTGGATTAAGTGCGTGTTTGATCTAATTTTGTGACCGGTACATTGCTGAATCATCGGTGATTTGGATTCAATTAGACGACGAGGCTGTATTTAATACTGGTACTTGGTTAAGTTTTTGACCTAAATCAATTATAAAACGACAAATTTGCAGTTGTACGTTGATCAAGTTACTGTTTACCAGGCTTCTCGAATGCTTTGTTCATATGTAATTTAATTATCTGGAAGATTTAAGCTTCTCTTATTATGCTTAAAAGCATTTATTAAGAAACTAGCTTATTGAATGCATAGACAAATCTGATATTAATGGTTGTACTAATGGTGGCCTTTTTATAACCATGGTATATCTGATAAAATCTGTTATCAGTGTATTTTGTATGGAACAGTAGTACTTTTGATATGTTGTAGACTCGTAGTGTATAAGTCTGAATTTCATATGTTGTTATCGTGGTGAGAAGATATCTTTGTAAACAAAATATAGTTTGCATTTAGGGTGTCGAATAACTGATGCTTGTCGATTCTATTGTGGGCGTTATTGGTTTTGGAAATATAATTTATGATGCCTTGTTGGTGATTTATAACTTACAAAGTAGTGTTTTAATTGTTGGTTATTTGTCATGTTTTTCTTGTTTACGACATTATAAATTATATCGAATCTTGCAAGTTTTAACTTGTTTCTATATTTGGCAAAACAACGTGAATCTTGTTGACCGAAACCCAAACCACAAATTTTATTGACACCGGCTAATTATATGTTTAATCCTTAGTTTTACAAGTTTTTTGCACTTGTTTTAAAATGTATAAGCTTTTTGCAAATTGTGTGACAGTTGATTTAATCTCGGCTATTGAATTTGATAAAACCGGTGACCATCTTGCTACTGGTGATCGTGGGGGAAGGGTGGTGTTATTCGAGAGGACTGATACAAAGGAGGTTGGTTATAAGTTATAGTATAATTACTGATTTTCTTGTTTTATTTAGGTTTTTTGTGTTTGACTTGTATTGGTTTCACTTTGTCCTGTTACTTTCAATTTTTTAATCCCGATTAATTATGTAGCATGGTGGAAGTAGAAAAGATTTAGAGAAAACCGATTACCCAAGTAATAGGCATCCAGAATTCCGTTACAAAACCGAGTTCCAGAGCCATGAACCTGAGGTATTTTTTCTGTTCTTTCCAACAATTGTATAGCGTGTACAAGTGGCAATTTTGACCCATTACTTATGAACGAGTCGATTTGGGATATGTTTTATATCTAACAAATAAGGCAAGAAAAAAGTTGGCTAGAAAGAAAACGAGTCGGAACACTAAAAGTATCACTGTGATTCTTTGAATCATCTTAGCTTATAATATTTTCTTTACTTATTCAGTGAAGCTGTCTGCTATAAGCAACCTTATTTTATACACAAGATAGGCGAATCTAATATTTTTAGTGTTTTGAAAGGGTAAATATGATATTATAAAATTTAGGACGTATGAAATTTTGAACTTTTAGAGGATATATATAGAATTGCCACAATTATTATAACAAATTAGGACAAAATGTGTTTCGGGTCAACCAACCGGTTCCGATCGTGACAAAAAAGTTCCTGTCTGACCTGCCTCCCTGCACATTTTGCCGCCTGCGATGGTGTGATGGAAAATTGTTCATGTTGCTTATTATGTATTTCAACATTTTCTTTCAGTTTGATTATTTGAAGAGTTTGGAGATCGAGGAGAAAATTAACAAAATTAAATGGTGCCAAACAGCAAATGGTGCACTTTTTCTTCTGTCTACCAATGACAAAACTATCAAATTCTGGAAGGTACCCACTTTGATATTTTTTGTTTTTAATTCCTTCTCTGTGACAGTTTCATAAAAATAACAAAATTTGTTGACTTTTCAGGTCCAAGAAAAAAAGGCTAAGAAAATTGCTGACATGAACATGAACCCTTTAAAAGCTGTTGGAAATGGAAGTATTGCCAGTTCTAGTGTTTCTTCGAATAATAAATCGTCACATACCGCAAACGGGGAGAAAACAGATAAATCTTGCACTAGTTTGAACAAGGACTTTTATTCTTCAGGGGCAATTCAGTCATTGCGCTTACCTGTGGTAGTTGTACTCAACTTATGCTTTATATGTTTCTACATTTCTTTTCAATTGGTAATAGTTTTATCAGTCTTATCCCGGTTATAAGGATTTTCATCATTTGAGGGGTGTTTGGATGTATGCTTTGAAAATGAGATGTGATTTTGAATGAGATAATTCAGCTGTAATAAAACGAGACGTAGGAAATAGTGTTTGAATGTGCATTTTTTTGGGTTGAAGTTGTAATTATAAGATAATTAGTTGTTTGAGAGCTGGACAAACTCTGATTTTTTAATAAATAATACATGAAATGACCAAAAAGGACCTTCTTTGGAAAATGAGTCGCATCTTTTGATATGAGAGTAAAAGTCTCTCAGATTAGGTAATTTGTTTTACCATTTTGATAATTTTGTTGTAGCTAGTATGAAACTGATAATCAGAAATGCGATCTGTTTATCCAAACATTAACAACTGATTATTGTGATTACAAGTCACAATAACCAGATAACCAGTTTTTAAAAGCAAATCCAAGCACCCCTATTATCAATTTAAAAACGTGTCATTTGATTTTCTTTATTTTCCATTTTACATAACATGAAGGTAAATTTGTAGGTAACTTGTAACGAAACAAGTCTTGCTGCAAGATGTAGAAGAGTGTATGCTCATGCTCATGATTATCATATCAATTCTATATCAAATAACAGGTTTGGATATTCGATTCCTTCACATGTTGTTGCCATGTATTATATTACTAGTTATACTATTCCAAACATCTTCTTGCTTTGAATTTTGTCTACATTCGCAGTAGTAACACATAATTTGTAATGTTCTAGTTATCTACCTTTTTATCAATTTAGAAAGTAAAAATTTGAAATGAAAAGTAGATATTAGTCTTAGATTTTAACTTAGTGTCCTATGAGCTGAATTGTTGTATATACTAATAAATGCATACAGCCTAATAGATAAGTTTTCTTGACATATGAATTGGAGATTGTGGATCTGAGACTTACTATGTTTATTTGATATTTCCTGATTTTTGGTAATAACAATATTACGGTGGTTTTATAAAATACTTTTTTTTTATAAAACCACCCTAATATTCATTTACCAACAAGTGAATAACAAATTTTTTATAAAATATTTTTATCCAAAAATTAAACTATAAGTTTAAGTTTTATAATAAAATTCAACTACCTTTTTATTCATTTACCAACAAGTGAATAATAAATTTTGTATTTTCTTTTCTTACTCCATAAATAAGTAAACTGAAAGGACTGGACCCTGTGACTTTGTTTGTTGATATATAATAAATGATAGGTGTTATGTATATTATTTTTCTTGACTCACCACCTACATTGGTATAATCAAAGATGTGGGCTCACGAGAATTTCTTTCTGAATATTTACTAATTTTTAAAAATGTGACGTATATTGTAACATTTTTTCATCAATGTAAACTTCGTTATCAACAATCTATGTGAATCCTTTATTAATTAGATATTCATCAATGGTTATGTGCCAACTTTCTTTTTAATGCATTAGTGATGGTGAAACATTCATATCGGCTGATGATCTTCGGGTAAACCTTTGGAATTTGGAAATTAGCAATCAAAGCTTCAATATTGTGGATGTCAAGCCTGCAAATATGGAGGACCTCACTGGTACATATTTCATCACTTAGTTGATTTACAAACAATTTAAATTTAATTTATCCCTAATTTTGGACATATATGCTCATCATCTGATTGTATATCAATTAACCCTTTATCTATTTTAAAACACTCATATTTATATTTTGGCTTATTTGCAGAGGTTATAACCTCAGCAGAATTTCATCCTACTCACTGTAACACACTAGCGTATAGTAGTTCAAAAGGATCCATTCGCCTAGTTGATTTGCGTCAATCTGCATTATGTGATAGACATTCTAAATTGTAAGTATCTTTTCTGGCTTTCTCTATTTTGTTTCTATACAATTCTCATTTGGCAATCTGAATGAAATAGAAATGAACTCTACGACACTTTTTCCTGATAGCAACCAACTTTAAATTAGGCTCAAAATAGAAACTGATATATGATTTATTACTAAGTTTAGCAACCAACCTCATTTCAACTAATTTTATCTGGTATTGGTTAATGCCATGATAGTCGCCACATTAGACACCACATATGCAAAAAGTTGCTTGTGTAAAATATATTAAAACTAAACATATTACAAGTTTGACAAAATTAAATATTTTATAAAAATTAATATTTAAAAATAATTATAAAGTTATCACATAGAATGCGACGTGGCATATACATATGCTCTAAAATGACAAATATGATGCCATGTCAGCAGATTTATAAAAAAATGAGCAAAAGATGACCTGCGACAGGCTGAACAGGTCATTCGTTGGAACAATCAGTAATAAAATGTAACTTGCTTGTGGAATCGGTAACAAAATCTAAGTTGGTTTCTTCTTTGCGCCTAATTTAAATTTGGTTGTTAAAACCCAGAAAAATTGTAAAGTTCGTTTCTATTCGTGCAATTTGCCCATTCTAGTTTTGTTCTTTTATTTTCTTGCATTGAGAAATCTATTTTGTAGGTTTGAAGAACATGAATCACCTGGTTCGAGATCATTCTTCACTGAGATAATTGCATCTATTTCTGATATTAAGTTTGGAAGGGATGGAAGATATTTACTAAGCCGTGATTACATGACCCTTAAGGTTTGTAATTCTGTTACATTCTGTTTTGCTGGAAAATTTTTTACAAGAGGTGGCAATTTTGAGCACTTTATTTATGAACGGGTTGATAATGGCTGTATTTTATTTCAAGCAAGCCAAATGGATGAAATTAAAAGCATTAGCTAAAAAGGTAACATGTCAAATGTGTCAAAAGTTGCCCAAAGTGTGTTTAATGCATACAACCTACTAAATTGCTTTATTCAAAATAGTAGATTATTCTTGTAATAATATATGTTTTCTGTAATCATATCACACTCGGATCATTTGTAATTCTTTTTGGAAAAAGTCCAGCCCGTAAAAGATTACCCGTTTTGGCCGGTTACCCAAACCGTCTAACCGCCCATTTTGCCACCTCTAGTCTTTAACTTGGAGTGTTATCATCTTATTGTTCAAGCGCCGAAATGTCTTACATAGTTTGCAGTTAAGCTATTTCGTTTATAACTTAAAGGAATACCTTTTAACCTTTGATTGCTATTTGCTAAAATTGTAATATCTTTGTGCAGTTATGGGACATCAACATGGACTCTGGTCCAGTGTCAACATTTCAGGTTCATGAATATTTAAGGCCTAAGGTATACCTCCTAAACTCACCAATATTTATGCAGTTTTATTTTATCATTTTATTTATTCATTTATTTATTTTTTGCTCTGAGTATTGATTTCTTGCAACTGATAATCTCCAGCTATGTGATTTGTATGAAAATGATTCAATCTTTGATAAATTTGAGTGTTGTCTAAGCGGTGATGGTCAACGGGTAGCAACTGGTTCTTACAGGTAACTTGTGTTGAATTTATCTGTGTTTTTTTTCTTTCTTTTTGCTCTCACACACTCGTTAAATTAATATGATTTCAGCAATCTTTTTCGTGTATTTGGCTCGGTTCCCACAAGCACTGAAGCAACTACCCTGGAAGCTAGCAAAAACCCAATGAGGTATTTAGCACAACACCTTCTGCCCAAACTCTTTTTCTTAAACGAGCTCTGCCTGAATTTTATATCAGATAAAATGGGTAGCATGGGCCAGTAAAATTTTTGAACGGGTCAAAATAGGTCAGGTTGACCTGATACTACTTTTTATAGAGGTGCCAAGAGGCCCAAGATGGGTAGGTTGGGTAATGGGTAAAAACATGCTCAGGCTGAAATGGGTCGTATTTTGTATGGTTTGAAACGGGCCGGATTGGATTAGGTTGACTTGCACACCTTTTTGTCCTTTTTTTTTCTCTAGAAATAGTTAATACACTATTTATGATTACAAAAACATTATTATCATCAAAATAATCAAAATCTTGAATAAAAACGATTTAGGAAGTTTGATTTATTATAAGTAGACTTTGGGTGACTGATAAGGATTGAAACAAATGATTCAAGCAATTAGTTATTAGATACAAGCAATTAGGAAGAAATAAGAACAATAGTAGGGTGTATTGATGGCCTTCAAACAGAAATTACACAAAGAAACGATACAGGGCTGTGCCCTCTCTCACTACCACAAGTAGGAGCCTAACAAACTCATAAACACTCACCTCCCTCACCAGCCTTATTCATCCCCTACATATACTCTCTCTCCTCTAACAAACTCCTAACCACTTTGAGAACAATCCCTTTTGACCCTCCTAGAATACACATATACTATTTTGGGTTTATCATTCACAAAGAGGGGGGTATCCTCATCACTACTTCCCCCTTCCAACAAGTCTTGACCTCAAGACTTGTAGGTGCAAACGGATCAGGAGACACTACTGCAGGCTGCAGAGGAGCACGTTGCACAGTAGCCCAAGAAGACAAGGCAGCAGAAACCCCCTTTAGCTGGACTGGAAAGCCTTTGTAATCAAACTGCATCAGGGCTTGAGGTCAATCATGGATCACTTCACCTAAAGAATGTAGCCATTCCATTCCCAAAATGACATCAAGACTGCCCGTATCAAAAACCAAAGCATCCAACTCGAAGGTGTTGGGACCAAGCTGTATCGGAAGCTTAAGGCAGCGGTCAGTGACAACAACCCGTTGCGCATCACCCCAAGTGATAGGAATTCCGGGAAACGTTTGTATGGAAAAACCCAGCGCAAGAGCCAAACGGCGAGACACAAAGTTATGTGATGTCCAAATAGGCTCCCTGCGAGGCGCAAAGTAGGAGCACCACCCTGTCCAGCCACGAAACCCGAAGCTTCCAAAGCCAGACATGAGCCCGTAGGCGAGTCCCCTGTTGAAGGAGTAACAGGAGAACTCGGAGCCTTCAAAGCACTAATGTCCCCCTCCAAAGAATCATACTCATCATCCCCAAGCAACAACACCCGAAGTGAGCCCTCCCGACATTTGTGAGCGGGCCCATACTGTTGACCACACCTAAAACACAAGCCCTTCTTCCGGCGATCGTCCCACTCGGTGCGAGAGAGCGACCGAACCCCTCTATCCCGATGGGGCAAAGTCCTAACATCAGTGGATGAAGGGAAGGTGGACGATAGTAAGGAATGAGAAGGGTCACAGGAGTTGGAAGAACCCTTAACCCCCGACTCCAAATTAACAGGGCTTTTAACCTCAGAACGGTTGCCCATAGAAAAACCCTCACCCATTCCCGACGCAGTCCATCCCATCAGATGAAGGTAACGAAAATGGTTTCGAGAAGAATTACCAGAACTCGGTCGTAACATAGTATCCACATCCTTGGCTAAGTACATGGCGTCCAAACGAGAGTGAGGACGATGAAGACGCACCCACTGCTTCACATCATCCTTTAAACCAGCCACAAAATAACCCAGTCCCTGAGATTCCGGCAAACGAGGAACCAACGACAGTAGATACTCAAAGTCATCGATGTAATCGTAAATTGAATCCGATTTATGGATATTGGCGAGTTGCTCATATGGATTTTGGATTTCCAGACCACTAAAACGTTGAAGCAACTCGAATTGAAAATCCGTCCATGAAAGGGAGGGACGAACCTGAGTGATGATCGTGAACCAGTGCTGAGCCACCCCTGTCATGCTCAATTGAGCGAGTTGCAAGCTGGTATCGTCGGAAGTAGAATTGATATCAAAATACAGAGTCGCCTTCTTAATCCAGCCGGGAGGATCAAAGCCAGAAAACTCCGGCAGCTTAATCTTCTTCACAGCCCAAGGGAGGTTGGTCGAAGAATCGGATTTGGAAGCAGACGTCGAGAAATCCGGAATCGAAGGCCCAGAACCCGACGAACCATCCATGGGTCGCTTCTCTTGCGATTTCATCCAAGCTAATACCTCTCGCCGGAAAACGACGGATTCCTCCTTATCGTCCGTCAAGGAGCTTAATGCTGATTTGATTTCCGTCACATCCGATTGGAGTTGCTGCATTTGTTGCTTATGAGCATCCAGACGAGATTGATGATTGACCATGATTGCGGCAAGTCACAAGTGAAGGAAACGGAAGTGGAGGAATCGAGAGTAGAGGGAAGGCAGGTTGGACCAATGATAAGGATTGAAACAGATGATTCAAGCAATTAGTGATTAGATACAAGCAATTAGGAAGAAATAAGAACAATAGTAGGGTGTATTGATGGCCTTCAAACAGAAATTACACAAAGAAACGATCCAGGGTTGTGCCCTCTCTCACTACCACAAGTAGGAGCCTAACAAACTCATAAACACTCACCTCCCTCACCAGCCTTATTCCTCCCCTACATATACTCTCTCTCCTCTAACAAACTCCTAGCCACTTTGAGAACAATCCCTTTTGACCCTCCTAGAATACACATATACTATTTTGGGTTTATCATTCACAAAGAGGGGTGTATCCTCATCAGTGACTTTCAAGTTTCAAATCCACTTGACCCATTTCCATTTTAGCCAACTTTTTCCTGTTAAAGAAAAAACAAAAACCAACTAGACAAATTCTTAACTAAACGGATCGAAATTGACACCTCTATTTTTAATCCATCTGTTTTAAACTTCTCTAAAATAACTAATATAATAAATAATTATTATCAGAACCATTTCCTATAGTTTAAATTATTTTGTATTCACTTCATGATGCTTTTAGGTGACTTTTAACTAATATAATAAATAATTATTATCGACCAGTTTCTTTTTTTTAATCTAATTTTTTTAGTTTTTGTGTATTTGACCCATTACAAATAATATATAACCCGAATGAATCCATCTTTTGTAGGCGACAAGTGCAGACTCCTTCAAGGCCTTCAAGATCTCTAAGCAGCAGCATAACCCGTGTGGTTAGACGAGGTATGACTCTAATCTTTTCGTTCTCAACCAATAATCCTTTCTGGTATTAAGTTAAACTTTTAATTATATTTATAGGGGGAGAAAGCACAGGAAATGACACAAATGGAAACTCATTTGATTTCTCAACAAAACTACTCCACTTAGCATGGCATCCTACTGAAAACTCCATAGCTTGTGCTGCTGCAAACAGTTTGTACATGTACTATGCATAAATTACAACTCCATCCACACAAGAAACGTCGGTTTTTTCAACAATTTTTGTTGGGTTTCTTGAAACAAACCACCAAAAGCTACCACCAACCATGGTGTCGGTGTCGAGAAGGTTCTAGAAGATGTTAGAATCCATAGAAAGGTATAGAGAAAGTTCTAGATGTTGTCAATTGATGGTGACAATTTCTTTGGGTTTCATCCATAAATGTTTGGGCTTTTATTATATACTCCCAATTTTCTGCTTCATCCACCATTATTTCCTTTTTTTTCTTTTTTTTTTTGAAAAAGGTTAGCTTTAATGCAAAAGGGATGTTCTTGTTTTTGTGTTGCTTTGGGTTGTATTGTAGCCAAGAAAAAGATGGATGCCAGAATATATATTTCTTTTAGGGTTTAAACTTTAAAGTTTAAGATGTAGTGTTAGTTGGGAAGGAGCCATGCATCTTACTTGCATTGCAAGCCATTAAAGTTTATATATTATTATTACTACTTGAACCTTTACTTCAAATATCCAAAAACAGTTGTACCAAAACTCGATAACAATTGACTACCATGTAACTTAAACAACAAAAATCGAGATTAAACATGTCGGCAACAGAATAATCAGGGCTTGTGTTAAATGTTGCTCAGTATCAACGAACAACATTGAAGTTGAAAAGAAGGCTCCACATTTTGACATGAAGCACTAGTTGTCGATAATGGAGATCTCACCAACCTGTGGGTCATCATCATATTAGTCATTAGTTCCAACAAATGGAAGAGTTTAAGTCGAACTGATGCCCGTTGGGTTTTTAAGTTCATCAAGTGTGCCCCTTCTAATAGAGGAGATGATTCAAGGAAGGAGATGCTAGTATGATTGTATGCGTTGCCATCCCTGCCCTAACGTTCGTCCATTCTTCTGTTAGTTCCCCCTCGCGTGAGGGGTATTTTTGTCTCACGGATTACAAAACGGAATGCCAGAATGCCTGGAAAGCCTCCTATGGGCCTAATCTGACGGGAGTGAGGGAAAGAACAGCTTCCGGAATGCCACCGGTTTCGCCGCCGCAGAGGTTTACAAAACGGGTGTATATCGTCTTGTTAAGGATAGAAACGGGGGGATGATTATCGTCTTGTCAATTAGGTTAGCGCAGAGGCATCTCCGAGATTTCAAATGCCCAACGCAAGTATAGAGAAAGGCCCATAGAATATGAACTTATATTTAAAAAACTTTAATCATATAATAAATCCGATTATATAGAAATAAATGTAATAAAAAGATACTCAAAATAAAAATATTGTAGCAAAACATATACCTAAATTAATCGGGAGGCTCTCTGAGCATTCTTCGAAGCAAAGTTATTGATCAACTTGTCATAATCCAAACTTTGTAACATCTCGTGCTCAATATTGCCGTTTTGTTCTCTTCAATACATGTAACATCTTATGACCTTTAAAATATGATGTTTTATAAAATTTCGAGATTTGCGTTTCGAAATGCTCATTTTTATCGGCATTTCGACGTAAGTTTTTTTAGCGGGCTGAATACCGTTCTTCGAAACCAATTCTTATAAATTTTAACACCCTCGTCGTAACGCGCGAGCTAAGTCAACTAGTTGTATACTAAAACTTGTTTATTCTTTACGAATATTTTGAAATTATTTTAAAAATGTATCGATACCTACCTGAAAAACCCTTAAAAATGAAAAAAAAAAAAAAAAGGTTTGACATGGCTCAGGTTAGAAATATTAATTAATAGATGTTTAATCATTAAATCTAAACTATTTTGAATGTCGTTTTTTTTTAATAAAAAAAAAGAGAAAACAAGGTCAAATGGTCAATGCAAGTAAACCCAATAATGTGGGTCCAAAGCTGTCCTCCCGGGGAGAAAAAGTGGAAGAAACGGTGAACAAAAGCCAATTGGGAACGTGGTTGGGCCCAAAGCTATCATCCTCCTGTCCTCTCCTGTCCTTGTATCATTTAATATTTGAATTGATTAGCGTCCGTTTGTGCATTGCCCATTTCACACACTCTTACTAAAGGGGTTTAAAACGAGCTGGATCTCCGGTTTAAGATATTAAAATCCAATATAAGAACCAAACGAACTGGATCTCCGGTTTAAGGGGTTTAAGATATTAAAACCCAACATAAGAATCAAACGAACCGGATCTCCGGTTTAGGGATGCGAGCCGCGGCTCAAGGGGTGTCGCGGTCACGGGACACTCGAGTCTCTTGATCGTCAAGCCAAAGAAAGTAACAATGATCGTCCAGCCGGAACGACGGGTGAAGCAGCATGACCCCAGCCGCGGCTGGGGCTCTGCCGCGGCTCAGGAACTTGTGGCTCAGGAACTTGCGGCTCAGGAACTTGTGCAATCATTTATTTACGTTAGCCGTTCAAGGTCATGCGCGATCGTCCTCACATTCAACACTTAGAAAAAATTAGAAAAGTTACGAAGGAAATAATGTAATACCAGAAAATAATACTAAATAACAAAGATAATGTCTCATTGGGCATGAGAGTCAACTATAAAAATAACACCAATGAGGAAACCTGAACCCATGATAGAAAGAAGTCAGGTAGGAACCAGTAACACAAAAAAGGGAAGTCAACTAACAAGACAAGAGATGTCAAGTACGGAACATGTGCACAAGGAACACGGGTCAACTATAGAGACAAAGGTAATTAAATACACCCTGAACTCTCCTGACACACAAGAGGAAATAACGGTCATATAAGCAAAAGCAGAGAAGGATGTTTGACTGCAAATAACCTTTAATAAACATTCAGTCCAAACATTCCAACCATGGAGACCCTATAAATAGTCTCATCAAACTCCAAGGGAAGGGGACTCAGACACTCACTCTTCATACTCGTATTCACAATCCTCCAACTTATTACTCTTCACAACTCTCTTCCTCTCTTTTTACCTTCCACAACGAATACTTACTCTCACGCTGGAGGGTGGTCACGAAGAGAAATCTCCTTCTGCTCGTGGCGAGGCTCATGGTGTTATTTATTTTGCAGATCACCTCCTCAAGACCAGGAGATCATGTCCGTTCTACCAAGCCCAAGTCCAGAAGTTCAGCTTAGCTTATCCGTCCAGCACTGCTTCGAGACTTAAGCCTCTAGGTGATAAGTTTTGTAGCAACATTTGGCGCCATCCCGTGCTCTAAAACAACAACAAAAACGAGAAAAAAGCAACAAAAAAAAAACGATGGGCGTGGGCGAGGAAACTCCTCACATTGAAACCAGAAGTTCTGATGTCCTGTATCCAGACGGTAGCAATGTTACCGGGGGGAGGGAAGCAAGAACCCGAAGAGTCATCTTAACGATTCTGAAAAACAAAGGACTGACAAGGTAGTCGTTACACCAGAGTTCTTACGACAGAACCGTCAACAGATCCTCGCTATGTTACAGGAGGAGGAAAAAGATCGCCAATTGAAAGAAATCTGAACCCGCTAGAGTTCGGAGACGACGAGGATGACGACTCACTAAAGAAAAGCGAATAAGAGAAAGATAAGCTACATAACACTGAGGTTGTGCGTCAGGAGACAACCAAGAGGAAGAAGGATTTCGAAGATGACTACAACAAACCATACCAACCGTCTACGGCGCGATCAAGATCCAAGTTTATCAACAAAATTGCAGAGTTTACTTTTCCCCCAAAACTAAAAATGCCATCAAACGTGGGGAAATACGATGGTTTGGGTGATCCAGATGACCATCTCGCAATTTTCATAGGTGCGGCCGAGGTGGAACAATGGTCTATCCCGGTGTGGTGTCACATGTTCACGCAGACGCTGACGGGAGCAGCGAGGGTATGGTTCGACAGTCTCCCAATCGGAGAGATAGGGAGCTTCGAGCAACTGGAAGATAGCTTCTTAAAGAACTTCAGCCAACAAAGAAGGTCCATAAAGGATCCAACAGAGTTGCACAACATTAAAAGGGGTGATGGTGAGTCAGTGGAAGATTTCATTACAAGATTCGTAAGAGAGAGCATGCAAGTCAAAGGAGCTGGAGAAGATATACGTATCTCAGCGTTTATTCATGGTGTTCGGAGCGAGCAGTTGGTGAAAATATTCCATGAAAACCGTCCAAAAACGGTGGAAGAAATGCTAGAGAGAGCAAAGGCGTTTGTACGAGGAAGAAAAGCGAGCAACCAACTGAAATACCGCACACAAAAGAAGCCGTTGAATTGGGAAAACTCAAGGAAACAAGGACCACCAAAGATGTGGGATAAACCACATTCTCAACCGTGTTTTCAACAAAGGAACGTGGCGCCCTCTCAGTTTTCAACACCACAAGGACACGTCGGCGGACCAACGGTTAGTCTTCCACCATTGACCAAGATACCAAGTGAAATTCTAGCAACCGAGAACGTCAACTTTGTGAAACCTGCACCCATGAGACCAGGCCCTAAGAAGGCCACCGACAAGTATTGTGAATTTCATAAAGATAATGTGCACACCACTGATGAGTGTTTCTCCCTGAAAAGACAAATCGAATCAGCAATAAAAACAGGTAAACTGTCACACCTGTTGAAGGAGCTTAACGCAACACCTCAGGCCGGAGGAAAGAGAAAGGAGATCCTAATGGTAAACCAGCCATCAAGTAGTGCAGGAGTGAAACGAAATAATGACCACATGGAGCCGTGGATGGAGCAAGAAATCAGTTTCCCTCCGATTAGAGGTGGAGATTTTGCTAGCGGCGCGCTTCATGTAACTGACATTGCCGGTCATTAGGTACGAAGGGTTTATGTTGATACCGGAAGTGCATCCGCAATCACGTATGAATGTTGCTTCATGCAACTAGATGAAGAAGTACAGAAAGGCCTCGTCACACAAGTCCACCAGCTAACAGGCTTTTCCAAAGAAGTAGTGCAGCCGCTAAGAAAAATACAACTTCAGGTGACAATGGGGAACGAAACGGAAAGTCGTACGGTTACAATGACCTTCCTCATAGTGCGCTCTCAGTCAAGCCACAACGTAATTTTGGGAAGGCCAGGTTTATGTGCACTTGGAGCAGTCATATCTACCGTTCAAGCGACAATCAAATTCCCAACCCTAGATGGTGTGGTAACTCTATTCTCAAGTAAGAAATGTAAAAGCATAAAAGCTATAGCACCAGGTGCTTCAAACAACACAGATGAGCAACACAATACGATGCTAAAGCAACCCTCAGACATGGTGGGGGGTATTAAGAGATACAGCGGAGCGGATAAGGTAACATGTTTGGACAGAGTAGATGTACCACGAAAATGTACGGAGTCTAACTCCGAAAGTGCTATAAGTAGTCAACACGCAAGGAACCATTGTAATCAATTTTGAAAGAAGGTGTACGCGAACACCAAAGATTGCATTCACATTTTATTATTTCATACCCATTGTCGTAACCACAAAGACAACAATACCCAAAAGTCACCTGACCAAGTTAAGGTTGAAAAATAATCTAAATCTTCCAGCCGCAACTGGACAGACGAGTCACCTGACCAAGTTCAGGTTGAAAATTAATCTAAGTCTTCAAGTCGCGACTGGACAGACGAGTCAGCTGACCAAGTTCAGCTGAAAAATAATCTAAGTCTTCTAGCCGTGACTGAAAAAATGAGTCACCTGACCAAGTTCAGGTTGAAAAATAATCTAAGTCTTCCAGCCGTGACCAATAATCTAAGTCTTCCAGCCGTGACTGGACAGACGAGTCACCGGACCAAGTTCAGGTTGAAAAATAATCTAAGTCTACCAGCCGCGACTGGAAAGACGAGTCACCTGATCAAGTTCCGGTTGAAAAATAATATAAGTCTTCCAGGCGCGACTGGAAAGACGAGTCACATGACCAAGTTCAGGTTGAAAAATAATCTAAGTCTTCGGCCGCGACTGGAAAGACGAGTCACCTGACCAAGTTCAGGTTGAAAAATAATCTAAGTCTTCCAGCCGCGACTGGACAGACGAGTCACCTGACCAAGTTCAGGTTGAAAAATAATCTAAGTCTTACAGCCGCGACTGGACAGACGAGTCACCTGACCAAGTTCAGGATGAAAAATAATCTAAGTCTTCCAGCCGCGACTAGACAGACGAGTCACCTGACCAAGTTCAGGTTGAAAAATAATCTAAGTCTTCCAGCCGCGACTGGACAGACGAGTCACCTGACAAAGTTCAGGTTGAAAAATAATCTAAGTCTTCCAGCCGCGACTGGACAGACGAGTCACCTGACAAAGTTCAGGTTGAAAAATAATCTAAGTCTTCCAGCCGCGACTGGACAGACGAGTCAACTGACCAAGTTCTGCTAAAAAATAATCTAAGTCTTCCAGTCGCGACTGGACAGACGAGTCAGTTGACCAAGTTCAGCTGAAAAATAATCCAAGTCTTCCAGCTGCGACTAGACAGGCGAGTCAGCTGACCAAGTCCAGGTGAAAAATAATCTAAGTCTTCTAGCCGCGACTAGACAGACGAGTCACCTGGCCAAGTTCAGGTTGAAAATAATCTAAGTCTTCCGGCCGCGACTGGATAGACGAGTTAGCTGACCAAGTTCAGCTGAAAAAATAATTTAAGTCATCCAGCCGCGACTGGATAGACGAGTCACCTGACCAAGTTCAGGTTGAAAAATAATATAAGTCTTCCAGTCGCGACTGGAAAGACGAGTCACATGACCAAGTTCAGGAAAAAATAATCTAAGTCTTCCAGCCACGACTGGAAAGATGAGTCACCTGACCAAGTTCAGGTTGAAAAATAATTTAAGTCTTCTAGCCACGACTGGACAAACGAGTCAACTGACCAAGTTCAGCTAAAAAATAATCTAAGTCTTCCAGCCGCGACTGGAAAGACGAGTCAGCTGACCAAGTTCAGGTTGAAAAATAATCTAAGTCTTCTAGCCGCGACTGGAATGACGAGTCACCTGGCCAAGTTCAGGTTGAAAAACAATCTAAGTCTTCCAGCCGCAACTGGATAGACGAGTCACCTGACCAAGTTCAGGTTGAAAAATAATCTAAGTCTTACGGCCGCGACTGGACAGACGAGTTAGCTGACCAAGTTCAGCTGAAAAATAATCTAAGTCTTCCGGTCGCGACTGGACAGACGAGTAAGCTGACCAAGTTCAGCTGAAAAATAATCCAAGTCTTCCAGCTGCGATTGGACAGGCGAGTCAGCTGACCATGTTCAAACTTTGTAACATCTCGTGCTCAATATTTCCGTTTCATTCTCTTCAGTACGTGTAACATCTTATGACCTTTAAAATATGATGTTTTATAAAATTTCGATATTTGCGTTTCGAAATGCTCATTTTTATCGGCATTTCGACGTAAGTTTTTTTAGCGGGCTGAATACCGTTCTTCGAAACCGATTCTTATAAATTTTAACACCCTCGTCGTAACGCTCGAGCTAAGTCAACTAGTTG
This sequence comes from Smallanthus sonchifolius, assembly GCA_023525975.1. Taxonomy (NCBI): domain Eukaryota; kingdom Viridiplantae; phylum Streptophyta; class Magnoliopsida; order Asterales; family Asteraceae; genus Smallanthus; species Smallanthus sonchifolius. The sequence goes on along the minus strand of JAKNSE010000034.1, from coordinate 2,686,707 downwards.
TATACTAAAACTTGTTTATTCTTTACGAATATTTTGAAATTATTTTAAATACCTACCTGAAAAACCCTTAGAAACGAAAAAAAAAAAGAAGGTTTGTCATGGCTCAGGTTAGAAATATTAATTAATAGATGTTTAATCATTAAATCTAAACTATTTTGTATGTCGTTTTTTTTTTAAAAAAAAAAGAGAAAACAAGGTCAAATGGTCAATGCAAGTAAATCCAATAATGTGGGTCCAAAGCTGTCCTCCCAGGAGAGAAAAAGTGGAAGAAACGGTGAACAAAAGCCAATTGGGAACTTGGTTGGGCCCAAAGCTATCATCCTCCTGTCCTGTCCTTGTATCTAGAGATGTACAAATCGGTTTTTTCTAACTCAGCCGGTTTGAACCGACCCGAACCGGGTTGGTCAATAATTGGTCAAAACCGGTTTGGCCCTAAACCGGTTCGGGTTAAACCGGTTTTTAAACGAGAAAACCTCAACCCTATCAAACCGGTTAGGATAGGATTTGAACCAGTTTAAATAGTAAACCGGTTTAAACCAGTTTTTAATTAAAAATTTGATTTAATTAAATAAAATTAAATCAGGGGTATTTATAATTACTATGTTTTAAATATTGAATGATAGGACACGACAGGAGGATGATAGCTTTGGGCCCAACCACGTTCCCAACTGGCTTTTGTTCACCGTTTCTTCCACTTTTTTTCCCATGTTAATGGATGTTTGACTGCAGATAACCTTTAATAAATATTCAGTCCAAACATTCTAATCATGGAGACCCTATAAATAGTCTCATCAAACTCCAAAGGAAGGGGACTCGGACACTCACTCTTCATACTCGTATTCGCAATCCTCCAACTTATTACTCTTCACAACTCTCTTCCTCTCTTTTTACCTTCCACAACGAATACTTACTCTCACGCCGGAGGGTGTCACGAGGAGAAATCTCCTTCTGCTCGTGGCGAGGCTCACGGTGTTATTTATTTTGCAAATCACCTCCTCAAGACCAGGAGATCATGTCTGTTCTTCCAAGCCCAAGTCCAGAAGTTCAGCTTAGCTTATCCGTCCAGCACTGCTTCGAGACTTAAATCTCTAGGTGATAAGTTTTGTAGCAATAGTTACTCTTTCACCAATAATACTTTTTAGTCTCTTGAGTGCATGGGGATGTGTATATATTTATGTTTATATGTGAGCTTTTACATGACATATGTATTCTGGGTTGACACAAATTAACAGGGCGAAAAAAATTAGTTATATAAATACTTTAAAATTCTAAGTTTACATATTACTTTTATTTTTTATGTTTAAAGTTTAAAGTATAAAAAAGTAACCCCAACTTGCAATTTTCCGTACACGTTGACCTTGACTTCACCCATGAAATTAGTCTGCATATATAGTATACATCCTGTGTGTTCAACTACCCCTTCCTGCTTTGGCATAATGCATACATATAGCTTCAGCAAGAATCTGTAGGTATGAAATTGATTTTACTTTTGTATTAATTAATTAATTAATGTTTGATGGTTTGAGCTGAATGTATATGCAGGTTTAGTTGATAGTCCAAGAACTAACGTTTGCCAACATGGAAATGACGGATACTCCCCTCAGCCAGCAGCCGGCGGAGGCGGCGGTGGTGGTGGAGGTGGAGCCGGAATCGGAAGGGGAGGCGGAGGCGGAGGCGGAATTGGGAATAAGGACTGATCAGATACCATCAAATATGCCTAATTCTGAACCAAGTGCACCTGCACAACCACAACCATCATCAAACCCACCAGATCGTAGATGTCTCCTTGGTAAAACCACACTTTTTTTACCTTTGCATATAAAATGAACTAGATTTTTTTATTCTGGTCATTATCAGTTCGGCTTGCTTGCATGGATAAAACTTACGTTGAAACGCAGACTCGCAATAACGTACGATATAAAAAAATAACTCAAATTTGAATACAACTCCGTTTTTAACACAACTTATACATATTAACAGAAACTAAATGGGTTAAAAGTGTATATTATATATAGTATAAGGGACTAAAATGATTCCCCCTCGGTACGCGGCGGGGGCATGGTCGTTATCGGGTCGACTCGTTTGCGAGGCTAAAACATACGTACACTCGATATTGCGTACGATACCAAAAAATATTCTTAAATTTGAATACAACTCCGTTTTCTATAAAATTTATATATACTAGAACATTGACAAAAAAAACTAAAGAAGGTTGCGCTTTCCGTTAAAAAAAATAACAAACGAAAGTTATTACAGAAATACAAAATTGTTATAAATTTAAATGGGTTAAAAACGTATGTTATAATATGAGGATGAAAATAAAATATTAACATGTGTCTGGTCACTGTCGGTTTGACTTTTGTAATATACGATCCATATTGATGCTATACGAGTCATATAGAAGGTGTCCAAGAATCCTTTTAGATTTATCTATAACAACACCCAATTACAAAAATATTTTTTTGCGTATGTAATATATGTTATTATATTCCCGGTACAAAAATTTTAAAAAAATTAACTTGTCTAACGTATTGTTACATATATGTAAAAAAATATCATTGTTCAAATGTTACACGTGTGTAACATACAGTAGAATTTTTGTACTTTTTAATGTGAATCAACATGTTAGACATTTCATTTTTGGTTAACGGGAGAAGATAATAACATATATTATGTCTGATAAAAAAAAAGAAAAAAAAACTAACTATTACATCGTGTATTTTCAACTGAAATGGGTTTCAAGCTATACTTTCAACTGAAATGGGTTTTCAACTGAATGATTGAGATTGATTCTAGTGAGTTCTTTTACAATTACAAGTTTTTTATTTATACGAAACGAAAATGAAAAAAGTTATTCGCTTTTGAATCTTTAAAGGAAACAAAGACGACTTCCGTTTAATTTGCGTTCCTCTGTATCAAGCATCAATCAAAGGTAATTGGGAAGCTGCTGAACGCATCATAAATGAACGTGTAGGGGTGACGGGGTATTATATAACTGAAAATGAAGAAACTGCACTTCACATCGCTGCATCAGCCAAAAGCAGCATGGTGATGGAGGATTTTGTTACAAAGCTAGTATTTAGGATGAGGATGAACCCAGAAGACTTAGAAATTAGGAATAAAAACAACAATACCGCACTTTGTTTAGCGGCAGCAGGAGATAATGTGAATATTGCTAAGCTTATAGTAAATTGCAACGAATCTTTGCTGAATATTCCTGGTGGTCAAGATGGAACAATGTTGCCACTCTATATAGCTTCGTTATATGGAAAGCATGGGATTGTGGATTATCTATATGAAAAATCAAACAATATGGATGATAATAACATTTGGGATGATGAGAAACGTGGTTGGGTTCTCTGGAGATGTGTAGAAGCTGGTTTATTTGGTAAGTATATACAGGGGTGTCAATCGTGTCGGGTTGGCAGGTTAAATTATGCAACCCGAACCCGACCCATATTCTTATTCGTGTCAAAATTTTCAACCCTAACCTGGATACATTTAAATTCGGGTCAACCCGAACCTGACCCGTTTAACCCATTTATCTAAATAAAAATCATAAAGTACTAACTCCAAAATCTAATTCATTTAAGGTAAACTAAAATTAATTGATTAATTATCTCTAAAAAGGAAAAAAAGAAAAGTTTTGGTTTTATGGTAAAATTAAATACAAAAGTAAAAGAATAGTCGTTTCTATAATGTGAAAATAAAAAATAAAATTATTGTGTAACCTAAACGGGTTAACGGGTCAACCCGAACCTGACCCGTTTATTAAACATGTCAACCTGAACCCGACCCGCTTTTTAAAGCGGGTTGAAATGGCCAACCCAAAGCCTGATTGTTTTCGTGTCGTGGCAGGAATTGTTACATTTTCATGTATTTTTGTTATGAACATCAATCTCAATAGTTATTTGCTGCATTTTATTTAACATTTTTTCTCCCTAGTTAAGTGATTGATCATTCAATATACTGTAGACATTGCACTGAAAATAGTGGAACATCGGCCCGTACTTGCTAAAAGTATGGAAACACTCGGAGCTTTAGCTCGAAAAACTGATGCATTTAAAGAAGGAAGCTATGTTATGGAATTATTAAGATCCATTTGGACTTATATTATGGAAAACGTGGATAAGCATGAAATTAATAGAATAATAAGAGGGCCAACAAGTGACAGGGGACGAACACACACTTCCCGGGTGTTATTTATTGCTGCTGAAGTGGGAAACACTAATTTTATAGTTGAGCTCATTCGCCAATATCCGGATCTAATTTGGAAGTTGAATGATAGAAATCAAAGTATATTTCATGTTGCCGTCTTACACCGTCAAGAGGGTGTCTACAATCTTATCTACGAGATAGGCTCGATGAAGGATTTCATAACTCCTCAAAGGGATGTGGGTGGCAATAACATGCTGCATTTAGCTGCCAAGAGTGCAAAGAAAAAGAGACTACAAGAAACTTCAGGAGTGGCTCTACAAATGCAAAGAGAATTGTTATGGTACAAGGTATTATAATTCTTTGTGTATATGATCTTTGTTGTGCTTTTGCTTTCTCGGTTTTTTGACGACAATTCTAACCTCTTTTGTGTAGGAAGTGGAAAGTATACTCCCTCCTTCTTATCAAGAAAAGAAGAACAACGTCGGTCTACTGCCACACGAATTGTTCACCAATGAGCACAAAGATCTCATGTCTGCAAGTGAGAAGTGGATGAAAGACACAGCTAGCCATTGTATGGTAGTTGCTGCGCTAATTGCCACTGTAGTATTTGCAGCCGCTTTCACAGTACCAGGTGGATACGATAACGACAAGGGTTATCCTATTCTACGAAATCATAGAGCTTTTATATTCTTCGTTATATCAGATGCCATTTCTTTGACATTTGCCACAATTTCCATCCTCATGTTCTTACACATCCTCACATCTCGTTATGCTGAGCAAGATTTCCTAGAAACATTACCCAAAAAACTTATGATAGGTCTAGCAACACTCTTCCTCTCTATCGCTACCATGATGTTTGCTTTTAGTGCTAGTTTTTTTACTCTTTATGGCAACGATTGGGTTCCAATTCTTATCACTGTATTTGCTTCATTCCCAGTTCTCTTATATGTTATACTTCAGACGTATGGTCTTCTAGCGGATGTTTACCACTCAACATATGGTTCTAAAAACCTCTTTAAGCCAAAAAAGCCTATGCTTTACTAGTCTAATCTTTCATTTCTCATTTTGAGTGTAATGTTTTATTCCAGTGAATGGAAAAGTTGTTTGCTTGAGCATGATTATGTAGTTTTCAAATTTGAATGTATTTATCAGCATTGTCTATGATGTGATTGTACTATTTAAGTAAATCGTTGAGTATTGCGGTTGTTTTATAGTTTGTTCCATCACATATGAGTTTTTATATAGTTTCAGTAAATTTTATTTTGAGTTTTTCTTTAATCCTGACAATAATTCAAAAAGCAGTATATTTGACAATGTTTTAATATACATAAATTTCTATATAAACACCTCAAATAAATTATTCTAACCTAAAACACTAAGAATTTTAATCAATACAAAAGAACAAAAAATATTTAACTTAAAAAAAGGATCATTTTAAACTAGGCTGTTAGTATTGGGCCATAGAACCAGTTTGAAAGAAACTAACTAGGAGTCTAAGACCAGGCCGTATAGGTCCGAGTTATAACTATACTTTTATTTTGGATTCGAAAAACGTTTCTTAACATCGGGCCTTTGAGCCCAGCTTGAGGCTGGGGACACTGGGGTTAAGAGTTAAGACTAGCCTTTGACTTTATTTATTCTGTGAATCCTTGTGGCTGATTAACAAAGGTTAAAACCGAAGCGTTTTTGTCCCAATGGTAATATTCATGTGTGTTAATTATTGCCCCTTCCCATGAGGTCGAGGGTCCAAGTCCCGCAATGGACAGTGGTGTTGTCGTTAAAATAAAGATTAACAAATGTTGATGATTAAAAGGGTCATGATACTTGTACAATGTACTCTTTTATTTTGTTTGAGAAGTAAGGTAATTTAAAGAGTTCAAGCCCACAAGAATTAAGTTTACGAAGTATTGTTATATAAATATATATTTAATCACCAGATAAAAGGCTCGTTTAGGCTCACTGGCCTGCTCGAGCTCTTTATGAAATGGGCCTCGATATAAGGTCGGGCTCGTTTAAGCTCGAGTCGTTTCGATTTTTAAACGAGCCGATTTCGCCCGGACAGAAAAGTTTCTGACGAATCCATCATGTTCAGTTTGAGAAAAATAAAAAGTCAATGTTTAGTATTGGAGAAAAAGTTTAAAAAATGTTTATTTTAGGAATTTTTCTGAAGAATAATGGTATATTATGATTTTATACAGATTATTGATTTTTATTATTTTTATGTGTTACGTTTGCTATGTATCACTTTTTCTAATGTAAAAATATAAAATAAAGAAAGTTGAGTAAAAGCAAATAGAAATAGTATGAGTAAAGACATGGCAATTGGCAGTGAAGTTTGGTTTGAATATCTTCCAAACTTCCATTTCATTTGGTATACATTTGGTGAAGAAAATTACACCCACCATTCCAACAAACCACTTTTAACTCCACTTCAATCTTCATCATCACATCACATATTCACATCTCCTTCATTGAATTGAAATGGAACATCTCATGCACACCAGAGATCTTCTCAACACTAGCTTACACCAATCTAGACACATAGACTTTCAACTTAACAAAACTTCCGCCACACTCTCTCGTATCGATCAAACGTTTCCAACTTTAGAAACCGCGGTAAAAAACATGGCTTCCAAATGCGCCACTTTTCCTGTCACAGACCTTGTTGATCGCGCTCTCCCAACCGTTTCAGCCGTTTTAAACGTCTACCAATTAGTCAATGAGCTTGGGTCCTCGCTATCGGCCCACTCCACTTCCGACCTCACCCTCTTCATTTCTCGCCTCAAACGGTTCAGACAGGCACTAACACTTCTCACCAACACATGCAAATTAGCAATCCTGTGGGTTCAAGATGTCAACAACTTTCTCCAACATGACCACTTGAATGTTTGCAAGACTCTACATTTACTTCAAGAACTGCATGAAGTAGAAAAGTGTTGCCTTCTTGAGCAAGGAATTCTAGGCGTCGCCTTCACGGTCCTCGAGGACGAATTCGAGAATCTCTTGGTCCAAAACAGTTTGCCAGTTCAAGTCCCTTCATCACTTTTCTCCTCTGGTGATGAGGAAAGTGATGCATCTTATCCATCACCACAACATGTTTTGCCTTTTCATGTTGTCCACAACCTAAAAGCTATTGTCGCGTGTTTTTCAGCATGCGACAACCAGATGGACCGATGCGTATCTATATACGTCAAGGTTCGTACCACAAATTTTGAAACAAGTTTACAAGGTCTTGATTTGGATTATCTAGAGATCTCGTTATCAGAATTCGATAGCGTTCAAGATATAGAAGGTTACATAGACGAATGGGCGAGGCATTTGGAGTTTGTAGTGAAGCATATGCTTGAACTCGAGTATACTCTCTGTGAACATGTGTTTGGCCAACTAGAAGTATGGACAGATTGCTTCTCCAAGATCGCGCTCCAATCAGGAATACATCGTTTTATCAAATTCGGGAATACGATTACAAAAGCCAAGAAAGAAGCAATGAAGCTATTCAAGCTGCTAGACGTGTTTACCGCCCTTAATAATCTAAGATATGATTTCAACAGATTTTTTGGTGGAAAACACTGTTTAGAAATTCAAACTCAAACAAGGGATCTCATCAAGAATGTTGTCAATGGGATATTTGATATTTTCAATGAGCTCTCAGCACAAGTGCAGCTTCAAAGGCTAATGGATCCACCTCCAGATGGCTCGGTTCCACGATTAGTGAGTTTTGTAACAGAATATGCCGAAGAGCTGCTTGACGATGACTACAGACGCGCACTGGACCAAGTTCTTGAAATCCATTCCAGTTGGTACAATGCAAATAAGAGACTTGTTGCGGTTGAGGTTCACAACATAATAAAAGCACTGGAACATAACTTAGAGACATGGGCAAGGAGATACGAAGACAACGCGTTGTCTTGTATTTTCATGATGAACACGAGCTGCTACTTGAGCAAACATCTACAGGGGACACGGCTAGGGGATCTAATGGGGGAATCTTGGTTAACACGACACGAGGATCGTGTTGTGTACTATACACAACTCTATTTGAGACAGAGTTGGGGAAAGATTCCAGCCCTGTTGACCAACAATGACAGAATCATGGTAACAGATGTGAAGAACAGAATCAAAGGATTCACTGAGGCATTTGAACAAGAATATAGAAAACAATCAGGATGGGTATTGTGCGACAACAGTTTGAGATCGAAAACTTGCCTGATGATAGTGGAAGTTGTCGTCCCCGTTTACAAGCGCTACATGGACAAGTATTTGGGCTTGGTGGAAGGCAGGGTTAGTCCCGGTAACAAGTATGTAAAGTATAGTTCAGAGCGCGTAGAGAATATGGTGAGTTCCATGCTTCAGCCGAAGTATGCCAGCATCATCAAGTGTACAAACTTGTTGGATAAGATCAAGAGTGTGGTTGCAGGGCGGTTCTCGCCAACAACTGTTGCAGCTTGATGTTCCAAGACTTGTCTACTGATCTCATATGCTTACATCTCGCTCTCACATATGATGTAATTCATGTATATACTGTAGCTTGACACGAGTGTAGTAGAATAACATAATATGTTATATGTAAAATAGACGTATGTATGTTGTTATTTGCACAGATCTTCAGTAAACAAAACAACTTTAATAATAATCTTAATAGATTCAAGAGTAGGATTGATAAATAAAAACATAAACACACAGTGAACTCTCGTCTTATTATATCAAAGAAACTAACTCAAAACTTAGATACAATAACTCTTATACATAAAATTTTATCATGTTTATGTATTTATAATGTAACTCAAACTTGGTCAACAAGAAAACAATTAAAATCCTGATATATCCCTTCAACCCATTAACCCTCTTAATGATGCTTCACGGGTCTACGCAGGTCGGCCCCCCTCACCTACTCGTGATGGGCCTGTTGAGCTGTAAATTACCAACAATCACCCCCTATTTCCAACTCGAAACTAGGAGGTCTCAACGCCAAGTAGTCTTTGCATTTCATCAAACTTGATTCTCGCGAGTGCTTTAGTAAGAATGTCGGCCCGTTGTTCCCTACCACTTATATCCAACACCACTATCTTGTTCCGTTCCACACACTCCCGTATACAGTAAAAACATGACTTGATAGGCTTGCTCCAACTGTGGAATACCGGGTTTTTAACCAACCCAATTGCTGATGTATTGTCAACCTGTAATGCTACTTCTTGCAACTTTTTAATTCACGTAGTAACTCCCTTAACCACACGGCTTGACATGAGGCCGAACTCGCCGCCATATATTCTGCCTCACATGATGAAAGCGCCACAGAGCTTTTTTTGTGAACACCAAGTTATATGAGCATCTCCGTAAAAAAACACATGTCAGTGGAGCTTCTTCTATCATCATGACCAATGTTGTGGCTATTGTCGATGTACCCGATCATTGTCTTCGATCCTCCACGTTTATATTTGATTCTAAACCCACTTGTGCCTTTGACATACCTGAGGATTTGTTTTATCACCGCCAAGTGAGATTGCTTTGGGGTTTGCAAGTATCTACTCACCATCCCAACTGAAAACGGCATGTCATATAAAACTATGATAAAAATAATTAAATAATATATATTATGTTACATAAAAAAATTATTTGTATATGTATAAAAGTTGTAAAAATACATAAATAAACTAATTTTTGAATTAAAAGATAACAAGACTGCAAAAATTGTCCATTAGGTTTAAAATTACATAAACAGTTCTTTAGGGGTAAAAAGACTAGACCGCTACTGTCTTAATAGAAAACTTAACGCAGTTAGCCTAAAGGGTGAAATCTGTTACAAATAGTATACATAAAGGATGTCCAACGTGTTTTTTGAAGATAAATGATGAAGCTTGTAATTTCGTATGAAGGTAAAGAGTGTTTTCTGTAATTTTGTCTTTAATTGATAAATAAACAGAATTAGCAAATAAAACCATCGCACTTCTAATTTACCTTGTATATCTTTACTACTCACTACCTGCATTTTTGAATCCGTCAAAGTAGATAATAAATAATATGAATATATTTTCCTTTTTAACATCTTTTTACTCTTAAATACCATCTAAACCTACACTTACATGATTTAAACTCACTTTATTTTGTAAGAGACAATCATCAATGTCACTATACCAAAAGACCATGAGCAAATAATATGGATGTTTGTCTCTAACGGGACATCCTGTTGGTAAGGTGTCTCGTCTCTATATAAGAGGTTGAGGGTTCAAATTATACAAAATATATGTATAGATAGTTAATAGGAGTAGATTAAGAGTTATTATTAAAAAAAACGGATATGTACGCATTGAATTTAAGGAGTTGACTCTTAGGATTAGTAATGAATGACACCCACAAGTCTCCAATTAAAATGTCAAATGTAATCAATATACGATGTAGTGTTCATGGTATTTAATTTCAAATAAAATAAATAAAATTTTCGATGATGACTTGTTATATATACTTAAAATTCTTGTTTGTAACAAAAAAAAACGTAAAATAAATTCACAATTGCATAAGGGTAAAGGGGGCACCAGCGGGTAAGGGTATCGGGTAGGGGAACCCGCGCGGGTACGCCGCCACCGACCCCTTACCCAAGTGAGGATCTTGTGATTTGCGGGTATAACTACCCGAATGGAAAAGGTGAAAAAAACGGCTATAATGCAATAACTACCCGAGGTTCTTGTGCCCCCATCAATTTTGGGTGTTAGGGTAGCATTTGGGTAAAAATGAGGTGACACACCCTCATTGGATATTTTGTTAGGGTAGTTTTTTAGATAAGGGTTGTGTCACACCCCAACCGACGGCGGATTATACGTCGGGGCGGACGCGGTTGTTCAATAGCACAAGGTTGACTATTAAAGTTTCGATATTTCGTTAATAAATAATTTAAGATTCAATACAAAGAAACATAACAATAATACAACATTTAATATATGTGTAGTCTAGGTCCAAAGCATCCTATGTGATCACAAATAAGTCTCATGATGTAGAACCTGAAACATGTGAAAGAATCTGTCAACTACAAAGTAGTTGGTGAGATACAAAGGTTTTGACACAGTTTAACAAGTATTTGAAAAGAATTACAATTCACTATGATATATGCCTTCTATAATGTAAGTATGAGAAAACAAGTATCTTAAACATTGTGCACATCAACCCTCCAACCAAGTTTAGGCATAACCCGCAGGTTACCCTTATAAGTCTCAAGTTTAAAGTTTAATTCAGTAACAATCACCAAGGGCTCCCCCCGAATGGGTCAATCAATCAAGGTGGATTGGTCAAATACAATAGATCTATCATTGTTACTATAGGTTTGATCAAAGTTAATGAATGTACTAGTTTTAAGTTTAATCTAAACATACAAGTCTCAAGTTTAACATAAGAATAAGCATCTAGTCATAGTTGTACAAGAATTGCATAAATTTAATGTTTTTGAACATGTTTCACCCCAAAAGTATAGAAAGGAAAAAGGGGCTAAGTATACTCACTTGGATTTGGATGAAGAGTATCCGACAAGAGTTTGCAAGAATTGGAGAGGGAGAATATCCTCACAATAAGCCTAAGAATGCAAGTCTAAAGATTTAAGTTTATTTCTAAAAGTCTAAGACAAAGGATCTAAGATTTCAAGATTCGACTAGGGTTCCAAGTGGGAGATGTGATGGTTTATGTTTATGAAGTTTAAATCAAGTTTATAATAAAGGTTTTGAAGGAATGATACAAGACTTGTATGTCAAAGTTTAATAGATTTATATATTAGAATAATTATTAATTAAAATAATTATTTAAAAGTTTTACAATTATTAATTACACAAGTTAGGTAAAAATAATCAAAATAGTTTTATAAGTATTTAGAAATAAATAATTTACAAGAACAATTACTTATTTAATCAACATAAATCATTTGATATTTGATTAAGTTTCTAAGTATTAAGTATTTATAATACAAATTAATTCGTAATATAAATATGTTTAAATAAATAATAGCACTTATAAGTTTATAAGATATTAATTAGAATATGGTTATATCTTAATTATAAGTTTATAAATATTTTTAAAGTCTAAAAGAAAACCATAAGTTTATAAGGTTTTAAATAGAGTTTCTATTAATTTATAAGTTTATAAGTGTTTAAATAAAGTTTACAAGTTCATAAATGTTTAAAGTTTATGACTTTATAATTATTTAGGAAGTAAATAAAGTATAATTATTTCTCTCCTTTTATATAAACAAATAGATTTATGTTTATATGAATTTTATAAAGTGTATAAAATTATAAGTTTCTGATTTTTAAATAAATCTATAAACTTTTCTGATTTTTTTAAGATTTAAAACTATTATTTAAAATTAATTCTTTATAGCTAAGTTTAAATAAATTAAAATAACTCCAGAATTTAAAAGTGTAAATAAAATTGATTTTTGAGTTTATAAAAGTCTAAAATAATTTATAAAAATTATTAGAAATTTTAAATCTGATTAATTAAACACAAAAAAATGTAACAAAATAAAACGGGCGGACCGGATCGAACACACGACCAGCCCCGGGTCACCATCGCACACACACACTAACCATCCCGGCTACGGGTTCGCTGTGTTTATACTCGAAAAAGAAATTTTTAAACAGAAACCCCACTTGTCTCCAAACCCATATGAACCCTAGAATTTGGATTCACCAAATACACATCGATTAGCCCTCTGTTAATGGAATTAAACATAAGGCTTTCGATCTATGCAAGATTTCGAGGCTTTTGGCCTTTGAGATTACCTGAAACAGTGTTGAATCGAGGGAGATCGGGTTTGAGTTAGGCGTCGACGGTCGTGACTTCAAATCCGGCAATGCAGATTCGGATCGATGAAATAGATAGTCGAGGGAGGTTAGGGGTGATGTTGTTGAGGTGTAGGAGTCGGTATATATAGCCAATTTTGGCATTTAATACATAAACGGTTGGGGAGGTGGTGGTTGCGCTGAACGGATTCAAATTCGGATCCACGCGTGACCGCGGTTGAACTCGGGCATTGATGGGCATCGAGGTTGGGTCGCATGCGCGAGATGAACCCGAGGTTCATCGAATCCGGACGGGATTCGCATTTTCGGAGGACGAGGGGTCGGAACCGGGAGTTATGGGTTTCGAACCTGGGACTGTTTTGGTATCAGGGAGTTTGGGGAAATTACAAGATCGGTCCCTGAGGTTCAGAGGTGTTATCATTTCACGTTTAGAGTTAACTTTTAGTTTAAAATAAGTTTCCAAAATGAAGGTTTGGCCCCCCTGACCTTATAAAAACAATTATATATGTTTTTATTTTATAAATTTAAATAAGTTTTATCACTTTATAAGTTTATATAAAAAGATTTTGAATATTTAAGTTTATAAGTTAAGTAAGTTTGTTAATTATAATTTTTATAAAATTATAAACACACATATAAGTATGATCGTTTTTCCTTAAATCCATATTAAATAAATTTAATATTTATTTTTCAAGAGAATAGTTTTAATAAGAATTTAAGTTTTTAACGTGTAGAAGTTTAGGAAAAGTTACGTCGTAAAAATCCCGGATATTACAGTCTCCCCTACTTTAGGAAATTTCGTCCCGAAATTAAGGTAGAAGGGTTTAGTTCGGGATTTCAGTCTATGGTAAGCACAAGGATAATGAGAAAGATGCTCTACGTTCCCAAGTAAATCCTGGGTTACGTTTAGATTTTTAAATGAGTTGTAAGGATAGGGATAAGATTACGCTCGAGTTTCTAAGTTTTCAATGCATATGGTTGCCAAGAGTTTCCCTAAGAAGCATATAGTTTCATTGAAATATATGAGGATTTGTTTTCAGAAATGTATTTGAGAGAATAACTGATGAACTTCCATTCCCGATTTAAAGCGAGGTGCATCACCCGGAATGGATTCGATGATAGTTCAAGAATTTGAGTTTGTAGACTAATACGTTTAAGGATTGCTACGGTACCTAAGTTTCGTGGCTACCTTTTACGATAAGTCTTAGATCATAGCACACGACAGAGTTTACTATGTCTTTCCATACGCTGATTTTCATACTTACGTGTGCACCCGCAAGCATTTAAATCGTCGCATAGTCCGCATAGGTCCTTCCGTTTGTGTGTGGATCAAGAAAGAGTACAAGAATTTGTTTAACTCGTGACTATTGTTTCCGCGTAAGAGTGATCATTGATTAACGAGTCCCTTAGAGAGAAACGTCATTCAATAATTAAAGAGAAAGGATATGACAAGATTTAGAGTTTCAAAGTTTCCTCGTGTTTGAATAAGAATACCTCAATCATCGAGTAGTTTAAAGTCTTTACACTTTCCTCGTGTTTGATCAAGAATACATCAAACCTTGAGTAGTTTAAAAGTCTTATACGTTCGTCATGTTTGAACAAGGATACGTCAAACATGGAGTAGTTTAAAGTCTTTACACGTTCATAGTGTTTGAACAAGAATACGTCAAACATAGAATAGTTTATATTGTGTTTGAACAAGAATACGTCAAACATAGAATTGTGTTTGAACAAGAATACGTCTAACATAGAATAGTTTAAATTGTGTTTGAACAAGAATACGTCAAACATAGAATTGTGTTTGAATAAGAATACGTCAAACATAGAATAGTTTAAATTGTGTTTGAACAAGAATACGTCAAACATAGAATAGTTTAAATTGTGTTTGAACAAGAATACGTCAAACATAGAATTGTGTTTGAACAAGAATACGTCTAACATAGAATAGTTTAAATTGTGTTTGAACAAGAATACGTCAAACATAGAATTGTGTTTGAACAAGAATACGTCAAACATATAATAGGTTAAAGTCTTTTAGTTTAGCTTCAGTGTATAGAAGTATACGATTACGTTTTGAGCATAAAGCGGTTATCTAAATACTCTAGGATTTAATAGAGGTGTGGGACAGCATTTGGAACAGGATTAACCGTTATACGCTCTCTTCACAGAAGATTTGAGTTGTCCAGAAGGTTAGGTGGATCCCGATTATTTTGGGTTTGAAGAGAAGACTATGGAGGTACTCTGCTAAAGAGAGCAGTGTCCCCCTTCATATTAGTTCCTAGTATAAAGAATAAAATTTGCTCGTGTATCTTGAATGAATGTTTATCACGTCTTATAAGGTTTAGTTAAGACGAACACAATAAGTTTTCAAGACTAAGGATCCAAGTATGAGTTTGAAAGTAGGATAAGTTAGTTGATTTCAAGCTTCAATATTAAGCTTTACATGATCCTTTATTGATCATGTTTAGTTTTAAGAATACGGGTTTGAGTATTTGTACAAGTTTTACATGACTCAAAAGTCTCCGACCTTATAGTGGTGTATACGAAGTTTAATGTTTTAGCAACGTGTATTTAAGCTTTTAGTCCCCGTTGTGATTTATAGTAAGTCTTTTACGTGACAAGAGTTGAATGAGGAAAGTCTCCAAGCATAGGGTAACGGGAAAAGTTTCGATAAGGTTTATGATAGTGTGTTTATAAATGATTTTATCTCGTTTCATAACAGCAGGTATAGTTTTCTTTTATATATAGTGTAATTAAGATGTTTAAAAATGACGAGTTAGACATTGATAAATAGTATAAGTAAGACTTATGAAAAGGTATGTATGATTGTCAAATGAAAAGTTGGTCAAGTTTAGAAGTGTGAAGTCTATATGAGAGGTAAGGATCATAGTTGATTACGGCAGTGGTTCGTAAGTCGAGTTGTTTTAAAAGAGTGCTTACAAATTAGAAGGTTTGTTCAAAGTTTATTCTTCAAGTATGCGTGTGTCACTTAGGATTTTTATAGTTTAATGCAATGTTGTTAATTATCTCAAGTACGATCGTGAGCTACTCTTGACGAAAGTGTTTGGGTAGAAGTGTTTTGTAGTGCTAGAAGGAAAGTTAAGCTAGTAAGTGATAACAAGATAAATTTCAAAATAACTTTCGTTAAATGTTTCAAAATTGGGACTTCTAGCCCTTACATAATAAAATTTAAACGAAAAATTAAAGTGTGTAAGTAAGTCGATTTAATATGTTCAAAAGGTTTTTATTCATAATACTGAGTTATCACAGTATTACTTTCAAAAATAGTTTTTGATTGGAGGTTGATGGGCTAATGAGGAGGATTCCTGGAAGAAGGGGTGGTCACCAGGACTCACTTAAGTACCCTATTTCCCTAGCCAGAACTTCCTCATGGGCCTACAACTTCTCTCAGTTGTTGTCACCGATGTTTGGGTTTACGGTACTATATCGAGGTTCATTGTGGGCTTAGAGTCTTAAACGTGGAGTTCATCCATTCCTTAGCAGGCTTCTTCTCTTGCGGGGAAAACGATCAGGTTACTAATCCTTTTGTTAATGTACTTTAGATTTAAAAGACGTTAAGTTTTGTTTACAAGAAACGATGATGTGTAAGTTTTTAAAGACGTATGAAAGTTTCGGGATGTAATAAAGTGTAACAAAGTTTGAGTAAATCATCAAATGAAGTTGTGAGGGATAAAATGAAAACACAAGAGTTTCCCCTTTAGTGTCAAGTTTATAAAATAATGCAGTTTGTAAAGGAACCTGTAGGGTAATACATGGTTTTAAATGTGCTAGTATTACAAGGATCATGAAGTTTAAGGACGTAAGAAAGTTTTGAGATGTATAAAAGCCTTGAGTTAGTTATCAAATGAAACTTGGTTAAGTTCTAAGGAGGTAAGGTAAAAATACAAGGGTTACCTCTTAGGTGTCATATTTATAAAATAATGAAGTTTTGTAGAAGAATTTGTAAGGTAATACATAGTTCTAAGGGTTGTATTACAACGATCATGAAGCTTATTGGGTAGTATCAAATATAAGTTTATGTATATAGTCTTTAAGTATAGTCTCGTAAGAACTTCTTCTTGAAGGTAACTCCTTTAGGTCATGACGAGTAAACATGTTGTCATGTGACAAGACGGGACTTAAGAATCATAGAGTAAAGGTTACAGAGGAAAGTTTTTGAATCATGAATTTATGAAGTGTATAGTATTTGAGATGGTACTCATTTAGTGCATATCACTAAGTAAGTACTTTGACATATCAAGAGAGATCTAAGCTCACTAATGTTTAGAGAAGTCGTGCATTCCTATAAGTGGATACTCATCCCAAGAATTCCCAGGAAAGCATACGAGTCCAACGGTTGATTTGGATTTGTACGAAATGCTTTCCTTGACAGAATTTCCCAGGATACAGGTATCCACCCTTCCGGTCCGCACAAGTTCTCACACATTATCTAGAACTTAAATATTCTTGACGAGAGTTTAGTTGTGGATTAGGCTTGAAGCCTAAGAACGTACCCTCGATGTAGTAGACTCTTGTAGCACGTAGATAAGTAGAAACGTAGAATCTCCAAGCGTATAAGATTTAAGAATAGAATGAGGAGAGAATTCCTAGTAAAGGACATGAGATAACTCATGTTTGGGTCTCCTAAGTTATAGTCTAGGTCATGTGTCTAATAACCTAATTCCCTATAACCAAGGCTCTGATACCAATCTGTCACACCCCAACCGACGGTGGATTATACGTCGGGGCGGACGCGGTTGTTCAATAGCACAAGGTTGACTATTAAACTTTTGATATTTCATTAATAAATAATTTAAGATTCAATACAAAGAAACATAACAATAATACAACATTTAATTGATGAGTAGTCTAGGTCCAAAGCATCCTATGTGATCACAAATAAGTCTCATGATGTAGAACCTGAAACATGTGAAAGAATCTGTCAACTACAAAATAGTTGGTGAGATACAAAGGTTTTGACACAGTTTAACAAGTATTTGAAAAGAATTACAATTCACTATGATATATGCCTTCTATAATGTAAGTATGAGAAAACAAGTATCTTAAACATTGTGCACATCAACCCTCCAACCAAGTTTAGGCATAACCCGCAGGTTACCCTTATAAGTCTCAAGTTTAAAGTTTAATTCAGTAACAATCACCAAGGGCTCCCCCCGAATGGGTCAATCAATCAAGGTGGATTGGTCAAATACAATAGATCTATCATTGTTACTATAAGTTTGATCAAAGTTAATGAATGTATTAGTTTTAAGTTTAATCTAAGCATACAAGTCTCAAGTTTAACATAAGAATAAGCATCTAGTCATAGTTGTACAAGAATTGCATAAGTTTAATGTTTTTGAACATGTTTCACCCCAAAAGTATAGAAAGGAAAAAGGGGCTAAGTATACTCACTTGGATTTGGATGAAGAGTATCCGACAAGAGTTTGCAAGAATTGGAGAGGGAGAATATCCTCACAATAAGCCTAAGAATGCAAGTCTAAAGATTTAAGTTTATTTCTAAAAGTCTAAGACAAAGGATCTAAGATTTCAAGATTCGACTAGGGTTCCAAGTGGGAGATGTGATGGTTTATGTTTATGAAGTTTAAATCAAGTTTATAATAAAGGTTTTGAAGGAATGATACAAGACTTGTATGTCAAAGTTTAATAGATTTATATATTAGAATAATTATTAATTAAAATAATTATTTAAAAGTTTTACAATTATTAATTACACAAGTTAGGTAAAAATAATCAAAATAGTTTTATAAGTATTTAGAAATAAATAATTTACAAGAACAATTACTTATTTAATCAACATAAATCATTTGATATTTGATTAAGTTTCTAAGTATTAAGTATTTATAATACAAATTAATTTGTAATATAAATATGTTTAAATAAATAATAATACTTATAAGTTTATAAGATATTAATTAGAATATGGTTATATCTTAATTATAAGTTTATAAATATTTTTAAAGTCTAAAAGAAAACCATAAGTTTATAAGGTTTTAAATAGAGTTTCTATTAATTTATAAGTTTATAAGTGTTTAAATAAAGTTTACAAGTTCATAAATGTTTAAAGTTTATGACTTTATAATTATTTAGGAAGTAAATAAAGTATAATTATTTCTCTCCTTTTATATAAACAAATAGATTTATGTTTATATGAATTTTATAAAGTGTATAAAATTATAAGTTTCTGATTTTTAAATAAATCTATAAACTTTTCTGATTTTTTTAAGATTTAAAACTATTATTTAAAATTAATTCTTTATAGCTAAGTTTAAATAAATTAAAATAACTCCAGAATTTAAAAGTGTAAATAAAATTGATTTTTGAGTTTATAAAAGTCTAAAATAATTTATAAAAATTATTAGAAATTTTAAATCTGATTAATTAAACACAAAAAATGTAACAAAATAAAACGGGCGGACCGAATCGAACACACGACCAGCCCCGGGTCACCATCGCACACACACACTAACCATCCCGGCTACGGGTTCGCTGTGTTTATACTCGAAAAAGAAATTTTTAAACAGAAACCCCACTTGTCTCCAAACCCATATGAACCCTAGAATTTGGATTCACCAAATACACATCGATTAGCCCTCTGTTAATGGAATTAAACATAAGGCTTTCGATCTATGCAAGATTTCGAGGCTTTTGGCCTTTGAGATTACCTGAAACAGTGTTGAATCGAGGGAGATCGGGTTTGAGTTAGGCGTCGGCGGTCGTGACTTCAAATCCGGCAATGCAGATTCGGATCGATGAAATAGATAGTCGAGGGAGGTTAGGGGTGATGTTGTTGAGGTGTAGGAGTCGGTATATATAGCCAATTTTGGCATTTAATACATAAACGGTTGGGGAGGTGGTGGTTGCGCTGAACGGATTCAACGCGTGACCGCGGTTGAAATCGGGCATTGATGGGCATCGGGGTTGGGTCGCATGCGCGAGATGAACCCGAGGTTCATCGAATCCGGACGGGATTCGCATTTTCGGAGGACGAGGGGTTGGAACCGGGAGTTATGGGTTTCGAACCTGGGACTGTTTTGGTATCAGGGAGTTTGGGGAAATTACAAGATCGGTCCCTGTGGTTCAGATGTGTTATCATTTCACGTTTAGAGTTAACTTTTAGTTTAAAATAAGTTTCCAAAATGACGGTTTGGCCCCCTGACCTTATAAAAACAATTATATATGTTTTTATTTTATAAATTTAAATAAGTTTTATCACTTTATAAGTTTATATAAAAAGATTTCGAATATTTATGTTTATAAGTTAAGTAAGTTTGTTAATTATAATTTTTATAAAATTATAAACACACATATAATTATCGTTTTTCCTTAAATCCATATTAAATAAATTTAATATTTATTGTTCAAGAGAATAGTTTTAATAAGAATTTAAGTTTTTAACGTGTAGAAGTTTAGAAAAAGTTACGTCGTAAAAATCCCGGATATTACAGGTTGTGCCCCCTTCACCCTAATATCCATGTTTTAGTTGGTGATAATAAATTATCAATTTTCTTAAACATTTACGTCCTATAACTATTTAGCTATCTCAAAAATCATTACGAATAAGAAATGCTAGTTTTTCTATTATATTTTGTGTAAAACTTTTTTTCTAAGATTTATATTCCTTAATGTACTGAAGGTACTAACTAAGTTAAAGAAATATAATAAAATAATAATAACCCCATATTCAAATCATTGAATTATATAAATAATTTTTTACACTTTATAGTTGTTTCTTATGGTTATTATTGTGTGCAATACAGTGCATGATTATAGTAATAGGTAAAAAGTCTAAAAAAAGTCCCCTTTAAACAATTAAATTTAACCAAAATAATGTTGTATTATATAAAAAGGTTTTATATAAAGGATTAATTTACTTTTTTATTTGATATCAAATAAGACAACTAAAACGTGGTTAACATCTTTACTATTTAATAAATAAAGGTTTTTCTTGCCAAATGTCGTCTCCATATTCACCCTTATCATTTTTTTCCCGCCTCTCTCTCCTATTAAATAATTTCCATCTTTTAATAATAACAATATATTTAAAAAATACTAATTATACTAATAAAATACATTTATTTAAATTATCTTTTATCAATAAAAACTTTGAAATCTAATTATTTAACTTTTATTTTCAATCAAGTAGTAATGAAAGTCACATTATATTAAATAGTAATTAACGTATTTTCAAAACTCAATTATATATTAATTTTTACATATTTTAAATTTTATTTTTTATCCTTAGTATATGTAATACATTTTTACACTTGTAAAAAATATATATAAAGATTTTAGAATTTTATGTATGATATTTTTCACCCGTGTGTAATACACGGGGTCTAAGCAAGTGATATTATATATTCTTGTTATTTAAAACTAACAATCTAATATTTTCTTTATTATTTACAATGGTAAATAAAATACCATATCAATGTTTTTAAATAACAAAAAATATTAAATAATCAAGAAAACGACGTATCATCATATCAATTCAGTATTTTTATATGTATACATGGTTTTTTAGGTTGTCAAATACTTAAACACAACAAAGAATTATCTTATAATGATTTCAAGACATAAAGTTAATAAATTGTTTAATTTGAGTAAAAAAATACAATTTCACTGCATATAAGAAAACCGTATAAAAATAATTAAAAACATATTTATTAAAAAAATAAAGTGTTGAAAATTAAAAAATTAAAGGATGCCGACAAAAATATGAAGTTTAGAAGGGAATCTTGATATTTGAATGGCCATGTCGATGCCACTTCTTTTATTTTTGTTTTTTTCCTTAACGCTAAAAGAACGTCTTATTATAGATTTAGTTTTGTTGACTTTTTTTATTCACTTTTAATCTATTAAATATACTTACTAATTTCTGGTCATTAAACCTACAACAATGAACTCAAACGTTTAAAAATAAAATTATAAAAAACTAGCGGATTAATATGGATGTTATGTGATACAAGGATAAAAAAAATCTATTAATGTATTATTATTATTATTTTCATCAAAGTTACAATTTTAATAGCTATATGGTAATAATTTATGTTCAATTTTTAAGCTAATCACAAATAGAATCATTTTGGTGTCATTTAGCCTTTTTTTCTCATTAATTTACACATTTGATAAATTATCTCACATGATTGTGATTAGGCAAGACCTTTCTATTAAGTCATCTCCATTAATAGTCACAATGTACCCCTTAGTGAACTAATACTAGAAAATTAGAAAATGGTTTGAATAGTAACGGATAACAAAATAAAAGCGTTAGGGTGGTGGGTGGAACTCTTTCAACCCCTAAGTACTCTAAGGATTGTCCAAGTGTTGATCACGTCATTTTTACCCTAAATTAGCATTTTTTTTAATAAAACTTAAACACAATTAAAAAAAAATAAAATATATTAAAGTTAAATTTAAAATTAACTAACAAATCAGGAAAAATTGATCCAAATTAGAGCACTTTTGCAGCAAATCGTTGCGTTGATTGAGAAGGAAAATTGACCAAAGTCAAAATTGAACAGCCTTCACCCATTTCCTTCACGGGTTCATGAAGCCGTGAAGACTACCCGCTAGAACCACCCGATTGAACCCCTCCCGGTTGCGGCGGTGTTGCCGCCTACCCGAGCCTTCACCCTTACCACTGGGGTTGGTGGTCCAGTGGTAGAGGCAAAGCCTTTTTGAACACCTAGGTTGGAAGTCTTAGGTTCAAATCCCATAAGAGTAAATAAATTCACCGTTCTAAAAATAATAATTAAAATACGTTAAAAGTGTTTCAGTCGAGAATGAACACAAGAACCTAATCTTTTGCCCATGATGTGTTGTTTTAACCCTTCATACAAATTCCTAGTCCTGTCACACACAATGAAAATAACAATACAAAAAATTCAAAGGAAATCTTTCTTATTATATAAAAAATAAATACTATATATTTATTAGCCGGCCGATTACATAAGGGGTTGCGTAACTAGTGACAAATGACTCATCCCTCTTGCTAAAAGGCTTTTTTTTGCAAGTCTCTTGTCAAGGATGGGTTTTTTTTATACATGTATTCAAAGTTTCGACACGTTGGGATTTTGTGCTTCATGTGCATTTGATTATTAAATGTTTAACTTACATAAATTAGTTTCTTAGTGTTAACAAAATCTCATTTGGATTTTTTATAGTTAAAATAAATTTACTTACATAACCATGTAAGATTTATTGTAACAAACATAATTCCTATGTAAAATTACATAATCACGTTAAAATCTTAGATAAATCTATATTATATAATAAATAAAGATTTTTTAGTGCCATGTGTCGTTTCCATATTAATTCTCATCATTTTTTTCCGTCTCTCTCTCTTATTTAATGCACTTCTATCTTTTATAATAATATAAATTTAAAGTAAATATTAATTATACTAATAAAACACATTTATTTTAAATTATTCCTTATTATAACAAATTTTAAAACTTAATTATGTAACTTTCATTTCAATCAAATACTAATTGAAAATCAAATTATATTAAATACTAATTAACAAAATTTTTGAAACCCAATTATAAATTAATTTTTACATATTTTAGGTTTGATTTTATCCTTAGTATATGTAATATATTTTTACACATGTAAAATATATACATACATATTTAAAAATTTTATATAATGATAATTTTTTATTTTCACCCCGTGTGTAGACACGGGATCTAAACTAGTTCACAAAAAAATGAATGATTTTCATTGGTTATCAATTTACCAATGGATTACTGGCATATTTTAATGAGGGATCGTTGATGGATTTTTATAAAACGTATTTTTGATTTTGTTTTTAGATTTTCTGTTATCCGTCTTCCATTCACATATAATTAGTATTAAGCCGTCGGTGATAGTCAATTTTCTAGTTTATCATAATATTTGTAGTTATGTAAGGACCGTCCACATATTTATTTCACTAAATACATCCAAAACAAAAGTATACGGTCTAGGATTACGAGATTATAAAAGTCTTAGATCTAACGGTGTCAAGTTATAAACGATGGTGGTTAAGCTTTTTCTTGACGTTGAAGTCAGGAATAGAGATGAATAAAAAACCAGTTTCTAAACCGATCCCGGAACCAAAAACATAACCCGTTTGGATACAACCGGTTTGTAACCCTACCGGTCAAACTCCCCTCAAAAACCGGTTTTTATCAAAAACTAGGTTTGACTTTTGTTGACCAAACCTAAACTGATTTTACTTTCAACCCGATTTGTAAAGTTGTAAACAGCCGATCTCCATGATTCTCACGTTTTTATAAATTTTTTGAAGATAACATGCATTTAGTGAAAGTTTCGGTTACAATTTGACTTCACACAGCCCATCAAGATTCCAACATGGAGGAGACTTATGGGGGTCGTCATTTTCAGCCGAACGCTAAATATCAAACCCCCCTTAAATTCCCAATTTCATCAACCTAATTCTTCAATTCCCATCCCAAAATGCATCAAATTCCGTCAACGTATTCATCCCCGATCAACACGCACCTTCAATACCCAGAACACGAGCATCTAAACTGCCCTAGATGCGATTCCGACAACACCAAATTCTGCTATTACAACAACTACAATCTCTCCCAGCCACGTCATTATTGCAAGAACTGTCGACGTTATTGGACCAAAGGCGGAACCCTCCGCAAAGTTCCGATCGGCGGCGGTACTCGTAAAACAACAACTAAACGATCTTCAAATTCCAACAAACGTCCGGCGGATTCTTCACCGGCGACTGCTCCACCGCCGGATCAATTGAAGCCTGAGCCGTCTGTGGTTTTTAATTTTGGTAATGATCAGAGTAAAAGTTTCAATTCGATGTTGAAATCGAATTACCGGGGGCGATTTGGGGGTTTTGTTGATGAGTTGACGCCGAATTTGACGGATGGATCTGAGAAGGATGTGTTGAACGGAACTGCTGGATTTCAGGTGGACTATTTGAGTGTTAATCATGATCGTAATCAGAGCGGTGAATCGAGTGGTTCTGATGAGTGGCCTAATCTTTCGATTTTCACATCAGGTTCCGGCTTTCGTTAGGCTTTAATTTTATTTTTTTCCCAAATATATTTAGAGTTAGAATATTTTTGTTACTTTTTTTATGCATAGTTTTTGTTTGGAAAAATATGATATTTTATAAGTTTAAAGTTATATATGAAATTGTCCCTTTTTTTGTTACGTACTTTTTGTATGTTGTTATATGAAGTTGAGAGGATATAAATGAACAGTAATACATTCGTTTTTACAATTTATGTCGTTTAAAAGTTTTGTATCTGATTTGTGACTTAGTCCGGACAATCAAGGTAATAGGTTAACGGATCTTTAAAATTATTGATAGTGAGTTAGTGACTAGTCAGTTTTTGGCATCGCAATCGTCGTCCGGACCAATATTGATCTATTTTTTTTACAAAATTACTCTAGAGCTTGTAACGAGTACACTACCCATTCGATACACACTAAATAAATACTAACTCGGATTAAATCATTCCCATTATAAAAAGTCTACCCAAATTTTCAAACTATATTAATAGGTGACAAAATATACACGTCAAATAAGTTATGGGTTAAATAAGTTAAAAGATAAAAGAATCATATTGGCCGGAGAACTTATCCTTGGTTATTTTATAAACAAACATTGAGAGGGACGTTTAATAGTCGATACATAACTAAGGGGGTGTTTGGGATTACTTATTAAGCTTATTTATTGACTTATTACTTTTTGTAATAAGTCAATAAGTTATAAGTGTGTTTGGGTTTTCAAAATAACTTTTAGAAAAAGGGATAATAAGTTGTTTGGAGAAGTTACAATTTTTCATTTTTCATTTCTCCTTATTACTTTTAGTGAGTAATTTTTCATTAATAAGTCAAACCAAACACTTTTTAAAAAAAACTTATTGACTTATTGACTTTTCCCACCACATAAGTTAATCCAAACACTTTTTTTTAAACTTCTTTTCAAAAAGTAATAAGTTAATAAGTCATTTTAATATAAATAACTTTTGGGCTTAATAAGTAATCCCAAACACCCCCTAATTTAAAGTAAAGAACTTTGAAAATAGAACTTACGAAACCTCTATAGACACTTATATATTACTTTAAATGTGATACATAAACAACACGTGCCACCTCATGTTGCACATGCATCACCCCACATCCACAGCGGCCAACGTCCACCATTGTTTCCTTCTTTAGTTGTTTGGGTCAGTTTATTATTTTCCGGTAGTTTTTTGAGTTTTCTTTGATAAGTGGGTTAGTATCCCCTAATAATCCGATTATTTAGTTAGGAGATGATAATCCGATTCTCTTTCTCTCATGATTGATTATATTTCATACACTATATACAAGTGTCTATGATTCTCTATTTAATATAAAAAACAACCAATACCTTCAAAATAATTATATAAAAACAACTTACCATATTTCAAACTTGTCTCATATTTTCCATATAATAAAACCAGAAGTGTGTATATTTTTTTCCCATTTCACTAAAAAAGTTGGAAGGCACATAATCAAACACAGTTCTGAAATCGAAATCGTTGGTTGGTTCCTCACTCTATGTTCTAAGTTGGTGTAAACTAATCACAGTTCCAATAATCAAGTTACACAATTATAACATAAAATAAATCACATTACATGGGAATAGTGCGAGCCTTGTACATGCAAATGTAAGCCATATGCCAATCGCCTGTAACAAACAAACAAACAATGAATCAAATTATTTATCAAAGGTCGGGTGAGTCAACGGGTTGGGTAATTGGTCAATACAACGAGGTGGTTGACTGGACCCAAAGGTAATTATTGAAAGACACTTGCAGACTTCCACTAAATTTGCATACAAGTCTTTGGACTTTACTTTTAAATGATTAAACCGTCTGGACTTCTAAAACTAACAAAAGAATCTTTTTTATCAAGTTTGGTGACTTAGGGCCTTTGCTTTTATTTTTTTAAAAGTTGAAGGATTTGGTAATGCAAAAAAAAGATGTTCTTTTTTGTAAAAGAGAAACAAAAATAAAGAAAGTAAAAGGAATAATGGAGAATCGCCAGCATTTTATTGTTAAGTTTTAATCATACAAAATGAAGTCCAGGGACTTGGTCCATAGGGTTTTTTCAAGAGAAAATCATCAAAATGTACATTTTGACCAAAAAAGTTGACAAAATGTACATTGAAAAGTCAAACCATCCAAAATATACAAATCTGATTTAGACCAATAGGAAGACGACACGCAGGCAAAAAACATTTTGAAGGCTTCTCTATAGCCGGCCAGGTGTCAACACTGGGCCTCCCACGTGTATCAACCGGCTAAACTTGAGCCGCTACAAACCTAACCGGCCCACCTGTAGCTGGTAAACAGTCCAAGTCCGACATTTTTTCAAGTCTTAAATAATATAAAAAAAAAAGTAACCTTAACTAAAGATAGGAACAGAGGAACAGGAACCCGGATCGTTTGAATCTCACCGGAATGTTAGGATCAACGTGGCGCAGCGGAATCAACACACACACATGCACAAACGATTATAAAACAGAAAATAAACGACACAAAAATTTTACGTGGTTCGGTCCCAGTGGGGGACCTACATCCACGGGCTGCAGCTAGGTTATTTCATTAAGCTCAAAGGCACACAAATTACAATTACAATATAGGGTATTTATAGATTAAAACTAGGGTTCCTAACTTGTTCTCCAAGTTAGGCCCAAATCATAGAGAAGAGGCCCATTAGGGCCGGCTCCTCTTATTCGAGACTCCATAACCCTAACAATCTCCCACTTGGAGGCTCGAGCAATCCTCAATCAACCATCCAAGCAAAACCCTGTAATCAGTAACTCCAGTAATCTTCAAAACAGAAATCCTCCAAGCCTCCAATTCCAAGAACAAGCTAAAACTTCAATATCAAAAGTTCTTAAGCCTCCAGCTCCTAAGAATAAGCTAAGATTTCAAATAACAGAAGTCCTCCAAGCCTTCAGTTCCCATAAACAAGTGAAGACTTCAATCTAATTCTCCTAGTTGCAGCAACCCTCTTCTTAATTACCAGAAGAGCCGGTTGAAGCTCCCCCGAGCTCAACCCAGCAGTCATCACTGACCCAGTCATGGCAAAACCCGCCATTGACTCATCCTCAATCTCAACCGGCTCCCACTGATTCAAACTACCGGCTCCAGAGACTTCCAGAGGAAACACCACTCTCCAAAACCTGCAAGAACCCAGGAGAGTTTCCATTCGGAAATCCGGTCGTCAAAACCCAACGGTGTTTTGAACTGTACCCAGAACACGCTCCGTGCTCCCACTGTTCCCAAAACCCCTGACCCGGTTTAAACCTCCGAATGCACTCAGCTGACATCCCCGTGGCTCCAGGATTCACTCTTGCAAAATGAATCCACTTAGCTCAACCCGATGCAGCGAGCCAAGACTGTACTACTCGGAAGTTGGTTCCCTTCTTCCGGCGATACATAAACCCGTATCTTCCCAAAGTCTTCAGTAAGATTCACCAATACTTCACTACAGTGGGTAACATGAAATGAAGTATACCAGAATCGCGAACCCAAGAGTCTTCATTGCCTTCACTGAGTCCCAATGCATCAACCGAGACACATTCTCAGAAGCAGAATTTACTATCTTTGACATCAACTCTAAAGAATGTCCCACACCTCACGCAGCTCCACCAAGTCAACTATGCTCAGCTCCCACTGTCTCTGTTATCCCAACCCATGCCAAATGTCGTACCACTGATCACCACCGAACAAGAAACAACTTCACAGTTCTAGACCAGCTAACCTGCAAACGGTTATAACAGCAGCAGAGCTTTCATGATGAAAGCAAACGGTACCAAGGATTCCGCGACCGTACACCCGATCGGCTAACCCTAACCGGAAAATCTTTCAACCGAGCAATATCACCTGACTTCCTTTTTATTTTCACTTATGTCATCACCAGCACACCAGAACCGGAATACTTAAAACCCAAAGCATTCCAAACCTGCTGGTTTTCACCGGTTTTATCCCACAGTACCACACTCAAGTTCTTTTGACAAAATCAACCAACCTCCAAACCGTCAAACCTTTGGATAATAACCATCTCGTCTTCAGCCATAACAACATCAAACAAAAAACATATCGAAACAGTGAAATAAACATAGTAATGTCACGGGCCTGAACTTGACAGTTGTTCTACCAAACACTGTCAATAAACCGATCTGCTCCTGCAATAAACCTCGCAGACAAATCTAAACCCGAATACTGAATTTCACATAACCCGGTTCCCAAATAGTTGATAATAAACAGTCAAACAGAACTAAACAAAACACTAACCTTTACCCGACGAATCCAAGAGTTTTATAACCAAACCCTAATCGGCGGCTTCAAAGAGTTTAACCCGGTACCCGAAACAATCAAACCGTTAATCCGCAACACAAACCTGAAACACCCGACCCGACGCTTCACCTGCAAACCCGAGTGAAACCAGCAACTTCAAGAGATCCACAACAGAAACTCTAATTGCAAAATCACTCCAAATCAGTCCCGAACAACCCTGTTCATGACGGAAACACTGTTCATTGCGGAACACACTGTTCATGCCGGAACACTGTTTGCCGGAAACACTGTTCATGACGGAAATACTGTTCATGCCAGAAACACTGTTCACGACAGAAAATACTGTTCAATGTGGCGGCGGTACTGTAGCGGCGCGGCGGTACTGTAGCAGCTAGGGTTTTTCTTTGCGAATCGTTATTCCGTGCAATACCGTGTGTAACAACGAGCCAAAAGCTCTGATACCACTTGTTAGGATCAACGTGGCGCAGCGGAATCAACACACACACATGCACAAACGATTATAAAACAGAAAATAAACGACACAAGAATTTTACGTGGTTCGGTCCCAGTGGGGGACCTACATCCACGGGCTGCAGCTAGGTTATTTCATTAAGCTCAAAGGCACACAAATTACAATTACAATATAGGGTATTTATAGATTAAAACTAGGGTTCCTAACTTGTTCTCCAAGTTAGGCCCAAATCATAGAGAAGAGGCCCATTAGGGCCGGCTCCTCTTATTCGAGACTCCATAACCCTAACACGGAACTCGCCGGGAAAACGAGGTCACCAGAAAAGCGTGGTTCACCAAAACCCTCTTGCCTCAACACCGTCTTCCGCCACCGTTGTGCCACCGTGACTCTGCCGCTGGAGATCTGGGTTTAGGGAAAACAGTGAGGGACTCACTGGTGCCAGATCGGGGCAAGAATGAAGATGGTTCGGACCGGTTGTGGAATCTCCTACGTGAAAACGGCGGTGGCCGGTGGCCACATCCTTTCTCTCGTGCTTTCTCTGCTGGCACACCTATGTGTGTTTTTTTGGAAAGGAAATGGAAGATAAATGGAAGATGTATGGGAGTTTGCTCTCTGCTGCCATTTTTTCAGATCTGGGTTTAAGGAAATGGTTGATACACGTGGGAGGCCCCAGTGTTGACACCTGGCCGGCTATGGAGAGGCCTTCAAAGCGATTTTTGCCTGGGTCTTCCTATTGGTCTAAATCAGATTTGTATATTTTGGATGGTTTGACTTTTCAATGTACATTTTCCCAACTTTTTTTGTCAAAATGTACATTTTGGCGATTTTCTCTTTTTTCAATGGTAGCCCTCAAAAAATATATTATTTTAGTAATTTAAATTTTTTTTATGAAGTTCCTTACGAAGATTTATGCAGAAATGCACTTATCGCTATATCCATCAAACTTGTCAGTTGGACTAATTACAATAATCAAATGATAAACCCTAAAAATGGAATTTTTATGAGAAAATCTCTCATGACGATAACTAACTTTTTCCAACTGCAAAAACCACTCAAGTTTCAATCTAGTTCAATTGTTGTAAAACTTTTCATAAATATGAGTGACCTAAATTGAAGAGTCATGAAACTTGATTATTATTTAATGATCTTTTTCAAGTTTCACCTCAAATAAGATGCAACTGTAAGAAAATCGCTTAATAGTAACCAAGTTTCATAAATGTTCAAGCTAGGTTTTGAGTGGTTTTTGTAGTTGAAAAAAGGTTTGGTGACTTTAGTGGAACAATAGTGAAACTTGGTTACTATTCAATTATTTTCACACAAATTTATCCATACCTCCTCCGGAAAGTTTTGTTATATCTTCTTCCCTTTGTGGGATTGGATTATCATCGTCGAATTGTATCCATTTCCCTATATTAATATCAATTATTAGCTTCTTATTTTAATAGCTTGAACAAGTTTAATGAGAGTAAAGTAAATCAGTATAAAATATGCTGAAATAAGATGAAATGGACACAAAGTACTGACCATTTTCTTGCTTGACCCAAGCAACATAATGACCTGAATCTGCACTTCTGCCTTTATGAGTCAGCACAGCCACCAAATCATACACTCCAGTCAACTGGACATTCTTATCAGAAGCAACAGCTGAAACATATAATAATCAAATACAAATGAATCTTAAATGTACAATGAGCAAAAGAGACGTGATTGTATAAGGAAGAAAGACGACAGTCGAGGTTGCAAAATGGGTAAGCTGGGTAACAGGTTTGTGACAGAAACGAGTAATTTACCTGATTCGGAACACATTCTGTCTAAAAGTTAACTTCTTTTATAAACAACTAATGTGTCAAATATGATATCAAACTTTAATAAAAACGCTTTAGGAAGATTTTTTATGCATTGAAAATTAGAAGTGGCTAATAACACATTTAGCTTCTTTATCTTATTCCTTGTATTTGACTTATTAATGATGAACATAACCCAAATTGACGCATTCATATAAAAATAAGTAGAAAATGCCACCTCTACTAAAAATCAAGATTTTATAAGAATGGACGAGGATGTTAACCTTCTCCCAAAGTAGCTTTGGATGATTCTCCGCTTCCAGTTGACGATCCCTGGATGATTTAGAAAACAAACAAACAAATTGTATTCTAAGCATATTCATGTAAGATTCATCACCATATTTACATAAATTGTAACCAAATCTACATACCTCTGCATCAGACATCTTTACATCACTGTCCACTGAAGAAGTGTTCTTTTGTTTAAGTTTCAAGCCAGCCTTTCTACCATCCTCGTCTCTTAACATCTAAACATATCAAAAATGGAAACCCAAATGTATATGAACAACATCTAAAAACAATAATAATAAACTAATAAGCACGAAATAAAAAATATGAAAAACAATAATAATGAACTAATAATCACAAAAAAGTTGAAAGAAATGACACAATTAAAGATAGAAAAATCATCATGATGAAAATAAGATAAGGGCAAACTACAAGAAATAGAAACTAATTTTATACTTTTACCCAATACACAGCATGCAACTTTATGGTAGGCGCAAAATAGAAGCAACATACATTTTATTACCAATTGTAGCAACCAAGTTACTTTTTATTACCGACTGTAACAACGAATGACCTATTCAACATGTAGGCGGTCATTTTTTGGCTGATTTTTAAAATTTTGCTGGCATGGCGTCTTATATCTCATTTTAGGGTATATGTATATGGCAAAAGGCATCTAATGTGACATTTACTAATTATTTTTAAACTAAAATTTAAAGAATATCATTATTGTAAATAAATTTATTTTTCACATAAGCATTTTTGCATATGCGGCATCTGATGTAGTGGTTGGCATGCATCAACCAATGCCACATCAGCAACTTATAGGCAAAACCAGTTAACTAAAAATTGTAACTCAGTTTCTACTTTTCACCTAACTAAAAACTGGTTGCTATAATCGAGAGATAGTGTAAAGTTCGTTTCTATTTCGTTTCTATTTTGTGCAGTTTGCCCTTAACATAACTTCAATAATCACCACTTGTAAATATATGCATTTTAATCCCGGTACATAATGTACAAGTTACAAACCTGACGAGGAGCTTCCAGATTTTTGCGAAGATCATCTGAACAAAGATCAAAAATATCCAACTCCAACGGATAATCCACTTTCTGAAAAATATCAAGCATGCAGACACTCAACAAATTTGATTCAGAGAAATTACATACAAGAATGGTCAAATTAAGAGCCAATAGTTTGGTGTTTTGTCTTCTTAGAACATCTCCATTCTCCAATATACGCACCAAAAAACCAAATTTGGTGTTTTGGTGTAACAAAGCTTCTCCAACCACCACACTGAATATGGTGTAATTTTTGGTGTGCCACTATTCACTTTACCAATTTACACCAAATTTCTATAAGTTTCCACTTAAACCTTTTGAAAGTCTTCTAATTTATACCCTCTTCGTACATTGATTAATTTATGTAACTGTTCAATATTCAAAATAAAAATTAAACTGCACGCAATATATTATCAAAACAATGAATCGCACTGAATATGAAATTTAATTACTGTAGTATGCATTTATAATTGTTATTAATAATTTTATAATCAGTTCGTTAATAACTAAACAACTAGTGTGTTTTCCGGCGCATTGTGTATTAGTTATACCGAGGTGGTAAGAGAACAAAACATATAGTAAATAACTTGAAAAACAAAATATATAAACTCCAGGGGACTTTTGGTCAATTTTAGAAAATTAAAGTCCAGGGTCTCTTTGATAATTACAGGAAAAAGAAACTCAGGGCAGAAAGACTAGAACTAACCACCCCTTGTTCACGTGCCAAACGCCTCATCCCTGAGTGAAAGGCCTATATCACTTTGAGTGTGCTGCCTTTAATTATTAATTTTAAATGTATTTGGGTCGGAGAAAGACAAAAATCCTTGTTCGTAACCTTTGGTAGATGTTACTAAAGGTGCATCAATATAAGTATTAAAATTTTATAAATAACTATTTTAATATTATAAAGAAAATTAAACTAATTTTATAAAAAAATAATTTAAAATAGTATGTATCTATATATATATATATATATATATATATAATGACTAAATTACAATGTATGTAATAGATTAAATTTAAAAATATAATAAAATTAATTATTTAAAATAGCATATAACTATATCTATAAATAAAATAAATTGATAGAAATAAATTACAGTGTAAATAAAATATAAATTATTTAGTGTTACAGAATTGGTGCATGAATTGGAGTGAAATCAAATTTGGTGTAAAAATATGCCCTTTTCACACCAAATTGTGCATATACATTTGTAATGAAATACATGCATTCTTAATAGGTAAATTTGTTTAGAGAGAGATAAGTTTATTACCCTCAAAATCTTTGCTTTCTGATTAGATTCCCTCTTCCAGAAAAATCGTACAAACTGAATAGTCAAGTACCTTGCATGTAAAAGAAATAGTTTTAAAAAAGGTCAACATATTTCTTGTGTAATCAAACATGTTGGATATTGACCCAGAATAAAAATCATAGAGCTGTTACTTTGGCAATCCATTGATGCGTGAATCCTTCAAGTAAACTGCACTGCGTCCCAAAGAAGGAGAAGCCTTTTCTAGCTCTGATTTCAGCCCCTGCAAAAAATAACTCAATCAGGGCATTATTTGAACAAGTCATTAATCAGATCAACTCTCTGTACAAGCTATGAAGATTTTCTTTCCATAAATACTATTGATCATGTCAACTGTACATTTAAATGCAGTTCAGCGAGAAGACATCTATAGAAGTGACGATTATAAAGTGGTAAAAACTAATGATTTTACCATTTTTACGTACCCAAGGTAACTCACCATCATGGCATTACTGCTAAAATCAAGTTAAATCAGCAGCTAGTATAAAACTTTGAAATAGAGGCTCATGCTAAACCAAATAATGTAGCAAATTTAATCATTTCAGCACGTCTGTTGCCGTATGTTTTGGTTTGCCATATGTACAGTTAGCAGACATGGTTCATGGGGATTACTTCAGAGAAAACAGGTGTGCGGTACAATAAGTAATTTAGTATTATACATTTAAGATACATGGGAACATTTGGGGAGAAATAAAACTTACATTTTAACCTTTTCGTTTTATTAAAAATTGATTACTTAAAGAACCACCATCAAAGCACTACACATAATCAACATACTTATGGTTTGGCATATATGTATATATAGAGGGTCGTTCAATACATAACCATTTTTTTAAGTAGAGAACCGCATGAACACTTGTACCTTTTGGATTAACTGTGATCAGTGTTGTAAAAATCGCGCCTAGGCGCCGATTAGTCGCTAGGCGGCTCGTTAAGGACTAATTTTGGCCTAGTCGGTCCAAAAATCGCTAGGCGGGACTAGGCGGACACATTCCGGCGAACATTCCGGCGAAAACCTGAAATTTCCGGCCAAATTCCGGCGAAAACCTTTGGTGTGGTTTAAAAATGAACATTTTTATAAAAATTACATATAAAAATGTGTGTATATATATAAAAAACTGAAAATTACATATAAAAATTTCAATCCGATTAATCCCGCCTAGGCCCCGATTAATCCCGCCTAGGCCCTACCCCACCGCCTGACTAGCGCCTAGCGATTTTTACAACACTGACTGTGATACATAAGGCAGTTATGTAACCGCTTACCCCGCTCTCTTTCTAACTCCCATTGTATCTACCAGGCACTACGTATGAGTGCATTATGTGGTTCTCTACTTAAAATGGGGTCTCTATTAAATGCACCCCCTATATGTGTGTATGTGTGTACTTTTGACATGCAGGATAATAAAAGTCCAAAAGCAAGATGCACTAGAAAATCATCCTCCCTTCCCCAACTCCTTATTCATTGTTAAATAGGTCAAGCGTTGGCCAGTAATTAATTCATAATACAATGGACCAACATTGCTAGAACAATGGAAATAATCACATCAAAGCAAAATTAATTAGTGAGTTGTATTTCTGTTTGGGAATAAATAAGAGATGAAGACAAAGATGATCTCGCAAATGCTATCACTTTTATAATAGAACTTACATGCTTCAGCCCCTCATGCAAATGATTCACCTCATGTGATATGTGGCATTTAAGAGAATAAACTGTTTCTGTCTCCATACTTTCTTCACCACTTTCAGCACAATGCACCCTACACAGCAACATACCATCAAATAAAATCAAAATAGGATGATGAGTAGACATGCTTTCAACAAAACATATTTTAGCCAAAACCAGACAACAAGAAAACGATTTCAATTAGTTCACTTGGAATATAAGCTGGGTATTTTATTCTAGAGAAAACTTCGTATTACCCTTCTAAACGTTTAAATTTTGTATTCCCCCTTCCAAATTTCATAACATCATTTTTACACTATGAAAGCAACAAAAAATTTGTACTTACACATTCCATATATACTTTAATAGTTACTTGTAACAACCTGATTCACGGAATAAAGCATAAACAAAGAGACCATTATGTGCTGAGAAGATTCACAGACATGAGTACATGACGTCTTATTATTTATTTATTCAGTGAAAGTGTGAACCAGACTTGTAATTAACTGATTTTACAAAATTATATATGGAATGGGTAGATATGATACTTCTTAGATTTTTTGAAAAGGTAAAATATGATACTATGAAATCTGGAGAGTGAAAACAAAATTTTGTAACTTTTTGAAGAGTATACATGAAATTAATTTTTTTTAACTCGTTCTATATCTCATCCAGAATTAAGGATTGGGGGTGCACAGTGAAAGAAACACACACAGCTATGAAGAGTTGGGAACATATCTTTTCAACATGAACTGATTTATCAGTTCTACAAACTGGTTTTAAGCATGACTAAAGTGTTCATATAAAGTAGAACCAACAAGTACCTGCTTACAAGGTCAATGCCGAAAAGTTCTTTCATTGTATCAACATTTGCACTGCATATTAAATGAGGACAATAGTTATTAATTAGATAGAACACAAGACACTCCATATTAGATAGCATTTTCCGAGTGGCTCATCAATCTAAAATGTAATTGGCAGACACTGAAAGATACCGGAAACCCGAAAAATCGACTTGTCCTCAAGTCGAATGGAAGGAAAACATTGTGCCAAGCAATGAGCCATTCAATCATAGGCTGACCTGCTTCATGGACCCATATATGAGCTAAAACCGAATACTGGTGCAGGTTGATTTCCCAACTTTTAGTAACCGAAAGAACCATAGGTGTGGCTGGTATCTTTGAGGATGACCTTGCAATGGGTCCACCAACACTTTCACCTTCTGTAGGTTGTCTTCGGACAGGACCACCAAGAGTTTCTTTTCCTGGGTCCCACACAATGAGAAAAAATACAACCAAGATACAATCATGGTAATGAAACTTACAACCCTTGTTTAGGGATTGGACCAATTCCTCATAAACCACTGGGCAGCAATGGTAGTCGTTGTAACACAACCTCACAATCATGGTAATTCAACTTATAGCCCATGAATTTGTCCAATTCCTCATAAGCCACCAGGCTCAAATCACTGGGCAGCCACACCAACCTCTCAAAGAGAGCACCAATTTCTCCTCTCCCCTTTCGATCAATGTTGCCATCTGCCGTTAAGTTCTCCGTCGCTCCCCATGCTTCTATTCTGATGCCATCAATTTTGTCAATTTCATCGGCTCCCATTCCGTCATCCATTCCGTCGGCGCCCTCAATCCCATCACCAATTAAGTCGTTTCTATCATTGATTTCGTCACAAATTCCAGATCCAAGTTGCTGAAAAAGGTCATTCTTGGAACCATGCGGTTCCTCCGCCGTCGTATTCTTCAATTCATTGTATGTTTCTTCACTGGTACAAACATCTCCAATCACCTGAGCTTTGATTTCTTCAACATCGTCCCTCAAAGATGCAATAATGGCGTCTAATTGTGCTGCGATGGTTGCTAGTTGATCTGCCAAATTCCGGGTTGTAGGCACCTTTCGTTTTCCTGGCAATGGAACCATTGATAGATACCGGAAATCGAAAGCTTGAAATTAACGATAGTGTAATCCAATTCGAGAAGGATTAGATCTCCATTACAAGGTATTGAACCCTAATTTTGATAATAAACATCGACTAATCCTAATTAACCCTAAACATCGATACTTAACTAAAAGAAAATGGCGGGAACAGTTTATAGCAAATTGGGCCTGATTCTGAGATGGAGTTGGGCCTGATTTCAGTCTGGGTTCGTATCAGACACACAATATCATATTTATGGAGATTTAAGGCATATCATTAATTATACACAATCATGTTCTGTAGAATGTTCTCTATAACAAAAAAAAAACAATCATGACCACTATCTATCAACAGCCATAAGAATATCAAGATACCTAGTACTTGGTGATCTAAGGGCCTGAGAAAGAGTGTACAAAATCTGCGTCCAGCATTCTTCAGCATCCTGACAGTTATCGAAAGGTATTAATTATCAAAACAAAAAACAACCTGAGAAAGAAAAAATAATCATAAATGAATGAAATCAAAGAAACCTGTTGCATAAAGGATCCATTGTGCAGCTGCCCAAATTGAGGATATTTTTTCCGCAATACCTACGATAAAAAATGATGTGCCATGGATAAAAATATCTTTTCAGAATTTTGTGAGAAAAAGAAGTGCAGTAAAACACAATCATAATAGACTGGGATGAAAAGACTATGTCCAATAGTTAGATGATTCATCTGCATAAGTATCATTAAGACTGCATCCACGTGGGAGAGGAATATCTAAAGGAACTGCATGATCTAGTAAATATTATACTTAGCAATACTACAACTTCTATAACAATAAACAGAGAAACATACGATTTCAACACAAACTAGATTTAGGGAGGCGATTAGTACACCACCAAAATTTGGCTTTGTCCAGTTTTCCATCCACAGAGTAAGAAAAGACAAAAGAAAAAAAAGTAGCTTGTAATTTAAGGGCAAAGTTGTCAAAAAACCAAATTTTAGTGGTGTGTGAATCACTTTTGGCGGCATATAAATCACCTCCCTTGGATTTAGAGTGTGCTGAATCTTCCAGGTAAAGAGTGTTTTGCTGATTTCTAATAATATTAATACCATCAAGGTGTGTTTATTACTATCTTCATAAAGCAACTGTTAACTCCAAATCCATATTTACACGGTTATACGATGCAAGTAAGAAGAAAATGTACCATCCAAAACTGCATTGGTGCAACTGGCTTGACATTCTTATCGAGCTCGTTAAATAAGTCTCGTGTTGCAACAGTCAATAGATGAGAAGACTGGTCCAAATCATTGCTTCTTCCAGATTGTGGATACCTAAACAATAAGAAATAAACAAATTTGGTGTCAGTAAGCATTTATTACTTTGTTCACATAGATTAGATGAATTCCGTCTGAATAACATAAGAAGACAACTACAACATAAAAATCAAAGCCACTATAAAATAGCATATGGAAGCTAAACACTCTTGTAGACGGCCAATAGTCCTTGCACAGAAAAATAACTCACTCGGTCAATGCAGATTTAAGCTCTGGAACTGAATGTAGGCATTGCATGGTGGAATTCATGTAGCATGTATTTCCAAGATTAAATAATCCAGCAGAATGGCCCTACAAAAATGTTACAAAAAAGGTATGCAACTTATATCCCAATCGTCATATATACCAAGTATTCATCATAAAATAAACTAGGCATGACATAAAACTTGGAAGCTTATACACATACATACAAATTTGTTATCAACTCAAGTGCTTTAAAAATGTCAAAGGTAAGCCTAATTGTGAGATGTGTGCCACTCTTGTAGCAAACAAACGTGAGATGCAAAGCTGAAGCATATGTCATATCTGGCAAGTTGGTCACCTCGTATATGTGGAATACAGTTATGGGGTAAAAATTAACGTGTTTGCTACGGCTCAGCTAGTTCAATATACAGACCTAAACAACAAAGATTCATAGACCTAGCTACTTGGTGAGATGGTTCTACCAAACACAGACTGAATATGAACTTTGTATGTGAAACAACATGTCAAGAACCTTACCACAGCAACTACTTGTTCTTCTTCTGGAAGGTCTTCCATGAAAACAGGGCCCTTCTCTGGAGCCTTTACAATCTCATCAGCAGTTCCCACCATCATCAATTTTTGACCCTACAAGTAACAAAAGGACACTTACCTCTAATTTCAAGAGTACAAGACAATCAACT
This sequence comes from Smallanthus sonchifolius, assembly GCA_023525975.1. Taxonomy (NCBI): domain Eukaryota; kingdom Viridiplantae; phylum Streptophyta; class Magnoliopsida; order Asterales; family Asteraceae; genus Smallanthus; species Smallanthus sonchifolius. The sequence continues at coordinate 2,646,717 of JAKNSE010000034.1, read as the reverse complement.
GTCAAATGTATGAGAAAAACCATTTACCTCTTTTAACCCCAACTTGGACCAATCAGAGTCATCCTGGTTAACAAAAAAATATAAGGATATTATGGGACCTTAAATAGTAGATTCCTTTATATTACATAGCCAAAGAACCTAAAGAAAATTATGGCATGTAGAAACATGGGATTACCTTTAATATTCCACCTTTCACCATTATCTTTTGCCTTTCAGGTGGTACCCCTGTGAGGTCATACAGCTGACACTTGAAAACATATGGAGACTGGGTTGTATCTATCTCAACTGCCGGGTATAACTCCTTTTGCCATTTTACACTCACTGTGATAAGTACATATGATGACAAGAGTCAAAATATACCTTCTCAAGAGAAGCTTAAACAAACTATGGTGAAGTTGTGCCCTATCATATGAGCTGCATGGTTTTTTTCATATATAAAAGGGATCTCAGGAATTTTAAGAAGGGAAACTAGCCAGGTATAAACTAAAGCAGTGGTTGGATACTTGAATACAAACAGTGACATCCAAAAGACAAGACATGTAATATCCCGCACACGAAACCTTTGTAAGGATATGTAAATAATAGAATCTAATAATTTATGCATCTACCATTCTGAATCTCTTATGTACAATCATAAAAGCAGGATCGATAGTGCACTGAGGAAGAACAACCGGCTAAGCATCAAGGAAGAGAGAAATGCCTACAGTATTTTCATTTGGAAATGTATATCTTTCTAGAAACACTCCATTTGTTTCTTTAGAAGTCCCATTCTGCTAGGTTCAAGCGTGACCAGCAAAACACCAAAACAAGTATAAAAAAGGTGCAAGTGTGACCAACAAAACACCAAAACAACAAGTAAATCATAACCTCAACCCAGGATCATATAACATCAACAGAAAGAATCTCCTCTTTGAAAAGTGACAAGGACTAGCCTAAGATTCCTAAGATCAATTATTCCGATTTAGACCAGTCAACCTACTGTCCTCCTTTTCCATGTAGAGACCCATTAGGAGGCAACTTTCTTAGACTAAAAATACAAACATGCCACAAAAAAAATAAGAAAAAATTCCATAACCTAGCTTCACGGACGGCGGACGCCTATCATTGCATGTTACAGTAGTTAACTGACTCCAAATAGTCCCATTTTTTTTTCAAATGTATATATGTGGAGGACAAGCTAATCGAGTAACTAAAATTAAATTGATTAGTCGATCTCATTACACCACAACTTACATAATCTAATTCCTATATGTGAATTGAAACACAACAGCACATAAAATCAGCTAAACACATACGAATTCAAAAACCGCAAGTCACTGGCATATCAAATCTTAAATAAACGACAGTAGGTTGTTTTTACTTTGAATGAATGTTATTCCTGAATCAACGTATAAACAAATTGTGATTTAAAGCAAGAAAAGTTTAATCGACCTGTCGGCATAATTACGGGGAGGTTCAAATTGTTCTTCGCGCGATCGAGCGGTAGCGGGAACGGGAGAGAGTCGTGGGTTCTTGTGTTTGCTTGGAGGAAAGGGCAACGACAACCGAGAGACTAATTTATAGAGATCTCATCGTAACATATATTTGTGGATTAAGCCTGCTTTGTTATTTATATATTAAGACTAGTTTAGATCCCGTGTATATATACGGGGTGAAAAATATCAATAAATAAAATTTTTAGAACTTTATGTGTATATTTTACGGGTGTAAAAATGTATCATATACTAAGGATAGAAAAAAAAAACTCAAAATATGTAAAAACTAATATATAATTGGGTTTCGAAAATACATTAAGTACTATTTAATGTAATTTGATTTTCATTTATTATTTGATTGAAAATAAAAGTTACATAATTAGATTTCAAAAATTAATAAGGAATAATTTAAAATAAATGTGTTTTATTAGTATAATTAATATATTTATTTAAATATATATTATTGTTAAAAGATGGAGGTGCATTTAATAAGAGAGATAGGCGGGGGAAAAATGATGAGAATAAATGTGGAGGCGACACGTGGCATAGATAAACCTTTATTTATTATATAGTATAGATTATATAGATATAGATGAGAGATTTCAATTTTGAAAATACTTCATTGTATATGTAACATTTAACGTGATATTGCTATTTTTTTCATGTTTACAAAAGATTAATAGCTTTAGTTAATCTCTACTTTTAACTCTTGACAACGCAACATACATTATAAATAAACACTAGATCTTTCAATATAAACCAATATTTGGAAGTGATTGTCCTAAACTTTTATTCATGGTTATTGCTAAAATACAACAACTGTATATTTTTTCTTTGAAGTTTTAGTAAAATTCTTTTGTCTGGATATGTTAAACCAATGATAAGGACAAAATTGTGATGATCAAAGTTGCTTCAAAATATAATATTCGCTTCTATAACGCGATTACCTTGGGATTTGATCTAAAAACTTGTTACATTATCTAAACCATTTTTCATCAATATTTATTAATAGCATAACTGGAACACCAACACTCAGAAGTAATTTATGGTTTGACAAACATCATAATGTAAGTCAATTCAGAAAATCAGGAGATTATAAACTTTCATCAAAATCATCATCAGGATGCTTTGATTGACGGTTACTATTTGTACTTGTATGCAGAAAATCTCGCTAAATTTTTAATACTAAACCTCTCATTAAAAAATAATAAAAAGATACAAATAAAATTTAAATTTCAACAATATATCTTCTTTTAAATTTAAAACTCCAAATTTTAAAAATTTCACTCCTTGATATTTCGACACAATTAAATTTAAAAATCCATAATTAAATATGAAAAATTTAAAACTAATAAATTAGAATTGAAACTTGTAAACATGTTTTTTAAAAAAAAAATTTCACATCATTTAAAAAAATTCAAGTTTAAAATATAATACACTTTTAAAAGTAAATATTTGTAAGTTTCTTAATTTTATCAAAAAAATAAGAATTATGTAACAATCTTAATTTTAGGGCTATATTTTTTTTTGAAGACATAAGTGACACAGACATAGACGGGTACCGGTATAAAAATTTATGACACATTAGTAGTTACAAACGAGGCCCAATGGGCTTGGCCCATCTATGAGTTATTAGGCTTAGTCCATACATTAGTCATTGGGCTTGGCCCAATCGTCCAAAAACCCATTAAATATAGACACACTTATAAAAACCTGAACGGTTATACGGTTTTAATCATACCTGACTTGATTCCAGTACGGAACCCGAGGTCATACCATATGTAATATATTACAATAAGAGTTACATACATAAATACTATCTACATGAATTATGAACTTATAAATATAATATTACTCATACCTATTACTTGCACTCGCGTATCCATAAATCTCAAACACTGGTATAAGATGTTCTGCTTATAAAAATAAGCACAATAATTAATAATAAGTAAATATATATTTATATAAAAGTGAATATTAATGCCTCACATTTAAAAGTATTAAAAACAATGTCTAGTAATACAATTTAAATAAATGTTACATGTATTTATATAAAACCAATGTTTTTTTTATAAAATCTATCATCTAACAAATATAAACATCCCTACATATAGTTATATTATATATTTACGTAAGAAATTAATTACTTATACTACCTATTTAATTAAACCCTTTTAAATGAATCAAACTTTATAAAAAAAGATTATTCTTTTATAAAATCTTCACGTTCATTTAAAATCCTACAAAGTAGCAAAATATCTCTCTCTCTAGAAATCGTCCAACCCCTACCCCCTATCAAAAGTAACGATTTTTTTAATCTCTATTCCCTTATCTTTTTATTTTGTATCTAAATAAAATCATGTAAATAAATATAATTTTTCAAAAGTCAATGCAAATCTCCTAAATCTATTAAACCCTCAAATCTCTCCATAATCTCTCATAATCCAAGAAGGCAGACATGAAAAGATCGATGTTCCATTCATCAAGCATGCAGAGACTTTACAAAAATCTACCCAATATCCTTTTCTATATCTCTTTCTTACTAGCTTTCATTCATCCTCAAGAAATTCTGAAGTTATTCTTCAATTTCCAGTCATATTCATCTCTATACCAGCCCTTAATCTGAATTCTCGAAGGCTTCCTAAACAAATTCTAGTGTTGGTTCAATTGTTCTTCAAGAGTTGTCAAGGTAAACCATGGGCACATCCTCAACTTTTGCATAATTCTTTAGTTAACTCTTTGATTCTATGATTTCTCATAAACTCTACTTGTTCCAGCCATTAAACACCAGCAAAACCCTTGCTTATTCTGCTAAGAATTTGACCCAAGACCATCCAAGAAGGTACGGGCTCGACTCCTACGCATACGTGCAATATCCTTGTAAGTTCTAGTTCCTACGTGTGTTTCATCACGTCCTAATTACTCTAACTTGTTTACACAGAGAATAATCAATATCTCAGGCCTTAATATCGCCATACTACAGCCCCATCAAGATCCAAGAACAAAACACATGAAAGGTAAACCGAAAACCCGTACTGTATTCTGTTATTTCATGTGTAAATCAATAGTCTCTTTAAGCTTTCTAATCAACTCTCATTCCTTCAAAACCCACGAAATTCACAGCTCAATTGGACCTAGTTGGAGCTTCTTATTCGTGCGTATAATCAGCCCTTCAAAAAGGTACACAAAGCCTACCCGAAAACCTTACGTTTATAAGCATTATTTTCGCTATTTTACACCGTTGTAGGCACGTATGACCCCCTATATGTCCAAACCAATAAAAATGCTAAATTTACATATTACTAAGTTTCTAAAGATGACTCATAACAACTTATGACTCTAAACTTGAAAAGATAAAAAAACCATCGAAAAACCGTTGTAAAACCGTCGAAAACGGATTCCATAATCTTATTTATTCAAAAATAATCTTTTCACCAACAAACTTATAAACTCAGAATTTTACTAGAGGACATATGTCCCTAATAAAGATTTTTCCAAAAAGAATCACTCAAAACGTTTACAAAACGACCGTATGATCTTGAAACGAGTTTTAGAGCCGTAAATTGGGAAAAATAGTTAGATACCTCATAAAATTATGAAATTTTACAGGAAACCTTAAAATACTAATCTAAACCCAGGAAAAATGTTTAATTAGGTGCAGGTCTTCAATTAGTATGATTCTTGTTTAACGTACATAAAATAAACCGATAACAACATGAATTCTTAATAAATAGTGTTTCTGACCAAAAACTAAGTTTTATAATTTTTAGGACTTAAACATACTGTACTAAGGCTGTATAAAATGTAAAGTAGAATTTCTAAGTTCATTTAATAATATTTAGGAATTTAGGTCATTTCTAGAGAATTAAATGCACTAAAAATGGAAAAAATACAGAAAATAATTATATAAAAATTATTTTTATGATTCATGAGTCCTAACCTACTGTATAAAAATATAAATTAGAAATATTGAGGTAATTTAAATTATTAAAGAAAATATATCATTTAAACGCGTTAAAACGATAGCTAATTAAGTAAAGGTAACAAAAACAATAAAATAGTTATAAACCTCATTTTTCCAGAATTTTTGTCTTGTATAACTTAAGTATGACTCTCACTTTAATCTATACTATTTAATAAATAAAGGTTTTTGTATGCCACGTGTCGTCACCATATTCAATCTCATCAATATTTTCCCGTCTCTCTCTCTTATTAAATGCACTCATATATTTTAATAAATTACTAATTATACTAATAAAACACATTTATTTTAAATTATCCTTAATTATAAAAAAAATTAAAATCTAATTATGTAATTTTTATTTTCAATCAAATAGTAAATGAAAGTCAAATTAAATTAAATAGTAATTGACGTATTTTCGAAACCAAATTATATATTATTTTTTACATATTTTGAATTTTGTTTTATATCATTTATATACAGTAATACATTTTTACACCTTTAAATACATAAATAAAATTTAAAAAATTTATGTATTGATGTTTTCCACCCGTGTGTATTACACGGGGTCTAAGCTAGTTTTATATATAACCTTAAATTATATATTAGTTAATCACTTCAAAAATATGAGTTTTGATAAAACCAACATGTTAGAATAAAGCAATATTACAATATTATTGATTTACCTTATTTTGTAGTTATAGATGATTTATATAATAAATAAGAACTATAATAACTTAAGTATTAATATGTATGCTTAACCTAAACTTATTCGATGATAAATAATATATTAACCACACTAATAACAACGGGTTCTTTTGGACATAGTGTACAACATCACCTTAGGACACTGACACATATGGACTAGTCTATGATATTTGATTTATTAGTAACACAATGTTCTAAACATAGGTGTCACACCCCCACCGATGGCGGAATTTACGCGAGGGGTGACGAATTAAAATCATCACAATGATTAAAAGAAATACTATTAAATTAACCGAATAATTGCATTACATTGTTTTAAAAACACACAACCAAACAAAATAGATAAACAAATAGTCTTTATTAAACTTTATAAATAACTAAATCTCCTAGAGTCAAGTCTCGAAGTCCTAGCGTGATTGTAACATCAACCTAGTTATTAGTACCTGAAAAACATGCTAAAATATGTCAGCTATAAAGCCGGTGAGAACATAGGTTTAAGTAATTACATAGTATAGATAATGAAGATTTTTGCAATTCATAAACAAGATTCAATAACAAGTAAACAAACTTTTATACATCGATTCAACCAAACCTAATGACAAGATTGGGTTCCCATAGAATTGATATAGCATGAATAACAAGTTTTGCAGTTTCTGTATATCTAGTCTCAAGTTGATATCGTATCTCGTCAACTTAAGAACTAGATCGGCATGTCAGGCCCATAGATCTATGACTTACTCCCGTTGGCTTATCCCAAGTTAATGGTTATAGAGTGTGTATAAAACCGTTAAAATTTACAAGTATAGAAAGTTGTTATTGAAATTGCAAAAGTAGTATTTGAGTTTGATATAGTTTGTACAGCCTTTGATATACGAGCATGTTTTCCACCCCAAAGATAAAAAGTAAAAGGGGCTATGAACTCACCTTGCAAATGAAAGGGTTGAACTTGAACTTGTAGTAACTTGGATCGAATGCCTTAACGAATCCCTAAGTTAAGTTTGTTACGTTAGAAACAAGTTAAGGATAATCGAGGGGTTGACAATGTAATTAGTTGAAAGTGGTTGTTGTACACTAGAGTGGTTATCATTCCAGAGTAGTACCTCCAACATAAAAGTTCCCAGGAAAGAGTTGGTTGGATCGGAACCCCGTCTTTTCCTAGCCAGAATTTTAATGTTTGTCAGATAACTACATACTGGTTTGAAAGTTACCCTATTTGTATACTTGACCAAGTTTAGGGTTTGTTTGGTAAGTTTGGAAAGTATAAGGGCTAAAGTGAAAATATAAGTTTAGTAAAGATAGAAATGAAATAAGTTAATTATTAGAGGGGTTTAATTTGAAGATAAGGAGTTTTAGTAAAAACATGATTTTTGAAATTGAAAGGAACAAGAAAGATCAAAACCAAGTTTTTAAATAAAAGTTTGAACAAGTTTAATTAAAATAGGGCATTTGATCTTCGATAGCTCTATGATTATAACATAAACATGCTAGAGAATCATAGATCTAGCTAGTTATGAGGAATTTTTGAAAAGAAAAGTATGAACAAGCAAGAACATAAGAAGAACTTACTTAGAATGGAAGGATTTAAGCTAGAATCTTCCAAAAGATGAGAAGAACAACCTTTAGTTGCTAGAGAGCCCTAGAGGATTGTTGAGGTGTGAAAAATGAATGAGGTTTAAGGCTCTATTTATAGGGTGGGTTTGAGAGGAAAAAGGGAAAAAGTTGGTTAGGTTTTTTGATTAGGATAACAAAGGTGATAAACATAGGTTTATAAATCTTAGAATTTTTTATAAAACTTTTGAATAATGGATATAGGGGTTAGTTCACGAAATTTTGAGGATATGGATGATAGGATTGAGTTCAAAATTAGTTAGTTAATGGATGGAATGGATTAAGATAGGATTTAAGAATAAAAATAATGGTTTTAATTCATTTTGGATAAGTTTAAAGGAATTAATTGATTTTATTAATTTAAATAATAAATAATAATATATAAACTTAAAATTTCGAAAATTATATTAATAATAATGATATATGATTGAATTTACAAAAATTAACCAGATTTCGAAGACGTTACAAAAGAAACCCTGAAATTTACGTATGTGTAACTTTTACCCTTGAAATTATATTTTAGTCAAACGAAGTTACAAACTTGAACTGTTTTTATTAGGTTAGATTCTAAGGCATCCAAAGCTACTATAAGTAGCAAGATTAAGAATGAATACCAAAATCAGATATAGAATCAAAATATAATGCGCAAGCCGTTCTATGCGCAATAGAATACTCGTTTTAGACTAGACTTGGAAATTTGAAATGAAATGATATCACAAGTGATATGAAGCATAAAAATGTTCATTGTATAATAAATCAATCAAGGTTACAAGGTAGGATTATAGGATCAGGCATAAAAATCAGGGATGACACAATAGGGGCCTTAGTTTGTACCTACCGACGACTTATCTTTCAAGCTACCACAAGGTGAGTTCATGTGATCCCCGTTTTACAAATTATTTCTACACACGTTTTGGGGACATGAGATACATACTCCTAAACTATTTTATACTTGGTGTGATACATAAATAAGGCCATTTTAGCTGCCATAACGAATCCCCGAACTTTTGTACACAATCATTAACTCCTTTGGAGCCAACGAATATATGGGTAGTACTATCTGGTGAAACCCCCGCACATCATGGGCCCGACGTAACCGGGACAACCTCCCATGGGATGATAATCATATAATGATGATAAATATCTTGTGACGTATATTCGTTTAACAGTTGTAAGCTTATGTTGGCAGACATGAGCAATTAAACCCATAACAATAAGGGGTATGAGTTAGGGGAAATTATTATTTATAGATGTCCACGGGTTGTGGGCACAGGGTTAATTGTGAACTTATTTATTATGCACCAAACTTATTTATTTGTGTCTGTTGTCTAAAACGCATGAATTCACCAACATTTTGTTAACGTATTTTGAGTATGTATTTCAGGTACTAACCAAGAGAAGGAGACTTAGACACAACACTTAGAGTACAACCATGAAGAAACTAGAAGAATAAATTGTTTAGACAATAGTAGTTTGATTGGTTGTAACTTTGTTTATTTACTTTCAAGACATGTATTTTTAGTTTGGACGTTTAGTCCAACTAAGTAATGTAGTTTTTATTTTCGCTGTGTTTGGTTGATATCAGTCATCACGCCTAGCCCCTTGGTCGGGTTGTGACAGATTAAAATTTATAAATCAAAATAAAAAATTTGTTTATAAATATAAAATTTAATTAAAAACTACTAATTAAATATTAGTAAACTTTATTCTAACACATATTTATTTAAAATACAAACGTAGTATTTTCAATTTTTATATGTAAAATTAAAAAAATCTTGTTTTTATAATAAAATGTTTAAGAAAATCATTTTTTTTAATAATAAAACTTGCTTTTTTAAAATCTCTTGTTTTTTAAATTCTTGATTTTTATAAAGTATTAACTTTTGATTATAATTTAAAAAAAATGTGAGCTAGTGGTAATAATGATGAAAATGTTTATTTATACAATTTTCAAAAAAAAAATGAAAGTATTAAATGGAGGATATAAATGTGATTTTGGAGGGAAAAAAGTTATGAGATGAAATATGGTGATGTGACAAAACCATTTAGTTTTTTATTAGAAGAGAGATATGGTTTACTTTCGCTCGTCGCGTCGGAAGTTCCGTCATGATCTTATATATCAAGACACGTGAAACAAAACATAACACGTCTATAAACAAAAAAACTCAAGAATGATTAAACTAATTAAATTAAAACATCTTCAAATCGTGAAAAGAGGATGTTACAAACTTTACGAAGTACTTAAGCGTCACTTCTTCATGATATCACAAGACCTCTTTAAGACATATTCTTTTATTTTTAATTATATCTTATTTATAAAAGTATCACAAATGGTAGATAACGTGATAAACAACTATAACAATTAACAACTTTTAGGGTTGAGGCCCGAAAGTATCATGGTACTAAACTAATAGAAATTTGTCATGTCATTTTTATTATAAATTACCCTAAACTATCCCCTCCTCATAAGGGGGTGGAACTCGTGAACCCAAGTGCCCAATGTTCAAATTGCACCCCCAACAGTCGGATTCCTCTCCAAGCCCACAACTTCACGAACCCATGAACGTTACCCGTGCCTCAACCCGATAGGGTTGCGACGGTGTTCCCTTGAAGCCCTTATAAGCTGAACCCTAGCTCGGCCCCCTCCACCCTTATACCGTTATAAAAGTTTTATTTTGTTTATAACACTAATAGTCATTTAAAATTGATTATAATAATTAAAAAATGTTTTGATCTAAGGATTCCATGATTTGATGGTTTCTTGGTAGCTTTTTCTAAATCGTGTATAAATTTATTTTCAGATTAAAATATTTCATGGGTACGTAAAATAAATAATAGGATAAGACAAAAAGTAATATCTAACTAACAAATAGGAATTTACAGTAAAAAACGAATTTGTAAACCTTTGTTAAAAAAAATACCAAATGAATCATTTATACATAAAAGTTACAACGAATCGTTTCTCATCTTCATGAAAGAGTGTGATAGTTTGGCCGTTATACTATTATATCAATATAAAAACGTTAATGAAATCGGATTAACTTTGTCAGTAGTAACTATGTTGCTACTTGCCCATCGGTGGTAACTATGTTGCTACCGATGGTTTGCCTATCAACAAAACTTTGTTGCTACTGCTCGCCCGTTTCCACTATTACCGAGTTGTTACTGATGCTCAATTGCCATTGGTGCTCGGTAGCAACTTACTACTACAATATTCTGATGATCCAAAATCATACAACCTTTTCATTCGTCTAACAAATTCAAATCAACTTTCAATGTATAGCTAATATGGAGCGGTGCCCTTTGGAACCTCACATGGTTCAGTGGCTTCACCCCTAACAACCTTAGAGGTTCCATGGTCTCAAAATTTAGAATGGTATTGATTGAGTATGCACTCACACCTTGTATCTCAAAAATCAATTTATATTCAAGCTTCAGAGTAGGTCATAAGCAATTTCAATTACATAATATGATACTGAAAATAATCATATCATTAATTTTGCCTAATCTGGTTCTTAAAGAAAATTTATGATTTTAACCAGGTTAACTAAAAATTGTAAAAGATGTGATGGTTCACCAAACACCGACGTGTTGATTGTTACTTTAAATGTTCTAAATCTAAAGTACTCTTACATGTGTTTTAGATGTTATAATTGGGTGTGAATATAAAACTTATTTTGATGGTTTTGATGATAAATTGGTTAAGTTTGGTTGATTTTTTTATTAGTTTGGTGAAATGATGTCTAATCAAAATTAACAAACTTATACCAATTTTATCTTCGTGAACAACTCACTATATTATCAAACTTAACCATAGTTAACGAATCCTAATCAATATATCATAAGTTCCAAGCTAATAAATGTCAGATATTACATATGACCCGGGATCTGAATTTCGCTACTTAGGTTTGAACTTCGGGCTTATCTTAGAAAATGTGACCAAGGAGACGAATATCACTTATAATTAATGTCTTCAAACACTACAATTCTTACCTTTAGTCTTCTATAGTTTGGGAAGCAAACTCACCAATAAACTTAGGATTTCTCCTGCTTTTTTTTTCCTTTGTCGTGCCTTACAACCCCCCCCACCACCCACCCACCCACCCACCCACCCACACACACACAAAGTTTTTGTTATTTTCATTCTATTGTGAGACTAAAACCCCCTTCCACTAAGATTCGTAATTAACCATGCATATGACAATTTACTCGTTAAAGTTTTATTCATCTTGCATTTGCATAGTTTTGATTACTTTTATCTTTAATCATCATTCATAAAGTTTTACTTTATTGACTTTTAGTATTATGATGCGTTGTAATATTTTAACTTTTACCAAACACATATATCAACGTAGCCATATTAACTACAATATATTAGAATCAATATGGTTTACTAACCTCTCAATGGATGAATACACCAAACATAGAGACTATTAACCCAAATCACAAGAAGAAATGCAAGCCATAGTTATTACACGTGGTCTCATGTGACAGACGCAAGTTGAAATTACGATAAGTACAATGCACGTGTCTTGTTATTGATGAATTTTACGTATGTAAAAGGACAAATTTTGCTTTAAAAAATTCATAAACTTTTAATGTGTTTAGGTCAATACCTGAGTCAACTCGTATGTAACGACTTTTAAACATTTTTAACCAAACAAAACGTGATGAAATAAAATAAAATAAAATCAAACCATGTAAACGGTTTGGTTTTACATTTTAGGCTTAATGTGATTTTAACAAATAAATTAAAACTAGATTTTCCTCCCCACGCGTTGTTCTGGGGGTTACGTCATGATCCAAATATCAAAATGTGGACACCAAAACGCGTCCATGTATGGCGGAGGGTGACTGGTTAATGTGTACGCGTATTTGATATTCAGTTTTAATGGGTATTTTATGAAAAAAAAGATTTGATCGTTTAGATTGGTTGCGATGGCCAATTGATGAGGGTAGTGGTGATTGCGATGACCGGTTAAAAACAAATAAATGATTTTAACAGTTGATGATGGTTGCGATGGGCTTACAACGGTGTTAACCCGCCGGAGGTTCTCATCTAAGAAGTATGAAGGCGGTAGGCTGTTTTTTGGTTTCTAGAGAAAGAAGACGAAGGATAATTTTTTTTCAATATTAAAAGGTATTTTGATCATTTAATATCACTTAACTGAAAGAAATAACTTTTCATTTAACGCAACTTGTTGCCAGTTTACCTGACACTTTATTGTAATCGTCCTTCTTTTCAACAGAAATGAGTTATCATTTTAAATCCCGAAAAAAAAATTAAAAAAAATTTAACTCAAGAATCAATTGCATAATTTAAGATTATAATTACATACTTTTTTTTAAAGTTAGAGATCAAATATAAAACTGAGGTAAGAAAGTTGTGAAAGGATGACTATTGATATTTTAACAAGAAGTTATAACTAACGGCGTTGCTGAAATATGTTCTTCACGTCTCTTCGTTTCAACGAGTAAAAAGTAAATAAAATAAAATAAAACAAAAAAATAAATCGAAGAATTCCCAAATTCTTTCGCATCTTTTCCTTGTGACGGTATCCAGGTTTACAACTTCGCAATCCCCCCTGGTTCCAATCGTACCCACGCCCAGATTGATTCCTTCGCCGCAAATACTTCACGTCCGGTAATGTACGGTGGTTCCGGCAAGCTCGGCCGCGGCCGAGGCGGTGGTCCTGCCAATCGAAACATCCACTCTACCTTCCAACCTTCGTCCGTGCAACGCCCATCCGCTACCGCTGGCGGTGGCCGTCAATCAGCCGGTGGCGGTCATCGTAACCGTAGCAGTACCCCTGCCGCAGCCGCTACAGTTTCTACGGCCGACGAAACTTTCAGTTTAGTTCGTAATACCGCTCTGAACTTCGGTATGATTATTAGGCTCTCACCTGTCCTTGTTGAAGAAATTAAGCGCCTGGAAGCGCAGGGCGGTGCCGCCAGGATCAAATTCGATTCAAGTGCTAAAAATCTGGCCGGGAATGTAGGTTTATTTTATCAGAACACTGGCTTTTATGTAGTTTTAGAAGTTCAATTTGGTGCGTGATTAACCTAGAATAGTGAAAATTGGCTGTTCATTCTATTACTTGCTTGTCTGCATTGATGATACTGCAGCATAGAGGTCTTGTGGTGATAAGTTATTTGATGAATCTAGGGTTCACTGGTTCACGATCAAGGAATTTAAGTTGCTTAAACGACTTTCCCTTGCTAGGTTAAAGTGCCAATTTACTTGACACATATTTTATGGTAGTTTGAGAATTCTATAGCATAATTATATCTATTTCGGTGGAGAATTGTGAATACAACATGATAAGATCATGTAGTAAACATATATCTTGGTTAGATTTATATACCTTTATGTTTGTCTATTAGATCACGCTCACAAAGTTCAGTTATTGAGGTTTATTGATTTTGACGAGGTGTCAAGTTTTGTCATTTAAACTTAATTCCTGCTATTTCAGGTCATTGATGTAGGTGGCAAGCAGTTCAGATTCACATGGTCCCAAGAAACTGGAGACCTGTGTGACATATATGAAGAACGACGAAGTGGTGATAATGGAGATGGATTGCTTGTTGAATCTGGAGGTGCCTGGCGAAAGTTGAATGTTCAACGTGAATTAGATGAGACGGTTAAGAACCATGTTAAAATGCGAACAGTGGAAGCAGAACGCAACCGCAAATCAAAAAAGTAAGTTTTATGTTTGACACGAGCAATATTATATTTTCACTCATTTATGCTTCAGTTTTCCCTTATCTGTGTAGATGTGATTACTTGCTAGGTCATTTACGTTCATGATACACATCCTTCTCTTTGTTTCTGCTTATGATCTGTTAACCAGTATTTTCAAAATGCTTGTCTCAACTCTCATGAATCTTTCTTTATTGTTGCTTTTTCACATTCAATGATGCCCTTAGTGTTCCATAAACTCATTAAGGTCTCATTATTATCATATCAACATGTTTCAGTGTAAAAGAGCCCTTTATTGGTTAATGTATAGAGTAACGTCTGCTTGTTAGTTGTTAGCAACAGATAAAGAAAACTAACCCATCCTCTTCATGAAAGAAGGAAGAATACCAATAAATACTGAAATCTTAAAGTGTAGCTGATGAAGATTACTTTTTGCGTGTTCATTTTATCTGAAACGAGTTGTTCAATATCGTTGACTATGTTAGAACTTAATATCTCCTTTCCTTTGTAGTACTCAATCCAATTTACTAAAAGTATACATCGAGGTAGCGCACGTACTTGTTTCTTCAACCTGATTTTTGTTGTTACTAGTCACAATTATTTTTTTGTCTGACAAATCTTATAACCTTAATGTTCCAACGTATTCCTCCGAATTATGGCTTTGATTTTGCATCGAATAGTTGCATCAATAAACAAGTTATCATGTGGAAGAAGCATATACCACAACATTTCCTATCTACTTTCTTAGGTGAGCGTGAGCACAAGCGCATTCATAACTAAGGCAAAAAGTTAAATCAATGGCAAGTGCCAAACATTGTTGTAGGCAAAAAGTAGTTTCACTTGCCATAATCTAGCATAATTTATCACCTGGTATACTTCCTGGGCATTTTCTTCTTCTTAAGAGCCTAAAACAGAACTCATTTTGGTAGATTATCATGTTGTTAGGTCAAATCACATGCACACACATACACAATAAACAAGATTGAAAGAACATGAGGAATTAACGTGGTTCGGTCGGTGTGACCTACGTCCACGGATTGCAACTAGCGGTATTAGTATTATGTGCTTGAGTATGTAGCACCTATGATACTTTGTTCTCTTTCAAGCATGATATTCTATTATGTGCCTTCTAAAGCATGCTCAATTTCTCAAGGGTGATATAAGCCAGAACCATATAAAGATTAATTGTAGCATACATGGAAATATAGCACCTATGATATTTTGTTCTCTTTCAAGCATGATATTCTATTGGCAACATCTCATCTTTATGTAGAACACCATTTGTTTTTGTACAACTAGAACACCAAAGTTAGTTGCAAGGTTTTGATAGAGGTATGTAGTAGGGATTGCTTACGGTTACAATCATCACTTAAATTTGATGTCATTTTATGAAGGTTTTGATAAGCATAGCCCTTAGCACTATAAGTTAAAAAAGCATTTCCATTTCTGAATTTTTAGCAATCATGGCCTGGAAATGGAAACACTTACCGTTTTGATTTCTTTTTGACAGAGCCATTATTTTAGAGCCTGGAAATCCATCTATGAAGACTCAAATGAAGGCTTTAGCTGCTGCTGAAGGTATCGTATATATTCAATCATTACTATCCTTAGTTGCTTTTGACACATGTGCTTTGCACGTTATGCATGTCTTTTTATTCCTTTAGTTTGTGCCTTAAACATTGATGCATCATGCATAGACTTTGGAAACTGAATGCACGGGTCAAGAATTTAGGAGTCCTTGTCCAAATTGTTTTGGTTTCTATTTTCTAAATCATCATTGAAAGTTGTCAGAGGAATCATTTTTATTTTTACTTGACGCTACGCGTTAGAGTTTTGATACACAAAGAAAGGTACATTTGCCATTTTGCTTTTCATAATATTCAGGTTTCCGTGCTGCCATCTTTATTTTGGAGTGTGTTTGGATTGGGGGTTTGGGAGCATAGTTGTCAATAGCGAATAGCTGTAAATAGCGACAAGCTACCTATATGCTACGTAGCGACAACGATGAAATAACACCCGCTATTTCATGTTTAGCGTAAAGTAGAAAATTTTAGAAATACATTAAGTCAACTATTGTAGCAATTGTAATCAACAAAAAAAAAACAATCACACCACCAAAATAGCTAAAATAAGCTATCACTAATTATCTAATGAAACAAAAACCCTAAATTGCTATTCGCTACTGCTATTTATATTAAGTCGCTAAGAACTATATAGTGGGATTAGGCCTCTTTGCTACGCAGCGCGCTATAGCCGCTATTGACAACAATTGAGAGTGAGGGAATGGGAATAGGAACGGTGTTTGGCTTAAGGGTAGGATTTCAAAACTAGAATTGAAGCCCTTGAAAATTGAAATTGATTGGGTTTCTCCAAACCTGCCAAGGGCGTTGAATATGGAAATTTCATACCCATTGCCATTCCACTATACTATCAAACCCATATCCATAGTGATTCCTGTCTATCAACCAACCACCACCTTATTGTTCTGCCATTTGACGAGTTGTTGCATCATGCATGTGCGTTTAGTGTATTGGAAATTTCATTTACGACTTATGTTGTTTTTATTTTACCGATCTTCAATAGTGAACTATCTTTTGTACTTTGAGAAGTGAAATCCTAAGATCACTACAACTTTTGTACTTTGACCAAACCGTAACTCCCTTTTATAACTTGTTGACTTGTCTCATCTTACAAGTGCTGGAATGAGAAGACATCCTGTCTTAAATATCTCACACAAATCCTTCATTACGATATCTCTTATATTTTATTTGCCCGTATTCAATATGCTTTCTTTCTGAAAGATCTCATTCATGCTGTGTAAAAACCTTGCATAGTTATGTATATAACCAATTAGCATATATTATTTTTTGAATTTTTGAACTTCATATCAAACTTTCTTACTTATTCCTTGGTTGCAGTAAATAATGCATGGAGAGGGTCTTACAAACAAAAGAAAGAGCCCCCTTTGAAAAAGATGAAAGCTGAACCTTCTTCAAGTAAGGGATCTTCTTATCCTATAGTGATGTTAATGTGTCAATAAGGGTGTTCATTATTTGGACAATTTGGATTGGACTAAATGGTTTGGATTGTCGGATCAGTTTGTACCAAAATAGAGTTATTATTATGGTTTTCGGTTACTATCGTAAGAACCAGATAATCCAAACAAACCAAATAGTATTTTTTTTGCACACACACACACACACACATATATATATATATATTAATATCTATACCATTGTTAACTTATTTTTCCATTTGAATGTAATGTAATATATATACCCTAATAATCACCCTTATTACTTTTATGAGTCATCACAGTAGAGAGTCCCAATTTTACCATGACAAAGTTTTACCCTGATTCAAGTGTCGTGAGCAAAATATCAAAGGAGAAACTGAACTGTAAAACCGATCCAACCTAATTGTAATTGGTTTCGGTTCAGTACCATCTTTTTAGGAACCAAAAACCTATTGGTTTCCACCTACTTGGTTCGGTTTGAACCGATCCAGCTGAATGAACACTTGTAACTGTATATCTACAAAATATAAATATTTATTTTGAAGCTACTTTGTTTATTTTACTCTTTTTCTTGCTAGCATCTTTTACAGCAGTAGCCCCTCCTAAATCTGGGGGAAAAGCTGGATTTTCTTCATCAACTCATTCCAAAATAAGGGCTTCAGTTTCACCACTGCTATCTACACCTGAGCAACCTGGTGTTCCATTATCCCCACTTAGAAATAACAACCTTAATAAAGTACATACAAACAGAGACAGTGCTACTTTGACTCAATCTAGTAAAGGGAATGCTAGCATCTCTGGTGTTGTTCAAAATAAAGCAGGGAGCAATGAAATATTGGGAAACAAACCTACTGACCTGCAAAGTTTGTTAATTTCTCTTCTTATGGAGGAACCGCATGGAATGAATCTCAAGGTAAGTGTAAGAACGTTTCTAGATGTGGCAATCTAGGCCCATATATTTTATAAATGGGTCGATTTGGGTGGTTGGTTTTTTTTTTATCTTGAACGAGTCAATTAAAAAATTTAGCTAAAAGGGGATATTGGAAGTTTCTCAAAGTCTATTTTTAGACCGTACAGTCTCCTAAATTGTTTTTATCCAAAGATTTAGATTATGATCACATAGCTAATCCATCAGTTATTTATAATTTTTGAGGGCAATTGTTGAAAAAAACCGATGCACTTCCTGAATTCATACAAATCCTCGACTCCGTGGACTTCATTTTTGAGGTCCATAGTTCTTTTTCTCCAACAATTGGCCTTTTTTAAAATAGACAAAAGTGTTTTAGGGTTAATTTGTCCCACCTTGTTTTTAACTCGTACTAAAAATTGTATGTTTAAACCAAACTTGTTTTGACCCATTACCCAACCCGTCCGACCCTCCTGTTTTGCTACCTCTTAATGGTTAAAATGATCTTATTAGTGCTGTTTATCTCTCAGAAAATAGCTTTTTCTGTACCATTTTATGATGTAAATGTAGTAGCTAATCACGTCTCATGCATGGATTTCACATTTAAACCGTGCTCTTACTTTCTTGTGGCTTTTCCCCATCAATTCACCTTATACATTCTCATCTTATCTTTTAGGCCTTAGAGAAAGCTATTGGAGAAACAATTCCCAAATCTGTGAAGCAAATTGAGCCAATCTTGAAGAAAGTAAGCGTTGATAAACCAATAATTATTATTCTATACTTTGTTCTTCATGGCCTGCTGAACAACATTGTTTTACCTCATTCAGATTGCTGTTTTCCAAGCTACAGGAAGATATATTTTGAAACCAGATGTTGAGTTAGAAAGTTCCAAGAAATCTTTATCTGAAAGTGGAAGGTTAGACTAACTTTTTGTGTTTTTATTGTGATGTTAAATTCATGATATATGGCTCAACAGTGACTGCCAATTTGCTTGTACTTGGAAATATGTTTACAAATCTGATTTAAGATTTTAGTCTTATGATTGAGGATTAGACAGTGAACATTTTTTTATTTTCATTTTTTATATTCAAGTTTAAAAAAGAATTCCAAAAAGAATATTATACGGTTCCATATGATTGAAGTCATTTATTTCTCGTCTATGTGTTCTGACTTCTTATCTTTCATCGTGTTTCTTCTCTTCGATCTTAAAAAAAGGTCAAAATGATATCAAACAGCTTGGAGGAAACTTATCTGCATTGACACATATTTGACCATATCATTGTTACGTGATTATTTTTGCTATATGCTGACATCACAAAATATTGCATGATTTTCCCTTTTCAGTTCTCCAGAGAACAATAATCACCCCAGAGAAGCTACAACTGCATCCAAATCTAGCTTTCCCTTGAAATCTGATGATGTGAAGGAATTTGAAGAACCATCTCACCAAATTTTTCAACCTCATGAAGATTTGAGTACTTCAGAAAATATTGATATAGATAATATTTCACCAGATGTATTAAGTGATAAAAAAGTTGCTCACAACAATGAAGGTCCTGCAGTTAGCTCTAGCAGGAGTGGAAGTGACAGCGAAAGTGACAGCAGTGACAGTGAAAGTGACAGCAGAAGTCCTGTTGGAAGTAAGAGTGGGAGTAGCAGTGACAGTGAGAGTGATGCCTCTGCAAACAGCAAACAGGGGTCTGATGAAGATGTAGATATCATGAGTGATGATGATAAAGAACCTAAACAGAAATTACAACAGTTGGATCATGAATTAGGATATGCACATAATATGGCTGAGGAAAAATATGATGGTCATGGCTCTGATTTAGTTGATATTGAAAAAGATTTATTTGAAGATAACGACGAAGCTGGCTTGCATGTAACTAATAACGATGAGGACAATTATGCAGACAAGACCACTAATCTCTTAATTAATCATCTTCACCATCAAGAGAGAGTTCATGATCATGCTGAAAAAGTCGGATCGAGAAAAACATCCAAAAGGGGATCTGACGAAAAGCATTTTGATGAGAATGAACATGTTAAAAGATTAAAATCAGCGAATTGGTCCCAACCCGCTATATCTAGATCTCCTGATGGGCCTAGAATGATGAGCCAAGCTGTTGGTGACGTATCTGATTATGACTATGAAAATGTCAACAACCGTGAATTTCTTGGAAGTTCTACTTCAGTTTCCCCAAGACCAGGCCCGGGATCAATTGATCTTAATGCACGGGCAATACCTCCTGCTGACATGGATAACATTGGTAAGTTCTCTGGGAGGGTCCCACAAGGGAACAATGCATTTTTAATGCAAAAAGATAAGAAATTTAACAAAGAAAGACGAGCTGAAGATGGTCCTTCCAATGATAGAAGACTTCCAAAGAATTCTGGAGGCAAACATTCGGGTTCTCATCAGAAGAAACATGGTGCTTTAATTGAAAAAGTCAAAGAAACCGAGTTGTTGTCAACATCACAGATTAAAGATTCCCCAGTTGACTTGTTAAAGCCAACTTTAGTAAATGGATCCATACCCAGCCTCCGAAGAGAGCTCTCGGATTTAGAAATGGGTGAATTTCGTGAGAATATGCATGAACAAAAGCGTTTTGAGAGAAACAATTCGTTTAAACAGTCAAGTTCAGATTACTGGAATCTTGATGAAAGTAAAGGAAATCCTAATGACATGTTAAACCTGCCTAAAAAGGTTATTCCTGAGGAACATGTTGATGATTTTACAAGGCTTAATGGCAAGCAGTCACTATCAGGACTAGATCATGTGAAAGCTGGGTCAAAACATAATAAAGGTAGACATAATGAAGCTGGGGCAAGCACACTCGACACAGACAGTCAAAGGAACGTGAATGTGGATGTGCCACATAAGCATGAGAAACAAGTAGTTCCTATTTCCACAAAAGATAAGAAAAGGCACAAGTCTAAAGATTTAGGAGGAAAAAAGAAGGATTTTTGGATGGTAAATAGTAGGGATAATAATGGACAAAAGAGGAAGGAACCGGAGTCTTGCTCTGATGATAGCATTACTTCATATACTAAGTATGAGAAAGAGGAGCCAGAGATGAAGGGACCAATAAGAGATCTTTCGCAGTAAGTAGAACATTATTGCTCACGCTTACTTTTAGAAGTGGCTATTTTGACCTATTATTTCTCTCAGGTCAAACTAAAAAGAAAGCTTCTACAGAAACAGGTCAAATGGGTCGAAACCCATCTGAAGTGTGCCAAAATGCATTTTTTTTAAACATGAATCCTCCTAAATCATTTTAGTAAAAAAACTAGATTATAACTAAAGTTATATAGTTTTTGTAATCATGTTTTGACACACTAATTGTTCATAAATATTTTTGAACAAAAAGGGTTTGTCTGGTCAACTCAACCCGATTTGGCCTGTTTTGACCTGGATCAAAGAGTTATTCTTTTTGACTCGTTACCCTACCTGCCCGTATTGCGATGCCTACTAATTACTGTTCCTATAACCTTCTGGTTCACCCAGTGGGACTATTTTAAAAAAAAAACCTATAAAGAAAAGTCTCATTTTGCATCGTAAAATAACCTATTTTGTGAAGTTTGATGATATCACTTAATTTGATGGTTGCTTTCTGCATGTTTAGGTACAACGAGTATGTGCAGGAGTATCATGAGAAGTATGATTGCTACCATACACTAAACACGATTTTAGAATCTTACAGGTTTTAAAGCTGTCATCTGTAATTTATGTTCTTTTATCCGAATCAAGTCCAGCTTGAATATCATTATCTAATAAAAATTCATCTTAATGTCCAGAAACAAGTTTCAAACCTTTGGAAGGGACCTTGAGGTTGCTAAAGGAAGAGATATTGACAGATATAACAAAATATTGGAGCAGTTAATGGAATCCTATCGCCAGTGTGGAATGGTACACCAATATATGTTTCTTTCTTTTTAATTATATATTGTCAGAAAGTTGCTTTAGGCTTGGTTTTAAAAAGCGAGAAGCGCACCGAGGCGACGAGGTCTAAATCCGAGGCGCAAAGCGTAAAAGCGCAGGGCTTTTCGTACGCGAGGCGCACATACTATTAAAAAACATTTAAATTATGTATATACACATTAACTGATGTTAAACATCTAAATTCCCAATAATGTTAAACATATTACTTGATATTAAACATCTAAAACATCCAAAAGAGGAAATTATTACAATAAACCATGAAAATGACTAAAATTACTAGTTACTACCACCTCCAAAAGTCCAAAACAGCAACAAAACATACCAAAAAAAAGCCCTTGAGCGCAAAAAAGCCCCTCAAAGCGCAGAAGCACGCGCTTCTTGTTCTGAGGCGCGCCTTATGTAACCTAAAGCCCAGACCCTTGCGCCTTATGTCGCCTCGCGCCTCGGCGCGCTTTTTAAAACCTAGGCTTCAGGGCAGCTGGTGATTTAATCCTAAATATGATTCCAGTTTGTCAGGAGTCATGAGATTTTTGACAGCAGTACCGACTTTTGACTGTTGGCTTTGAACATCTAAGATTCTGCCTAACACTGATTATTATCTTACAAAACCAATTTTGTCTTTGGGGATCTTCGTTCAACTGCTTTCTTGCAATTTGATAAGATTTTTTAACAACGTTAACATTTCCGAGCTTTCCAGTGTTAATTGTGGAAGTATTTAATGTTGCAGAAACATAAAAGGCTGAAGAAGATATTTGTCGTGCTTCATCACGAACTCCAGGTTTCTATCTAACTACTTCATCTCATTTATTAATCCAATGGGTGGATTATATTTGCTACTTCCAATTCAAACATTAGTGTCTCACATTGTCCACCATGGTCAAAGGAGTCATTTTCTTGGGAGTCAAAATTAATACAAAATGTGCTTGCTAAAAACAATGTTTTTGGTAGTGGTGGCAATCTCAACTCATTTACTTATAAGCTGGTCAATTCGGGTAATTTTAACGGGTAAATAAACAGTAGCTTAAATGGAAACAAGTTAAATGGGCCGGATGGGTTAAAAGTCACCAAAGTGTATTTTCTATGCATAAAACCTTCTAAATCATTTTACGCAAAATAAACTGGATTATTTTTTGGATTATTTTTTAAATAACCTAATACCTACAATCATATTGACCCTATTGTTTTATAACTTAAAGAAAAAAACCCTCTATAAAGTTTATGAACTTAAATCATATAAAAATGACCTTTTTCTTGCTTCTTAAAAAGTTTAGGAGGTTTAATCATGTAAAAAGGACTTTAAATAAAGCTCCAGGAACTTTTTTATCGCTAGGTTCTAAAAGTTGAGGGGATCGTGCAAAAATAACAATAAGGGACTTATGCACGAATTCAATGAAAGTCCGTAGGGTTGTTCTGTCAATTGTGCAAGTTTTTGTGGATTAACAAGATCCATTTTAACATGTACCAAAAAAAACTCGTTTAGACTTGTTACCAAATCCGCTCAACCCCCCCATTTTGCAACATCTAGTTTTTAAAGAATTGCCAATTTTACTCTAGTGAAGGCAGTATTATTCTGAATATATTCTCTATGATGCAACTCCATGTTCCAAAGTGATTACATCAATTTTCTTTTGTATCCAGCATTTGAAGGCGATGATTAGAGACTTTGCTGAGAAACAAACAAAAGGATGAGGCACAAAATTGATTCATAGGCGCGTATACAGAAACAGAGAACACAGTGAAAATATCAAGACCATACTCAGATCTGTTGTTTTCTTTTCGATTATAATTTTTTTTCAGTGTTCTAGAATTTACCTGCTCCATTGATCAATGGAGTTGGCAAATTCTTGGCTGTGAGCGGAGGTGTTGACCGATGAAGTTAATTGACCTCTGGTTGAGGTTTCATAGGCATATTGGAGAAGGAAAAGTTTTGGATTAGTTATGGTATATAAACACTGTACATTTAGTCTTTTTCTACTTTTTAATTTTTTTTTGATTCTTTTTTTTTTTTCAGAAATGGTTTTGGTTTGGGTATTATATGTAGAGTTAAGAGTTTCAATTCTAGCATCTAAGTTTGATTGAATTTTCTGATCCAAACTGGATCTCAGGAGCTTTTTAGCTTTGTACAAAGTAAACATGTTCATGAATGAGTCTAGTATGAACTTGTCAGTTAATTGTTCTTTTATTCCGAGTCTTGATGTCAGCTGTTAGGAACAACTTATGCTCATGTCTGTAAGCTCAATCAGGTAATCAACTGTTGTAAATAGCTTAAGGGAGAATTTATATCACATTAAACAAACCAAACACCACCTTAATGTCAACTTTTAGATGTTTCTGATTCAAAGCATAAAATGCATCATCTATGATGACGTGGGTGGAACCTTAAACAAGGGTGGAAAGCAAGGGTCGCTACTCAACTAGGCAAGAAAGGCAAAGCCAACTGACAAAGCCCGGAAGATCAAGCTAAGGAAGAAAGCAAGGTATGTCAGATGGTAAGGCCAGATAAGAAACCAGGGATACACACTGGACAATACGAGTATCGCTAAAAGATAAGTTTGACCAAGTCAAATCAATCAACAGTTCCATTTTATGGGAAAAGGTCTACGTGGTAATTCCCAAGGTGCCAAGAGAAGGGCGGTGTACAAAACCACTGGCTTTGGTCCAGTGGTAAGGCAATGAAGGATTGAACGAAGCCACGCAAGTTCAAACCCGAGCCAACCCGGGTTTTAGTCCGGAGTGCGTTACGCTAGCGGGTCTTGGCCCGTGTAGCAACGCAACTGCTGTCAAGTGTCAGCGGGCTCCATGGTTTCCCGGGGAACGCCTAACCCCTCGCTCTGAATCCGCGGGCCCGGTTCAGACAACGTAGTGGTCAGGTATTGAGGGGTGATAGGTCTTCGACTTGTCGTAGATGCGACTGCTGATAAGTGGCCAAAGTTTCATGTATTAAAAGGTGTAATATGTTATATTTATGCAATTTGATATGTGGAATACAAAGGTTTTGTGTAGTCATGCATGTGCATGTGTTGGAAGCTTAAAATGTGATCTTTGAAGATATTACGAGAGAGTCGGAAGAGACACGGAGAAAACGGGGCAAAACTGCAGGCACAGCGTAAGCCTACGCCACCAGCGTAAGGCTACGCCATATAAGCGTAGGCCTACGCCTAAGTAATTTCTTCACAGCAGCTTCCAGTGGACCGGCGTAGGCCTACGCCCTCCTAGCGTAAGCCTACGCTGGGTGCGTTTCAGACGCGGGTTTTGGGCGAAACAGCCGATTTTCAATGGTTAATTAGGTTTTTCTTCCCCAAATTCGAATGCATCTTTTACACCACAGTTCTTGGGGCGATTTTGGAGTTCTTGGAGGATAAAGAACACGATTCTAACATCCGATTGAAAGATTGAAGATGATTTCCACCACCATGAGCGGCTAATCCACCGGTAATCATTCCCGGGTGGATTGTTTGTAAGTTTTTAGGGTTTTATCATGTGCTAGCTTTGAGAAACAATTCTTGTAATCGTTTGGTTTGAAACACTTGAATCTTTGTGTTTAGTATGTTATGAACTCACGGGAGTCGATAAATTCTTGCACCATTGACCCCGTTAGATGATAATTGCTATGAACTTTGATTTATGTTGAATCTATTGATTAATCTAATTCTATATTGCATACATTTGTCTCGATTTCATTCGTGAATATTGTTTTACACTATTTTCCGATGATGTATGAATGTTGATGTTCTTGGTTAGATTTGGTTAATTAGATTTGAATAACCATTCGATTGTTTGAACTCAAATGTTGGTGTGATAATCCCTAATTATTTGTGAGCTTGAAACCCGGGTGTGATACCCTTTTTAATTATTGTTTACAACTTAAACCGTTTTGTTTGGTACTTGATTTGTTTGTTGAGTTTATAAAGTTTTCACTTAAATCATTGATTGTGTTTGGTCAGAAAGACCCGTTGTAACTTCATAATTTGCATTGTTAATTGAAGTTGAGCACCGACCACAAACTCTTCGTGGTTCGACACCCTTCTTACCCTAACTAGTTTAAGGTGATTAGGACACTCTATTTCTTTATCTTTGACCGGTCCCTTCGACACCGATCAAATTTTGGCGCCGCTGCCGGGGAGTGTGTGCGCTTGGTGTTTTATTTTAGTTGACTCTTGTGACTATTTGTTACTTGTTTTGTTTAGTCAATCTTCTTCTATTTTTGTGTTACGCGTGGTGTTTGTTTGTGTGTGCAGGTGACAGATTAGTGCATGCGTACCCGTTCATCTGGGAGAACTTCACCACTTGTGTTTGAACAGGAAATTGAGAGGATAGCAAGGCAAAACCGAATCCAACAACAAAATTTACAACCTATTTCATCGGAACCATCATCCATGGATGGTCGAAGCAGTCATTCTGGAACTAGCGTAAGAAACCGTGGCCCAACTCCAAACAGAGGCCCTATCCCTAACCGCCCACCAACTCCACCTCACCGAACCTCAACCCAAACCCCACCTATACCCATCAATAACAACCAACCCCGTGGGCCGGGTCCAGTTCAACACAACCGACCCGTTAACATCCGTACCAATCCCACGTACCAAGGAAGAAGGGGACCACAACAAAATCAAACCCCTCCTGGAAACAATGAGAACGAGGGTTGGGAGGATGAAGATGGTGAATATTTTGGGTATGACGATAATGAAGATGTTGGGAATGGTGAAGGGTTTGGCGATTACGAGTATGAGGATGGTGAGAGGAGCCAATATGGAGAGTATAACGAGGGGCAAGGCTTTGGAGAGGAAGAAGAGGTGAATTATGTTCACCAAAGGGCGAGACAACCAATGGGTCGAACAGGTCGACCAGAGAGATTTGGGTATCCTCCTAGACAGGAAGGGAGGAGATTTAATGGGGGCTACAATAATGAAAACCGAAGACAACCGGTAGCCCCTATGGGTGGAGTTAATGGTCGTTTTCGACCGGCTATTTCGGAGAATGCTTCTCCAATTGTTCCACCAATTCCAGGAATGAGGAGGTTCAAGTCAAGACCGAATTACATCAACGTCCTTCCCCATTTTCATGGTATGGTCACCGAAGAACCATACACCCATTTATCCGAGTTTGCCGCCATCTGTAGCACAATTGGAGATGAGAATTTTGATCAAAGCGAAGTCAAACTTAGACTTTTCCAGTTTTCTCTAAAAGATCGAGCAAAGCAATGGTTCATCACATTGCCGGCCAATAGCATCCACACATGGGATGAAATGCAACAAGTCTTTTTGGATGAGTACTATTCGGTTGCGAAGACAGATGACTCCCGAATTGAGATTCGGACCTTTCAACAACAAACGGGTGAGCCTTTACATGAAGCTTTTACACGCTTCAAGGAGTTGTTGAGGAAATGCCCCCACCATCAAATTGAGTTGTGGGAATTGGTAAAATGTTTTGTGGATGGTTTAACTCAAGAGGAGAGGAAGTACTTGAAGTCCACAAGTAATGGGACATTGTTGTCTAATCCCGAAGAAGATGATTGGGATTTCTTAGAAAGAATGAGCCAAAGTTCTAAAGCCGAGGCATCGGCTAGCCGAAGAGCCAAACACGCAATTTCTAAGTCCGTCCCGGATTATGATACAAAAGAAAGGTTAGCATCTATGGAGAGAGAACTGACATTGTTGAGGAAAGGCGAAAAGAAAGAAGTAGCGGGAGTAAAAGCTCGATTCGACGTTTGTGAAGATTGTGGAGATATAGGCCACAAAACAATGGAGTGCCCATTTCAAGAAGGGAGGCAAGAAGAGGTGAATCAAGTATATGGTGAGAGGAAACAATATGACATGAACTCAAACACCTATCATCCGGGGTTGAGAAACCATCCTAACTTCAAGTATGGGAACGCCGCAAACCAAATGAACCCCAACTTTCAAGGTGCGAATCAAAACACCTCATCAACCTCATATCAACCGCGTCAACAAGGGAACTACAATTCGGGTGGTTATTAAAGGAGTTCTTATAACAATAACCGGAACACAAATTACCCCCCAAGGAATTACAATCAAGATCACCAACAACAAAATGGGTCATCAGGGGGAGATGATGCGGTTAACTCAAAGTTGGATGCACTATTAGAGATGATGAAAGAATCAAAGAAGGAGAATGAAGTGAGGGACAAGTCGTTTGTGGCATTGGAAAGACAAGTGGGTCAAATGGCCGAAGAAATATCTTTGCTAAAGCAAGGTGGAGGGAGGCTACCGAGTAACACTACATTAAACCCGCAACATCAAGGATCGAGTTCAACCAATGCAAATGTAAGTAAAGTTACGGTTCTTTGTAATGGTAAGGTTATCGATAATAAAGTTGATTCTCCACCACAATTGGTTGAAGGAGTGGTGGAGGATGTTATTGAGGGTGAGGAAAGTGAAGGTGAAGTGGAATTTGTTAATAATAAAAAACCAATTAATCAAAATCTTGAAAAAATTAAACCGGTTTTTAGAGATGAGTCACCTATTGCTAAAGGAAAGGATATGACGGGCGGTTCCGTTCCTTACCCGGAGGCATTAGTTGAACCATCTAAAGCAAAAATGGTAAATAAAAGAGGACCACAACAAGAAGAAATGCGGGAGATATTTAGACAGGTCAAAATTAACATACCCCTTTTGGATGCCATTAAACAAATTCCAGCTTACGCGAAGTACTTGAAAGAATTGTGTACACAAAAGCGGAATCATAAATTCCCAAAGAAACTTGATGTAACCGCTAATGTGAATGCTATTCTATCGGGTGCTCTTCCACCTAAACTACAAGATCCGGGGGCGCCTATTATATCTATTCAAGTAGGTGATTTCAAAATAAAAAGGGCACTCCTAGATCTTGGAGCTAGTGTTAGTATTCTTCCGGGGAGCCTTTATGACCAATATGATTTTGGCCCTCTTAGGAAGGCCGATACTACCGTGGTCTTGGCCGACTTAACCCCTAAGCTCCCCCGAGGAATATTGACTGATGTTATTGTAAAGGTGGAAGATTTTTATTTCCCAGTGGACTTTCTAGTGTTGGATTATGTCTCTTCCGACAGAATAAAACAACCTACGGTTATCCTTGGTCGGCCATTTCTGGCAACTGCAAATGCCTAAATTAATTGCCGAAAGGGAACGGTTGACATGACATTTGGGAACCGAAAGTTGAGATTAAATGTTTTTTCACATATATCTAACTCTCTGGTCAACGATGAATGCTTTATGGCGGACATTGTTGACGGGTACATTCCTCTTTGCGATGTTATTGTAAACGAGGATAGCACCACAGAGACATGCTTTTCATGTGACAGGTTACAGGTTGAGACAAGCAAGGAACTAGAAGAAGAAGAAAAACAGCTTGAAGCAATGGCAATTAAAGATGGGAGACCACCGTGGACTCACAAAGTGGAAAGTTTGTCGGAACACATTGACAAAAAGCTGAAGCCATCTTTGGAGCAACCCCCAAAGGTTGAGTTGAAGGAGTTGCCAAAGAACCTCAAGTACGCTTTTGTAGGAGAAAACGACACCCTCCCGGTGATCATTGCATCAAATTTGACAAAGGAACAAGAGGAGGCTTTGATGAAGGTGTTAGCCACCCATAAGGCGGCAATTGGGTGGAGTATTGCGGATTTGAAGGGTATTAGTCCCTCGATTGTTATGCACAGGATTGTCACGGATCAAGTTATTACACCATCCCACGATGCACAAAGGCGGTTAAATCCAAATATGCGGGAAGTCGTAAAGAAGGAAGTTCTCAAATGGTTGGACGCCGATATTGTTTACCCAATTTCTGATAGTACATGGGTGAGTCGAACACAAACCGTGCCCAAAAAGGCGGGCATTCAAGTCGTCAAGAACGACTCAGGTGAGGAAGTAGCCACTCGGCCGGTAACCGGGTGGCGGATTTGTATCGATTACAGGAAATTAAATGCAGCTACTTCAAAAGATCATTTCCCATTACCGTTCATTGATCAAATTGTGGAAAAACTCGCAAGTCAGAAATATTACTGTTTTCTTGATGGTTATTCGGGTTACAACCAAATTGCTATACATCCCGAGGATCAACATAAGACAACATTTACTTGTCCATATGGTACTTTCGCATTTAGGCGAATGCCATTTGGACTATGTAATGCCCCCGCCACCTTTCAAAGGTGTATGATGAGTATCTTTTCAGATATGGTGGGCGAGTCTTTGGAGATTTTTATGGATGATTTTTCCATTTTTGGTACATCTTTTGATTCATGTTTAAACCAATTGGAAAAAGTTTTAAAAAGGTGTGTTGAAACCAATTTGGTCTTGAGTTGGGAAAAGAGTCATTTTATGGTCCAAGAAGGAATAGTTTTGGGTCATGTGATTTCGAGTCGTGGGATTGAGGTAGACCATGCGAAAGTTCAAGTTATATCTACTTTACCTCATCCCACGAATGTTAAAGGCATTAGATCATTTTTAGGGCATGCGGGGTTTTATAGGAGGTTTATTAAGGGTTTTAACTCAATAACGAAACCATTATGTAACTTACTTTTAAAAGATGCACCGTTTGTTTTTGATGATGAATGTATCCATGCTTTTAACGTTTTGAAACAAAAATTGGTGGAGGCCCCAGTCTTACAATCGCCAAATTGGTCACTTCCTTTTGAAATCATGTGTGATGCTAGTGACTATGCGGTTGGGGCCGTGTTGGGACAACGGGTTGAGAAGAAACCCGTTGCCATATATTATGCAAGTAAAACTCTTTCGGATGCTCAATTGAATTATACCACAACCGAAAAAGAATTACTTGCAGTAGTATATGCGTTAGACAAGTTTAGGTCCTATATATGGGGAAGCAAAATTATTATCTATTCTGATCACAGTGCTGTCAGGTACCTCATTGAGAAAAAGGATGCTAAACCAAGACTCATAAGGTGGATCTTGTTGTTGCAAGAATTTGACGTGGAGATCCGTGATAAAAAAGGGAGTGAGAATGTAGTAGCCGATCATTTATCAAGGATCATGGTTGATGATGAAGAGTCCACGACAGTGATAAATGAATCATTCCCTGATGAGCATATAATGTCTGTTTCATCTGTACCGTGGTTTGCTAATATTGTAAATTTTTTGGCAACAGGTGCAATCCCGAGTCATTGGGTAAAGAAGAAGAAAGCCCACTTTCTATCCCAAGTAAAGCAATACATTTGGGAAGAACCGGAGTTATTTAAAGTGGGAGCGGATCAAATGATTAGACGATGTGTGCCAAATGAGGAAATTCCAAGTGTGCTAGCACATGTGCACTCTTATGCATGTGGAGGCCATTTCAGTGGCCAAAAGACAGGACACAAAATTCTTGCATGTGGTCTTTTCTGGCCAACTTTGTTTAAGGATGCGTTTGAGTTTGCGAAACATTGCGTCAAATGTCAACAGTTAGGGAGCATCTCCAAAAGAGACGAAATGCCCATGAAACCGATTCTCGTCCTTGACATCTTTGATGTTTGGGGAATTGATTTCATGGGACCCTTCCCAAACTCGTTTGGCAATTTGTATATCTTGGTGGCGGTCGACTATGTATCTAAATGGGTCGAGGCGATAGCCACTAAGACGAACGATCATACCGTTGTGTGTAACTTTGTCCAAACAAATATTTTCTCGAGATTTGGTATCCCCCGTGTCATTATAAGTGATGGGGGATCTCATTTCAAAAACTTTAAATTTGGCAAATTACTAAAACGGTATGGCGTGGATCATAGAATAGCAACTCCTTACCATCCCCAAACAAACGGACAAGTGGAAGTGTCTAATAGGCAAATAAAAGATATTTTACAAAAAACCGTTTGGGCGGACCGAAAAGATTGGTCAACCAAATTGACTGATGCTTTATGGGCTTACCGAACGGCTTATAAAACCCCTATTGGCACGACCCCATACCGGTTGGTTTATGGAAAAGATTGTCATTTACCGGTAGAGTTAGCTCACCGGGCGTTTTGGGCTATCAAAGAAGTTAATGTGGATTATGATGTTGCAGGAAAAGAAAGGAAGTTGAATCTAAATGAACTGGAAGAATTGAGAAGTGAGGCATATGATTGCGCATCCGCTTACAAGGACAAAATGAAGGCGGTTCATGATGCCAAGCTTCGGAAGAAGGAGTTTGAAGTGGGCCAAAGAGTTTGGCTATATAATTCAAGGTTGAAGTTCTTTCTAGGAAAATTGAAAAGCAAGTGGACGGGACCATTTGTGATCACACGAGTTAGCAACTATGGAGATATAGAGATTGAAGATTATGAGGATCACTTGAGGCAAGTTGTGAATGGTCACCGATTGAAGCCATATCTCGAACTCAACGAGATTAATGGGCCAACAAACCAAGCAGAAGCATTCTTATTGAGCTTGGTGACGAACGAGCATGAGTAATACCATGAAGAAGTGTCGGGCTGAGGACAATAAACTTAGCGCTAACCGGGAGGCAACCCGGCTTATGTGATGTTTTTAATTAAATTATGTTTTATTATTTTTCTTCGTTTAGCTAATTTTTGTTGAAATTTTGTGCAAGAATCAAAGGAAGGCGTGAAGTACGGATGTCGGTATTTCAGGGACGAAACACATTCAAGTTAAAAGCAGGTCAGCGTAAGGCTACGCTGTATCAGCGTAATCCTACGCAGAAGGCAAAGTTCAAACAGAAGCATCAGACATGCAGCGTAAGGCTACGCTGTCTCAGCGTAAGGCTACGCCAAACAACACAGCGTAAGGCTACGCTGTCTCAACGTAATCCTACGCCGGACCATTTTTTTAACAGAAGCGTCAGAAGGATAGCGTAAGGCTACGCCCCTTTAGCGTAAGCTTACGCTGGATCGGGATTTCACACAAAAAAATTGCAGGTAAGTCCGGAAAAAAAAAAAAAAGAATTTTTTTTTTGTTTTGGTGTACTTTGTGTGTTTTAGGTTATTTTGATATTTTGTTTTGTTTTTGTTTTGGCAAGAACTTGGGTGATGCTTGGGTTGGTGCTTATGGTAATAAGAATCTTTGAGTTGGATATTGGGAGTTTTTGGGTATTGGTTATTTTTGCACCCACTAACCGCACTTTTACATTTCATAACTATTTACATTGGGACAATGTAAGGTTGGGGATATGGAAAATCTTGGAAACCATACAAATTTTTTGGAAATTGTTTTACAAAATGTTTGGTAGAGGTCTTTGGTCATGGTTAATTCATTAAGTTACTCGATTAAGTTTTTCCAACAAATGTTAAAAAAAAAAAAAGAAAAAAAGAAATATATATACATATATATATATATATATATATATATATATAATAAATTGGAAATGTTGGAATTGGGAGTAACAAAGTAGAAGGTAATGGTTTGCATGCACATGTCGGTAACCTATTTTCCACCGTTTCTGTGAGAATTTGAGCCAAATTGATTTATATTCTCTTATTTGAGTGTTTAGCCACTTTGTTTCATATTTTAGAACTTGCATATTGTTAATACATGTTGAAACCTTGAACCAATTGATTGTGCAAAAATGATAAAGGCATTAGGAGAAACCTTTTTATTTTTAGCCATTTTTATGCCTTTACCCGTTAATATCCACTAGATACTCATTCTGAGCCTATACCTTTTCTTTTTACAAAACCCACAACATTCACCCATTCACTTTTTAGCATTTTCTATTTAAACCCGTGAGTTGGAATTCAATTAACTTAGGTTGTTGCAGTTGCAGTTTAAAAAAAAAAAAAATGAATGAAAAAGAAATACAAAAAGATAGTATTGGGTCAACATGTTCCCAAAGGTCTTGAATATTAGTTGAGCTACAATAAAAGATGTTATTGGGTCAAGTTTAACTCAAGTTTCATTTGATAGTTTGAAGAAATAAGAAATTTAGTGTTGGTGGGTCATTTATACCCATGGCAGAATTTTGAAGGTTTAAAAGTTGATTTGTAACTTTATTAGTTGAATTCCACTCACCTTTAGCCACTTTAAAAATCCTTATCCATACCCGTAACCCTAGCCTACATTACAACCCTTAAAAGACCTTTTGATTTATGCGTTTTAGTTGTGTTAGTAGGTGGAGATGTGATCAATTTGCAAGCCTATAATAATGTGATTCATTGTTTGGTTTCGAGTGAAAAATACTAGCACATCATCGCTAGTCCATATATGAAGCCGAGTGGAGTGACTGATTGTGAGGGGTGTGTACATGCAAAACCATAGCTAGATATGAGTTAAGCGCGTTCCAATATTTTCTTTTGTTTTAAAAATTCATTGTTGGTTTGTTGGACTGTAAAGCTGTTGAGAGTATAATTTTTTGAATTTTGCATGACCTTGGACCTTAACTTATGTTTAGTGAAAACAATTATTTAAGAATTTGTAATGTGAATTTAAAAGCAAATGACTTTGCTTGAGGGCAAGCAAAACTCAAGTGTGGGGATATGATAAGTGGCCAAAGTTTCATGTATTAAAAGGTGTAATATGTTATATTTATGCAATTTGATATGTGGAATACAAAGGTTTTGTGTAGTCATGCATGTGCAGGTGTTGGAAGCTTAAAATGTGATCTTTGAAGATATTACGAGAGAGTCGGAAGAGACACGGAGAAAACGGGGCAAAACTGCAGGCACAGCGTAAGCCTACGCCATCTGGCGTAAGCCTACACCATCTGGCGTAAGCCTACACCACCAGCGTAAGGCTACGCCATATCAGCGTAGGCCTACGCCTAAGTAATTTCTTCACAGCAGCTTCCAGTGGACCGGCGTAGGCCTACGCCCTCCCAGCGTAAGCCTACGCTGGGTGCGTTTCAGACGCGGGTTTTGGGCGAAACAGCCGATTTTCAATGGTTAATTAGGTTTTTCTTCCCCAAATTCGAATGCATCTTTTACACCACAGTTCTTGGGGCGATTTTGGAGTTCTTGGAGGATAAAGAACACGATTCTAACATCCGATTGAAAGATTGAAGATGATTTCCATCACCATGAGCGGCTAATCCACCGGTAATCATTCCCGGGTGGATTGTTTGTAAGTTTTTAGGGTTTTATCATGTGCTAGCTTTGAGAAACAATTCTTGTAATCGTTTGGTTTGAAACACTTGAATCTTTGTGTTTAGTATGTTATGAACTCACGGGAGTCGATAAATTCTTGCACCATTGACCCCGTTAGATGATAATTGCTATGAACTTTGATTTATGTTGAATCTATTGATTAATCTAATTCTATATTGCATACATTTGTCTCGATTTCATTCGTGAATATTGTTTTACACTATTTTCCGATGATGTATGAATGTTGATGTTCTTGGTTAGATTTGGTTAATTAGATTTGAATAACCATTCGATTGTTTGAACTCAAATGTTGGTGTGATAATCCCTAATTATTTGTGAGCTTGAAACCCGGGTGTGATACCCTTTTTAATTATTGTTTACAACTTAAACCGTTTTGTTTGGTACTTGATTTGTTTGTTGAGTTTATAAAGTTTTCACTTAAATCATTGATTGTGTTTGGTCAGAAAGACCCGTTGTAACTTCATAATTTGCATTGTTAATTGAAGTTGAGCACCGACCACAAACTCTTCGTGGTTCGACACCCTTCTTACCCTAACTAGTTTAAGGTGATTAGGACACTCTATTTCTTTATCTTTGACCGGTCTCTTCGACACCGATCAACTGCCACTCAAAAGTGAAAGTCGCCGTTCACAAAAAAAGGGCGGTGTACAAAAAAGGTAAGAACGGAGAAAGCAGGTGAGGTGTATACAAAGAAACCCATTTTTCTTTCCTTGTCACGAAAGTAGGTCAACACCTAGAGGAAAAGGCTCCAGACAGTACAAACATTAAGAAGCTTGGTGTTCAGGGAAGTCAATTTATTACACTAATATGGGTGTCCTTTAAGAAATCGAGGCACACCTCGATTAAAGAGGATACCCAGAGACCCTAGAAAGGAATAACCATGATCAAAGGAGATCTTTTCACCATTTAGGGAATCGTGGCTATAAATAAAAACGTGCAACCACAAAGGTTCGATCATCACTATCACTCCCACTTTCACTACTCACTTTACACTTGTACTTCGGTTGGAAGGCGATGCTTGACCGTCTTCCAACTAGAGAAACTTTGAGTAGAAGAAACGTGTTTATCAATAATGAGTTATGTCCGAGATGTATAGATGGAGTGGAAAGAATTGACCATTTATTCACAGCTTGCAGCGTGACGCATGAAGTCTGGTCAAGAATTTCGATTTGGTGCAAATGTCCCCAGGTTTTTGCCTTTTCGTTTAAAGACATTTTAGCTTTTTATGAGTTATTGGAGGGTTCACTGAGATACACCAAAGTCATGCAATCCATTATGCTTCTTTCTTGCTAGGCAATCTGGAATGCTAGAAACAATGCATTTTTTAGGGGGAAGAAAGTGGTGGCTCACAACATCGTGGATGAGGTGAAAGTTTTGGGTTACCGTTGGATCAAGAACATAGCTAGAGATTTATAGATTAAAGTGGATCAATGGAAAAGTTTTGATTTTATGTAATTTTCTGTTCTTGTTGTAGTTGCTGGCTAGCGCCTTGCTAGTGTTCGTGTGGTATGATATAAGCCTTTAGAAAAAAACTTTACACTTGTACTTATCGCTTCTAAAAACTCGTGACAGATTTTCACGCCGGAGGTGGATCGCTGGGGACCTCCACTGTGGTGAGCCTAACCGCTTGTTCGTCTTAGCAGGTCCTTCGAGACTTTGTTGGCTTTCCCAGTGTAGCAACATTCTGATAAAACCAAATTTCTAATGATTTTTGCTCTTCTCTTAGGTCGAACACATAATCATACTTTATATTTACAAATTGTAAAAAAAAATGATTTGTAATGTACCAAACCGATCACTATTTTTCGGAAATTTTAATTCCTCAAAAAAGTCTATACACACTAATAAATAAAGGTTTTGGGGTGCCACATGTTATTTCTATGTTAATGCTCAACATTTTTTTTGCCTCTCCCCTATTAATGATACAAATTTCTATAAAAAATTATAATTCTTATTTCCCGTCTCTCTCCTATTAAATAATAATGATTTCTATAACTATTCTTATAAAACATTTTTTAATTAAAAAATAGCTTTATTCATAAAACATTTTTATAGTTTGAACATTTCTTTCATTCTTTTTATAAAACATTTAAAAAAAATAACTATATAACGATTCTAAAATTTGTATTAAAAAATTATAATATGTCATAAATATATAATATTAGATCTTTATTACTAAGTATATATAATACTGTATTTATTCACCATGTATATACAAGGTTTCTAACCTATATTATAATAAATGAATAACTATATTTGTTACGTGTCGAATTATGATGAAATCTATATTTTTGTTTTTCGCATTTTCTCTCCTATTAAATAATGATGATGTTAAATAACTAAATCATAAGAAAACTTTAATTATATCTTATTTTAAAATACAATTTTAATTATTTGTTATTTATAATTCTTAAATCTTCATTATTTCTTATTTCATAGATGACTAATAAATCCAACGTATAAATATTCATAGAAAATACTGTTTTATAACAAGTTGTATTTATTCAACTCATGTAAAACATGAGCTTTAACTTAGTTACTTAATAAATAAAGTCTTCAGGTGTAAGTAGGAAAAAAAGTAATTAGTGAGTGTTATATATATATATATATTATTATATTTCAAAAAAAGTCTACCGATGTAAAAAAAATAAATAGATAAATGATTTTTTTTCGATGGCCTTTTGGCCTAGTGACACCTGGAGTTTTTTCTCACTCAAGTGCTGCATGTTCAAATCCTATAAAGTGGGTAATAGCCTAATAGTTATATTTTAGGAATAGAAATTAGGAGAGTGTGTTGTTTGCCATTAAAAAAAGAGATGAATAAACTTTGTTCACATATATCACTACGATTATAGGGTTAAAAAACTCATTAACATTAAGACGATGGCGACGACGACAACAATATTAATAAGAATAATAATTGATATGCGAGTAAAATTTTTGCGATTATAAGTGATATTCCAAACTTGACATGGTTTTTAGGTTAGATTTCAAATTGTGATGGTTTATAGATGATCTGCTAGGCCAACTAGTGGATGTCACCTGAGCTGGCACGAGGTCCGCTAGTGTGGCAAAAGAAAGACTCCCGATCCGCTGGTTTAGAATACAGAGGAGGTGATCCGATGGCCAAACCGAAGCACACTTAACTATGAAATGGTCCTCTCCTCTCGCCTCTATATTATTTGGAAGGAGACATTTTCCACAGGGGTTTAAACGTAAATTTCTAAACTATGAGGGTGTAAATGAAAATCACGTTAGGGCTTCGATGGCAGCGTATATGTAAAAGTAGGACGTCAAGTCTTGAAGAATCTCACAGGGAAATAGCCGCCGGAGCAATACCCTAACGGTAGGTGATCTCAGCCCTTAATTCCGGCAAACTGACTGTAATTCGCAGTGAAGTAGGAGTAATGGCGACTGTACCAGGGCAGCTGATATGGGAGATCGTAAAGAAGAACAACTCTTTTCTCGTTAAGGAGTTCGGTAACGGATCTCAGAGCGTTCAGTTCAGCAAAGAGCCTAATAATCTCTACAATCTCAGCTCATACAAACACTCTGGTAACATCATTCTCATATATTCTCTTTACAATTGCCGACCTAGGGTTTCCGATTTTGCATTTTTACTTATTGATCGAGAGTTGAATGATTACTTGTAGGTCTAGCCAACAAGAAGACTGTCACCATCCAGCCTGCTGGTAAGGATCAATCGGTGTTGCTTGCAACGACTAAGTGCAAGAAACAAGGAAAGCCTGCAAGTTTGCTTCACAAAAGCATTTTGAAAAAGGAGTTTTACCGTATGGCAAAGGCGGTTTCAAATCAGGTAATTGTTGAAGAAGATCTTTCAATTTATAAACTGAGATTTCAATCTGTTGAATTGTGCATAGTACACAGCTTGCTATTTGTTTTTGTTGGTAAGAATAACAGAGTTCTATAGATGAAGAAAGAAAGTGTAGTGGCAATATTATATAGTATTTGTATATGTATATGTATACATATACTATACATATGTAGTGCTGGCCGGTTATAACGGGTTACATTACTGCATTGTGCATCTATTGTATCTATTAAATCAATAGGTACAATTGTTTATGCAGTTCTCTACTTAAATTCTGTTATGTCTTAAGCAATTTGCTCAATATAGCTTTACAATACTGAATGTGTTTTAGACATGTTTTAGCCTTTAGGCTGGTTTAGGGCTGGTATAGGCTGATTCTAGGCCTTTTTTGAATGCTTCAGAACAGTTTTAGCTATTCAGGCATGTTAAGGCCTGAATCTGGCTGGAACTTTGCCAGAGCTCCTTAATGGCTGCAAGGCGGTTTGGCCTCTTCTTGCCTGGGCGCCTAGGCAACACGTCTGGGTTGCCTTTGACTACTATACTCTGTCGGGGGTGTACGTTCCATAACCAATTTTAAGTAGTGAAATGTGGTTCTTAGAGTTTTATATTTAAGTTTGGTTACGCGTTGAAAACATAAGAATTTGTTTCTACTTCTGTAAGAGCTTCCAGGTCATTTTAAAGCAGAAAATACTCATAAAGTTATATAATTGGAGTTAAAATTTGAAAAGCATCTGACTTTTTAAATTAACCCTGTCTGTATTTTAAATATGATTAAGGGTTATAACCGTTGCATTGTTTTACAGGTTGCAGATAACTATTACAGGCCAGATTTGAAGAAGGCTGCTCTTGCAAGATTGAGTGCTGTGAACAGGAGCCTTAAGGTTTCAAAGTCAGGTGTGAAGAAGAACAGACAGGCTTTCAAGATCCGAGGTAGGAAATGAAACCAGGATTTTCCTGTTTTATCAATTGATTTGATCCTTTTATCATAATATTTTCGGTTTGCCCTTTTTTGTTTGTTATTGTTTGGTTTTGCTTGCCGGTAGTTGTATTATGTACAACTCTTCTTTGTTAGAAAATTTGGCGCAATACAGTTTTGATTAGTCTTTTTGACACAATGTGGTCAAAGATTTTTGTTGAGCTATAAATCTTATCAATACACAATGTGGTCAAAGATTTTTGTTGAGCTATAAATCTTATCAATAGATTACTGCACTTTATATACATTATTAAATGCAATTTAAAACAAACAAAATGAAGGAAATATGCTATGCTAAAATCCTTAAAAGGCATATTATTTTACTTTCTTGGATACCAAAATAAAAACTCTAAAATGTATGTGCTTAGCCACTGATTCTAATGTTAACTGATAATTAATCAGTATTTTCTGTACTTGTAACGAGTGTTCTACCACCAGAAATGTTGCTCAGAAGTTGCTTGGAACACATGTTTTGTGCTTGAGTGACGTTCTTCATTTGGTCTGCTTTTACTCAATCAGGTTCCTACAAAAGGGCAAGAATATAACTAAGTAGGGTTTCAGGTAATTAGGCAAATTTAATAATTTGTTGAAGTGATGCTTTAGCCTAAACCTTTTGAATTATTTACATATATTTATGTGTCAAATATGATCACATAAGATGATATTGTATAAATAATGTTTTTATACACCGGATGACCTTAGACCCTTTTTCATTAAGATAATTTTTTTAGAAATAGTTCTCTTTTGTTAAGGCCCCACATGGCCACATATATGATAAACTAGTTTATTGTCAACCCAAGTATGTGAAATCTTTTGTTTATAACAAAATCTAATTAAAACAAGTGGAATGACAAAAATGCCCCTGTTAACAGAACATGTTCTACAATGAGAATGGCTACAAGACCAGGAGATATATTCCAATTCCCCTCTGTATCGTATAAACATACTAGAAGTATGCAGTTGGTGCATATTGATACAACTATCAAAAACTGAACAGAATAAAAATAAGAAACCAAAACTTGATTTAATCCAAGTGCCTTTATAACGTAGTTGAAACCGTAAATAGAAAGAATTTGACATGTAAGAAATCATGTTCCTTATACACTGGAACGGCCAATTCTATTCCTGTGTACCAAACACTACCTAAAGGCGTGTACAAATCAAAAGAATCCAGAAGATTTTTTTAATACCTGAAATATGTTGAGCCACGCCCCTATTGTTGCAGCAACTCGAGGAACTGGCCTTCTATACATGGCAAGTACCTTTAATGCATCTGCTCTAATTTGTGTAATACTGCTCTTTACACCACAACCATATACAAATTTAGGATTCCCCTTTTATGAGTCAAATGTGTTTTAATTTAGGCTTAGAAAAAAAAGAGAGGTAGAAATTAAGGTTTGAATTTACCAAAGCAGCAAAAGCAAATGCAGCAGGAAATGCACAAGCAAACATCATAATCATTCCAAATTGCAAAGCCAACTCCAGAAATTCTGAACAACATTTTTATTATTATCACAAAGATTAAAAAAAAGAGGGAAAAAAATGCATAAATTTAACTTGTTAAAAATTGTGGAAAAAAGGAATTTCTCCTAAGTTTACACATAATTCCCTAAACTACATGATTAAATCCCTATATTTTGAAAAGTTTAACAGTAAAGTCATGTCCTTAATTCTTGAACAAAAAAATAAAAAAATCATTTTTACATCATTGATTCATGGAATTTTTAAAATTTAACAAAAAGGTCATCTTTTATGGCATTAAGTTCGAATTCAGCGAAAGTCCATAGTTCTTTTTTCTGGTTGACAACTGTTCTTGAATGTATTACCATCAAAGAGTCCATCTTCAAGTTCATCACCAACACTTGCAGAATATTTAGGCTTTAAATACTCCTTCTCAACCCTAGAATTGAAAGAAGATTTTCTGGCTGCCATCCCCTTCTCCCTTTTTCTCTTGTTACTTCACATAAAGTGAATCAGCAACAATTAGCTACATTGAACATTATGGTGGTCAAAATTGAAGACTGAAGTCAAAGAGACCTACCCAACAGCTCTATATTTTCTATAGCTGAATTTGATGTAAGGTAGAAAGTTTCCAACAACAATTTCCAGCACCTGGGGGACATTTTTAGATCAAATGTATTTAATTTTAGCAAATTATAAGAACCTAATTTGGAAACAGATATAGAGAACTTTGCTACCTCCGATATGATTAGACGTTGAATAATCACACGACGAAGAGTCGTGAAATTGCGATGCAGGATTGCATGATAGAGTAGTCCAATGTATGACTGCATAAAGTACATCCCAAACACCTACATGGGAAGATCAAATTTAACCAATTTTGATCTGTTTGACTTATAAGTAGATAGTGTTTAATCTCAAACCGTTAAAATAAAAGCCGCCCAAAGTGGCATTTTCAATGCATACAACATCCTATACTGTTTATTTGTTTTATTTCAAGATTAAGATTGTTACTTTAATAATCATAATTAATGCAATAATTTATACTTTTTAAGAAATGCATAAAAAGTTTTTTGTAGGTGTACCCAACCCATCCTTCTTCAACCTACCTATCTTACCACCTCCAAAATTTATATATAACTAACACTGATATGATTTGGATTATTATTCTAATTTTTTATAATCTTAATTAACATAATAATTACTTATAATTTTTTAAAAATGGACTAAAAGGGGTGGGTTTAATTTCACCCGTCCAATTTTTAATGCAACCTTGTAAGTCGTTTTATTCAAAGATTTAGATTACCACTGCAATAACATTTATATAATCATAAGTAACACGTTAGTATTTGCAACATTTTAAAAACGTCGCTTTTTAACCAGTTACCCAACATACCTATCTTACCAACTCTAGATTTTATATATTATCTATGTTAATTTATGAGAATTAACAGGAATATAAAATTTGGTTCTAACCTTGTAAACCAAGCTATTAGCTTTGTATTCAGAATTTTCATTCTTTTCATCCTTGGTTAGCTTAACTGACGCCTTCCCGCCAATTTGTGTGAAGTACTGAATCGCGTATAGGTAGACTGCCGTCAGGCCGAACCTGAACATTAATAAAAACTTATTTCTAGTTGCACTAAAGAAATACATAAATAAGAGGATTAAATACCATAAAACACAAACTATGAAAAAACCCCTCAACCAAATTTGAACATGTAAAAGTCCACAAGTTTGTTACGTTTATACACAGTTACTTGCTCAGTAAGCACATACCATGTCGACAAAATAACAGATTGTGCACGTAGGATGCATATACCAT
The DNA here is from genome assembly GCA_023525975.1 of Smallanthus sonchifolius. NCBI lineage: Eukaryota > Viridiplantae > Streptophyta > Magnoliopsida > Asterales > Asteraceae > Smallanthus > Smallanthus sonchifolius. The sequence continues at coordinate 2,603,284 of JAKNSE010000034.1, read as the reverse complement.
TTACCGCTAGTTTCACAGGTTTACGTAAAATAAGAAAGTATGTTGATTTTTAGGTTATTGCTGCTAAATAAGATGCTCACTTTATGATATCAGATCCAATGCTCTCATACAAATGCGCGTAAGCCAATTCAAACGGAAGCTGAAGGCATGTTATACTCAAAATAATAACTGCATCATTTCTAAATCTTAGTTCGCGAGCAGACCATTCCTCTCTTTGTATCTTTTCTTTCTCCTTGGATTTATAAGCAGACTCTGCTCCACCTGAATAACAAATCTGCCATCTGCATTATGGAAATTAAGTGTATTAAATCATAATGTACAAATATTTAAAATACATAGGAAAAATTACATACAATATAATTATAAATTACCTGGCTAAAAGAGTAGAGTTTTTTCTCTTCCAGAATTGGAAAAAGAAGACTGCCCATGAAATTATGCATATAAAGAAAAAGGGAAGCACCAGAAACTGCAAAGATCTGCAAAAACACACAATTATTAAAGATTTTAGTCTTTAGGTGACTGATGAAGCTACATAAAGAAAGTGGCATACCCGAAATCAACCGATTGCACGATTATCCCCAATGCAGCTGGGAAGAAAACCACTTCACGTACATTCCAAGGAACGCAAAATATGTTGCAATCTACGACGAAAAGGAAAAAGAACAAAACCATATATTATCATACTCGGATTTAATTTTCTATATTAAGCAAATTATTTAATAACAACCACTATTTTACCTTGGCTCCATAGTAAGCATAGATCTCATCAAGGGGTTGATTCGTAAGGTCCCACCAGTTCAACGGTCAACGTTTCAAAAGCTGTTTTCTCTTCATCTCGTCTTTTGAAACAAAACGCTTGCAAGTTATAAAGCATGATGACAATTGATACGATGTGCAAAAAAGTATAAAAACATAACGCGATACCATGTATAGGAAACACTTCTTTAACAATGCCTTCTTTTTCCAGCTTCCACACAAGAGATTCCCCAGGCTCCCATTTAACATCTCTACCGTTGGATTTTAAAACGACAGCAGAATCGGTCTTGTTAACCTGTACATTTTAGTGTATAGTTACCGTTATTTACTATTGAAGCAGACCAACATTCTGATTATGGAACATTGATGTCGTGTGATGTATGATTAAGGTTATTTAGAAGCATGTATAACTCACGATTCCGTAAATCATGTGATTGTAACAACGAAAACGCTCAAGCCAGCTGAATAATGAACCGTCAATCTGTTTAGTAAAAGCTTCAGCCGCATTCAATTGAAATTGTAAATCCACTCCTGCAGTAATATTACATGTTCAAAAAACATGTAGGGGTTTGCTTATTAAAAATGTTGATCTACTTGAAATAAGCAACTTCAAATTGCTTATTTAGAAAAGCTTATATCACTTGCAAAGCTGCGGATAACGGTTTGGATAGCAAATCCTAAGCACTCTTAATGAGGCGAACCTAACATGAAATTTGAGGTTCGAGTTCAGTTTAAACAGACTCAGGTCAGGTCGAATTTAGGAACATGTTTAGCTAAGCAGGTCGGGTTTAGGTCAACCCGTAAACTTCACGGGCTTAACCCATCTAATTTTGTAATAAAGAAAAAAAATGTGTTTTGTGTCCTAAGTTAAACATGTTTCATAAAAATTTAAAAGTTAAAAGAGAAATGAATATGCAAAATTACCTATTTGAGTTTTCTTCTTCATCTGTAAGTCAACAACTGCCTTTCCTAAAATTTCTACCGGTGCTGCCAACTAAAAAAAATAAAAAATAACAATAACATAAATAAAGTCACGTCGAAATTATGTGGGAATCTTGTTGTTTTCTAAACAAAGGAGAACTTCAGACAGTAGTAACCAAGCTTCTAATATGTTATATTTTAGTCATTCAAACTTTTTTAGTCTTTTTAAAAATACTTTCCAAACATATGTAATTACAACTTACAACGTTAACATGTTACTTTTTTTCGTCCGTATTTTTGTATGTCCCATGACTCAAGCCACATCAAAAGTTACGCCCGTTTTAAATTTGACACGTTATGAATTAAGAATATGATGAAAAGATAACCTTGAGGAATTGATGATTGAGGCCAGCGACTCGGTCAACAATGAGGCCAACTTTGTGAAATTCATCCACAACAACTTCAACACAATCAATTTGGTGTTTAGGAACAACCACCCCCATCTCAAAACCACTTCTTTCTTCCTCCATATCAAAACACGTAACAAAATTGAAGCCAAATCATCGGTTTATGGATATGGGAGATTTTATAAATTTAGGATAAAGATGTGACAAAATAAGAGATCGACAGGTGTCTGTGAACGATGAGTGAGTTGGACACGTGGCAGAGTGGTATGACCCAATCGGAGCCGACTTCTATTCGATGAGGATGAACTCAATGATAGCAATTATAGCCGGTCTTTATTTGAATTTTGCTTCTCTCCCACCCAATTCCAGTCAAAAGTTCACCGTTTGAATCGAACGAACAGGAATAAAGCCTTGTTTGTGAAGAAATTTCGTGTTTACGAACGACATTTCTTGTTCGTGATTGTTTCTTTAAGGAAATGGATCTGAACCGTTTGGATTAGTTTCGGGTCAAACCCGCATACAGTTAAGCTAAAGGGGTTGAGTTTGGGGGTAACCCTGATGGTTCACGGGTTAACCCGTTTAGTTATTCGAAAATGTGGTTTTATGTCATAACTTAAATCGTTTGAGTATTTTGATGCCAAAATTTAAAAAGTAAAAGAGAAACTGACATCAAACTTCATAATTCAAACGTCTGTTCTAAAATTCTAATTTAGAGTATTAATATGTAAAATTATACCAGGTTAGACAGGTCGTGTTCGTGTCAACACATGAAACTGAAAGTTTTCATGCATTATGATAATTCCTTTATATGATGCGATTTCAGATTCGAATACGTAAATTTGTTTCAATTATTTAATATTGGCATTATGTCCTATTGGGCTAATCTTGTCATAGTCTAATATTCTACGGGGTGCAAAGAAGAAGTCACACATTTACTGGATTGAGTTGCAAGTTTGCTAGTCATAGTAGGAGTCTAATGCTTGTTTATTTTATTATTTGTTTATCGTTTGGTATTATCTTTAAATATTTGAGTAGTATTAAACTAGGAGTGAGTTTTTATTTGTTTGATTATTTAGTTGAGTTTGAGCATTGTTAAGATTAATATATGGTTTATTATATATAGATGGTTAGGGATTAATTGTAAAGTGTGTTTTTTTTCGTTTAATAAAATTCCCTATTCGTATTCTTGGGCCTGATTTCCAACATTTGCTTTCCGTATATTATCATGAAACAATGAAACACATGAAGTTTTAACTGCATCTCTGCAATGAAACTATAGGAGATTCTTTTATTTGGCATTTATATCCTTTTTAAAATCATTACAAAATAATACAACTTGTGAGGAAAATGAATTTGGTAGAGGAAATCTCACACTGACTCAACAAAATGCACCCAAACACAGATAAAGGGACACTCATATACCCAAACTATAACCTTTTGAACCTTTAGCTTTGTTATGCATACCAAACATCATCTGGATTCTTTGAAATAGGTTTGGTTTAATGGTCGAGAAGCAAAAACCAAGCGAATCCAGATGCCACCCGCTTCTTCCATAAAACCCAACGACGTGGCCTCCGTTTGCCAAGACATTAAAGGGTGTTCCTTCTTCAACCCCGAATGGCCCAAATGTCCTTTTGTTGCTCTTGAAAGTGAGTGACCGAATCACATGACCGCCTCCATAGACCACGGGGCAATAGTGCCCGCTAACACTTATCAAGATCTCCTCGGGAAATCGCAGCTTGATCTGAAATTAAAGCATCAAGAAATTATGTATAACTCGAGTTTCAACCGATAAAGTGCTCACAAGATTCGTGAACATGTACCTGAGCACATTTGGTTCCACCAATACCACCATGTTTGTCACCCAAAAGGGATCTACCATTGTTATCATATGTCACAAGGATTGAGTCAATACAACTGCCATATACAAGTGTGATCTCTCTAACACCAGAGTGTACTCCATCATCCCAATAATCCCCTCTGTTTCCTCCCCATGGTCCCAATAGTATACTGTTATTCTGTAACAATCAAATATAGTGAGACCATTTTCAATATTAAATAAAAAAATGCCTTACTCAAGCCTATGAGCCACACAAGGCGCTCCAAGGCTCGACTAGGGTTGCTTAACGAGCGAGCCTAGTTAAGTCAACTTCAACTTAGGCTTGAGATTGAAATTAAGTGAGCCAGCTCGGCTGGGCTCTTATACTCTTAATGAGCTGAAAGTTGAGCTCGAACTCGGATCAGATAAAGCTCGAAGTTTGGAACCAGCTCGTATATTTTTGAAAATAATATTTTTTCGCACGTACGGATAGAAATAAGAAAAAAAAGGCTGGTGAGTTTTTTTTACATGTGAAAGTTGTGCTTCTTAAATGACCTACTTAACTTGAGTGAGCCAACGAACGAGCTCACTTTTAGCTTGAAAATTATACGAGCTGACTTCTAGCGAGCTATGAACAACTTAAAAACAAATATTAAGAAAGATGAATGATACATATATATATCCTACTTATATTTTGTCTAACTAAACACTATGATAGTGATATGAAATAAAAAAATGTTGGTTAGGATGTAAAATATCTGAATGAGGAAATCAAGAACACAGTTATTTCATACCATGATGAATGAGTACAAGAAATGGATGGAAAGAATAAATTAAGTGCTGATGCCTACTGCTTATAAAGAGCGAACAAATTACTACTACCGTACGTGCTATGAATAATGAATCTGATTCCATTCCAACCCTGGCATACATAAAACATGCACCGATTCTCATTCCCATTCCCATTCCCATTCCCATTCCATCCGCGTACCTTAATAGGCTGTAGCTAGTGGGGGAAAAGGATCCCACCAAAATGCAACTTAATTTGGACTTAGGCAAACACATTGATCATATTGTAAATAACTAATTATTATTAAACAGCCATGATGGGCCATAACCATGTCGCCACGTGGGTGAAAACGAATTAATACAATACGAGTATGGAAAGATTTCCGAACACGTTTAATTCGTTAGAATTTGAATCTGAAATTTAGTAAATAACATGTCTGATTGAACAAGGAAAAAAAATAAAATTAAAATGATTTTCATCAAATTCTTTCAAGTAAAAGAATTTAATATGTTTTTACAAAATTAGAATCTCCCCCCCCTCTCATATTTCACATCTTAGTTTCCTTAAAAAATGTATTCTATGTCCTAAGTTAAAAAGAAATGAATATAATTATAGTTTACACATAATTGCTTTATACATTGTGTTGGTGATTTTAGCGTAATCGAGCTATTTAGTGTATTTGAGTTACTTGATGACCAAATAAGAAATCATATTGAAACATCAAACAAGTTGGTATGTATGGAGTGCACACTTGTTTGATGATCTTACGACTTCTGGTGCTAAAACCTTGTTGTGCCAACGGAGCGGAGCCAATGGTAACGCCCCTGGCTGGGGTTAAGTTGCATAAAATTTTTATTTTACATGTTTTGTTATGCATGAAAAACTGAGTTTGAAAGTAAAAATTGCTGAAGGATGGTCCTCCGAACCAAATTGGCCATGCTGACCAGTTTACTCCTCCAAAGTAAAGATTGTCCTTTCTGAGTAAACTTGCTCTCTTGAGTAAGTTTACTCACCTGAGTAAGTTAGAGAACAAGTTTGCTCTTATGTGTGAGTTTTGCCTCTCGTGAGTAGATGCATCTGCGGAGTAGAATGACATCATTTATGGTAGATGGTTGTGATAGTTTTTCAGCCAATAATCGTCATAACGTTCCAATGTAACCGTTTACCCCTTATATAAATGCGAATTTGGTCATTGTATGATATACGAAATCTCTAACAGACTTTCACATATTTGTTTTTGAATTATGTGTAAACCATGGAAATAATTCAATCTGAAAGTGAACTACGACGATTGTCAGAAAATCCAAATCACATCACATTTTCAGGGCATCCCTAAGAGAGGGATAAGAGACGTTTATTGAGAGGTGAAGGAGAGATGGAGAAAGGATGGAGGTTTTTTGGAGTCGTTTCTTTTGTTGTGAGAGGGGCAAATCCGAAGCAAGGTTGACGTGGCAACATTTTTGACATTTGGCATTGTGGATGCACTAACAACGATGGAAGGGTCAATGACCCCTTCACATCACCCTTGCCCGACGACTGCCCTCCAAAAACTTATGTTTCTCTCTTCTCCTCTCACAAACAACCCATCTTTCTTCCACGGGCTTTAGCAAGTCTCTTGAGTCAATCCTAGCCATAGGCAACTTGTAAAAAATGTCTGAAACAAATATTAAGGTGCATACGGAGTTTTTGGAGAGCTTGATAGCCGGAAGCACTTCTCTTTTGACTTCGGATGGAGAAGCCAACAGTTTGATGCAACACGTGGCGGATGGGTTTGCCGCAACCTACGGGTTGTTGGTAATTTCTGACCTATTAGGTCCGTCACGAGTAGGTGATAGGTCTGGACCAGTTTAGGCTAATGGAATTCATTAAGTGTGTTAATGGGTTTATGGGGTTGCAATTAGGGTTTCATTATATTTGGTAATGCCTTGGCTACTAAGTTAGGGTTAGTCTATATAAACCGAGTTAGGGTTGGCATTGTAATTTCAAGTTTTTGAATAAGATTTCTTGATTAATAAAACATTTGGGAGTTAGCCAAATTGTGTTTGTTTAATTGTTTATTTGATTTTGATAGACGAGTTCGCAGGAAACCTTGGGGAATTGCATCCAAATCGACGGGTTTGGGTGAGATCATTGACAATCAAAGATAGTGAAAAAGTTCCTTAAAAGTCTTCCACAGAGCAAATACATTCACATTGTGGCATCGATTGAACAAGTCTTGGATCTCAAGACTATCGGTTTTGAAGAAGCTGTGGGATGATTGAAAGCATATGAGGAACGTGTTAGGGATGAAGACACGTAAACCGAGACCCAAGGTAAGCTGATGTTTCATGATTCTGAATCTTCAAGCTCCCAAAATCAGCACACAAACTGAGACTCCACTCTTGGAGGTCGTGGACGTGGGGTAGGGCAAGGACGAGGAGGTCTTGGGTCGTTTCCAAACCGTGATCACTAAGAAAATGCCACGAATCCGGAAAAGCATGAACAAAAGGGTAAAAACCAGGACCTCTCAAAGGTTCGTTGTAACCGATGTGATAAGTATGGACACTTATGTCTGTCTTGACAGAAAAGAGAAACTTCAGGCTGAAGGAAACTTAGCCAAGGATACAAGACTCTAGATCCAGCAATGAAATTACAGGAGATTCTTTTATTTGGCATCTATAACCTTTTAAAAATTATTACAAAATAATATAACCTATGCAGAAAATGAATTTGATAGAGGAAATCTCACACTGAATCAACAAAATGCACACAAACATAGATACAGGGACACTCATATGCCCAAACTATAACCGTTTGAACCTTTGGCTTTGTTATGTATACCATCTTTGATAGCAAGAGTGTTTAATCCTTTAAACATCATCTGGATTCTTTGAAATATGTTTAGTTTAATGGTCGATAAGCAAAAACCAAGCGAATCCAGATACCATCCGCTTCTTCCATAAAACCCAACGATGTGGCCTCCGTTTGCCAAGACATTAAAGGGTGTTCCTTCTTCAACCCTGAATGGCCCAAATGTCCTTTTGTTGCTCTTAAAAGTGAGTGACCGAATCACATGACCGCCTCCATAGACCACAGGGCAATAATGCCCGCTTACACTTATCAAGAACTCCGGGAATTGCAACTTGATCTGAAATTAAAGCATTAAGAAATTATGTATAAGTCGAGTTTGAACCGATCACCAAGATTTGTGAATTAACATGTACCTGAGCATATTTGGTTCCACCAATGCCACCATGTTTGTCACCCAAAAGGGATCTACCATTGTTGTCATATGTCACAAGGAGTGAGTCAATGCATCTACCATATACAAGAGTGATGTCTCTAACACCAGAGTGTACTCCATCATCCCAATAGTCCCCTCTGTTTCCTCCCCATGGTCCCAATAGTATACTGTTATCCTGTAACATTCAAATGTTAGTGAGACCATTTTCAGTATTAAATAAAAAAGGCCTCGATTCAAGCCTATGAGCCACACTCCACTTAATGAGCGATCCTAGCCGAGTCAACATCAACTCGGGCTTGAGCTCGAAACATTACAGGCTGAAATTGAGCTCAAACTCGGATTGAATAAAGCTTGAGCCAACTCGTATATTTTTATAATTTAGATGTTTTTGTATTTCTTGCACATATGGAAAGTCCATAGATATAACAACAAAAAATAATATTTTTTAAACATATGGATGGATAGATATAAGAAAAAAAAGCCTTTGTGGTTTTTTTTTATATAAAACTAGTGCTTCTTAAACGACCTAATTAACTTTAGCGAGCTCATCTCAGCTCGACACGTACGCCATTGGCTTGGCTTGAAATTTATATGAGCCGGTGAGTTATTTGAACAACCCTACGGCCCGACTCTTAAATATTAGAAGAGAGATTAAAACGAATATATTAAGAAAGAGTAATGATATGTATCCTACTTATTGTGTGTTATCATGTTATTGCTAGGATGCAAAGCATTTCAATGAGGAAATCAAGAAGAGTTAACGATTTCATACCATGATGAATGATTACAAGAAATGGAATGAAGATATGATAGGATGCTAATTATTGTGTATAATAATAATTGTCTTGAATATTAACTGCTTATAAAGAGCAAATAAAGTACTACTATAGTGCTATGAATAATGAATCTGATTTTCATTCTGATTCCATTCCAACACTGGCATATATACATAAAACATACAACGATTCCCATTCCATCCGCGTAGTAAAACATGCGACTTAGCTAGTGGGGAATAAGTGTTGGATTCCCACCATAATGCAACTTTGGACATGTTGATCATATTGTAATTGTAAACATTATTAAACATGCATGATGGATTATCGCGCATGTTGTCCAAGTGTTTGTGAAGATAGCTTGTTAAAAATGTTTACTAGCTTAATTTCATAAAGTAACTTTAAATTGTTTATTTAAACATTTAAGGCACGTTTGATTTACATAACTCGTTAAAATTTGAATTTGGAATAAAAGAACATGTTTGTTTGATAAATAAAGAAAATTAAAATTAATTAAATGCTTTCAACTAAAGGAACTTAACAAAAAAAGATTTATTTTCATATAATCTATATTATATAATAAATAAAGGTTTAAAGGGGCACTTGTCACTCTCCTATGCATCCTAATCATTTTTTTCTCGCTTCTCTAATATTAATTATATGCAACGCCCTTAATTGGAAAACCAATTATTAAAACATTTAAACGCCGGAAGCTTTTATCCCAAGAAATTTTTTTTTAACTCTCGCGTACCGCGAGGGAGTCCCAAACTTGCTTGCCCGAGAACCAGGTCTCTCGCGTACCGCGAGAGAACCTACCCCGGTTCTCGCGTACCGCGGGGGACCTGAGTAAACATAAAGTTTACATAGGTTGCCCAATTCCATACTTAACCAACTTTCAACATTTTTCACCAAAACAACATAACACCAAAAATTCTAACACTTGGGTATTTGACTAACATTCAAACATCATTTATACACACCCAAAAACATAAATTTTTGTTTCAAATTTACATCCCTTACGAGGATATAAATTTACATCCCAAAATCACAAAATGCATACGAGAATCCTCCTTTCGCCAAATGGACTTGACTCGGACTACATCGGAGCTTTTCCTACATAACACCACATGTAACAACCATTAGTAATGAAGATAAACATGTCAAACAAGTCATACCACTTTTTTTCACCCATTCATCAATTTGACCTGTTTGCGCCCAATATGCCATTAGGCTATAATTTACTTGTATTTCACCTTACAAGTTCCTTTCCTTTCATTAGTCAATCATAATTAATCATTTTGATTACACTTTTCTATTTCTATTATGACACATAGGCCATAACCCCATTTTCATTATGATGCTTAGATCATAACCTCATTTCCATTTCCATTATGGTCCTTAGACCATAACCTCATTTTCATTATGATATTTAAACCATAATCTCATTTCCATTATGATTCTTAGATTATAACCTCATTTCTATTATGATTCTTAGATCATAACCTCATTCTCACATATCAATTATAGCATTACAACTATAACTACATTCATTCATTTATTCATATCCATTATAGTATTACCACTATAACTACATTCATTCATTTACACATACTAGTTCATTCTCATTCATTCACATTCAATTCAACAACATAGTATGCATCATAACACATATACCATACATTATCATCAATACTAAGTAAGTGCAAAGGCACTTACCTTTTGGGTTAGAAGATCCCGCACCACCTTCTCGGTTTATAATTTGATTACCTAAACATATACACCTAGTTTAGTAATCTAACATACATCAAAATCACATTATAATTGAGTTTACAACCCAATTTTCATTTTCAACCCAAACTGACCCGTTTGGGTTATTCCCATAACCAAACACTATCTTTCATTCCAAACTCACCTACTTGAGTTTCCATTTCCAATTCCTTGACACTAATTTTCATTCCAAAATTTTTATTAAGTTAATTTGGTGTTCATTCAAGTGTCTAACACAATATAAACACTTAGTCATCACTAATTCAACAATCTATCATCATAAACCAAACACCCCCAATTTTCTTCATATGAACCCTAACTTCTCATAATCAAAATCAAAGGGTTCTAGGATGTTAATTACCACTCTTTACCTTTAGTTTAGCTAGATTATCAACAATCTAACACCAATTAACCACATGCATTCATAATTTCCAGATTTCTATAAAATCCACCATCTAACACATTCAAAGGTAAAATCAAAGGATGATTAACACTTACTTGATGATAGGAAGGTGTTGTGTGAGCCAAAACCTTCACAAATTCAAGCTCAAATGCAGATTTAGCTTCCAAAATCGATTTCTCCTTTTGGAATGAACGACCCACACAATGAGAAAAACCCCAATTTTGACTTCTTTTAGTCAAAATGACATATTTGCCATATTACACCTTTAGCCCCTCAACTTTCATTTCATCCATTTCCTTCAAAAACTAGTTAAAAACTAGTATAACCTCATTACTAACTTGAAACCCACTTGTTTCAACTTAATTCTAAAATATTATTTTCACCATAATATTTATTAAAATAATTTATGTATTTGAAAACGAAACCCGGATTTTGGTGCGTTACATTATACAAAATTTCTTTAATTATTTTTTTATAATTTTTTGTTTCCCGCCTTTCTCCCCTATTAAATAATAATGATTTCTATAACAATTTTTATAAAACTTTTTTCATTTAAAAAAAATAGGTTTGTTTGTAAAATATTTTTAGAAATTGAACATTTCTTTCATTCTTTTTATAAAATATTTTAAAAAAACAACCATATACGTTTATAAAATTTGTATTAAAAACTATATAATATGTCATAAATATGTAATATGTAAATTTTTATTACTAAGTATATAACATTGTATTTATTTAACCCGTGTAATACACGGGGTTTTTCTAAGCTAGTGAAGTATTCAATCAATGATATCACCATCACCAATTCACCATTACACGGGATTGATAAAATGTAATATTATATACTTAGTAATAAAAAAATTATATTTTAAAAAACATGTGTGTTACACGGGTTGATAAAACGTAATGTTATATACTTAGTAATAAAAAGTTTATATCTTTAAAAACATGTATATTACACGGTTTGAATACATTAATTTCTATTTAATATAATTTGACTTACATAACTATTTAGTTAAAAACAAAAGTTACAAAATTAAATTTTAAAATTTCTTAAAATAAGAGATAATTTAAAATAAATGTGTATTATTAGTATAATTAATATTTTTATTTAAATATAAATCATTATTAAAAAAAGAAAGTGCATTTAATAAGAGAGGCGGGAAAAAAATTGGTGAGAAGAAATGTGTACGCGACACGTGATATAAATGATTTTCATTTATTATATAATATAGATAGATTTACGAGGTGATTTAGGGAATATCATATGTATTTCTAGGTGATTTCTTAAACTAAATGTACAACTAGGTTGACAATGAGGTGGTGGTGGACTCGTAAGTGAGAGACTTGATGTTTTTTGTGACCCAGGTTCAATTTCTGCTCTCCCTATTATTTAAGGCATGCAAATGAGGCCTAGCTCTTAGGCTGATGCACCTGAGTTTTACCCATGCCGATCCAGGGTTCGAGCCTCGGCTCTCCCGTAAGCCCGGAAGACGCTTTATTGGGTGAGATTTTTCCTTGGATACTCTCCAACCTTGACGCCAAGTGGGCCCGGTTAAGACAAAATATTGACCGGAGTTGTACGAGGCTCTCCCATGTGACGAGGTGTGCGACGTCACAACATTCAATGTTCGCCGTTCAAAAAAAATGAAAGTTTATAGTAACATTCAGTGTTTGCAAATTCGCTACTCGGGAGTGAATTCAACAAATGGAAATTTAGTTCTTTTTTTTAATTATTTTATTCAAGCATATAATTTGATTTTCTCAAGTAAATTTTAATTATTATCTTTTTTTAAATCTATATATACAACTTTGTTCAAATTTTCTTTTGTTTACATTTTGATATAAATTTTATTGAAAACTAAGTTATATTAAAAATAAAATATTTTTATTTTAAATACAAATAATTTTTTCAATAAAGCTTCTATCTTAATATTGAACAAAGTTAAACAAAAATGTATATTTAGATTTAAGAGAAAAAATATATTACAAATTATAATAGAAAAATCAAATTATATGTTAAAAAATATTAAAAAAGAAAAAAGAAATTAATATTACATTTGCCGCTCCCGTAGTAGTAAATTTGCTTGAATTCATTCCACACCCTGTCGAATTGTCTAGTTGTACAATTAAGTTCAGAAATAATCTAGAATACTAGTGGTTTTCCTAAGTATTGTCGCTCTTACGGCTATCACTGTTGTCATAATACCGCCTTCCTAAGTCCTGTCGCTCTTATGGCTATCACTGTTTTCATAAGTCTTGTCGCTCCAACAACCATTTAAGAGCAAGATAGAGGCAAGAATGGATGATTCTAGCACTTTCTCTCCTCTAGAAGTTTTGTGAAGAAGATGGGAATGAGAAGGAGCAAGGGTTGCACCTAGGGTTAAGGCCATCCCTCCCTTCATATTTCTTCTACCGCGTTAAACCCGTTTAGGCCCCGACTTATTATTTGTTTTCGTTTCCGAACCCCATTTATTAAATCTTCGAATTTGGGGTGTTACAAAATATTAGTGAATCCATTTTTCAAAATAAAAAAAAGCATTGTAAAGAACTCATCTTCTCGAGCCTATGAGTAGGAGTGTCAATCGAGTCAGGTTGAAGTATTCAACCCGACCCAATGGCGCTGCCCTCAGACCCCTGTTGTTCAGTGGGCTTTGCCCCTAGATATAACAATGTGTCTTTAGCACCATAAATCATAAGATAATCAAACAGACGTGCACTCTACACTTACCAACTTGTTTAATGTTTCATTATAACTTCTCATTTAGTCATCAAATAAACCCAATTATACAAAATAACTAGATGACACTAAAATCACCAACATTAAGCAAGTCAACGGTCAACCCGAACATTACCCATTTATTAAACGGGTTAGATACATGCAACTCAAAACTCGTGTGGTGTATCAAGGCTTGACTTTTAGAAAGATATCAAAAGAGGGATTTAACAAGTATTAAGAAAGATTAATTAAATATATACTACTTATTTTGCCTAATAATCTTCCTAACAACTTGATTTTGACGAATGACAAAACTTAGTATGTAAAATTTCTCAATAAGAAAATCAAGTACATGATAAGTAATTTCATACCATGATGAGTATAAGAAATGGATGAAAAAAGAAAAATGGGATTAAAGCTATGCTGCATATAGAACAAATGGATGATAACTTTGTTTGAAGAGAAAACAAAGTACTAGTAGCGTGTTATGAATCTGATTCCATTCCAACACAGAGGTATACGTAAAACATGCACCAACCATAGTTAGTGGATGAAGTCTATCGATGGAATTAGAATTTTCTCCTCCTTTATCACCATTGCCTATACTAGCATTGTCAACGTGGCTAGCAAGATCAACACCCTCAACACTATCCCCCACCCCACCACGGTGTGATTTCATTAACAAATTTACAAGTCAAACATGATTATTTGATCAACAACGTCACAAATTTCAGTTATTTTAACAAATCCAATTTATAACTTTAGTTCTTCAAACATATTCCAATTTCAATTCTATTTTCTTAGACATATTTCAATTGAACCAAACATCACTAAACAACATCCAAAAAACAACCTTATTATTATATCAAAACTTAACAAATAGATGCAATCCCAAACAACCCTTTAACGGTATATTCCACTTTTTGTTTGACCTCTATACTAATTTCATGTATCAGCCATTCATAATTATTCAAAAAGATTCTTATTAACAAAAAAACATGATCTAATAACTATTTTACATCCCTATTCATTATGATTCCTTTCCTCTTGTATGAACTGGAATATCCGAGCAGCTGATTCGGATGCCAATTTGGGATTATGCGGTATAACTTTGATCACTTTTATCCGTTCATCAAATCTCTTTTCTTCTGTACATTGATAGGAATCTTGAACCATAGGTGTCGTCGGAAAAAGAGGAAGTTCATCCCCTTTTTTTCTTTCGTTAGAGTTGCTTCCACTACTTCCCTGGAAATCACTTTCTACATTACAAGCAGTTTTAGCATTTTTGCTATAATTCACATTGTAGTCAATCGTCGGAGAACAAATCTGTCTACTTATTGCTGGAAATCCGTAGGATGTTAAAAGTGAAGTGCTCGGATATACACCGATTCTTTGTTGATAAGATGTTGGAATATTATAACTGCCAGTGAGGAAGTCGGCATTTGAGGGTGTTAGACTCATGCCATACATTGGCGGCATGAGGCTGACAGGTGGCGGAGAAGGTCCTGCGAGGGGCTTGTAAATAAGCCCCTCGGACGGTGACCTCACTGGAACCAACCATTGGTTTCCTGGTGGAGGTGGTGGAAGGAAGCACCACGGTGGTTGTTTGCCACTGTTGACAGTAGGGGGTGGTGGTGGCGGGAGGTCTATTAAACTCGGGTTGTATATTTTTTCAGTGTCGTTGTTTTCTTTCTGATGATCAAGATGTGGATACATGTCTTCAGATGGCGACTTCTTTAGTTTGTAGAAACCGTCTTCGATCAAAAGATCAGGTGATTCTGCTAGTATTTTTTGTACCTGTTTAGAACTTTGATTATGAGAATACGATTCGATTAAAGTGTTATATTTACGTAAATTTCATGGAACATACCTTGATTAATCGATGCAACTCGAAGAGTTGTGACTGGAAAACCCTTTGTTGTCTGAAATATCATGGTAAATGAAAACATTCATGAACATTTGTAACTTTGATTATACAGTTTAACCCCAGAATCAACCGCTAAACCTCTGTTGTATTCCCAGGGTACATTAAAACTGATTTTAGGGTCAAATAATCATTTGGATAATCGATTGCAATGAAATTGAATCTGATTATCCATTAAACGTTCCCTATAACAATCAACTCTCAAGGAAAATACAGAAAACATGCACACAAGCTAGTACTTACTGAATAATTGTTCTTCTTGCTATGCAATATTGTTCTGGACCGATGATTTGTGAAACTTCCATGGCAGTTATATTAAATCTTGAAAGAAAGTCCGTCTCTAAATTATCTCCAATTTTCCCAGCATCTCGTAAAGACTCATGATCTTCTTCACTTATATTAATATGAGTAAGAACTTCATGAGTTCCTCTATCAATTTTCCTATCCTCTCCCAACAAAGTCCACATCTTTTTTGTACCATCTTTGTAGGTCATGTTTTCTTGAAAACTTTTCCTATTAAGTGGCAACCTAGTATTGGGATCATGTAACATTTGATGTTCATCTATCAAGAGACTTCTCTTTATCGAGGGAGAAACGTCTTCATTTGACATTTCTGAAAACCGACCTCTATAAGAACTATAACATGACATCGGTTCTCTAGAAATGTCGTCAGTCATCAAAGTATTTTGTTTATTTTCACGGGTCATATCTTTATCGGTTAGTTTCCATTGTTTTTGATAGACATTTGTGCTTAAAGTTGGGAAACTCCCTCTATTTGCATTGCGATGACCATTTCAAGTTGTAAAACTTGGAACCAAGTAATCATCCTCATATTCAAGCTTCTTGACTATAGTGTTGTTCCTTGTAGTTCTAAAATCTTGAGGCTTTGGATGTCCCGTGTTGCATACGGTTTGACAGTTAGTCGTCTCTATGGTTTGTTTAACGGTTGTTAACGAGATATTCAAATTGATACCACTCGAGTGATAAGAATCGAGTCTTGTAGCCATTCTTGTTGATCCACATGAGCGCTCAATAGACGAAAACATACTTCTTTTGTAGCCTGCATCCTATACGACCATCGATTAAACACAAAATATAATCTAATTGTGGCTCACTAATCATGAATTCAAATAGTAACTATTCATTTGATTTTTAGTAGATGTGGCAATCTTAACCCATTTTTTAAAGAACATGTTTATTTAGGCAAACATCTATGGAATGCGGGTTAATTTGGGTGACCTTAAATTAGTTAATGGGTTAATTTGGGTCACCTTAAATTAATCAAGGGTTCAATTTGGGTCAGCTCAAATATTCAGCGGGTTAATTTGGATAACCTTAAATTAATCAACGGATCAAAGTGTTCAAATATTATAAAACTTTTTAACTTAAAAATAGTGTATATATGTTACAAAAAAAAATTGTCACCCTACCCCACTCCCACCCTTGCTATCACTAACGCCACGCCACCACTCTCGTCACCTCCACCCCCACCCACCGCCACCACACGCCACTGCCTTGTCGCCACCCACCACCTCCATCGCCGCCATTGCCAGCCATCATCGCCGGCCACCCGCCACCGCCACTGCCGCCTAGGGGTGTTCACGGTTTGGTTTAAAACCGTGAAACCGCTCAAACCGGTCATCGGTTTGGTTTTTATATTAATTTTTGGTGTGTCGGTTTCAAAACTTTCAAACCGTAACGAACGGTTTTCAAATTTACAAACCCACCCGACCCGCCCATCTTGTCAGGCCTAATTTTTAGTCATAACACAACTTAGATTAGTAATGTAAAACAAAAGTTAAAGACTCACATGACAAGAAGACGTTGCCGGAACCAAACGACTGCCGTTGGTGGTCGAAAGAGGTAACACCGGTGATACAGATCCCGAAACACACCTTTGTGTGGATTGTGAGGGTACATTATTTAACTCTTGAGAAATTGCCATTTTATTCCTTTTAGGTCCTCCTTTATCTACATCAGTGATATGAAGCCTCGGGAACAACGGATCCATCTTCTTCCCTTCATCTTTTACGTTCCCCATTAATGTCACTGCTATTTGTAAGTAATGAATAGAACAACATGCAACAATTAATCCATAAAATAGTGTGGATTAATGACGAACAAAAGTGAGTGAAATATCCTGTGAAAGCAAAGAACACGGCACAGATTGATGAAAACATAAAATTATGATCCGCAGAGAGTTAGAAATGGAGAAATATGAGGGGAGAGATATGACATCACAATCACATCAATTGAATTCAAACAATTTACAAGTTTTAAGGTAATTGATGGTTATATATAGGGATTGAGTATGACTGAGTTTGCTACCAATTCGATTCATACATTCGTACATTCATCGAAAAACAAGGAACATAAAGAGCCAATCTTTTTCCATCAAATCTGCATCAGAGATCTCATGTATTTGCGTTCAACTATACACCAACTATAAATTACATAATTTCTCCTTCAACTAACATTCATTGTACACAAACGACCCACCTTTTGAAAATAGTTTTCACTTTAATCCATCAACCGTTGGCTCAATAATTAAACTATACTTGATCGAGTTGGTAAAGGATGGGGTGGGCCGGTGGGGGAGAGAGTGATGGGTCATGGGCTTCAAGTGCTTACAAAATTAGGTGGGCCTTTGTTGTAATAATCACGGTTATATAATTTCGATATTCAGTGTTTGGGAATCAACTTACTAGAAGCTCGAATCAAGACGAGTTTAATGAAATCGAGCCCTTAGTCAAACTTATATTGAAACTTATAACCCAATCTATAACTAATGTTTTGGTTTTTAAATTTTCACAACCGACCGGTTTAGGTGATAAAATGGTTGGTTATTCCGGTTATTGGAAAAAATGGTTTAGTTATTCGGTTAACATCACTGTAGACGTGGTTGGATTTAAATTTCAATTATAAATCCAATTACATTTTTGGTTAAATAAAATATTATGCATCATGTTAATTTGTTTGTAAATATTTAACTATTTCATTATTTATTTAGTTCTTTTTAACATAGATCATATACAGTAATACTATTTTTTTTTTCGTTATATATTTATATTAAAGAATATAAATATCATATTTATATAAATAATATGCACATTTAGGCTTGTAAGTTTAATCTTATTGTTATGTGAGGTCGGGATCAATTTTATCTAAGCACGCCTTGATTGAAGCTTCTAACGGGCCAAACTTATGTAGCTCTTGAACTCATTTACTCCCCACGATATTCAATTTCAATATTTATTAAGTTTTCACTGCTCTATTTCAACGTCAAACATCATGAATCATTATACATGGTCTTTTTCGTCTTACATGTTTTATGTTTTCTTGTCGTTTTATATCCCTGGGTTGCAAGAGATTGAGGTCCCAAAGGGACGAGTCGACATCAAATTTCGTCAATTATGCACATCAAGAAGGCATGTTTAGATTCATGGAACTATATATATATATATATTACAAGTTTGTCCTGTTGTTATAAACGTCGTTGATTTTGTCGTAAATACCTTCGATGGTTCTGGATGATGGCGATCTTCGCATTATTCTGAAAACTTCATCTTGATATTATGCCGACAAGGTACTCGACAATATTCCCCGGATACACCTCCATGGAAGTTGGGGACTTGCCCACTTGCCCATGGTCCCTTACAATTAAGAAATATGTACTCATAAGCAACTGATAAAATTTATAATACATAGGGGTACAAATTTTTTTATATAAATATTTATGATTAAAACGAAAATGATAGTGATAGTGTTCTTTTAGAGTTTTTACATGCGTACACATACGTAAGTGTATTGTTTAATAGTATATGTTTGAGTTTTTACATACCTTCATATGCATTATCAACGAGTTTTCACCCTACACATATGTTGATATACTTGTAGTAGTGTGTTTTAGGGTTTTTAGGTACATATGTTAGGACACTGTTTAATAATGTATTTTAAGTTTTACGTATTATACATGTGCATCATCAATAACATAAAAAGTGCATTTTCAGGCGATACATATATCCGATGATATGCACATGTGTAGGTAACAAAAAAACACAAGGTAAAAAATTTATTAATATTTAGTTCATTTATGTGTAGGTAAGAAAAATCTCATAAAGAATAAATGTTTACACTTGTGTAAATAATAGCAAACAAGGGTAAAAAATTTACATTAACTCAAAGAAATAACCCATAATAGTAAAATGCGTATTTTTATCTTACTACTCTAATAAATGAAAATCTTTTCAAGACACGTGTCACTCTCTGGGTACTTCTCATCTTTATTTTCCCGCCCCTCTCTCCTATTAAATATTAGATTTTCTATTTCTCTCTTATATTAAATAATAATCTTAATATTAATAAATCTAATTACGAATACTTATTATTTAATTATAAATAGTTATTATATCATCAATCAAATGAACTTAATATGAACTAACATTTATCAATTAAATTAAAAAGTTAATATTCAGTTGAAAAAAAAATGTTTTAAAAACTAACTTAACTTACCTTATAACTGTCACGACATAATTACATTTTTTAAAAACATATTTTGACAAATGTGTTTGTTAACAAATTACATTATATTTTATTCAACCGATGTAATATATTGGTTTATTTAACCCGTGTATTACACAAGTTTTTAAAAATATAAAGTTTTTATTACTAAATATATAACATTTTATTTATTTAAGCCGTGTAATACACGGGATTTTAACCTAGTATAACATATTGGAATCATTAGACTATCAAATTCGCAAATAAAGTATGCAATTTTTCTACTAATTAAGGTAATTAAACATAGGAATAAAACTGAGATCTCAACCACAGTAAGCAGAGTTGTAGTTACGATAACCATATGCGACATCTTCAAATTTCGATTCCCCTCAACCTACACAACGGATGTGGGGGATTCCTCGTGGAGAAGTTGGCTTTAGTGACGTTATCATTTGGTGGTTGTTAATGGTGGAAACAATGGTATTTTATGTATTTTTTTTGTTATCGACACATGTGCACACCATGCGATGTTATCGTTTGATGGTTGTTAAAGAAAATACAAAGCGAAACAAAAATATATTCCAAAAGTAGATAACCAAAAACTTGACATGTGAAAAAAAAAATTTAGCGTAAAGATAACGTATAAGAAAAGAGTAATAAGTTAATAAGGTTTCCACTATTATAATACTAAATTTTATATGATATTAACTAACTATTATTGGGCATGTGATTCCACAGTGAAGTTTTCTTTTAATTTTTTTTACCACAAAAGTTTTATTTTTCATAGGCATGGCACAAAAATATTTAGTCTTTAATTTTTAAAAATTTTTTTTTAGATTTGTCACAAAACTTCAATAAAGTAAACTTTAGTTTTTTTTTTCTCAAGCTAAATTTTTTATAAAATTGTAACAAAAGTTCAATGGGTTTGTTTTTTTAGTAAACTTTCATTAACTTTTTTTTAAACGCTATGCATGGATTTGTTTAGTTTTTTTTGTAAGCGATCCGAGTTTTTTTTGGATTGTACGCTATAACGTAACTTTTATCACCGTTGACGAGTCGAACCGACAACTATCAAACTCTCGCCGCGTAGTGCGAGGGAAAAACTAGTAAACATTAATTTATAAATATTAAAAATAGTATTATTTTTGTTTTATTTTTAATTTTTATTATATGTATGTGGGAATGGTGAATAGTAGGGGTGTTCAAAGTCGGATATTCGAAAATTCGGATATCCGAAATTTTCGGATAGTGGATTTCACTATCCGAATCCGAAATTTCGGATACGGATTCGGATAGTGAAACGGATATCCGAAAATATAAAAAAAATAAAAAAATATATAAAATAATATTTTTAAATTACAAAAACAATTAAAAACCTTAAAAAACATTAGAAAATATACATATAAAAATATATAAATATAATATATCGGGTTTTGATTCAAATTTTCTTATTTTTAAATAATAAAAACAATTAAAAAAATATATAAATATAATATTTCGGATATTCGGACATCCGAATCCGAAAATTCGGATTCGGATTTTGGATTTCCGAATTTCCGGATAATTCGAATTCGGATTTTGGATAATTTGGGTTCGGTTTCGGATTCAGATTTTTTGAACACCCCTAGTGAATAGGATGTTTGGTCCCCGGCTTCATAGCAAAAACCGGTAATGTCTAATTTAATAAAGAACAATGATATGCCACATAGATCTTAGGTGGAAATTGAACCAGTACTATGAAGCCATGTGTCAATGAAAGCATGCGGTTCACGTGTAAAGAGGGCCACACCCATATGGACGTACACAACTCCATCGTGATTCATGCAGAGATTGTGTACAACCTAGCCAGCAAGCTAAAGGTTAAAAAATCAACAAAACACTACATTTATTTAAGATTTTGATATCCTGATTACGAGGGTAGGAATATCAGTGGACCATTATCCTTGTCTTTTTTTAAACTATTTATCAATTTTAACTGCTACTACCGTAACTTGAACAATTAAATTTGAGGACAAAAATATTACAGATAAAAAAATCAAATTTTTAGAGGATTTATGAAACAAATTTGAGCTTTTGGTCTAAATTAAGGGCTCTAACACTAGAACTTAATATGAAATAAACTTTTGAGCCGAAACCAATATTTTTGAGCAAGAAACCAAGGAAAAACCAAATTTTTTTGTGAATTTGTGAAAAAGATTTAGGTTTTTGGTCTAGAATAAAAGGGCACAAAGCACTATAACTAATATAAAATAAACCTACTTTACTGAAATCAAATTACAGTATGACATATTTGAACATTCTTGATTTAGAGAGAATATCTAATCTCCTTGAAAAAAAAAAGAATGAGAAAATTTAATTGATCTGTTAAAAAAAATGCCATGAAAAGAACTTAATCGACATGAAATCAAGTTTTCTTTAGTATATTTGATTTTGTTTGCCATTTTGCTATCGATAAATAAAATTAATCAACATGAAAAAAAGTGTATCTCATGTAGATTCCTAGTGTTGCATCTAAATATCACACGACTTTTTTTTGACCCTATAGCGACGACTTGTCGTCGGCATAAGCTATCCCGACGACTTGTCGTCGGGATAGGTGTCGTCGGGATTGCTTCGTCCCAATAGCCCAAGATTGTCGTCGGTATAGCTGTCGTCGGTATAGGTCAGCCTATACCGACGACATGTCGTCGGTATAAGGTCTAATTAAATAATTCAAAAAGAAATTCTATACCGACGACATGTCGTAAGTATAGGTTCTAATTAAATAATTTAAAAAGAAATTCTATACCGACGACATGTTGTCGGTATAGGGTTTTTTTTCATTTTTTTAATAATTTTTAAAAAGACCTATCCCGACGACATGTCGTCGGTATAGGTTTTTTTCATTTTTTTTAATAATTTTTAAAAAAGACCTATCCCGACGACATGTCGTCGGTATAGGTCTTTCTGTTTTTTTTTTTTTTTTAATTTTTAATATTTTTCCAGAAATATTAAATTTCTAAAAACAAAAACCTGCAAATAATTATATATAAACCATTCAAACATTCAAATCCAATAAAAACTAATATCCGAAACGTAAAACAAGCATACAAATTGTTCGACCCACAAACTTGTCCGACAAATCAAACATTCAAAACACAAAAATATGCAAATTATTCAAGACAACACCACACCAACTACAAAGGCTCAACACCTCCAAGCTAGTTATCATCGCTACTAGTTCGGCGCTCCCACATTTGACGCATTTGATCCATTTGTCGTTGCATTTCAAGCATTTGTTGATTATGCACACGACGTTCTTCCTCTAGTTGTTGATTTTGCAATCGTTGTTCTTACTCTCGTTGGGCTTCGCGTTGTTGTTGTTCTTGGAATTGTTGTTGAAGACTAGCCACACGTTGATCAACGTCTTGCCAATGTGGTTGTGGAGGGGGAGTACCGAACACATCCGGTGTGGGATTACTCACCACACGACCAACACCCCGGATATGGCCACGCCGATGACCTAAGGCACGCTCCATGCATGCAAACTCATCAATAGTGGATGTGTCACCACCAGACTCAGCAGATGATATTGTATACTCCTCTTGTATTCGGTCCTGCATTAAACAATGTAATAAACAATCAGTTGACTATTTTACTAAAATTCGACAGCATAACTGCTGTAAAATGGATAACCAACCTTTTAAACTATAAGTAATAGACGACCCAAATTCACAAATTCCAATCAACCAACACTAATAACAACAAATACTAATAATACTAGCAAACATATTCAACAATTGGCCTCGAGTTGGATGTACTAAGTCTATTAAAGTGTGTTTGGGTCATTTTGACCCGTTTAAAGTTACAGTTGGATGTTCCAAGTATATTAAAGTGTGTTTGGGTCATTTTGACCCGTTTAAGTTAAAGTATTTTGTTTTAAGTCTATTAAATTGTGTTTGGGTCATTTTGACCCGTTAAAGTCAAACTTGGATGTTTTAACAAAAAAATAATTTCACTTACATAATTTGTTGATGCAAAATCATTGGCCCAGCCCGTCCCTTCTTTATAATGGGTCGATCTGAACACGTCAATAGGGCCGGTCCCCTGTGAAAAACAAAAATAATATCACTAAGAATTAATAAGCATGTTTGTATAATAATAACAATTGTATTTCATACCTCCATGTGTCGGCGTTGGGCATATGATTTGCTGCCATGGAAACTTGGGTAGCGTTGTTTTGCTCGGTTTTGTTTGTTCTTCTCCGAGCGGTTTTTATAGCCCGCACTTAAAAACAGCTGATTAATCAAAATATCCCAAGTTTCTTGATCAACATCTTGTGGTGGATTACTCCTCGCCGCCTCCACATCATCGTATCCCCCATTCTCATCTAAACCTAATTTAATCATAAAATTTCATAAATATTTATAAAATCATACATCTAAATCATATATACATACATACAAATAAACACAACAATATACATACAAACATACATCCAAATTCTCAAATTTCATCTAAACCTAATTCACATCTAAACCTAATTTCATAATAAAATTTCATAAATATTTATAAAATCATACATCTAAATCATATATACATACTAAATAAACATAACAATATACATACAAACATAATCTAAACATAATTTATAAAAAAATTACTAACCAAGTTTGCAAATATCTTCAAATAGCTTGAAATCCTCAAACACTTTTTAAATCTTCAAACACCTAACCAAAAACAAAGAAATTAACCAAAATACCCAAAAATTTTGATTTTATTGTCAAAATTGAAACATATATGTTAACTAACCTTAAAAACCGAGAGATTAGTGAAAATTGCACCACAAAACACTTCAAAAACGCGAAATCGCCAAAGAGAGAGATGAGAGAGTTTTGTTTTGTTTTTGGGTGAAAATGGGAAGCAGAAACCTGTCTGCTGGGTTAGGGGACGCTGAGACCTATACCGACGACATGTCGTCGGTATAGCCTAGATAATCGGCGCCATAGGATCCTGTGCCGACGACATGTCGTCGGTATAGGTCTTCTTAGAGTTTTGACCGGTCAATAAAGTAAATGCCCTATACCGACGACATGTCGTCGGTATAAGGTTTTCTCAAAATTGTTTTTAATTAAAAAAAAAAAAATCCACCGACGAAAACGTTTTAATAAAAGAAAAAAAAAAAAAATAGAATTTAACCTATACCGACGACATGTCGTCGGTATAGGGTTTTCCCCAATTTTTCACCGGGCGACAATTTTCCCTCCATACGGCTCAACCCTGTGCCGACGACATGTCGTCGGTATAGGGTCTCACTTCTCAAAATTTGTGATTAACCTATCCCGACGACATGTCGTCGGCACAGGGTGACCTATGCCGACGACAAATGTCGTCGGGATAGGTTCCGTCGATATAGGGTCTTTTTCTTGTAGTGTATGTAAAAAAAAATATGCCAAATTAAGCAACAAACCTTGATTTCAAATCCTTTTGACCTAAAAGATATTGTTCTTTATATATATAAAATCTACAAAATCAATGAAAAACATTTTTTATAAATATATATAAATATTTGAAATATACTAAGTTTATGAGAAATGAGAGGGTTGCAATGAAAGATTGAAAGTGAAGTTTTCACATCAAGAAAATGTCAAATCGGGACCCATTTATTGTCTAATCGAGCTGTCGGTAATGAGCTGCCTCTGTGTCTGATTCAGAACACAAATAAAACTATGCACCAAACCTTAACAAATTCCTATTTGAAGATATATAATTGCCGGATTATATGTTCCATAAACATAAAGATTTATTTGATACTGTTGAAACTTGATCATATTTTTAGTAGTGTTTATGTCATAAAAGTTTTACATATAAACAAATAAATCTATCAACTAAAATCTCACTCATGATAAAGAAGCTAATAGTGGTATCTGAATATTTGAGTAGGATGAGAACAAGCACTTCCTCTATCGCAGATAGAGCTAACAATTTTTGACACGGAGCTGTTAACACGACACGACATGACATGTAATTAACATGTCCCGTGTTTGACCTTAACATGTTTCGTGTCTTAAACAAGTCGACACATTAAGACACGGTTAAATTCGTGTCTAAATAGGTTAAAGACATGTTAACCTGTTAAGACACGTTAGTGACATGCTAAGACTTAACATCCTATTTGCATCTATGTTTTGATTTGACTTTTATGGGTTTTTGTTTTAAAATTGTTTATGATTTATTATGATAATGGATGTTATGATTCGAAATTTTAAATTTTTATGAAGTTTTGACAATTTTTTCTTGCATTACATATGTTATATTTATTCTCTCTCTAAACAGGTTTCTAAACAGGGTCTCTTACCAGGTGACCTGTTTCTAAACAGGTCGTGTTCGTGTTTGGAAAAAATGACATGATTAGTTATCGTGTCGTGTTTGTGTTGAACACAACAGTTCATCGTGTCTTATTGTGTCATTCCTGACATATTATGTCAACCCTAATCACAGACAGGCTGTCCAAAACCAAAAGTTTTGACTCTATAAGTCTATATATTTAGATTTATCACAAAGTTACGACTATACATTTTATTTTCATGATATTTTAGATCTTTTGAAAACACACTATATTACCTATTTTTTTGTTGGAAATTTAGTGAAAATAGGTTTTCACTAACTTTGTTGAATGAGATTTCGATCATCAAGTTGAGTGATTAGACTGAAAAATTTGAAACTTTGTGTCTCTAATGAGAATTTGTTACATCTTTTGTGTAAATCTGAAACAATTGTTTTAACTCATTTCATAATTAAAAGACGTAACAATTGTTTTTACTAATGTCATAATTAAAAAGATTTTTGATTTCTCTTCTTAATTACTTGTGTTTATTACGATTAAGTTTGGATTAAAGTCTTTTTATTATAAACTATTGGTTTCATTTTTTCAATGGATTTTACAATGAACATTTTGGTTCATTTTATGGAGAAGAAAAAACTGTAGTAAAGACTACACTTTAAAGAAATGAGAGAAAATATTGTTCTTGCAAGTTTCAAAGAATTGAAAGATAAGTTCTCTCTAATTCTTCCACCATCTCAAACTTCATATTTTTCCCACCTTTTCTAAATACATAATTTACCCGGTGATACCTTGGGTGCGTGGACATCTCCGGCAGTACACGTACTGTTCCGGTTGTTGTACCCTGGGAGACAAACGCGTTCGTCTGAGAGGTGGCGCGAAATCTGTTTTAAGGGACCCATGTTGAACACGAATCCTCAACCAAAACAGTCAACGCTTTAGTGTGCTAGTTGTTGCAGTCAAGGAGCATAGTTGAAGACCCAATGTGGTGAAGACTCGAATCAAGAATAATCAAGAAGACGTTCGTTGGAGTACCCGCTAATGACATCGGTTGAATGAATTTTGGCATATATAAATTATATCTTATATCTTTTCCATTTGGTTTTATGTATTACAATGTACTATTTATTTCCCATGATTAACGAGAGTCTTATTAATATTATTTTATAATAAAAAGTGACCAAGATTCCTACATTTTTATATACTTTTTTTGGAGGGCGTGATTTTTTTTAAGATTATAAAGTTTTTAAATAAATGACTCAAACTTTTATACTCTATTAGAATATGATTTAGATCTTACCAATAGTTTTGTTATAATTAAGATTTTACTGAATAATTGTATATGATTATTTTTAGTTGTATATTTATAATTTTTTTTCTATTGTATCTCATAATATTATTTACTGCATATAACATGTGTTAGGCGTTATTGCCAACAAGTTGCTTGCAAAAATGGTGAAAGCCTCCCCCACCATCACATGATATATCAAACCTGAGAGCACTCACCTGCAGATATCTCCTTAATATCTGTTTTTTTTCGTGTGCAATCATTTATTATTTTCAACTCTTTTATGGTATTTTATATGTAACCATTGTAATCAATAATCAATTATCAAGTTAGTATTAGAAAATGGGTTTTCAATCAATTTGCATAAATTCACATACACATAATTACATATATTATCTGTAATTAACAACTTACGAGTTTCACAACAAGCTACACTCCAGTGATTTGAAACACTAATGCATGACAAACCTCGTTTTGCTGCATATTAAAATTTTAAATTGCATATTAAAAATGATTAATATGAATTAAACATGATTACAATGACTGGTTCATTTTTAATTCCGCTGTAAAGTTAGACTAGTACATTTTAACAAAACACGAAACACCTGTGAAATATACAGCAACCACCTAGCAGCTAGTAAATCCTGACACGACTATAAAACTATCGTCAATAACTCAAAATTAGAGAGACGAATTTCACAATTTAGATTATTCATAATTAGAGTCAGCGATCTAGAGCTTTTTTAGTCTACTTAGAATGGGTCATAGTTTGTTAGAGTTCTAATTCGTTTAAATTGTTTGTATCTAATTAATGGTTAAGATTAATATTATTAATGATTAGTTTTTGGTTTATCCATCAAGATTTGGAGTATATAGTTTAGGAATATTATTTGTGGGTATTTAAATGGTGACTGTTTTGTAATATTTAAGTCGAAGATTTAGAGTTTTTATTAATCAAAAGTTGAAGACTCAGAGTTTTTATTAATTAAAAAAGACGGTGATCATTCATCTGTTTATTCTGCATGATTTTTTTCTCACACATAACATTAGATGGTATCAGAGAAGGCGAGAAAGAAGCGGGTTTGAGATTCGACTTTCGAGAGGGAAACGACCTTTGGCTGTAGGGCTGCCATTGGAGTAAGGTTTTTTTTTATGCGGAAAAAGGCTACCGCGGCCTGTTGACCAATGAAGAGAAATCGAGGGGAAGAATTGAAGCGTAGTAGGAAGCACATTGGTAAAGCAGAGATTCTATAGTAGGTGACTATTTTTTGATAGAAGTATTCCAACCCAACACCGTAGAAGAAAAGATCAGCATGGGCTGAGATCTTTCAAGCATGTGGCTTGGATCTATAAACATTTTGCGACTCCGAAAAAGGAAGCAAGTGGCTCATTTTTAGGTAGATGGTTGATAGCATGTGACTTACTACCAAGGAAGGAATGGTACCAAAGTAGTAAACGTCTTATCAAAGGATCTAATAGAGTTGTTAACAAATGGGGCTAAGAGTGAAAAAATGGTAGCACAAGCAAGAAGAAGACTATGGAGAGGTTGTGGGTCCGGGAAAGATCGAGATGACCTGCGAAGACAAGGAACCAATGTTAATGTGAAGATTAATGTGATTATTGACAAGATTAGGAGGTGATTGATGGACTAATCTTAGTGTTTAATTGGTGTTTATATATCCTATGAGTTAAGATTATTATTCATTAGTTTTAGAGTAAACTACAGTTTTCATCCTTGAGATTTGATGGTCTCTAACAGGTTCAGTGCACCCTAACACTCTGAGTTCCTGATGCTACATTTATTAACGCTTTAATTATACTAACTTCGTTAAAATTTTCAGTTAAATCTTGTTAAATGAACAAAATACCCCTCTTGACCACCACCTGCCGCCACCCCAACCCACCTGTAATTAGGGTTTTGACTTTGAAAGGTTAGGTTAGTAAAAATTTATTAGAGGTAGAATCCCACGCTTGACGTCGGAATTGTTCAGACCGAAAAACTTAACGAAATTGGTGGTGGTGGAGTGGGGATGAAGAGGGGTATTTTAGTTATTTAACAAGATTTAACTGAAAAACTTAACGAAGTTAGTGAAATTGAACTAAAAGCGTTAAGAAATGTAACGTTAGGGACTCAGAGTGTTAGGATGCACTGAACTTGTTAAATTCATCAAACCTCAGGTTCGAAAACTACAGTTTACTCTTAGTTTTATTTATCTATTTAAGGTTTTAAGTATGTTTAGGAATAGCTTTCGTGGGTATTTAAATGTTCTATGTGAATTTCAACTTTTCCTTACACTATTTATTTCTAAAAGTGAAATTAAATTCATTTGTAAAATTTTCACCAAACTCTACGAATAAATATATGAGTTGTGTTTGGTTTCACTTATTCAACTCATCAAGCCATGAGCCTTAAATCCTTCAACCTAGTAACCCGACATGATTGAGACCCTTACCTTGCTCAACCTCTACGAGAAAACACGAATTGCGGGTGTTATGCAAGTTTGATCATCGAATATATTGTCATTTTGTTTGAATCAAACAATTTTTTTGTATAAAATTTAATGTTAGTTTTAAACGGCACTATAACTAGTAACAAATCGTTTCATACATTTATATAAAAGTTGAAATTATATACAATAAAATCTGTAACTTAACTAAACCAAAATCTGAAACATATTGTTTGATATATAAGCTACTAGGTTAGAAACCCGTGTTACACAGGTTGAATAAATACAATGTTATACACTTACTAATAAAAACTTACATATTACATATTTATGACATATTATATAGTTTTTAATACAAATTTTAGAAACATTATAAATTTATTTTTTAAAAATATTTTATAAAAATAATGAAAAAATGTTCAATTTCTAAAAATGTTTTATGAACAAACATAAAAATTTTTAAACAAAAAATAATTATATAAAATCATTATTATTTAATAGGGGAAAGAGACGGGAATCAAAAAATTATAAAAAAACAATTAAAGAAAATTTGTATAATTAATATGAGAGAGAGACGAGAAAAAAATAATGAGGATGAATAGGAGAGTGTCAAATATCTATCTAAAACATTTATTTATTATATAGTACAGATTACTTGACACATAGTGATGATATATGATCTGACCCAAGCCTGCGTGAGTATATAGGGAAAAATACGAAAATGGACATTTGACCAAGAAAATACTTAAAAATGGACATCTTTATTTAGCCTACTGTTTCATGGACATTGTTCTTACGAAAAAGCTAAAGACGGCTAAGCTAGCCGGCTAAAATTTCTGTGTCAACATTCCATTTTTCAGAGTACGAGCCAATAAGCATGTGACACGTGGCAGGCTTAGCCGTCTAATAGACTGCTATGGCCGTCTAAATAATCAGTTTTAGCCGTCTAATGCATTTAGCCGTCTAAATAAACAGTTATAGCCATCTAAATAAACAGTTTTAGTCGTCTAATGCATTTAGCCGTCTAAATAAACAGTTATAGCCGTCTAAATAAACAGTTTTAGCCGTCTAATGCATTTAGCCGTCTAAATAAACAGTTATAGCCGTCTATTAGACGGCTAAGCCTCCGAAAATTTTCAAAAAATGTTTTCGAAGGCTAAGCCGTCTAATAGACGGCTATAACTATTTATTTAGATGGCTAAATGCATTAGACGGATAAAACTATTTATTTAGACGGCTAAGCCTGCCACGTGTCGCCATATTATTGGTTCGCACTCTGACAAATGAAATTTTGGCACGGAAATTTTAGCCGGCTAGCTTAGCCGTCTTTAGCCGGCTGTCATGACCAATGTCCATGAAACAGTAGGCTAAATAAGGATGTCCATTTTTAAGTATTTTCTTGATCAAATATCAATTTTCATATCCTACTCAATTTCGAGCTGGCTATGATTAGTTAGTTACATATATCCTGAAATTCATCATGTAGTCACGTCACTTTTAGTTTCCTTCCTATTTTTTAATTTTAACAAGATTATATAAATTAAAATACGTACAATATATTTCTTAAATTTTGAACGTTTCTTAGTTATTTTTTATTCTTTGATTTTATATAAAAATTTAACATTATTATATTTGACAACTCCTAACACCTTTTCTTAAATATATATGATAACAAGATATACACCGTTAAGCAGATGCATTCCGTTAAGGATTTCAGATCCATTATATTCAAAAATATATATTTAATTAAATCACTTTTTAATTAAATTTAAAATTGAAATTGGCCTGAGTTGATAATATAAAAATGTGAGAAAACAAACAGTAATAATTAGTAAATAATGAGTAGAAGTGGGTTGTGAATTGTGACTTGTCAGTGCTTGATTCTACCTGCACTTCATCAACTTTACAGAGCGCATGAAACATGCCATGAGCATTCCTAAACCAAAAGGACTCCACTACACTCTATACATATTATATATCTGTATTTTTATTCCCAAAATGCCCTACCTCTATGTACCTTCGTTGCTATTACATTAAGATTCAAAGCTCATAAATTTAACATTCAATCCATTTGGTTGTATAACAACCCTACTTGAAAACTAGGACATCACCGACATTATCCATCAAAATCCAGTTTTTTTATTGTTTTTTATTTTACTTCGCCGTCGGTGATCTGTCACTAAAATAAAGCTAGTAATTCTCCACACGGACTTTTCCAAAAAAGATTTCCGACCTTTTGTCTAAAATTAATCATGCATAGTTATAATTCCCGACTTATTATTTAAAAAAAATAAATGGTTAGACTAGAAAGGGATAAAACCCTACAAAGTATAGGAAGGAATCTGGGCCATTAGATCATCGTCATTTGTGGTGGAGATTAACGCGGTGTCATTTTGGTAAATAGTTGGAACCTGGAAACCATCAGGAGGGGTAGAATAAGAAGATTTAACCCCAAAGCTTGCACATGCAAGTCATGCCATTTCCCCAATTTTTTTAAAACGTCCATAAATTTTTTATACGTCATTATTTTTTTTTTTAAATTTCATCATAAAATCGAGCAAGTTTTTTATCTTTCCAACGAGTATGATATTGCTATATACATATACTCTTTTAAATTGTTTTTGTTTAAATTACATTAAAGTGAGTTTTTTTCAACATGGTGTTTTACATCTGTGGTGTTTTACATCTATGTTGTTTTCAACTGGGTATTTTTTAACATTGAGTTTTTCTAGTCATGGTGTTTTTCAACATTAAGTTTTAAAGGACATGGTGTTTTACACCTGGGCCAATTTAAATATGACGTTTTAGCTTTTTAAGTCATAGTGTTTTCACAATGACAAATTTCAACATGGTCTTTTTTGGCTTTTTTGGTCATGGTGTTTTGACGTGTTTATGCTTATGCCGTTTTGCTTCACTCATGCTGTTTTACACTTTTAGCTTAAAATTTCAATACCATAAATATAAACTTGGTTAAGGCTGTGTTCGAATTAAAGTTTGTTTTTTACAACATGGTGTTTTACATCTATGGTGTTTTTAACTGGATGTTTTTCAACATTGAGTTTTTGTAGTCATGGTGTTTTTCAACTTTGAGTTTTTCTAGTCATGCTATTTTTCACCTGGGGGCCAATTTGAACATGACATTTTAGCTTTTTTGGTCATGACATTTTCACAATGAAAAATTTCAACATGGTCTTTTTTTTTTTGCCTTTTTGGTTATTGTGTTTTGACGTGTATATGTTTATGACGTTTTTGCTTCTGTCATGATATTTTACACTTTTAACTTAAAATTTCAATACCATAAACATAAACTTGATTAAGGCTGTGTTCGAATTAAAGTGAGTTTTTAATATGGTGTTTTACATCTATGGTGTTTTCAACTGTGTGTTTTTCAACATAGGGTTTTTCTAGTTATGGTGTTTTTCAACATAGAGTCTTTCTAGTCATTATGTTTTACACCTGGAGGCTAACTTTAACATGACGTTTAGCTTTTTTAGTCATGGTGTTTTCAAAATGACAATTTCCACATGGTGTTTTTGGTCATGATATTTTAGTTTCTTTATAAACTCTTTGATAAATCACAATGAGAAATTATTATCCAACATGACGTTTTAGTTTCTTTATACACTCTTTCAACATGGCGTTTTAGTTTCAATATGTGTTTTCAGAATCACAAGGACAAATTAAAACGCCAAATTTCCACATGGTGTTTTTGGTCATGATGTTTTCACATGGCGTTTTAGTTTCAATATGTGTTTTCAGAATCACAAGGACAAATTAAAACGCCAAATTTCCACATGGTGTTTTTGGTCATAGTGTTTTCACATGACGTTTTAGTTTGTCATTGTATTTTACAACTGTGACGTATAATTTATGTTGAACTAAACGTTTAAAAAAAAGGTAAAACACCATAAACACAAACATGGCAAAACACCATGTATATGGAAGTTAAATTATAAAACACAATGAAAAACTAATCGTCGATTGAAATTTTACGCCAAAGGTATAAAACACCACGACAAAACAAAAACGCCATAAACATAAATTTCATAAAATACATGTATATGGATGTTAAAATATAAAACACCGTGTGTAAAATGCACAATTTAAAAAACCATGTGTAAACTCTATAAAACACCACAAAACACTATAAAACACCATAAAAACTCACAAGTTCAAACAACACCCAGTTGG
Source organism: Smallanthus sonchifolius (assembly GCA_023525975.1). Classification (NCBI taxonomy): domain Eukaryota; kingdom Viridiplantae; phylum Streptophyta; class Magnoliopsida; order Asterales; family Asteraceae; genus Smallanthus; species Smallanthus sonchifolius. The sequence goes on along the minus strand of JAKNSE010000034.1, from coordinate 2,569,034 downwards.
TGGGTTTTTTTTTATTTTTAATATAGCAATACTATACTCGTTGGAAAGATAAAAAATGCTCGATTTTATGATATAATTTTTTTTTAAATAATGACTTATAAAAAAGTTATGGACGTTTAAAAAATGAGGGGAAAATGACATATGACTTGCATATGCATGTGCTGATTCAAAGATCTTGTGTTTTGACACACGTACCCTTTCCCTCCTTTTCTATTCTTGGACACGTGTCGCGCTGAGAATCCTTCCTACACTTTTTAGACTTTTCTTCCTTTCTAGCCTAACTCTCCCCTGTATTATGAATAGCTATTATATTATCAGACTCTTTGTACATTTTAATAAACTCAACTATTTTAGACAAGTAGATAATTATTCGTTTCAATTTTAATCTACAGATTTTTTAATTCAAAATTGTATTTATCATCAATCATATTTTTTTAAATTCTACACATTGAAAATAATTTTTTAGCCATGTAAGATCTAATTAAAAAAAATTCAATCATATATTTATATCCATATATTTGTTATATCCCACTGTATTTTTTGTCATATCATTATAGTCGAAAGTATTTAAATAATTATTTTATTTTATTCATATTTTGATTTATATCATTGTTTATTTTAGTTCTTTATATATGCTTATATATGTTTTGTATATGTGACAACTTCGATCCACTTTCTTATGAATGGGTCGATTTAGGTTATGATTTATCTCTAGCGGGTCAAATGCTTAAAAATCAAACAAAAGTATAAAACGAGAAGTCATATCGGTTGAAAGTCGCCTTAAGTTTAAATTTTATGTAAATAAATATATTTATATTGTTATATTATAATCAGAACAATATAATTTTTTAGTTATATTTGACATTAAACCATATGTAATAAATAAGTAATTGGTTGCGTCGCGTGTCACAATTATACGAACCCAAGATTCTTGTAACCGTTTAAAAATTTCTCGCATATTTTTATGTGAGCCAAAGCTATACCTAATAAATAAGTAATATTTTTTTTAAAGGCTAATAAATAAGTAATTGATTGAATTTTTTTTCACTTATTGTTTCCCAATTGTTTCTTATCTTCGTTCAGAATATTTACTTTATGAATATTTCATTTATTTAATATTTCTTTTCTTAACTATTTTATTTGTTTTTTCGCTTATTAATAACTGTCTAATATTTTATTGATTCTACTTCGTATAATACACCGGGTTTCTAACCTATTAAATAATAAAAAAAGGCAGCACCACCTCTATTTATTAAGAACGTTATCTTTTTTAACTATTTCTTTTGGAACTAAGCATTTTTGTGCTTCCAAGTTGTTCCAATTGCTCTCTCTCTCTCTCTCTCTCTCTCTCTCTCTCTCTCTCTCTCTAGTCTGTATATATATACACACACATACACAACCTACATGATCAATGAGTGTCCATGCTGAAACACAAACTCTCCTTTGATTCATTGTATCTTTCTTCTTCAACTTTCATAACCATTTAGGGATTATTGTTCCAATCACATACACTCTGGAATATAATTAAACATCCATAATTTTTTATAATCAGATAATTATTTGATCTGATCCATCAATTCTTCCAACAAAATCTTTCCTCAGGAATTTTTTACACAATTATGGAAGATTTGGGTTGGGAAAGAAACACGTGGTTCCCATGGAGTAACATCAATCATCATCAACAAGTAACCGAAGAAACCTTCATTTTTGGTTCCGAAAATATCTTCTTGAACCCGGTTCAAAAAACCAATTCATCTACATGCTTGAATCCGCCGACAGCCGCCACCGGCCGTCAAATGGATTCAATAAATGTATCCTCAAGTTTGGGGGCGGCTAGTCAACATTGGTCTCAAACGGCGGCTGTCAACACCTCTCTGGAGTCACTGGATTGCTTACTTTCCGCCACAAATAGCTCAGCCGATACGTCATCAGATCACGACGACGGCATTGTTTCTCAATCCTCATCGGAGAAAAAACGAAAAAATTCCGGGTTTTTCGAAGACAACTCACCAAGATCCAAGAAACCCAGATCGGATCCGGGTCGATCCGCTTCATCCACTATAAATTTCCGGCAAGGGACGGAATCCGACGAGACAGATTCCGAGGCGATAGCGCAGATGAAGGAGATGATATACCGAGCGGCAGCTTTCCGGCCGGTGAGTTTCGCCGACGACGAGGTGGTGGAGAAGCCAAGGAGGAGAAACGTGAGGATTTCAAGCGATCCGCAGACGGTGGCGGCGCGGCAGCGGAGGGAGAAGATCAGTGAAAGAATTAGGGTTTTGCAGAAACTGGTGCCAGGTGGGAATAAAATGGATACAGCTTCCATGTTGGATGAAGCTGCTAATTATTTGAAGTTTTTGAGATCACAAGTGAAAGCATTGGAACAATTTGGACAGAAGCTTGATTATGTGAGCTGTGGTACAACTACTAATGCAAACAGTACAAGTCAAATGATTCAAGATATTGACCCTAATGTTACAACACTTGGTGTCCCATTTCCCATGCAGGCTCACTTTTTACTACCACATCAACAGCTTTAATTACCCTACTCAACTACTGCATGAAATACTTGTACTTTATGCAGTAGAAAGTGTACCAAATCCAGTAAGCAAAAGTTGCTGTGAACCTTTCCCAATAAAGATTCAAGAAAGCTAGCAAAAGCCAAGAACTCATGATATGGTTATGATCACTTCATCATGGATGGATGGATGGATGGAATTAAACATTAAACCCTAATTTTATTTGTTTAAAGATTAATATCATTTGATCATAATTGTGTCATCATTATTGTATCTCTTGTGTCCTATCACTAATTGTTATAAATTCCTCTTGACTATATCTAAATGTGAAAGAACAAATTTTGTTTTGAATTTCATGGTACTATGGTTTGAATTAATTAATTAATCGTGATATATGTGAAATTATTTCATATATCTAATTTAAAAAAAATAATTGTTTTCTGGTATATTAATCATACGCTAGCTAGTACGTGTTAGATCTCTAATAATGAAGTACACGAAATTATTTCACATATACTTTATGTTTGCGTATCATCTGAAGTTCTTAGTATTATATAAATCTACTACTTTTTTCTCATACATGAGATTTTTATCAACTACCTTTTTTTGTTTTATGTATCTACTTTTCATATATTAACTATTCAAATAGTTATGTTTATTTATCTATCTTTTTTTTATGTAAAATATTCTTGAAATAAAGATTTTACATTGAAATAAGGTTAACGGTCAATAAACTACAACAAAACCCTTTTTGGATGTAAAATATCTATCTTATTTTTTTTTTTATAAAAGCTAGTTAAAATTTTATATTCTAAAACATTTCTGATTAATTATATGGCTCTATAAAAATAATTATTCATTATAACTATAAATTTAAAATATTATTCAACGTTAACACTTTATATATAAATACAAATATACACTTATAGAAACTGAGTATTGTTTTCACTCTCTTTTGTGTGGGGTTGAAGTAGGCGAGCGATGGAAATGCAAAGGGGACATTCTGTGTTGCACACATATGACTGGGACCGTGAGCCCCTGGTCGGTGCCAGTGATCCTGTCCCATCTTGATCCAACCCAAGGCTAGGCGTGCCCCTCGATTATCATCCCCTTCTATTGCTTATCACATGCCTTCTTTAATTTCACATTTAAGTGCCTTTTGTTTTCTCATATTTAAATTTTGCTTTTATACCAATAACTAAAAGAGTTTAAAATTAAGAGAATCATGAAAATAAATACTTTTAATACAATTATATGTTACTAATGGCTCAATCACTCGTGCGAGCGCGCACATATATATAATTATTTTACGTATCTACTTTATCTTTACGTATATATTTTTTAATGTATAAACCTATTCCGCTTAAAAAAGTAGATATATGGCAAAAATGTCGCGTAAATAAAACTAACAAGTATGTCATGTATATACAGTTTAAGTAGGGATGAGCATTTGGTACCGAGTACTGGTATATTGGTACCGTACCGATAGATTCGGTACCAATATCGGTACCCACTTTTACATAAATTTCGGTACTAGTATTTTTCGTACCTATACGATACCGATACTATTTTGAGATAAACATTTTGTAACAAATAATAAATTCGGTACCGGTACCCATTTTTTCATAAATTAAAAACAACGGCGGAACCACGGGAGTGTCCAGGGGGTCCCCTGACCCTCCGGCCAACCAGGTTTTTTCATTACTAGGTTAGCTATCAGAGTTGTTTTTCTAGTTTGACCCTCTTAGTTACAGTTACAGTGAAAAGAAAATGATCAGATTTTCCGATCTATATACCGTGAGAGACGACAAAACCTGTAGAGTTGCTGTGAAATGAGAGGAGAGCAGAATGAAAAGAGCTTCCGAACTTCTTTCCGATCGATAATCGTGGCAGCGAACGGTGGTAATTGTAGAGGGTTGCGGTGAAATGTGAGGAGAAAAGGATGAATAATAAATACACAAATTAAAGTAGTAGGATGATATTTATCTTTCAGAAAAGCCATCAAAACTTACTGCAATTTTTTGCAAAGTCAAACAAGAAAAGTAATTGTACATGCAATGAAAGGATGGGAGAGCAGTAACTTTAAAATTTTTATTTTACTATTTAGTTTTTATTAGTTTAATCAATGGCCGTTTAAAAAAAAGATTAGTTTTATTAGTGTACTTGATTTTATTTAAAATTGTCTAAGGATTTTTATTTAGTTTTATTAACATATGTATACGTACATCTTATTTTATTACTTTAGTAGGTTAGAAACTTACAGATTAAATAAAAAAATATTAATTAGTTATTATTAAAATGTTTATTAGGTGTTTATCAGGTATTTAATAGGTAATACGAATAAGCGGGAAAAAAAGTATAGGCTCAAAGAATCATAACACGTAACGTAAGTAGTTATTTATTTATTAGGTATAGATTTATTCAAGATTAATTACTTTTTATGTTTTATTTTTGAGTTAACTTCGTTTTTGCTCCCTTAGTTTTGACACTTTTAACGCTTTTAACACAATAGTTTGAAAATAGCCAAAACACTAATTGAGATTGCCGTTTTGTCACCATTTTGCTCTTTGGTATTAACTTCCTTAAATATTTCAGTTAAAGTAAGGGCATTTTGGTAATTTTTCATATAATCATAAGGGTAATTTGGTAGTATCATTAATTCAAAATATGAATATCGCATACTAGCAATTGAAAATTTCAATGGGTAAAAATATGAATTTCGCATACTAGCAATTGAAAAATAGCTATTGACCCCATGCTTTAAAGTTTCTGGTTCCGCCATTGATTAAAAAATAATGGTACCGGTAGGATATCGATCTGATCCCTAAGTTTAAGACATTTATGATGATAGAAGAATCTAAAGTAGATGCGTAAAATAATTTCACCTACTTTATGGCTACATAGGTAAAATTTGTCTTGAGATAAACGTACAAAATGTAGAAATATTTAAGAAAAGGTTATTTTTGTAACTTCAAATATAATCCATCTACTGTATATGGATACATTATTTATAATTTGAACATACTTTCGTATATTCCGTCAAGATCACGTAAGGATATCTTTTATTACGATTGATAATTTGATATTGACAATGGAATTCGATCTCAAGATTGGATCAAAATAGGGAAACCGTTTGCGTGGTTGGGGTTCCTTTGCTATTTTTAGAAACTTCTGTTATGCAAGTATCATATACTTTAAGTCCAAGAGCATTCCCAACCCATCCTCATATTTTGATAGAATATCCTAAAAATTCATTTCATCGAATCCTCCATCCTCATCTCCCTATAACTTTAGAGGAAATCAAACCCATCCCACATATTTGAAGAGTTATTATCAGTGTTTTCAAACCAGGATCGGAAACCGGAGGCTTGGCCGGTCCGGTTAGGTGTGTTGAAACAGTCCTGCAGCGACCCGGTGGTTGAAACGGAGGTCGGACCGGTTGACTATTTTTTTTATCTCTTTTAGTATTGGAATTGATTTGTTGGTTTTTGAAAGATTAATGCTTGTTTGAATTGATTTATTTTTATAATATTTATAACGTCGTCCGGTTCTTAAATCCGGTCCGACCTGTGGACCGGTAAGGAGTCTAGTTCGACGTCCGGTCTGGTGAAAACATTGATTATTATTCATACATAGATCCATTTTTTTATATTTTTTGTGAGAGAATGTGAGTGGAAAAAAAAAAGAAGAAAGAAGTATTATTTAATTGAATAGAAATATATGTGGAGAATGATATGTAGGATGTTTTAGAAAATGAGAGATAAATTTAAAAGAATTTAGTTAAATTATAGGAATGAAAATTAGAAATGAAATATAATGCTAAATTATTATATCCCTTCTGAAACAAATATAATCTGTTTTTGGAATAAATGTAGCATTGTTTAAAAAGTTTGATTTCACATCGAAATTTTATTTTACTTATTATTAACAGCCTTTCGAAACACGTTTCAAAAATACTAGGTTTGTGGTTTTCTCTCTTTCATTTTATATAAGTAAGGGTATAGTGATAACTTTGTAAAAAATAATGGATTTTTTAATGTCGTGTAGAGGCTCAAAAGTGTTACGACTAAGTGAAGAATGAGGACTAAACTAAAGTCTAAAAAACCGATGATAAAAAACGTAATATGATCTTACCGTATAAATCATCCGTCTAGTGAATTCTATTATTAGTAATATGCTTTAAAAAAGGAAAGTATAAAAGGAAACTAAAATTTGTGTGCCAATATTATTGCTATTAATAGGTCATAACATTTATTTCAACGGTTGAAAAAGAAATAATAAATTAATATATTATTTAAATTATTTATTTATTAAGTGATAAGAGTATCTCATTATATACTTTTTCCTTTAGATAGAAGACACAAGTAGTTGACAAAATTAACGATAAGGTTGACGAACATAACGATAAGGTTTATCCAAATAGAACGATGACGTTGTTGGATGGGTTAATTTGGTTGTCGCAAACGAGTATGTGATCAATATTGTTGAAACAAGGCTACTTGTGAATTTGTGCAATGTTTTATGTATTTTTAAAGGTGCACGGTTTTTTGTTCCCCTTTATTTTATTTGAATAAAGTTGAGCCCATTAAGCATCTTCTACGAGACTACGACCATAGCAAAAATTTGAGCCCAGCCCAAGAGCAAGCCCTACGAATTACGATAAGAAACCACAGCCCTATCTATCAGGCTATATAACATGTTGATTTGATTCATTCATGTTACTATATTATTTTTAAACCGGTTATATACCCATATATTACATCGAGTTGTTTAATAAAAAATAAAAGTACAATAATATGTAAAAAATTTAAAATAATTTGTAAAACAAGAAATAAAATTCTTTGTTTCCTTAATTAAGTAATAATTAGAATTCAAATTTTATATTATTTTTTTAAAAAAATAAAAATATTAACATAATTAAATTTCAAAATTCAGACTTAACCATTCTAAAAAATTAAAAAAATTTGATGAGAAAAAAATTTGGTGATAACACGTGGCATTCTTTGGAATCATATATTATAATAAGGATTACATAAGTCATTCTAAATTATACTGGTTTTCAATTTGACCGAGAATCATATAACTAATTTTATACCCGTTCGATGATCAGGTATTACAATGTTATAAGATGAAAATGATTCAGCCATGTGGATTTGACTCGAAATAAATTTGAACCATTAAACTCACTTTTTGTTTAAATGGTGTATACTTCTAATGTTTTGATTGACTGAATTTGGGGTTAGAAGAAACTACATAAACTGAAATAGTGACGCTGAAAGTTCAGATTTATACACAAATGTCCAACATATTATTTACATATATTAAAGAATGCTCTTGTTAAAAATCAGGCTCAATAACACAAACATAAAATTTGATCTCAACAAAAGATTGACTCTTTCTGTTTATTATAATTTTTAACACCTTTACAATAATCTCTAACCCATCTATTTATACTAAATAAACCTTGTTAACCAAGTAATCTAATCCTACTCAAATACTAAAAGATAATACTAAACAATAAACAAATAATAAAATAAATAAGTATTAGACTCCTACTAGTACTAAAACACTTGCAACTTCCTCTTTGCACCACGTAGACTTTTAGACTATGACAAGATTAACCCAATAATCAATCCCCTAATCTTGTCATGCACTTCTCTTGAACCCGTTCACCGTCTTGACCCTACCTGGACCACCGAACCTTCTTTTGGCCTCGCCCTATATCATCCTGACATGAACTTCTACAACCACAATGTTCACACACATGCATTTTCTCCTTTGCATATACCATTGTTATCTCCTTTTTTTTCATGACTTCAAACCCACTTGACCACTATCGATCTCCCCTTTTCCCGGGTCACCCGAACAACCCCGTTCTTGACCACCGATCAAAGAAAAAAACAAGCTCGCTACCCTGCTGCTTCTTCCGTGCTTCTTCCGTTTTTCTTTTTTACCTGCTAGGCAAGACTAGATTAAAAGTCTCCTGCTTTGACGAATCTTTTCCCGTCCGCCTATCCGCAAATCTGATCGGATATCTTCTGCCAAAAAAAAAACCCTACCCCGGTTACTCCGTTTTTATCCCTGGCGGGAAGGACCGAGTCGATTGATCAAGTACTAAAGCTGTCTTATCACAATTAGATCATATCACCAACTTGAACGATGCCACAAAAAATCTCCCTCGTTCTTGATCTGCGCGACTTCCTTTTCTGGCTTTGGTTTGAGAGCTGATCATCAAAAGAACTCCTGTGATTTTTTTTTCTTGCTCTCGGTCAAAGCCAACAATAAAAAGACTATGTCTTTCTTAGGTTTACGTGCAAAGCAATCAAAGAACTCCTGTTCTTATTCCTTGATTGCCAAAAACAACAAGGCTCTCCCCCCTTGAAAATCTTGCCTTAGACACTTTCCCAATTGTCGTCGGTTCTTTCTTTTTCTCAGCCCCACAGCCACAAAGGGCGTTAACTGCAGACACCAAGCTCTGATACCAATTATTGGAAATCAGGCCCAATAACACGAACACAAAATTTGATCTCAACAAAAGATTAACTCTTTCTGTTTATTATAATTTTTGACACCTTTACAATAATCTCTAACCTATCTATTTGTTAACCAAATAATCTAATCCTACTCAAATACTAAAAGATAATACTAAACAATAAACAAATAATAAAATAAATAAGTATTAGACTTCTACTATGACTAAAAAACTTGCAAGTTCCTCTTTGCACCCCGTAACTTTTTAGACTGTGACAAGATTAACCCAATAACTCTTGTTAATTTGCAATCACAAAAATGAAAGTGCGTTGAGAGATTTACACAGAAAAGAAGATTGGCTTCTTTGTAGTATAATATCTCGAAAGATTCATAAGCATTTGGTAATAACACATCCAATTTCATCATCAGTATGTATAAAAAAACATGTTATAATCTCACCTTCCAAATCAATAACTTTTAACACTCCAACAAAATTTTTAAATACTAAAATAAAATATTGACGAAAGAATGTTCCATATATATGATCTTAAAGTTTATCAGTGTAATCTTCTCTATGTTGTTTTTATTAGCTTAACTAGTTTAAATCCCGTGTCTACACACGGGGTGAAAAACATCAATATATAAAATTTTTTAAATTTTTATATATATGTTTTACATATGTAAAAATATATTATATATACTAAGGATACAAACAAACTCAAAATATGTAAAAAATAATATATAATTGAGTTTCAAAATTATAATTTAACTTTCATTACTATTTGATTGAAATAAAACTTACATAATTAAATTTTAAAGTTTCTTATAATAATAAGGGATAATTAAAAATAAATGTGTTTTATTAGTATAGTTAGTATTTTATTTAAAAATATATTATTATTATTAAAAGATGAAAGTGTATTAAAGAAGAGAGAGGCGAAAAAAAATGATGAGAGTGAATATAGAGACGACATGTGGCTAACCCTGAAGTCAATAACGAAAAAGATGGGCAATTTATAATATCTGGTGCTAATTAAATAACAAAACAATATAAAATTAAATGATAATATAAAACTAAATACAACAAACTTAAGAAAGCCACCTGCCATCACAGGCAAACATTTCCTCCACTTCCTAACTAGATTCCAGATTTGACTTTTTTTTATCGTCAAACAAATTATTATATCAACTTATTAATGAAAACTGTTTTTTCGTTTGTTTTCATATAACATTACTTGGTTATATACCCATTTACTAGGTTAGAAACCCCGTGTATTACACGGGTTGAATAAATGTAATCTTATATAATTAATAATAAATATTTACATATTACATATTTAAGAAATATTACATAGTTTTTTAATAAAAAGTTTAGAAATGTCATATAGTTAATTTTTAAAAATGTTTTATAAAAAGAATGAAATAAATGTTCAATTTTTAAAAATGTTTTATGAACGAAACTATGTTTTTTTAAATAAAAAACGTTTATAGAAATCATTATTATTTAATAGGAGAGAGACGAAAAACAAAAAAATATTAAAAAAACAATTAAAGAAAATTTGTGAAATTAATAGGAGAGAGAGGCGGGAAAATTTATCCACCAAAACCTTTATTTATTATAGAGTATAGATTACATGGAGTTGTTTAATAAAAAAAATAAAAGTACAATAATGTGTATAAAAATTAAAATAATGTGTAAAATAAAAAATCAAATCTTTTGTTTCTTTAATTAAATAATAATTAGAATTCTAATTTTATATTATTTTTTCTAAAAAATAAAAACATTAAGATAATTAAATTTTAAACTTCAAACTTAAATATGAAAAAATAGAAGACTTTAATGAGAAGAAATATGGCGACACCTGACATTATTTGGAATAATTTATTAGAATAAGGATATCCATGTAAAAGCACCTGAAATTTGAAAGAAAAAAATTGAAAGTAACAGAAAAAGCATATGAACCTAAATTAAGGTTTGAAAATTTATAGTGATACTACCTGTGTTGTAAACACCGGACAGGTCCATTTAATACAGGAAGCGCATGTGGATTTGGTTATGACCTAATGCACACCGGTTCTAAGCAAACTCATTGGTTTCGTAATCTTTAAATTGCCCGGATAGTTTTCTGAGTCTTGTAGGATTTACTTTCAGATTTAAGAATTTCGTGTGATTGAAATCAATAATCGGACAAGATAGAAAGTTTCTCTAAGAATGAAAATGTAATTCTTAGTGAGGCACAAAGTTCTGATTTCATGTATGAATTCATATATAAAATAGAACAAAGATCATCCTTTATGGATGAAGAACCAATACAACAAGACGTTGCAACTCTTCATGAAAGAAAATATCAGTAGGAAACCATGAGAAGAAACTCTATTATCCGATGACCAATTAAGTTATGACTGTGCTCAATTACACTACTAGACATATTACAAGTAAAAGAAATTTTCCACAAGTTATCGACAAATTTCCGACAAAACAAAAACAAAAAAATAACTATACGATTTCCTACAATTTTCCGACAAATTTATTAAAAAAGTTAACTTATTTATTTATTATAATCGTCGGAATATTGTCGGAAATTACCGACGAAAGAATTTTGTCGCTAATTCATCGGAAAATTAGTCAGGACTTTGTCGAAAAAAACATTTCCTACGGGTTTTTTTCCAACAAACACTTTTTTGTCGGAAACTTGTCTCTAACAACCAATTTAGACAAATTTCCCACGAAATCTCACTACTAAAAAAATAAAAAATTTGCGACATCAGTTTTATTGGAAATTTGTCGGAATTGGTCATTAGCGACAAGTTTCCGATAAAAAAGTGTTTGTTGGAAAAAAAAAACCCGTAGGAAATGTTTTTTCAGACAAAGTCCCGACTAATTTTCCGACGAATTAGCGACAAAATTCTTTCGTCGGTAATTTACGACAATATTCCGACGATTATAATAAATAAATAAGTTAACTTATTTAATAAATTTGTCGGAAAATTGTAGGAAATCGTATAATTACTTTTTTGTTTTTGTTTTATTGGAAATTTGTCACTAACTTGTGGGAAATTTCTTATGTCGAAAACTTTTGTAGGAAATATATATGTTTTCTAGTAGTGTTACCATCCAATAGGTGCCATTGATCTCAGTTCTCACTGATCATGAGTTCCTACTGATCATGAGTTCCTACTGATCACCATTTTTCGATCCCCTCCATGGCCTTTCCCATTGAATCCCGCAAGGCGTCGCCCCCTAGATCAACCCTTGAAGTTCTTTGGTGCACGAAATAAGAAATAGTTTTGAACGAGCACTCATTCCACACCTCATCCCTTGTATCAATGTATATTCTTATTTCTCTGTGGTCTTAAGTAAACCCCAAGTAATTAAAATGACCCGATGACACTAAAATAACCAACAAATAGATAGGAAACTTCCTTTTTGGCTGACCAGTTTTTGATACTGTGCCAACTGATTGAACCGCTAAAATGTTGGAACCAGTTAACCATTTAAACAGTGCATTTTTCATAAACATTGTATATTACTACAAAATCAAGGTAACCTACCACCTTTACTTGGACTTATTTTACAATGACAAGTATGAGGTATGAAATATTCCAGGAAATTTCCAACAATTTATATAATCACAGTAATAGGGATTGACCACCACTAGTACAAAAGGTAGCTTTAGAGGCGGTTGTGGTTTTGGGGCGGTTTAAGGCCTAACCGCCTCAAAAAATATTCGAAATTTTGACATCGTTTTTGGGGCGATTCCAGGCCCTTTTTGTCGCCTCTTCCCCTTCCTTGGCAGTTCTTCTTCCCCATAAAAGAACTCACCCTCACAGCCGTCCCACCACCTCCCTTAGTCGGCAATCTGGCACAACGCAAATGTGACATCTCCCCACCCCTACCCCGCCTATTCCCGTCCGGAAAAACTTCCGCCTATACAATCGGGCACCACGTAACGCTACGGTAAGTCTCTCAACTTTTATCGCTTCAATTCCTCACTCCGTTCATTTGTATTGTAAGTATTTGTGCTCTGTTACCTATTAATTAATCTTCTTGATATGTTGAAGCTGTTGATTGTTGAAGACTTGAAGGTACACTTTTTTGCCCTAATTTTACCCGAATTTTATTCTTTGAACTGTTTTGCAATTTTTTTTTTTTTTGTTATTTCCATAGAAATTAAGAGATCTTACGGTCCTAGTTACTAGTTTTCTAACATCATCTTAGTTCTTAATAGGCTGCAGATGAAGTATTGATAAGCAGTATTCATTGTCCATAAAACCTGAGCATGATTTCCTAATAACAACCTTCCCCTAAGCTATATTCCAGACCCGTTTCTCTTTTAATGTAATACAAATTCTATATTATAACGAGTGATTGCAGAAATAGGTGCACAAAACCACTTCTAGCATTAAAGCATCAACTATTTCTTCATGAAACAACAATAAAGATTCACAAACCAGCGCTACAAACATCGACTTTATGCCTAACTTATCGATGCAAGTCTCTGCTATGTATCTGGATGGTGATATAGAGGCAATAGCCATGTCAACTCCCTTGTCCTTCAATGCATTTAAGATGCCTTTAGCATGAGGATACATAGATGGCATCTCATGATAACATCTTTAGGAACATGTAGTTTTTTGCCATTAAATTCACTTTATACTAATTATAAACACTTAACAGTTCTATCAGCAATTAAGAAATAATCATAAATATCATTCTAACAACAATCAAATATTAATCATAAGAATGACTACAGTGAGAGTTCAAAGCTTTTTAACAGTAGAAGTATGCATGCCACCCCTTTATTTTTTTTCCCTAGGATTCATGATATTTTTAAGTTTTTTCTAGTAGCAACCTATGTAGTGGTGCTTATTCATGCTGAGTTTTTATATTCATCTCTAGTTTGTGTTTTATTATTTGGCTGTCTTGTTTGTTTTCTCAACATTAATATGGCTACAACTCTCTTATTAGTTATTTTTGCAAATAAACCGTTCTTTTGTTCCAATGTTTTAGTTTATTTCTTAGTTATATTTTCTTTAATCTCAAAATAATTAATTGTTAATTTATTGTAGGTTAAACAACAAAAAGAAGGATGAGAATGTGGGTACATATATGATGACAGAATATATGTTTAATTTTTGTCTTTTCGCTTCAACAAACTTTTCCCAATTGGGTGAGTAATTTAAGTTTATTTGTATACTTTGTATGTCACAATAAATATGTATTATAAATCTAACCTTTTGTATATATATATTTCTTTTTAGATTTGGAACACCAAATGCTATGCTACACAAAACGAGATTGAAAGATTACTCGCCACCTAAGCTGGTGCTCTTTAAAAAGGTGTTTGAAAATCGTACCTAAATGTCGTACGCATTTTTGTTTAGATCTTTAGTTATTATTTAGATGTTTAGTTTAATAGTATTATAGAAAATTAGGTGTTATTATTGTTATTTAACTCTCTAGTACTTGTACCGTTTATTTTTCATTGCATACAATTTAAGGATTGAGAGATATTTTTATAGATTTAGTGTTTTATGGTTTCTGGATTAATTTCAGTCTATTGCAATTTGATATGATTTGAAATTTGGTGCAATTTTGAAAATAATGATTTTTGCAATTTGGTTTATGTAATTTGGAATTTGGTAATCTAGTGTTCTAAAGTAATTTTGTTTCTGTAATTTGGAATTGATGATTTGGTGTTCTAAAGTGCAAACACGTTATCAAAGTAAAATGAACCGCCCCAAAAATATTAAAATGACCACCGCCCCAATAAATAGATAAACCGCCCCAACAAATTGACTTTGATTTTTTGATGCTATAAATTTGAGGCGGTTCTTAACCGCCTCAAAAAACCAAAACCACCGCCTCTAAAAATAGATTTCTGTACTAGTGCACACACTTGATAATCTTAAACAGTGATGGATAATCTTGATTAATTATAATCCAGCCCAGCCCAGCCCAAGCTGTAGAAAATCCATAGGTTAAGCTAGCCAACCCTATATATTATATGGTTTTTCAAGTTTCATATACACATTTTTTAAGCCAAGAGTCATGCAGGCATGCTACAAAGTCAATGAGGATGCCCACAAAGAAACTGCCCAGCCTCCAGCTCTAATACAACAACAAAAACAAAAACAAAAAAATAATAATAATAATAATAAATAAAGTAGTATCCTTGTAAGCATGTATAAGATGAGCCCATATCTAGAGACATCAAAATAAGGATTTCTCAAATGACAACATTCCAAGGTTTTCTTCCAATATTGGTTCTTCTTGGTTTTGTTCTTACATCAGTATTGGTTCATGCTCAAGATGATCAATCAGGTACATAATTTTGTATATAATCACTAATTATTTCTCTTTAATCACCTGTAACCTCTCTTTCCTTTTTTGCAGGCTTCATAAGCATAGATTGTGGGATTGTCGAGGGCTCAAGCTATACCGATAATGTAACAAACATAAACTATGTATCAGATGCTGACTTCATAGACAGTGGTGAAATCCATACTACATTGCCAATATATGATTCATTCAGCATTGATACACAGCTTACCACCCTCAGAAGTTTTCCTCAAAACACAAGAAACTGCTACACACTAAAACCAACCCAAGGAAAGGGTAACAGGTATCTAATAAGGGCCAGGTTTATGTATGGGAATTATGACTTCAAGGGGCAACTTCCAGAATTTGACGTCTATCTTGGACCGGATTACTGGGATACGATTAGATTTAATTCGTCATCAAAACCAACAAACAGGGAAATTATACATGTTTTGTCATCAGATTACATACATGTTTGTCTAGTAAATACAGGCCGTGGCACGCCTTTTGTATCAGCCATAGAATTACGGCTTCTGGCACGTGACATGTATAAAGAAACTGATTTTGGATCATTATACCTTTTTGCACGTGTGAATTTCGGTTCTGCATTTGGAACAGTCAGGTAAATATTTTCAGTAATTGGATAGCTAATTGATTATCTTCAAGAACACAAAAGTACTAACTTCATTTTTCTTGATTCTTGACTTAGGTATCAGGCTGACGAGTATGATCGATTATGGAGTCCAATATACACTTTAGATAAAGTTAATACTGGGCTTTTCACAACCATTTACCCACCATCAGAGGTCATGAGTGATGCCATCATTCCAAAATACCCAACTGATTCATTTAACATTAATTGGGCTTCTGATAATACAACTGATCAATTTTTCATGTACTTCCACTTTGCTAAAATTCAAATACTGAAAAAAAACAAGAAAAGAGAATTCAACATTTACCTGAATGGTAACCATTGGATTGGACCTTTCTCTCCGTTTAATCACACAACCATCACCGCGAGTAGCACAGAGCCAGAGACTGTCGCACCCACCTATACCCTCACGATAAATAAAACTAAAAACTCAACCCTTCCACCGATCATCAATGCTCTCGAGCTTTATACGTTAAAGCAGCTCCCACAAAACCAAACATTTGATCATAATGGTAAGTGTTGAATCTGTTCTTTGATTTTATAACAAACTAAGTTTGGATATAACTAATTTCTTTTGCCTTTGTAATGGATATTAGCTGCTGCATTGTGGAGCATTAAGTCAACTTACAAAATTGATAATAAAAACTGGCAAGGAGATCCATGTACACCACAAGAATTTGTTTGGGAAGGCATTGGATGCAGCTACAATGATACCGAATTCCCTAGGATCGTGTCATTGTAAGTAAACAATTTCAACAACCCCCCCCCCCCCCTTCCCTCGAAGTTAAAATTCCCGTTGTGCATGAAAGAATTTTGTTGACAGTTAATCTGAAATCAGGAACTTTTCTGCCTATGGATTGAATGGAGGTATAGATCCTGGTATAGCTAATCTGACATTGATACATACTTTGTAAGTGAACAATTCTGTGGAGATTAACAAAACTACAGTATAAACAAAAGGTAACTCCAATAATTATAGTCTTATTCTTTCCACTCCTATTTCAGGGATTTGTCAAACAATAATTTGACAGGAACCGTGCCTAATTTTCTCTCGGGGCTTAACCTCCTAACGGTCCTGTAAGTTTCTGTCCCTTGAACTAGCGTCATAAGTCTAGATAGGTGGTAAAAACTAATTTTACTTATTATTTGTTATAGTAATCTAAAAGGAAACAATTTCGTCGGGCCAATTCCAGCAGAGCTCCAAGCAAAGGCAAACAAGGGCTCATTGTCATTAAGGTTTGGCTTCTATTTTTTAACATGGTGACTGAATTTAATAACATTAATTAATTGCTTTAGCATTTAACAATTACTCGTGAATATCAGTTATGATGGCGAGAGTACAGGTGATCCTGCAAGTTCTTGTGACAGGAATACTTGTAAAAACAAGAAGGATAACAAAATCATTGTTCCGGTAATAGCATCAGTTGCATCACTCTTTGTGATTTTGATTGCACTTACTGCTGTATGGATGATTAAAAAACAGAAAAATCACGGTATGAGAATCTCTTCTCTTTAATTAGATAGTCTTGCAAAATAATCTTTAATGAAATCCATACACACAAAACAGGCAGAGGGCTGGACATAAGAAAACAACAGTACACATACTCAGAGATACAAAGCATTACTGACAACTTTAGTGTTGTTCTTGGGAAAGGAGGATTTGGAACAGTTTACCATGGGATTATAGATGATACACAAGTTGCTGTCAAGATGCTTTCTGGATCATCTCTCCAAGGGGACAAGGAATTTCAGGCTGAGGTAAATATATAGCATTTCATGGATTGAAACATTTAACACATGCATAAGATGAAAATTAGAAACAAGAAAATGTGTCTCATGAAAATTACATGACAAACTAAAAGATTTATCTCATGTACAGGCATATCTTCTCATGGGTATTCATCATAAGAACTTAATTTCGCTTGTTGGATACTGCAATGATGAAAGCCACAAGGGAATCATTTATGAGTTCATGGCTAATGGGAACTTAGAAAGCCATCTACTCGGTATTTTTCGTTGTTGACATTTCCTCTTTAGTTTAGACATCCTTTTTTTCCTCAACAGTTCAACGTGAATGAAGGTATTGCAAATATGTAAGAGTAAGTACTATTATTCTAAATTACTTGAGCAGATACAACTTCAAGTTTCTTGAATTGGGAAGAAAGGCTGCAAATAGTATGTGATGCAGCACATGGTCCGTAATCAAATTTTCCCGATCTACTTGCTTGTATTTTTTGACTCAATGATCATTAAAATTACTAACCAAATGGGATTCTATTTTAGGGCTGGAATATCTGCATCATGGTTGCAAGCCACCAATAGTCCATAGAGATATCAAGGGTACAAATCTCTTACTGAATGAAGCATTTCAGGCAAAACTAGCAGACTTTGGGTTGTCCAAAGCTTTTCCAACAGAAGGCGGTACACATATTTCAACAGCAGTTGCTGGTACTCCGGGGTACCTCGACCCTGAGTGAGTTTTCCTAATCTTGTATCTAAAACTTCTGTTATCTGCAATAAACAACAACAACCATACCCAATAAAATCCCACCAATGACAAAGCTATTGGTAAGGTCTGGAAGGGTGAGATGTAAGAAACCTTAATTAATACTTCTCATTTTGATGTTTTCCATGTATTTTTTTGGTATAAATGCAATAACAATTATGGCATGCAGGTATTACACATCAAACAGGCTGACGGAGAAAAGTGATGTTTATAGCTTTGGGATTGTGCTTCTAGTAGTAATTACAGGCCAACCAGCTATAACCAAATATGACAATGACAACATACACATAAGTCAATTGGTTAATTTAAAGCTAGCAGAGGGGGACATTAATAACATTGTTGATCCAAGGCTACTCGAGGATTATGACATCAATTCAGCATGGAAAGCGGTAGAGCTAGCAATGGCCTGTGTTGCACACACACCGAGCAGAAGACCAACAATGAATGAAGTGGTGATGGAGTTAAATGATTGTTTAGTGGCAGAAAGAGCTCGTCCGGAGACCAAACCAAAGAAGTTAACTGGACTCATGTCCCTTAATCTGGAGAGTGCATATGATCCATCCCCAATATAGTGAATTAAAACACATTTTAATTTGACATTTGTGTAATGCTTTATTACTGTTGTGGTTCTTGGTTTGTTGTTTGTACAATTGTACCGTGTGAAATCTATGTGTTCCATAGTTGGTTTGTGTTTGTTTCCAACATATTCTTTCTGGTATCCTAAATGTTTTTCCTCGTTGGTGTTCATAAACAACATATTTAATTATGTAACATCCGACCCATACGGGCCATATGGTGTAATACGGGCCTCATAAAATATGAGCAGCAAGAAGAGAATACCAGCCCAATATCCATTTTGACAACCCAATCAATTCTTTATTTGCATAACCACGTCTAAGAGAATGTGATCCATCAAAATTAATTAGCCTAAGCCCAAATATTATCATGAATTTCAGCCCAATGAATTTTAAGTTGAAGCCTAATTATTTATTTTCATGGCATGCAAAACAATTTAGCCTGATCAATTTCCACGTAGCATTTGAATTCTCCCTCATTTTGATGAACTCTTTCTTAAACAAGCCGGGAAGTGCTTAGTGCAAGAGGTTCCAAAATACTTAAAATCATAATAAACTCAAACAAACATGCACTAAGTTATCTCCTAATTTAATTATGATTCACTTTGGTCAACACAACAGTCTAATTACACTAAAATAGTTAACATGATATTCATTGGTCAAGTGTGTTATACAAATGAGATACAATATATACGAGGAAACCTAATCAACCTACAATTCCAACAACCATCTGAATACATGATAAGCATATCTAAAATATAATAAAACTTATCGATACAATTGTTGATAACCACAATAATATATTTATAACTCCCCCTTGGTAATCAACTTGATACGCTTGGAGTTGTTGACTCGTTAAAATCGTAGCAAGAAAAACTTATTGTGACAAAACCATAGCTAATGGAAAAGAGTGCAACAAGCATTATACACAATTAACAACATACTTCGGGATAATATTAAATCAGTACTTCGAATCCGTAAGATAAACTGATGCTACTGGATCAGTTATGTTGTATCATTAAAAATCTTATTAAGAAAACCCAATGGAACAAAATGTAGTAAAGGGAAAAGAGTGCAACGTGTATCATTAAAAATCTTACTAAGAAAACCCAATGCCAATGATTTGTTGCTTAATCCCTTGATGCGCAATTCCTTAAGTTGACCAATATTGTATGATCTTCATGTAAAACTCCTCTCATAAGTGAATGCCACAAGATCCACGATTGTCTTGTGTTACACTATCTGCATCTGCAAAATATGGTCAAAAATAATTAAAAAGAACATAATAAAATACTAAAATTAAAATAATAATAATAATAATAATAATAATAATAATAATAATAAACCTACTGGTTTGTGGTTAAGCGCTTGAACAAGTTGTGCTGAAATTTGTTTGTGGCTTTTTGCTGCATGGTAATTATATAAATACATAAATTTTGTTACAGGTGGTAAAAAAAAAGACTAGATCAGTTGCTATTCATAACTTCTGTTGTTTGCAAAAGTTTTAACACATTAATCCAAAAGAAAATTTTAAAATACCATCATCTTTTTCAACCTATAAATTTCTAATGAATTTTATTAAACTTCAATCCAAATTCGTAAAATTCAAAAACGTACCAGGATATACGTATATATTAGATTAGAACCCGTGTACTACACACGGGATGAAAAATATTAATAAATAAAATTCTTAAATCTTTATATATATATTTTATAGGTGTAAAAATGTATAACATTGACATATACTTAGAATAGAAAACAAAATTCAAAATATATAAAAATTAATATATAATTAGGTTTCGAAAATACGTTAATTATTATTTAATATAATTTGACCTTCATTTACTATCTCATTGAAAATAAAAGTTACGTAATTATGTTTCAAATTTTTTTATAATAAGGATAATTTAAAATAAATGTGTTTTATTAGTACAATTATTATTTTTTTAAAAATATATTATTAGTAAAAGATAAATGTGTATTTAACAAGACCGAGAGACGGAGAAAAAAATATTATAATGAATACGGAGCCGATACGTGGTATTAAAAAACCTTTATTGTATAGATTATATAAAAATCCTACCAAAAATATATCACAAATTCACAAGTGTTTTTCATATATTGTCGGCATTTTGCTTTTTTTCACGACGTTGATACCCCGTACTAAAGTCAACTTAATATTATATAAGTCAACTTAAACAATATTAAGAATTAAGGTGAACCACAATTAATAATCTTGACTCATACAAGTCAACCTTGCATTACATTTTTTTTCTTACCGAAATAGGAGCGCATGCAGAAGTTAGTCAATTTTCCACCGTGTAGAATAAGCCAGAATCAAAGAAAATTGTCCTAGCCACTAGGGTAGCTAAACGTAGTCAGTTCACATGTATAAGATGCCATCATGTTAGAGGCTTCAAAATAGTTATTAATGAAGATGTTGAAAGGAATATTGCTTCTTTTTAGTTTACTTCTTACAACACTATTCGTTCGAGCCCAGAATGATCAATCAGGTACTGCATGTTTTCCAAAAACAAGCAGTAACCATTTCTATGATTAATCTGTTTTTATTCAAAGTTTTATTATTGGGCTGATACCGTTTTTGCATTTGTGATAAATATCTGAAAAGTCAATTTCCTCGAAATAAACATTTACTTTTCAACTTTCATATTAACATTAGAAATTCATTGAAATAATCACCATAGAGTGCAAAAACTCGAGACAAGTGGATAACTCACGGAAGCGACATGTGTCGTGACCGTATAGATGTTTCAGTTTCACCTCCATTTTTCTTACGAGTGTTTCTGCGAATTCGTCTTCACGTGAATTCAAAACTTTTAGGCGAAACGCTGACGTCAAAACCTTTTATAGACGAAAAACCAACGTTTAAATTTTTCTGGGCAAAATGCCAATGTTCAAACTTTTTTAGGCGAAAAGCCTAGAAACGTGTTTTCACCTAAAAAGGTTATACGTCGGCATTTCGCTTAAAAAGGTTTTGAATTCACGTTTCTCGGCGAATTCGCTGAAACATTCATATGAAAAATGGAGGTGACGCTGAAACATATGTACGGTGACGCCGTAAGAATGCTAGATAAATAAACATGTCGTGTCCCTGAGTCATCCACGTGTCCAACTTTTTTGCACTTAGTAAGTTTCGTCATATTAGTATGTTAAAACACCCGACCAACGGACGGGTATAAAACTAGTTTTGCATTGTTCATATCCGCTAGTTTGAGTAGCGGATCACCTAGAAACAAAAATGATTTCAAAAAACACCTAAAAATAGTGTTTTTGATTTTAAACCACCTAAAACAAGAAAACAAATTCTACATTGTTTTATCGCAACTAAGAACTAAATCTAGGTCTTCGTCGAGGGTGTGCAAGAAGTCCACAACCTTTTGTTTTATCACAACTAAGTACTAACCTCATTTCTATTGATTTTCAAACTAAGGTTTAAACCCGACATGTATGATCGACTATGGAGTGATTGGAGTCCAACTAGTTTGCCTAATACAACTTCGATATACACCTCAAACAAGGTTTCTTCGCAGCTTTCTAGAATCACTCAACCGCCATCAAGGGTCATGAGTACTGCCATCACGCCAACATACCCAACAGATACATTTAACATACAGTGGAATGAACGTAGTCATGGCGATAAGTTTTTCGTCTACTTGCACTTTGCTGAAATTGAAACACTGAAAATAAACCAGAAAAGAGAGTTTAACATTTACCTTAATGGAAATCTCACTTTTGGACCTATATCTCCACTAAATCACTCAACCACCACTGTTTATAGCACAGAACCAGAGATTGTAGCACCAACGTATACTCTCACAATTAATAAAACTAAAAATTCCACCCTTCCTCCAATCGTTAATGCCCTCGAGCTTTACACTCTAAAGCAGCTTCCACAAAAGCAAACATATGATCAAGATGGTAAGTTTAGCATCTGTTCTTTTGTTCTATAGCAAAGTAAGTTTAAGTATAACTACTTTCCTTTGTTTTTGTAATGGATATTAGCTGCTGCATTGTGGAGCATTAAGTCAACTTACAGATTAACAAAAAACTGGCAAGGAGATCCATGTACTCCACAAGAATTTGCTTGGAACGGTCTCAGATGCAGCAGTGACGATAAGGATTCCCCCAGGATCACATTCTTGTATGTCTACAACTAGAAATTAAAACCCACGCTACGCTGCGGGAACGTATTTTATAGTAAATGAAAATGTTCGAACGTATGACAGGAAACAAAAAAATAAAGAAATAAAATAAAAATACCGGATTAAAAAATATAAAGACCCCACGCTTCGAGGTGGGAGCGTGGGCGTTTCTTCCCCCATAACGCGGGATTTTGGTCGTTATCAGTTATGCTCGTCGAAACCATAAAAGCAAATACTGATACCCGCTTACGATAAACCAAAACAGCGACAACGATATTGTTCGCTCATAAGCGGTTGCTTCTGTCATGATAACGCAACGATAACGTCGCTTACTATATGATAAAAAAATAAAAAAAAATACTCGATTTTAAATATTACTTCGTTTAAAAAAAACTGATGCTCTCAAAAAATACTAAAAATAGCGGCACATTCCTTGTAACGAAAGTTATTATAGGAAAAACATTTTTTTAGAAAATCAAACGGTTTGAGAGCGTATACTCTACGTACTTTAAAGGTTAGAAATGAAAATAAAAAAAAACTCAAAGAGAAAGAGGGTGACAATTAATGTAAATAAGTACTGGTGGAAGGTTTTTACCTTTGAAAATAAAAGGATAAAAAAAATTTATTTGAGGTATCTCTGCTGCCTAAAAAGGAAGCGTAAGATTTTTTCCAATAAACAAAAAATAGCCAATGAAAGAAGGGGACCGCCCAAACAACAAATCACGTGTTGTTACTGTAGACGTCTCTCGAAAATCCATTTCAAAATGTATGTTTACTAATTTCAAATCCCCCACACCCCCCCCCCCCTCCCACCCTGCCAAAAAAAGAAAAAAAAAGTTATAATTTTCGTTCTGCTTGCAACAACTTATTCACAGTTAACCTGAAATCAGGAACCTGTCTGCCAGCGGATTGAATGGAGAAATAGATTCTGGGATAGCTAATCTCACAATGATAGATACCTTGTAAGTGAACAGTCTAAGGAAGATATATAAACCTATGATATATACAGAAGTTAACTCCTGCAGCATTCCTATTTCAGGGATTTGTCCAACAACAACTTAACAGGAACTGTACCTGATTTCCTCTCTGAACTGAACTTCCTGAAGGTCCTGTAAGTTATATTTCCCTTGAACTATAACATGAGAAATATAGTTACATGAGAAAAAAAAATACTAATCTTAATTACTATTTGTTATAGTAATTTAAAAGGAAACAATTTCATTGGACCGGTCCCAGAAAAGCTCATAGCAAAGTCAAACCAGGGAGCATTGTCATTGAGGTTAGGCACCCAATTTTTTTAACACAAAGAATGAATTTAATACCATTCACTGCTTCATCGTTTTAACGCTTATACCCAAATTTCAGTTTCGATGGTGATACTACAGAGGATGCTGCAAGTTCTTGCGACACGAATACTTGTAAAATCAAGAAAAATAAAAAAATCATTGTTCCAGCAATAGCAACGGTTGCTTTCATCTTTATGATCTTGATTGTGTTTGTCGCCATATGGATATTTAAAAAGCAAAAGCCACGCGGTATGAGATGCACTACCTTTTCATCCAACAATCTTGCAAAAATATAAAGCTGTAATCTAAACTCACACAGGCACTGGGCTGCACATAAGAAAACAACAATACACATACTCAGAGGTACAAAGCATCACCAACAACTTCAATGTTGTTATTGGGAAAGGAGGATTTGGAACAGTTTACCATGGGCATATTGGTGGTACACAAGTTGCTGTTAAAATGCTATCTGAATCATCACACCAAGGAGAAAAGGAATTTCAGGCCGAGGTAACTTGTTTTTCTCATTTCAGTGTTCATCGTGAAAACTTCATAGCATGCTTAAAAATGTATGCAAATTTCATGTGCAGGCCAATCTTCTCCTGAGTGTTCATCATAAAAACTTAACATCATTTGTTGGGTACTGCAATGATGAGAAGCACAAGGGAATCATCTACGAATACATGGCTAATGGGAACTTAGAAAAACTTCTATTTGGTATTTAACTTAATTTCAATACATACTTTTTAACCTTGACATTGATTAACAGCTTATCTATACTTTAAAGTTTAAAGTGAATGAAAACTTTACAAGCATGTAAGAGTAAGTTTTCATGTTATAAATCGATCACTTGAGCAGATACGAGTTCTAGCATCTTGGATTGGGAAGAAAGATTACAAATAGGATGTGATGCAGCACATGGTAAGTTAGCATATTATTTCAAATTATTTGCTTGTATTTTTGTCTTCTATGATCAATCCAATTCTTGACAAAATGGGGATCAATTCTTAGGGCTTGAGTACTTGCATCATGGTTGCAAACCACCAATAGTACACAGAGATATCAAGTGTACCAACATCTTACTGAATGGAACATTACAAGCAAAACTAGCAGACTTTGGGTTGTCCAGAGCTTTTCCAACAGAAGGTGGCACCCATATTTCGACAAAAGTTGCAGGCACTCCTGGTTACCTCGACCCTGAGTGAGTTATTCTCTAAAATTATATATTTACTAAGGTATGAGACAATTAGTTTCAAGAAAAATAAATAGATGTCATTTACTGCAGTATGTAGATTCTAGAATTTGCATCTTATAGTTGCTTACAAATCTTGATTTAATTTCTGTTTGCAGGTACTACATTTTTAATAGGTTGACTGAGAAAAGTGATGTTTATAGCTTTGGGGTTGTGCTTCTGGTGATAATTACAGGCCAACCAGCGGTGACCAAATACGAAAATGACAACATACACTTAAGTCAATGGGTGGGTTTAAAGGTATCAGAAGGGAACTTGAAAAACATTGTTGATCCTAGGATACCGGATGATTTTGACATCAATTCAGCATGGAAGGCGATAGAAGTGGCAATGACATGTGTTGCTGACACACCTAGAAGAAGACCAACCATGAACAAAGTGGTGATGGAGTTAAATGATTGTTTAGCGGCAGAGAGAGCTCGTAAGGAGACTGAATCGGGTAATTTAACTGGGCTCGTGTCTCTTGATCTAGATAGTGTATATGATCCAAACCCAAGATAGAGATCTCAAAAGCACAGTTGTTAGTGTAGTGGTCAAACAAAGTCAAACATAAAAGTCAACTATTTCTTATTTTAAAGTCGAAGTGGCAAGTTTGATAAAGTCCAAGGGGTTGTTTGCTTAATGACCAAAGTTTGAGGGGCTGAAGATGTCAATCTGATTCTCAGTTTGTTAATCATCTGTTAATGAGCTTTGGTTAGGTTTAAACGGGTAGTTGTTTTGTTAGTACGCTTTCTTCTTGTTCGCATTCTTCGTCAAGCATTTCAATTTCACTTTCTTTGTAATCTTCTTTTGATTCATAATCAATAAAGTGATAGTTTGGAAGTTGGTGTTAATTTGATTGTTCTTGATTTGCTTGGTGTGATAATTCCGCATTACCTCGCAAGTTGAGGGCGGGGAATGACCTGCAAGTCTGCAACTTGGACCTTAAAAACTCAAATCTCTGAGAGGGTAAAGGCTTTGTGAAGACATCCGCAATCTGATCACTCGTAGATATGAATTGCACGTTTAGTTGACCCTGAGCCACTTGTTCATGGACAAAGTGAAAATCCACCTCGACATGTTATCTACGGGCATGAAAAACAGGATTGGTTGATAGATAGGTAGCTCCAAGATTATCACACCAAAGAGTAGGAGACGTTGTTACTGAAATGTTGAGTTCATGTAAAAGTGATTTTAACCAAATTAATTATGTCATGGTATCAGCAAGGGCCTTGTACTCAGATTCAGCTGAGGACCTCGAGACAGTTCGTTGTTTACGGTCAGACCATGCAAGGAGGCAAGGTTGGATCCCAAATATACGGCAAACCCTCCCGTGGATGGACAACCCGCCCAATCCCAGAATGTGAAGGAGTTAATCTTGATTTTATGAAAAAAGAGGGTTTGGTTTGGAAGAACGTGAAAGTTTAAGGGATGATTTGGAAATAGTTAATTAATAGTTTGAATATTTAGATAAAGTTATTTTATGTTTTATCTATAGTTTGTTGGAGTTAGTATTAGATTATAATTGAGAGTAGAATTTGAGTAAGATTAGTATGATTTATTTAGTATAAATATATGGTTAAGGTCCATGTAATTGTGAGTCAAGAAATAAAAAACAGAAAAAGTTGATCGGTTGTTGAGATTAAAGTTCATGTTCGTATTCGTATTCTTGGGCCTGGTTTCCAACATAATGAGCTTGGACGGTGGAGGAGTTTTGCTAGTGAACATCGGTGAAAGTGTGTAAGAAGGAGCCCGAGGTGTGACGACGACGGAGACCTTAATCAGTTGTCCATTTTATGTAACGTAAGATACGTTTAACAGCTGACCAATGATTGTCTGTTGGAGCGTGCATAAATTGACACACGGTTTACAGCAAAGGCTATATCCGGTCAACAAAGAGTGGCATACTGTAATGCTCCAACGGTTTGGCGATACTTCACCAGATCTGGAAGTAGAGGACTATCATCAGTGGTCAATACTTGAGAAGAACTCATAGGAGAGGACACTCGTTTGTAATCAGACAGACCGAAGTGTTGAACGAGATCAAAAATGTATTTTTCGTTGCGATAAGATGATATCCTTTTGATGGAACTACTTCAATCCACAAAAAATCTGTCCAAGATCTTTAATGTCAAAAGTGGAGCTCAGACAAGAAATGACATTATTAATAGCCGAGTTGTTGTTTCCCGTAATAATGATGTCATCCACATAAGGAAGAAATAAGAGTGCCACATGAGTTGAGAATAAACAGTTAAGGTTACCTGAATGAGTGGAGCGACGGTTAGAATTCCCCTGGCGTGGCCCACTTTGGTTCTGAGCATCTCCACTATAAGGACCAGACGGTGGTTCAGGGGGGCAACTGCAACCACATGAGTAGGGTTATGTGGTTCGCGATCCAATTAACGGTGTTGCTCCAACGGTAGCATAATACACACGGTTTCCCAAATTGGTAGACTTTGTTTGATAAATGACGTGACTGTGTCATATTAGGGTGGCAGACCACACACTAGTTGGAGAACCATACGATTCCCGGTCACGGGGTTGTTGACATTCAAAAACTGATAGCAAGCTCTTTGAGCTTCTGAAAGTAGGCATCAACAGAAGGTAGAGCCTTGAAAGTGAGGTTGGTAAACTTGTGTTCAAGGGTGGCTGTCCTAGAACCTTTGTTTTTTAGAAAGATATTCTTGTTGCGATTCCAGGCTTCTGATTCGGTTCCAGGACACGAACCAATGACTCATCAGACAGGGTTCTATAGATCCACCGGAGAACGATGGCATCAATATTCTGCCAATTGTAAATGACGAATCGTCGCTGACAGGTGGGTTTGTGCCATCGATGTGGGCAAGAATTCTATAACCACGGTCATGTAGTTGAAAATTTTTTACCCAAGAAGAATAAGTAACCTTGGTTCCATCCAAAACACGGACCTTGTTTTGAATGTTTGTGACCATATAAACCGGTTGGAGAGTTGTGAGCGCTTTAGAGGAGGAAGGGTATTCCTTGTAAGCCATGAAGGAGGAGAAGAACCGGGATCGAGAGAGGCTTGTTGGCGGCGATGACCTAGCAAGAAGCTAGGGTTTGAAACGGGTGCACTCTGATACCATGAAACTATTCTAGAAATGTTGATCTTCTCATTGAATACAAAGGGACATAAATACATAATTTTCTAACAAACTATGATCTATCTATGAAAAAGATAAATACAATATATTAAATATATTTACAACATATATATATATAGTCTAATAAATAGAATGAAGTGAATAAACCTTTACAAATTCTTGTCATTTTGAAGTTATCCATGGATATTTTGCTACAATCTTCTAGTGAAGGATATTGACGTTTTCTTGTGACCACTAGTGAGTAGCTTTTATAGGTATTTGATTCTAGCATGTACCAATATATACAGCACAACTTGGAACAAGGATACAAGAAAATAGAAATAATAAATACACTTTTTTTAGAACAACAAACACACACTTTAATAAAAATTGATCTACAAGCCATGTGGTAAAGAGGAAGAACACACTTTTGGAGAGAAAATTAATATTTAGCACATCACGCCATATATTCTAAATTTGTCTTTTATTCTTCGAATTTTAAGTGATTAAAATTGACTTTCTAAAATTATAATTAAATGACTAAAGAATGTTTTGATAAAATTCATGATTAATGCTTTTTTATTCTCAAAAGTTAAAATGGAATCAATCAAAATTATGAAATTCAGAGGAAAACGGATAGGACCCTTAGGGGGTGCGAGGGGAAGACGGGTACCCAGCGGGTAGTGGGCGGGTTGGGTGAACACCCGCTAGAAATGGGAATTTAACCCGTTGAATTGAAGTCAATATAGCCGTTGAACGGCTATATAGCTGTTTAAAAAAAATTACCCCTATAAATACATACACAATCATTTTATTCACTTCATAAAAAAATACATTCTTTCTAAATATAAACCATTTCTTTTGTATCCACTCAACCAAAATATGAATCGTACGTTATACTACCCACCCGAATCATTGGACGAATCGCTCAACTTTGTGTTCGGCGGTGATAGTATGCAAATTATCGCCCAATCCGAAGAGGAAGACACAACTACATCATCAAGGACGTATGTACACCGTGATCGTGAACATGCTCTAGAGATTCTAAAAAGATATTATTTCAACGAAAACCCAACACACGGGGAAGCGACGTTTCGAAATAGATTTCGGATGTCGAATATGTTATATTTAAAAATAGTTGGTGACGTAGAGGCTAGGTTTGAATATTTTCAAGAGGGTGAAGACGCTAGGAACAAGAAGAGTTTCACGACGCTACAAAAATGCACATCGGCTATTAAACAACTAGGAACCGGTAATCCTCCCGACGAATTCGACGACTATTTAAGTATGGCTAGGAGAACCTCAAGTGAATGTCTAGAATATTTTTGTAATACCATAATTCAAATATACGACAAAGAGTTCTTGCGCAGACCGACAAGCCACGACATTACACTTTTGTACAACGCGCATGAAGTAAAACATGGTATTCCGGGTATGATCGGTAGCATCGATTGTACATATTTTGTTTGGCGAAATTGTCCGACAAGTTTGCGCGGAGAATATATGAGAGGCAATCACCAATACCCGACGATCATGTTAGAAGCGATGTCTTCAAATGATTTATGGTTTTGGCATGCGTTTTGTGGTTCACCCGGCTCTAACAACGACATAAATGTTCTCCAACAATCGTCACTTTTTACCAACGAGGAGCTTGGAACCACACCTAAGTGTCCATTTGTAGTTAATGGTCGACTATACAAACGTGGATACTATCTTACGGATGGGATATACCCAACTTGGTCTACGTTTGTTAAATCGTTTCCATATCCAACAATCCGTAAATAAAAGGCATTCAAGAAGGTGCAAGAGTCGGCAAGAAAAGATACCGAGAGAGATTTCGGTGTGTTAAAAGGGAAATGGGGTATACTTCGTCGACCAAACCGGCATTTAAAATTGGCGAAGATTAGGAACGAGGTATATACGTGCATGATATTGCACAATATGATCTTAAAGGATGATGGGAACGCAATGTCACAAGTCTACATACGAGATCCTCTAGTCGAACCGGTTATTGACGATAACGTCCTTTAGGAGTTGCACGATGCAGCTACACATATTAATCTTCGATTTGTTCTCGTGGAACATATTGCGAGAAACACCCCAGATTTGAACGAAGACGAAGAGTAGATGAATTTTTATTTATTGTCTTTTAATATATTATGTATTTGTAATTAATTAATTAAAGTTTTAGTTTATTAATTTTATTTGTTTTAATTTATTTATTTTTAAATAAGAGGGTTGGAGGGTACCACTCCTACCTAAGAGGGTACTTTGGCTAATTGAGGTGGCATCTTGTTATTGGTGTAATTTGGGAGGGTACTTTGGTTGGGAGGGTACCACTCCCACCCCCTTAGGTGGGTTAATCTCCAAGAAGAAAGACTAAAGAAGAACACAAGGTTTTTGAAATAATTTTCTCTTTCTTTTTTTCACTACTAAGTTTTGTAGGAAATTTGTCGGAATTGGCCGTTAGCGACAAGTTTCCGACAAAAGTGTTTGTTGGAAAAAAAACCCGTAAAAAATGTATTTTCCGACAATGTGCCGAATAGTTTTCCGACGAATTAGCAACAAAAGCCTTTCGTCGGTAATTTTTGACAATATTCCGACGATTGTATTAAATAAATAAGTTCGCTTACTTAATAAATTTGTCAGAAAATTATAGGAAATCTTGTGGTTACTTTTTTGTTCTGTCGCAAATTTGTGGAAAATTTCTTTTGTTGGTAACTTGTCGGGAACTTTTGTAGAAAATATACATGTTTTCTAGCGGTGTTCTAATGCAGCACACAATTACAATTTAAAGGAAATAATTCAGTAAACACGGGGTCCTAAATTTAAGCTAGAAAATGGGAAAATGCAATTGGTTGTGGTACCACTATCCTACTAAATGCATGCTTAACATGGAAAACAAATAACTGATGTGAAGACTTCTTCCAGCTCTTTATGCGCTTGTTTTGTTGACTGGGTCAGGCCCTGGATTGTTAGTGGGTCGGTTCTGCTGGATCGAGTCATGGGTCGTATCAAAAACTATCAAAGTGATCGGTGCTTAAGAGGGAATTTCCGACAATCCTGCAAAACCTCTTTTGACTGACCCATTTCTAGCCCACTTGCTTTGAGTTGGTCCAAATATGAGTCTGTCAGTCTTGGATCTACCCGCAAAAGTAGTACACCAATTTAATGTTATGCTTATGCTTTCATGGACTTTATGGAAATTTTATTTCTTGTTACAAATTCCAACAATGGCTGCAACATTATAAGTTAAAAAAATTCACACATGAGAATTAATGCCATATTTAAAGCCATAAGAGTCTCGAACCCGTATGTCGGAAGCATAGACTAAACAAGAACGCATAGTTTTCAAGAGGCACAATAGTTCTAATGCAATTATTAAACATAGTTTTCAAGGGGCACAATAGTTTTAGTGCACTTATCACGCTCAACTCAAGTTGAAAAAGCTAAGGATGTTTTTTTTTTAAAGCAAAGCAAATTTATTAACAAGGTTGCAACAAAACAACCAAACAAACACTAGCAAAAATAAAGAAACACCACAAATTTGTTTAACCAGAATTAAAAGGACACCACAGTGACCACTTAAGTTGAAAACGCTAAGGATGTGTACGTAGTCTTATCTCTCATTATACAGGGAGACAAAGCGGTTAAACCAAGAAGCACTGCACACAAATATCAAATACAGATGTGCTTTAATTAGTTCCCTATACTGGGGTTGGATGGTGTGCAATCTCCAGATTAAGGGACATGAGTCCTGTTAAATTATTTGATTTCGTTTTCTCACGTGCTCTTTCTGTCACCAAACAATCATTTAACTCTATAACCACTTCTTTCATTGTCGGTCTTTTGCTGGGTGTGTCTGCAACACAGGCCATTGCCAGTTCTACCGTCTTCCATGCTGAATTAGCATCAAAATTCCCCTGCAGATTAGGATCAACAATGTTGTTAATTGTAACATCCCAAAAATAATAAAACGAATAAATATAGCGAGACCGGTGATTTAGTCGGAATATTTAAACAAAAGGGAGCGGGCTTGGGCTCGGCTTCAATGGGCCGAGGGAAGCCCAGGTATATAAGAGGCAGGGCAGCCCTCTTCTCTGCTCATTCCCCCACTCACGCAACTTCTAGAGAGAGAAAGGAGAGCTCGGGTCTAGAGAGAGAAAGTTGACAGATCGTCCCGGAATTGAGGGAACACGTTACTGCTAAGCTCGTGAGAAGAATCTCCGGATCAGAATCTCGATACAGGTAATGATCGGGCCTAAATCTGAGTTTTTTGTTCGTTTTTGGGATTTTCGGGTTTTGGCTAAAAAGGTAACGATTTTGCGGATGGAACTCGAAAATGAGCTTAGGTATAGCATCTAGAATGAAAACCGAACGTTTTGATATAAGAAAAATTGAGATACTGACTCGATCAGACTCGCATGCAAAAACTTCAGATTTTTGGGAAGACGATCTGTGCAGGCCCATCGAAACTACTAGTTTCGATATGTGCAGGTCCATCGAAACTACTAGTTTCGATATGTGTAGACCCCATCGAAACTACCTAGTTTCGATATGTGCAGACCCATCGAAAATACCTAGTTTCGATATGTGCAGACCCATCGAAACTACTACCTAGTTTCGCTTGTTGGATACTGCAATGATGAAAGCCACAAGGGAATCATTTATGAGTTCATGGCTAATGGGAACTTAGAAAGCCATCTACTCGGTATTTTTCGTTGTTGACATTTCCTCTTTAGTTATCCTTTTTTTCCTCAACAGTTCAACGTGAATGAAGGTATTGCAAATATGTAAGAGTAAGTACTAATATTCTAAATTACTTGAGCAGATACAACTTCAAGTTTCTTGAATTGGGAAGAAAGGCTGCAAATAGTATGTGATGCAGCACATGGTCCGTAATCAAATTTTCCCGATCTACTTGCTTGTATTTTTTGACTCAATGATCATTAAGATTACTAACCAAATGGGATTCTATTTTAGGGCTGGAATACCTGCATCATGGTTGCAAGCCACCAATAGTCCATAGAGATATCAAGGGTACAAACATCTTACTGAATGAAGCATTTCAGGCAAAACTAGCAGACTTTGGGTTGTCCAAAGCTTTTCCAACAGAAGGCGGTACACATATTTCAACAGCAGTTGCTGGTACTCCGGGGTACCTCGACCCCGAGTGAGTTTTCCTAATCTTGTATCTAAAACTTCTGTTATCTGCAATAACAACAACCATATCCAATAAAATCACACCAATGACAAAGCTATTGGTAAGGTCTGGAAGGGTGAGATGCAAGAAACCTTAATTAATACTTCTCATTTTGATGTTTTCCATGTATTTTTTTGGTATAAATGCAATAACAATTATGGCGTGCAGGTATTACACATCAAACAGGCTGACAGAGAAAAGTGATGTTTATAGCTTTGGGATTGTGCTTCTAGTAGTAATTACAGGCCAACCAGCTATAACCAAATATGACAATGACAACATACACATAAGTCGATTGGTCAATTTAAAGCTAGCAGAGGGGGACATTAATAACATTGTCGATCCAAGGCTACTCGGGGATTATGACATCAATTCAGCATGGAAAGCGGTAGAGCTGGCAATGGCCTGTGTTGCACACACACCGAGCAGAAGACCAACAATGAATGAAGTGGTGATGGAGTTAAATGATTGTTTAGTGGCAGAAAGAGCTCGTCCGGAGACCAAACCAAAGAAGTTAACTGGACTCATGTCCCTTAATCTGGAGAGTGCATATGATCCATCCCCAATATTGTGAATTAAAACACATTTTAATTTGACATTTGTGTAATGCTTTATTACTGTTGTGGTTCTTGGTTTGTTGTTTGTACAATTGTACCGTGTGAAATATATGTGTTCCAGAGTTGGTTTGTGTTTGTTTCCAACATATTCTTTCTGGTATCCTAAATGTTTTTCCTCGTTGGTGTTCATAAACAACATATTTAATTATGTAACACCCGACCCATACGGGCCTCATAAAATATGAGCAGCAAGAAGAGAATACCAGCCCAATATCCATTTTGACAACCCAATCAATTCTTTATTTGCATAACCACGTCTAAGAGAATGTGATCCATCAAAAGTAATTAGCCTAAGCCCAAATATTATCATGAATTTCAGCCCAATGAATTTTAAGTTGAAGCCTAATTATTTATTTTCATGGCATGCAAAACAATTTAGCCTGATCAATTTCCACGTAGCATTTGAATTCTCCCTCATTTTGATTAACTCTTTCTTAAACAAGCCAGGAAGTGCTTAGTGCAAGAGGTTCCAAAATACTTAAAATCATAATAAACTCAAACAAACATGCACTAAGTCATCTCCTGACTTAATTATGATTCACTTTGGTCAACACAACAGTCTAATTACACTAAAATAGCTAACATGATATTCATTGGTCAAGTGTGTTATACAAATGAGATACAATATATACGAGGAAACCTAATCAACCTACAATTTCAACAACCATCTGAATAAATGATAAGCATATCTAAAATATAATAAAACTTATCGATACAATTGTTGATAACCATAATAATATATTTATAACTCCCCCTTGGTAATCAACTTGATACGCTTGGAGTTGTTGACTCGTTAAAATCGTAGCAAGAAAAACATATTGTGACAAAACCATAGCTAATGGAAAAGAG
Source organism: Smallanthus sonchifolius (assembly GCA_023525975.1). NCBI lineage: Eukaryota > Viridiplantae > Streptophyta > Magnoliopsida > Asterales > Asteraceae > Smallanthus > Smallanthus sonchifolius. The sequence continues at coordinate 2,533,539 of JAKNSE010000034.1, read as the reverse complement.
TGCAACAAACATTATACACAATTAACAACATACTTAAGGATAATATTAAATCAGTACTTCGAGCCCGTAAGATAAACTGATGCTACTGGATCAGTTATATTGTATCATTAAAAATCTTATTAAGAAAACCCAATGGAACAAAATGTAGTAAAAGGAAAAAAGTGCAACGTGTATCATTAAAAATCTTACTAAGAAAACCCAATGCCAATGATTTGTTGCTTAATCCCTTGATGCGCAATTCCTTAAGTTGACCAATGTTGTATGATCTTCATGTAAAACTCCTCTCATAAGTGAATGCCTCAAGATCCACGATTATCTTGTGTTACACTATCTGCATCTGCAAAATATGGTCAAAAATAATTAAAAAGGACATAATAAAATACTAAAATTAAAATAATAATAATAATAATAATAAACCTACTGGTTTGTGGTTAAGCGCTTGAACAAGTTGTGCTGAAATTTGTTTGTGGCTTTTTGCTGCATGGTAATTATATAAATACATAAATTTTGTTACAGGTGGTAAAAAAAGACTAGATCAGTTGCTATTCATAACTTCTGTTGTTTGCAAAAGTTTTAACACATTAATCCAAAAGAAATTTTAAAATACCATCATCTTTTTCAACCTATAAATTTCTAATGAATTTTATTAAACTTCAATCCAAATTCGTAAAATTCAAAAACGTACAGGATATACGTATATATTAGATTAGAACCCGTGTACTACACACGGGATGAAAAATATCAATAAATAAAATTCTTAAATCTTTATATATATATTTTACAGGTGTAAAAATGTATAACATTGACATATACTTAGAATAGAAAACAAAATTCAAAATATATAAAAATTAATATATAATTAGGTTTCGAAAATACGTTAATTATTATTTAATATAATTTGACCTTCATTTACTATCTGATTGAAAATAAAAGTTACGTAATTATATTTCAAATTTTTTATAATAAGGATAATTTAAAATAAATGTGTTTTATTAGTACAATTATTATTTTTTTTTAAATATATTATTATTAAAAGATAAATGTGTATTTAACAAGACCGAGAGACGGAGAAAAAATTATTATAATGAATACGGAGGCGATACGTGGTATTAAAAAACCTTGATTGTATAGATTATATAAAAATCCTACCAAAAATATATCACAAATTCACAAGTGTTTTTCATATATTGTCGGCATTTTGCTTTTTTTCACGACGTTGATACCCCGTATATAAGTCAACTTAATATTATATAAGTCAACTTAAACAATATTAAGAATTAAGGTGAACCACAATTAACAATCTTGACTCATACAAGTCAACCTTGCATTACATTTTTTTTCTTACCGAAATAGACGCGCATGCAGAAGTTAGTCAATTTTCCACCGTGTAGAATAAGCCAGAATCAAAGAAAATTGTCCTAGCCACTAGGGTAGCTAAACGTAGTCAGTTCACATGTATAACAATATAAGATGCCATCATGTTAGAGGCTTCAAAATAGTTATTAATGAAGATGTTGAAAGGAATATTGCTTCTTTTTAGTTTACTTCTTACAACACTATTTGTTCGAGCCCAGAATGATCAATCAGGTACTACATGTTTTCCAAAAACAAGCAGTAACCATTTCTATGATTAATCTGTTTTTATTCAAAGTTTTATTATTGGACTGATACCGTTTTTGCATTTGTGATTAGAAAAAATTTCCAAAATAAATATCTGAAAAGTCAATTTCCTCGAAATAAACATTTACTTTTCAACTTTCATATTAACATTAGAAATTCATTGAAATAATCACCATAGAGTGCAAAAACGCCAGACAAGTGGATAACTCACGGAAGCGACATGTGTCGTGACCGTATAGATGTTTCAGTTTCACCTCCATTTTTCTTACGAGTGTTTCTACGAATTCGTCTTCACATGAATTCAAAACTTTTAGGCGAAACGCTGACGTCAAAACCTTTTATAGACGAAAAACCAACGTTTAAATTTTTCTGGGCAAAATGCCAATGTTCAAACTTTTTTAGGCGAAAAGCCTAGAAATGTGTTTTCACCTAAAAAGGTTATACGTCGGCATTTCGCTAAAAAAGGTTTTGAATTCACGTTTCTCGGCGAATTCGCTGAAACATTCATATGAAAAATGGAGGTGACGCTGAAACATATGTACGGTGACGCCGTAAGAATGCTAGATAAATAAACATGTCATGTCCCTAAGTCATCCACATGTCCAACTTTTTCGCACTTAGTGTTTCGACAACTTGGAATGTTCAGTTTGAGACAGTTGAAAAGTCATATGTTCCTTTTGGGAAATTTTGCTTATGATTAGCGTGTTAACACATTTACAACCTTTTAGAAAAGGGGCATAAAAATGTTTATGGGTTAACCCAACCCAGCCCAGTTTGTTTTGAGGGCATACTCGCCGGACTGGGGTGTCTTGTCGCCTCTACTCTTGATCAACCTCTCTTCCCCCTCCCTTTGCAGGCTTCATAAGCATAGATTGTGGGATAGTCAAAGGCTTAAACTACTCTGATAAAATAACAACCATAAACTATGTATCAGATGCAGACTTCATAGACAGTGGCGAAATCCATAGCATATTGCCAATATACCAATCCCCTGACCCACAGCTTACCACTCTCACAAGTTTTCCTGAAAATGACAGAAACTGTTATACCCTTAGACCAACCAAAGGAAAGGGCTACAAGTATCTAATAAGGGCAAGATTCATGTATGGGAACTATGACTTCAAAAACCAACTACCAGAATTCGATGTCTATCTTGGACCTGATTACTGGGATACGTTGAAATTCAATTCGTCAACTACACCTGTTAATATGGAAATCATACATATGTCATCGTCAGATTACATACATGTATGTCTTCTAAATACAGGTCGGGGAACACCGTTCATATCAGCCATAGAACTACGGCTTCTGGGGAGCAACATGTATACACAGACTGATTTTGGATCATTATATCTTTTCAAATATGCAGATTTTGGAGCTGTATTTGGAAATACGAGGTAAATCTTTTACATTGTTTGAAGTTCTTGTTCTAGGTCGTTTTTAATTATAAACATAGTTTCTAGGTGTTTTTTGAAATCATTTTTGTTTCTAGGTGATCTGCTCCTTCAACCAGCTATCCGCTAGTCAAACTAGCGGATGTGAAAAACACAAAAGAAAAATCACCTGCCACCAGAACAAAGATGATTTGAAAATCCAGCTAATCAAACAAGTGGTTGTGAACAACACAAAAGCAAAAGCAACAAGATGACGTTATGAATCTTTTATTGGTATTTTGCATTGTTCATATCCGCTAGTTTGAGTAGCGGATCACCTAGAAACAAAAATGATTTCAAAAAACACCTAAAAACCGTGTTTTTGATTTTAAACCACCTAAAACAAGAAAACAAATTCTACATTGTTTTATCGCAACTAAGAACTAAATCTAGGTCTTCGTCGAGGGTGTGCAAGAAGTCCACAACCTTTTGTTTTATCACAACTAAGTACTAGCCTCATTTCTATTGATTTTCAAACTAAGGTTTAAACCCGACATGTATGATCGACTATGGAGTGATTGGAGTCCAACTAGTTTGCCTAATACAACTTCGATATACACCTCAAACAAGGTTTCTTCGCAGCTTTCTAGAATCACTCAACCGCCATCAAGGGTCATGAGTACTGCCATCACGCCAACATACCCAACAGATACATTTAACATAGAGTGGAATGAACGTAGTCATGGCGATAAGTTTTTCGTCTACTTGCACTTTGCTGAAATTGAAACACTGAAAATAAACCAGAAAAGAGAGTTTAACATTTACCTTAATGGAAATCTCACTTTTGGACCTATATCTCCACTAAATCACTCAACCACCACTGTTTATAGCACAGAACCAGAGATTGTAGCACCAACGTATACTCTCACAATTAATAAAACTAAAAATTCCACCCTTCCTCCAATCGTTAATGCCCTCGAGCTTTACACTCTAAAGCAGCTTCCACAAAAGCAAACATATGATCAAGATGGTAAGTTTAGCATCTGTTCTTTTGTTCTATAGCAAAGTAAGTTTAAGTATAACTACTTTCCTTTGTTTTTGTAATGGATATTAGCTGCTGCATTGTGGAGCATTAAGTCAACTTACAGATTAACAAAAAACTGGCAAGGAGATCCATGTACTCCACAAGAATTTGCTTGGAACGGTCTCAGATGCAGCAGTGACGATAAGGATTCCCCCAGGATCACATTCTTGTATGTCTACAACTAGAAATTAAAACCCACGCTACGCGGCGGGAATGTATTTTATAGTAAATGAAAATGTTCGAACATATGACTGGAAACAAAAAAATAAAGAAATAAAATAAAAATACCCGATTAAAAAATATAAAGACCCTGCGCTTCGAGGTGGGAGCGTGGGCGTTTCTTCCCCCATAACGCGGGATTTTGGTCGTTATCAGTTATGCTCGTCGAAACCATAAAAGCAAATACTGATACCGTTTACGATAAACCAAAACAGCGACAACGATATTGTTCGCTCATAAGCGGTTGCGTCTGTCATGATAACGCAACGATAACGTCGCTTACTATATGATAAAAAAAAATACTTGATTTTAAATATTACTCCGTTTAAAAAAAACTAATGTTCTCAAAAAATACTAAAAATAGCGGCACATTCCTTGTAACGAAAGTTATTATAGGAAAAACAAAAAATTTAGAAAATCAAACGGTTTGAGAGCGTCTTGGTTTAAAAAAGCGCCGTGAGGCGCTGCCTTAAGCGCGGCGCGCCTGAGGCGCTGGGCAAAACGCCTCAAATGGGTGAGGCGCCCGAGAAACATGAAGCGCTCCGAGGTGCCGCCTCAGGCTTGGAGCGCGAGGCGAGGCGCCGCTTCATGTATAATGGTTAATTTCCAGTGATTCTCGAGAGAGAGAGGAGTTCTCTGTGGTTTTTTTCAAGTAGGGTGAGCTTTTGTTCAAGTAGGAGTTCTCTGTGGTTTTTTTCAAGTAGGGTGAGATTTTGATGATGAAGAAGAAGATCGATGGAGGAGGAGTCTTCAAGGAGAAGAAGAAGATCGATGGGGGAGGAGTCTGCCAGGAGAAGAAGAAGATCGATGGGGGAGGAGTCTGCCAGGAGAAAAAAAAGATGACGGCTGCTTTTTAGTTTTAGGGTTAACCCACTTATTTATGAAGTTATTTTATTTTTATTAAATTACATTTTTCACCCTTAAAGTTATAATTTTTATTAAAGTTCACCCTATACTTTTTTTAATTTGTTTATTTGTTGTCTTTTCTTTGTTCTTAAGTTGTAGTTGTTGTATAAAAAGCTTGGTTTGTTGTACATTAGGTGTAACAACTGATTTTGTGCTTCTTTAAGTTGAATTTATAGTTTTTTAGGTTGTACATAGATATTATTTATATATATATATATATATATATATATATATATATTTTTTTATTTTTTTTAGTCTTAGCGCCTCGCGTACGTGAATCCTTCGCCTCGCACTTGAGGCGTGGCGCCTCGGATTTTGGTACCGAAACGCCTCGCCTCGCGCTTTTTTAAACCAAGGAGAGCGTATACTCTACGTACTTTAAAAGTTAGAAATGAAAATAAAAAAAAAAACTCAAAGAGAAAGAGAATGGCAATTAATATAAATAAGTACTGGTGGAAGGTTTTTACCTTTGAAAATAATAGGATAAAAAAATTATTTGAGGTATCTCTGCTCCTTAAAAAGGAAGCGTAAGATTTTTTCCAATAAACAAAAAATAGCCAATGAAAAAAGGGGACCGCCCAAACAACAAATCACGTGTTGTTACTGTAGACGTCTCTCTAAAATCCATTTCAAAATGTATGTTTACTAATTTCAAACCCCCCACCCCCCTTCCCACCCTGCCAAAAAAAGAAAAAAGAAGTTATAATTTTCGTTCTGCTTGCAACAACTTATTCACAGTTAACCTGAAATCAGGAACCTGTCTGCCAGCGGATTGAATGGAGAAATAGATTCTGGGATAGCTAATCTCACAATGATAGATACCTTGTAAGTGAACAGTCTAAGGAAGATATATAAACCTATGATATATGCAGAAGTTAACTCCTGCAGCATTCCTATTTCAGGGATTTGTCCAACAACAACTTAACAGGAACTGTACCTGATTTCCTCTCTGAACTGAACTTCCTGAAGGTCCTGTAAGTTATATTTCCCTTGAACTAACATGAGAAATATAGTTACATGAGAAAAAAAAAATACTAATCTTAATTACTATTTGTTATAGTAATTTAAAAGGAAACAAATTCATTGGACCGGTCCCAGAAAAGCTCATAGCAAAGTCAAACCAGGGAGCATTGTCATTGAGGTTAGGCACCCAATTTTTTTAACACAATGAATGAATTTAATACCATTCACTGCTTCATCGTTTTAACGCTTATACCCAAATTTCAGTTTCGATGGTGATAGTACAGAGGATGCTGCAAGTTCTTGCGACACGAATACTTGTAAAATCAAGAAAAATAAAAAAATCATTGTTCCAGCAATAGCAACGGTTTCTTTCATCTTTATGATCTTGATTGTGTTTGTCGCCATATGGATATTTAAAAAGCAAAAGCCATGCGGTATGAGATGCACTACCTTTTCATCCAACAATCTTGCAAAAATATAAAGCTGTAATCTAAACTCACACAGGCACTGGGCTGCACATAAGAAAACAACAATACACATACTCAGAGGTACAAAGCATCACCAACAACTTCAATGTTGTTATTGGGAAAGGAGGATTTGGAACAGTTTACCATGGGCATATTGGTGGTACACAAGTTGCTGTTAAAATGCTATCTGAATCATCACACCAAGGAGAAAAAGAATTTCAGGCCGAGGTAACTTGTTTTTCTCATTTCAGTGTTCATCGTGAAAACTTCATAGCATGCTTAAAAATGTATGCAAATTTCATGTGCAGGCCAATCTTCTCCTGAGTGTTCATCATAAAAACTTAACATCATTTGTTGGGTACTGCAATGATGAGAAGCACAAGGGAATCATCTACGAATACATGGCTAATGGGAACTTAGAAAAACTTCTATTTGGTATTTAACTTAATTTCAATACATCACTTTTTAACCTTGACATTGATTAACAGCTTATCTATACTTTAAAGTTTAAAGTGAATGAAAACTTTACAAGCATGTAAGAGTAAGTTTTCATGTTATAAATCGATCACTTGAGCAGATACGAGTTCTAGCATCTTGGACTGGGAAGAAAGATTACAAATAGGATGTGATGCAGCACATGGTATGTTAGCATATTATTTCAAATTATTTGCTTGTATTTTTGTCTTCTATGATCAATCCAATTCTTGACAAAATGGGGATCAATTCTTAGGGCTTGAGTACTTGCATCATGGTTGCAAACCACCAATAGTACACAGAGATATCAAGTGTACCAACATCTTACTGAATGGAACATTACAAGCAAAACTAGCAGACTTTGGGTTGTCCAGAGCTTTTCCAACAGAAGGTGGCACCCACATTTCGACAAAAGTTGCAGGCACTCCTGGTTACCTCGACCCTGAGTGAGTTTTCTCTAAACTTATATATTTACTAAGGTATGAGACAATTAGTTTCAAGAAAAATAAATAGATGTCAATTACTGCAGTATGTAGATTCTAGAATTTGCATCTTATAGTTGCTTACAAATCTTGATTTCTTTTGAATAAATGAAGTATATGATATAGAATTTCTGGTTTGCAGGTACTACATTTTAAATAGGTTGACTGAGAAAAGTGATGTTTATAGCTTTGGGGTTGTGCTTCTGGTGATAATTACAGGCCAACCAGCGGTGACCAAATACGAAAATGAGAACATACACTTAAGTCAATGGGTGAGTTTAAAGGTATCAGAAGGGAACTTGAAAAACATTGTTGATCCTAGGATACCGGATGATTTTGACATCAATTCAGCATGGAAGGCGATAGAAGTGGCAATGACATGTGTTGCTGACACACCTAGCAGAAGACCAACCATGAACGAAATGGTGATGGAGTTAAATGATTGTTTGGCGGCAGAGAGAGCTCGTAAGGAGACAGAATCGGGTAATTTAACTGGGCTCGTGTCTCTTGATCTAGATAGTGTATATGATCCAAACCCAAGATAGAGATCTCAAAAGCACAGTTGTTAGTGTAGTGGTCAAACAAAGTCAAACATAAAAGTCAACTGTTTCTTATTTTAAAGTCGAAGTGGCAAGTTTGATAAAGTCCAAGGGGTTGTTTGCTTAATGACCAAAGTTTGAGGGTCTGAAGATGTCAATCTGATTCTTAGTTTGTTAATGAACTTTGGTTAGGTTTAAATGGGTAGTTGTTTTGTTAGTACGCTTTCTTCTTGTTCGCATTCTTCTTCATGCATTTCAATTTCACTTTCTTTGTAATCTTCTTTTGATTCATAATCAATAAAGTGATAGTTTTGAAGTTGGTGTTAATTTGATTGTTCTTGATTTGCTTGGTGTGATAATTCCGCATTACCTCGCAAGTTGAGGGCGGGGAATGACCTGCAAGTCTGCAACTTGGACCTTAAAAACTGAAATCTCTGAGAGGGTAAAGGCTTTGTGAAGACATCCGCAATATGATCACTCGTAGATATGAATTGCACGTTTAGTTGACCCTGAGCCACTTGTTCATGGACAAAGTGAAAATCCACCTCGACATGTTATCTACGGGCATGAAAAACAGGATTGGTTGGGAAGCTCCAAGATTATCACACCAAATAGTAGGAGACGTTGTTGCTGAAATGTTGAGTTCATGTAAAAGTGATTTTAACCAAATTAATTATGTCATGGTATCAGCAAGGGCCTTGTACTCAGATTCAGCTGAGGACCTCGAGACAGTTCGTTGTTTACGGTCAGACCATGCAAGGAGGCAAGGTTGGATCCCAAATATACGGCAAACCCTCCCGTGGATGGGCAACCCGCCTAATCGGGATCAGAATGTGAAGGAGTTAATCTTGATTTTACGAAAAAAGAGGGTTTGGTTTGGAAGAACGTGAAAGTTTAAGGGATGATTTGGAAATAGTTAATTAATAGTTTGAATGTTTAGATAAAGTTATTTTATGTTTTATCTATAGTTTGTTGGAGTTGGTATTAGATTATAATTGAGAGTAGAATTTGAGTAAGATTATGGTTTATTTAGTATAAATATATGGTTAAGGTCCATGTAATTGTGATTCAAGAAATAAAAAACAGAAAGAGTTTATTGGTTGTTGAGATTAAAGTTCGTGTTCGTGTTCATATTCGTATTCTTGGGCCTGGTTTCCAACATAATGAGCTCGGACGGTGGAGGATTTTTGCTAGTGAACATCGGTGAAAGTTTGTAAGAAGGAGCCCGAGGTGTGACGGCGACGGAGACCTTAATCAGTTGTCCATTTTATGTAACGTAAGATACGTTTAACAAGCTGACCAATGATTGTCTGTTGGAGCGTGCATAAATTGACACACTGTTTACAGCAAAGGCAATATCCGGTTGAGAAAGAGTGGCATACTCTAATGCTCCAACGGTTTGGCGATACTTCACCAGATTTGGAAATAGAGGACTATCACCAGTGGTCAATACTTGAGAAGAACTCATAGGAGAGGACACTCGTTTGTAATCAGACAGACCGAAGTGATGAACGAGATCAAAAATGTATTTTTCGTTGCGATAAGATGATATCCTTTTGATGACGAACTACTTCAATCCACAAAAAATCTGTCCAAGATCTTTAATGTCAAAAGTGGAGCTCAGACAAGAAATGACTATTAATAGCCGAGTTGTTGTTTCAAGTAATAATGATGTCATCCACATAAATAAGAAATAAGAGTGCCACATGAGTTGAGAATAAACAGTTAAGGTTACCTGAATGAGTGGAGCGACGGTTAGAATTACCCTGGCGTGGTCCACTTTGGTTCTGAGCATCTCCACTATAAGGACCAGACAGTGGTTCACGGGGGGCAACTGCAACCACATGAGTAGGGTTATGTGGTTCGCGATCCAATTAACGGTGTTGCTCCAACGGTAGCATAATACACACGGTTTCCCAAATTGGTAGACTTTGTTTGATAAATGACGTGACTGTGTCATATTAGGGTGGCAGACCACACACTAGTTGAAGAACCATACGATTCCCGGTCACGGGGTTGTCGACATTCGAAAACTGATAGCAAGCTCTTTGAGCTTCTGAAAGTAGGCATCAACAGAAGGTAGAGCCTTGAAAGTGAGGTTGGTAAACTTGTGTTCAAGGGTGGCTGTCCTAGAACCTTTGTTTTTTAGAAAGATATTCTTGTTGCGATTCCAGGCTTCTGGTGTTGTGGATTCGGTTCCAGGACACGAACCAATGACTCATCAGACAGGGTTCTATAGATCCACCGGAGAACGATGGCATCAATATTCTGCCAATTATAATGACGAATCGTCGCTGACAGGTGGGTTTGTGCCATCGATGTGGGCAAGAATTCTATAACCACGGTCATGTAGTTGAAAATTATTTACCCAAGAAGAATAAGTAACCTTGGTTCCATCCAAAACACGGACCTTGTTTTGAATGTTTGTGACCATATAAACCGGTTGGAGAGTTGTGAGCGCTTTAGAGGAGGAGGAAGTGGATTCCTTGTCAGCCATGAAGGAGGAGAAGAACCAGGATCGAGAGAGGCTTGTTGGCGGTGATGACCTAGCAAGAAGCTAGGGTTTGAAACGGGTGCGCTCTGATACCATGAAACTATTGTAGAAATGTTGATCTTCTCATTGAATACAAAGGGACATAAATACATAATTTTCTAACAAACTATGATCTATCTATGAAAAAGATAAATACAATATATTAAATATATTTACAACATATAGTCTAATAAATAGAATGAAGTAAATAAACCATTACAAATTCTTGTCATTTTGAAGTTATCCATGGATATTTTGCTACAATCTTCTAGTGAAGGATATTGACGTTTTCTTGTGACCACTAGTGAGTAGCTTTTATAGGTATTTGATTCTAGCATGTACCAATATATACAGCACAACTTGGAACAAGGATACAAGAAAATAGAAATAATAAATACACTTTTTTTAGAACAACAAACACACACTTTAATAAAAATTGATCTACAAGCCATGTGGTAAAGAGGAAGAACACACTTTTGGAGAGAAAATTAATATTTAGCACATCACGCCATATATTCTAAATTTGTCTGTTATTCTTCGAATTTTAAGTGATTAAAATTGACTTTCTAAAATTATAATTAAATGACTAAAGAATGTTTTGATAAAATTCATGATTAATGCTTTTTTATTCTCAAAAGTTAAAATGGAATCAATCAAAATTATGAAATTTAGAGGAAAACGGATAGGACCCTTAGGGGGTGCGAGGGGAAGACGGGTACCCAGCGGGTAGTGGGCGGGTTGGGTGAACACCCGCTAGAAATGGGAATTTAACCCGTTGAATTGAAGTCAATATAGCCGTTGAACGGCTATATAGCTGTTTAAAAAAAATTACCCCTATAAATACATACACAATCATTTTATTCACTTCACAAAAAAATACATTCTTTCTAAATATAAACCATTTTTTTTGTATCCACTCAACCAAAATATGAATCGTACGTTATACTACCCACCCGAATCATTGGACGAATCTCTCAACTTTGTGTTCGGCGGTGATAGTATGCAAATTATCGCCCAATCCGAAGAGGAAGACACAACTACATCATCAAGGACGTATGTACACCGTGATCGTGAACATGCTCTAGAGATTCTAAAAAGATATTATTTCAACGAAAACCCAACACACGGGGAAGCGACGTTTCGAAATAGATTTCGGATGTCGAATATGTTATATTTAAAAATAGTTGGCGACGTAGAGGCTAGGTTTGAATATTTTCAAGAGGGTGAAGACGCTAGGAACAAGAAGAGTTTCACGACGCTACAAAAATGCACATCGGCTATTAAACAACTAGGAACCGGTAATCCTCCCGACGAATTCGACGACTATTTAAGTATGGCTAGGAGAACCTCAAGTGAATGTCTAGAGTATTTTTGTAATACCATAATTCAAATATACGACAAAGAGTTCTTGCGCAGACCGACAAGCCACGACATTACACTTTTGTACAACACGCATGAAGTAAAACATGGTATTCCGGGTATGATCGGTAGCATCGATTGTACATATTTTGTTTGGCGAAATTGTCCGACAAGTTTGCGCGGAGAATATATGAGAGGCAGTCACCAATACCCGACGATCATGTTAGAAGCGATGGCTTCAAATGATTTATGGTTTTGGAATGCGTTTTGTGGTTCACCCGGCTCTAACAACGACATAAATGTTCTCCAACAATCGTCACTTTTTACCAACGAGGAGCTTGGAACCACATCTAAGTGTCCATTTGTAGTTAATGGTCGACTATACAAACGTGGATACTATCTTACGGATGGGATATACCCAACTTGGTCTACGTTTGTTAAATCGTTTCCATATCCAACAATCCGTAAATAAAAGGCATTCAAGAAGGTGCAAGAGTCGGCAAGAAAAGATACCGAGAGAGATTTCGGTGTGTTAAAAGGGAAATGGGGTATACTTCGTCGACCAAACCGGCATTTAAAATTGGCGAAGATTAGGAACGAGGTATATACGTGCATGATATTGCACAATATGATCTTAAAGGATGATGGGAACGCAATGTCACATGTCTACATACGGGATCCTCTAGTAGAACCGGTTATTGACGATAACGTCCTTTAGGAGTTGCACGATGCAGCTACACATATTAATCTTCGATTTGTTCTCGTGGAATATATTGCAAGAAACACCCCAGATTTGAACGAAGACGAAGAGTAGATGAATTTTTATTTATTGTCTTTTAATATATTATGTATTTGTAATTAATTAATTAAAGTTTTAGTTTATTAATTTTATTTGTTTTAATTTATTTTTTTTTAAATAAGAGGTTTGGAGGGTACTTGGAGGGTACCACTCCTACCTAAGAGGGTACTTTGGCTAATTGAGGTGGCATCTTGTTATTGGTGTAATTTAGGAGGGTACTTTGGTTGGGAGGGTACCACTCCCACCCCCTTAGGTGGGTTAATCTCCAAGAAGAAAGACTAAAGAAGAACACAAGGTTTTTGAAATAATTTTCTCTTTCTTTTTTTCACTACTAAGTTTCGTAGGAAATTTGTCGGAATTGGCCGTTAGCGACAAGTTTCCGACAAAAGTGTTTGTTGGAAAAAAAACCCGTAAAAAATGTATTTTCCGACAATGTGCCGAATAGTTTTCCGACGAATTAGCAACAAAAGCCTTTCGTCGGTAATTTTTGACAATATTCCGACGATTGTATTAAATAAATAAGTTCGCTTACTTAATAAATTTGTCAGAAAATTATAGGAAATCTTGTGGTTACTTTTTTGTTCTGTCGCAAATTTGTGAAAAATTTCTTTTGTTGGTAACTTGTCGGGAACTTTTGTAGAAAATATACATGTTTTCTAGTGGTGTTCTAATGCAGCACACAATTACAATTTAAAGGAAATAATTCAGTAAACACGGGGTCCTAAATTTAAGCTAGAAAATGGGAAAATGCAATTGGTTGTGGTACCACTATCCTACTAAATGCATGCTTAACATGGAAAACAAATAACTGATGTGAAGACTTCTTCCAGCTCTTTATGCGCTTGTTTTGTTGACTGGGTCAGGCCCTGGATTGTTGGTGGGTCGGTTCTGCTGGATCAGTCATGGGTCGTATCAAAAACTATCAAAGTGATCGGTGCTTAAGAGGGAATTTCCGACAATCCTGCAAAACCTCTTTTGACTGGCCCATTTCTAGCCCACTTGCTTTGAGTTGGTCCAAATATGAGTCTGTCAGTCTGGATCTACCCGCAAAAGTAGTACACCAATTTAATGTTATGCTTATGCTTATGCTTTCATGGACTTTATGGAAATTTTATTTCTTGTTACAAATTCCAACAATGGCTGCAACATTATAAGTTAAAAAAATTCACACATGAGAATTAATGCCATATTTAAAGCCATAAGAGTCTCGAACCCGTATGTCGGAAGCATAGACTAAACACAAGAACGCATAGTTTTCAAGAGGCACAATAGTTCTAATGCAATTATTAAACATAGTTTTCAAGGGGCACAATAGTTTTAGTGCACTTATCACGCCCAACTCAAGTTGAAAAAGCTAAGGATGTTTTTTTTTTAAAGCAAAGCAAATTTATTAACAAGGTTGCAACAAAACAACCAAACAAACACTAGCAAAAATAAAGAAACACCACAAATTTGTTTAACCAGAATTAAAAGGACACCACAGTGACCACTTAAGTTGAAAACGCTAAGGATGTGTACGTAGTCTTATCTCTCATTATACAGGGAGACAAAACGGTTAAACCAAGAAGCACTGCACACAAATATCAAATACAGATGTGCTTTAATTAGTTCCCTATACTGGGGTTGGATGGTGTGCAATCTCCAGATTAAGGGACATGAGTCCTGTTAAATTATTTGATTTCGTTTTCTCACGTGCTCTTTCTGTCACCAAAGAATCATTTAACTCTATAACCACTTCTTTCATTGTCGGTCTTTTGCTGGGTGTGTCTGCAACACAGGCCATTGCCAGTTCTACCGTCTTCCATGCTGAATTAGCATCAAAATTCCCCTGCAGATTAGGATCAACAATGTTGTTAATGTCCCCCAGGGCTAGCTTTAAATTGACCAATCTATTTATGGGTATGTTGTCATTGTCATATTTGGTTATTGCTGGTTGGCCCGTAATTATCACTAGAAGCACAACCCCAAAGCTATAAACATCACTTTTCTCGGTCAACCTGTATGATGCGTAATACCTGCAAACAAAGTTCATATTGCTTTATTACCAAAAGATCAGCAGAAACCATAAGGCTCATCAGATAATTATGTTGCCTTTTGTATAATGATGTATGAGATTCCAAAAACCAAATGTGCATATCAAATTCAACAGGTCTCCAGGAATTTATGTGATATTTAGAATGTATAATTCTACAGTTAAGATCAGATTAGGAAACTCACTCAGGGTCTAGGTATCCGGGGGTGCCAGCAACTTCTGTTGAAATATGAGTAACGCCTTCTGTTGGAAAAGCTTTGGACAACCCAAAGTCTGCAAGTTTTGCCTGAAATGCTTCATTCAGTAAGATGTTGTTACACTTCACATCTCTATGGACTATCGGTGGCCTGCAACCATGATGCAGGTACTCTAGCCCTAGAAATAGAACCCAGATTAGTAATAAATCTTCAGGATCCTTGAAGCCTAAAATAAGAAGCAAGTAGATTTTAGATAATTTGCTTACTAACCATGTGCTGCATCACATCCTATCTGTAGCCTTTTTTCCCAATTCAAGACACTTGACCTCGTATCTACTCAGATCAAGTAATTTGGAATTAGTACTTACTTTTTATATATTTGCAATACCTTCATTCAATTTGAACTCACAAGTATGTAGATTTTGTATTTCGTATTTCCCAAATTGTGTGGATATCTCTTGTGAATTGTGTACTAATTACTTTCGGATTGAAATATTTCGTTGGTACTCACGAAAATTCAATCGGATAATTCACTGAACGAATATACAAATTGGTTATGATAATGCCATACTAGACAAATAGACCAAAAATAGTCCTTATATAGGAGGGAAACAACACATCGAATCATTGCAACTCATCAGTTTGATATGTGGTCTGAAATGGTTCGGTCTTTAAAGAGACACACTTATTGTTTCATGGAGTGTGATGTCACATGTCAACACTTTAAGTTGGACAAAACACCTGCTCAACTTGCATCTCAAGGGTTCGGCTTGCTCCCGTCGATCTAGAGGTTTGGGACGGTTCTATGAAATGTCGTCTATTAGCGACATTTGTGCCATGTGTCACTAACTGAACCAAAGTGTCTATTTGAGAGTGGTTATTTGTGATACAAAACATTGTGATCATTCACGAAGTTTCATGAATAGACTATATATAATAATTGTTGGCTTACTCGGGTTTGTTGATGGGTCAGCAGATTAACGGGTCACGGGTCATAGAACTGGATATGAATCAGGAGAAAATTTATTTGGTCACATGTTTTTATATGGTTTATTAGAGTTTATGTAGTGGGTTAGATCATGGGTCATGTTTACTAATTTGTAGGACTGGTTTTCTTTCCTTATTACTCTAGATTTTTCCTATTTAATTCTTTGTTTTGTTGTATGTTTAACTACGTTCTTATCCATCAAAAGGATTGTCTTTGTGTGTGAAATTGGGCCTGAACCATCAATAACAACATTTCTGTCATTTAAGATGGATGAAACTCTCATAGACCAATCCTTTCATGGCTAAAAAGAAATCGACAATTGAAAGTGTATTCACCTAATAAGTAACAGTGACCAAGATAGTTTGTTGTTGACAGTCGTAAAATCAACCTTTTAGCGACATAACAGACCGTGCGTGGTTAGTATATTCACTTGGTCGTTATTCACTAAAAAAATGTCTAAACTAGAGATAATTAAATGTCAAGAATGATGAAACTTACCTAATAGATGAGTTTCTAAGTTCCCATTAGCCATGTACTCATAAATGATTCCCTTGTGGCTTTCATCATTACAGTATCCAACAAGCGAAGTTAAGTTTGTATGATGAACACTCAGGAGAAGATTGGCCTGTACAAATCTTTTAGCACATTTTCTTGCATATAATTGTCATCTTATTTGTGATAAACTAAAATCATTATAGAATACTAAGTATTTTACCTCAGCCTGAAATTCCTTGTCCCCTTGGAGAGATGATTTAGAAAGCATTTTGACAGCAACTTGTGTATCACCTATCTTCCCATGGTAAACTGTTCCAAATGCTCCTTTCCCAAGAACAACATTAAAGTTGTTAGTAATATTTTGTACCTCCGAATATGTGTACTTCTTTTTTCTTGTTTCCAGCCCTCTGCCTGTTATTGTGTGTAGGAAATCAGAGATGAAAACCATATATAAGAGGAATCAAATAACTCTATTAATTGGGAAGACCCCAACTATTTACATGAAAAATAGCACAATATGAAACAAAAATAAAACCCTCAAGAGCAGTGTTTCTCATACCATGTTCTTTAGTTTTTTTAATCTTCCATACGACGACGAGTGCAATCAAAATCACAAAAACTGTTGATGCAACTGCTATTAATGGAACAATGATTTTGTTATCCTTCTTGTTTTTACAATTATTCCTGTCACAAGAACTTGCTGGATCACCTGTACTCTCACCATCAAAACTGATATTGGAACATAAATGTTAAATGCTGAAGGAATGGAAAGTATTTATTAAATCAATTCATTGTTTTAAAAAATGGGTGTCAAACCTTAATAACAATGATCCCTTGTTTGCCTTTTCTAGGAGCCCTGACGGAATAGGTCCGGCGAAATTGTTTCCTTTTAGATTACTACAACAAATAGCAAGTAAGATTAGTTTTTTTCCACTTAACCAGATCATCTGTGATGCTAGTTCAAGGGACAGTAAACTTACAGGTCCTTTAGGAAGTTAAGTCCAGAGAGAAAATCAGGAACATATCCTGTCAAATTATTGTTTGACAAATCCCTGAAATAGGAAAGGAGGGAGTAAGATATTATTGTAGTCTTTTTTTCTCTCTTCATATATAGGAGTGTTTACTTACAAGGTTTGAATCATTGTGAGCCTAGCTAATCCAGAATCTATTCCTCCATTCAATCCATTGGCAGACAAGTTCCTGATTTTGCAATAACCGTAAATATATATTACAAGAAGAACAGAAATTTCAAATTTTATACTTACAACAACACGATTCTGGGAGATTCAGTATCATTGTAGATGCATCCAACACCATCCCAAACAAAGTCTTGTGGAGTACATGGATCTCCTTGCCAGTTTTTTGTCAATTTGTAAGTTGACCTAAGGCTCAACATTGCATCAACTAATAGAGACAAATTAAAGAAATTAGTAGCTAGTATTGAAACCTAGTTTGTAATAAAATTAAAGCAAATTGGTTTTTAATAATCCAAACTATGACTCTTTGTCTGCTAATAATCCAAACTAACAGTTTGGCTGGCGGTGATAATCTAAACTTTTACTTTTGTTGTCAATGTCAGTTCCAGTAGCATAATTTTCATAGATTTACACTTATTTTTGCTCAAAATGACGATTTTAAATGAAATGGAGAAACATACAAGTGAAATCGAGTAGGAATCAAGTGTAAATATATATGATGATTATGCTACTGGGACTACTATTGACAACAAGAGTGAAAGTTGAGATTATCATCAGCCAAATTATTATTTTGAATTATTATCAGCCAGTGTTTTGATTATTAAAAACTAATTTGCCTAAAATTAAAGAAAAAATCTATATATACTTGCCATCTTTATCATTGGTTTGCCTTTGTGGGAGCAGCTTTAATGAATAAACCTCCAGAGCATTGACGATTGGGGGAAGTGTTGAATTTAGAGTTTTATTTATGGTGAATGTATACATGGCGCTAAGATCTCCGGTTTTGTGGAATAAATCGTCGTGGTTGTGTGATTTTTTGGAGAAAAAGGTTCGCTAAGAAATAGAAATCCATTAAGGTAAATGCTGAATTCTCTTTTCTGGTTTCCTTTCAGTATTTCAATTTCAGCGGTGTACATGTAGAAGAAAAAGTTACCAGTGGTATTACCAGGATCCAAATCTATTTCTAGTGAAACGTTCGAGTATTTTGGAGTGATGGCATTACTCATGACCTCTGATGGTGGATCAAACATATTCCGTGGATCAACCTCGTCTGAAGTGTATAAGGAAGTAGTATCAGGCCAATCAAATGGACTCCACAGTCGATCATACTTGTCGGCTTTATACCTAATTAGTCCAGAATAAGAAAATGATATTAATTTCTGAGTGATCACAACAAGTTAGTTATCAAAAAACGGTTAATTAATTACCTGATCACTGTTCCTGATGCAATGCCAAAACGCAAACGTCTAAAAAGGTATAATGATCCAAAACTAGTTTGGTTATACATGTCACCTACCAGAAGCCGTAGTTCTATGGCTGATACAAAAGGCGTTCCACGGCCTGTATTTACAAGACAAACATGTGTGTAATCTGATGACAGAACATGTATAATCTCCATGGTTATTGGTTCTGATGATGAATTAAATCTAATCGTATCCCAGTAATCCGGTCCAAGATAGACGTCAAATTCTGGAAGTTGCCCCTTGAAATCATAATTCCCATACATAAACCTTGCCCTTATTAGATACCTGTTACCCTTTCCTTGGGTTGGTTTTAGTGTGTAGCAGTTTCTTGTGTTTTGAGGAAAACTTCTGAGGGTGGTAAGCTGTGTATCGATGCTGAATGAATCGTATATTGGCAGTGTGGTATGGATTTCACCACTGTCTATGAAGTCAGCATCTGATACATAGTTTATGTTTGTTACATTATCGGTATAGCTTGAGCCCTCGACAATCCCACAATCTATGCTTATGAAGCCTGCAAAAAAAGTAAAGAGAGGTTAATCAAGTGATTAAAGAGAAATAATTAGTGATTATTATGTACCTGATTGATCATTTTGGGCATGAACCAATACTGATGTAAGAACCAAACCAAGAAGAACCAATATTGGAACAAAACCTTGGAATGTTGTCATTTCTTTGAGAAACCCTCTCTTCATATGGGCCCATCTTATACTATACATGCATGCTTAGAAGATTCTTACTCTATTTTTTAGAGTAATTGACTTCATGGTTGACATCGAAGACCAAAATATTATGAAAGGCCTAGCTAGCGATATTAAGGTGTGGAGTAAACGTGTTTCTTTCCAACTATTTCTGGCACTATAAAAAAACTGAAACATTTGTGACAGCAAATTTTGTGGGAAATTTGTCGGAATTGGCCGTTAGCGACAAGTTTCCGATAAAAAGTATTTGTTGGAAAAAGCCCGTAGGAAATGTTTTTTCCGACAAAGTCCCGACTAATTTTCCGATGAATTAGCGACAAAAGCTATTCGTCGGTAATTTTCGACGATTATATTAAATAAATAAGTTAACTTATTTAATAAATTTGTCAGAAAATTGTAGGAAATCTTTTGGTTACTTTTTTGTTTTTGTTTTGTCGGAAAGTTGTCACTAACTTGTGGGAAATTTCTTTTGTTGGTAACTTATCAGAAACTTTTGTAGAAAATATACATGTTTTCTAGTAGTCAGGGTTCGAGTGTCATGGAGATTGGTGTGTTGATTTAGGAGCACCTTTAGAGGGTATGTGAGTTAGTTGTTCGATAAAAAAATGAATAAAACTATTATGGCTAATATAAATAATATGCTTACATGTAACATGATACTGGTTTACGTTTGTAGAGTTTGGGCTGAAGTCTAGCAAATCTTTAACTATGGGCGACTTATTAGTTTAAAGCAAACTTTGAATGTAGAGGCTAATTGCATCACAGGGTGTTAACAAGCCGATTCAACTAGTTCCATGGTTTGTTTGATTCAAGAATTTTTAAAATGAATCGGACAACACTAGCTTATAAATCACATTACTAGAAAACATATCACCGACAGATAATGTCACACCCCGCCCAAGCCGGGTTATCATGATCGACTGATACAGAAATACACAGCGAAAACTTAAACAAAAGTCTTTCATTCCAACATTGATCGAGGCACATTACCAAAACTTGAGTAAATTACTATTTGAGTCCCTGAAGTTTGCCAATTTTAACTATTTGAGTCTCTGCTCTCTTTTTTTTCATCGCTTTGAGGCATGAATTTTCATTTTTATAACCGTTTGAGTCCAGATGACTAACTTTGTTAAGTTTTTTTCTAAATAGACTAAAATACCCCTCAGTGACTCAAATGGTTAAAAATGTTATAAATCGGTAATAACTTGGTACTTCGGTAGAAAGTAACAAATTAGAGAAAACTTTAATGATTTTGGAAATTACTTTCTTTTTTATTTGACTAAAGATTTTAAGTACACAACGAAATACTTTAATTTGAAAGGCAAATGCTTTAATTACTTTAATCTGAAAATGAATCCTACCGAATTCGATTTTTTATACAATGTTTCTTAGCTATTTTAAGTGTAAAAATCTTTCTAGCTTAAAAAATCTATATTTGGGTTAATATTTCGTTTCTAAGCCAAAGTCAATTAGAAAAAAAAATGATTACGCTATATGATGCTTCCTAGACCCTTAGAACACGTTCAACAGATGTCTGCATCACCCATTCTAGCTTGAATCTATAAAAAATGTAGTTCTAGAATACCTCCGTTGAATGATATTTTGGTGTGGTAAATGATGCCTCGTCAAATCTTGTTGTGGACTGCATAGTAGATTAGATGGATTTTTGAATTATTTAAAAAAAAACATTAGAATTAAAACAAACCACAATTAATAATCTTGGCTAAAACAAGTATATTTAATAATCTTGACTAGAAAACAAGTCAATTCTAGTCAATTATGCCGTGTGGAATGAACCTCAATTCATAAGGGTGAAGGGGGCGTACGTGGGTAAGGGGATCGGGTTAGCGGGTACCTGCGGATACACCGCCGCCGACTTGCTACCCGAGCTTCATACTTTGCTTTTACGGGTATAAGTACCCGCATCAAATGGTTTGCTTTGTTGAATGAAATCTCAGAAATAATAATGGATGGCCTTGACTTTCCAATCTCAGAAATAATTAATGGATTTATATTAAACTATGTACCCCTGTAATGGAGAGGAGATAATGACACTACGGGAGAACCATAGATAGGCAAAGAGGGAAGCTAAAAAGGCAGTGAGTGAGGCAAAGAATTTTGCCTATGAAACGATGTATAGAAAACTAGACACCAAGGAAGGGGAGCATCATATGTTTAAGATTGCCAAAAATAGGGAGCGTAGGAGACAAGATCTTGGGGTCGTGAAGTTTATCAAGGAAGATGATGGAAGAGTTTTGGTAAAGGGACGAGACATCAAGCTGAGATGGCAAAACTATTTCTACACCCTTTTCAACAGTTGTAGACCAAGTCTAGCCATAACGGAGAATCCCACTACTCAATCCAGTCAACGAAATAATTGTTATTGTCGAAATATCACACAGGAAGAAGTGAGGAGTGCTCTTAAGAAGATGGGAAGAGCTAAGGCAGTCGGTCCAGACAACATACCCATTGAAGCGTGGAAGTGTATGGGAGAGGAAGGCGTTCAGTGGTTGACAAGACTGTTCAACAATATCTTCAAAACCGAAAAGATGCCAGATCAGTGGAGGCGTAGTGTCTTAGTACCCCTATATAAAAACAAAGGAGATGCTCAATGTTGTGCTAACTACAGGGGGATTAAGCTCCTATGTCATACAATGAAATTATGGGAAAGAGTTATAGATACAAGGATTAGACGACAAACCCAGGTTACAGCAAACCAATTTGGGTTCATGCCAGGCCGGTCCACTACGGAGGCGATACACATTTTAAGAAGATTAATGGAAAAGTACAGAGAGAAGAAACATGATTTACATATGGTGTTCATCGATCTTGAAAAGGCGTACGATAGTGTGCCTAGAAGATTGATCTGGGAAAGTCTGAAGGGAAGAGGGATCCCTAGTAAATATATTGAGGCAATTAGGGATATGTATCATGAGGCTAAGACATGCGTCCGAGCTCCCGTGGGGGATACAGACTTTTTTCCGGTGGAAGTGGGAGTTCACCAGGGGTCGGCACTAAGCCCCTTTCTCTTTGCAGTAGTTTTGGATGAGTTGTCAAAGTCGATTCAAGATGCAATTCCATGGTGCATGCTTTTTGCTGATGATATCGTGTTGATTGCAGAAAGTAAAGAGACATTAAACAACAGACTAGAGGAATGGAGAACAGTCTTAGAGCACAAAGGTTTGAAGATAAGCCGATCTAAAACCGAGTACCTTCACTGCAACTTTAGTGGTGCAAACGTCGACGAGGAGACCCAGATTTCTATTGAAGGTGGGGTTGTCCCTAAGACACTGAAGTTCAAGTATCTAGGATCTATCATCCAGAGTAACGGGGACATCGACAATGATGTAGTCCATCGGGTGCAGGCTGGTTGGTGTAAATGGAGAGCGGCCTCAGGTGTTTTGTGCGACAAGAGGTTCCCAATAGGGTTAAAGGGTAAATTTTATAGGGTAGCAGTTCGCCCAGCGATGCTATATGGAACCGATTGTTGGGCCATCAAGAAGACACAAGCTCGAAAAATGGATGTAGCTGAGATGAGGATGTTGAGGTGGATGTGTGGACACACAAGAAAGGACCGAATAAGAAATGAAGTTGTTCGGAAGAGATTGGGAGTCACATGTATCTCAGATATGATAAGAGAAGGAAGATTGAGATGGTTTGGACATGTCAAGAGGAGACAGAGCACAGATCCAGTGAGAACGGTGGAAACTCTCGTTGTAGAGTGGAAAAGGAGCAGGGGGAGACCGAAATTAACGTGGGATGAGAGGATTAGGCTTGATTTGCTAGATTTACACATCTCAGAGGACATGATCAATGATAGGATTTCATGGAGACGTCGTATTAGGGTTTTAGGATGAGTGACCCGTTGTGTGGGAGAGTAGAGTTGTTTAGCAAAGATTTTGCGTATGTCTTGTTTCTTG
This sequence comes from Smallanthus sonchifolius, assembly GCA_023525975.1. NCBI lineage: Eukaryota > Viridiplantae > Streptophyta > Magnoliopsida > Asterales > Asteraceae > Smallanthus > Smallanthus sonchifolius. The sequence continues at coordinate 2,509,948 of JAKNSE010000034.1, read as the reverse complement.
TAGGTGTGTTGTGTTTCTTGTGACTATTATACTCTAGTCATACACTGCTAATTGTTAGATTACTGTTAGATTTATTTTACTTTATTACTCATTAATTTTATTTATATTTTTATCTTTTTCTTTCCCATGGAGCCGGGGGTCTAAACGGGAGCAGTCTCTCTATCCCTTGGGATAGGGGTAAGGTTTGCCCTCATCACACCCTCCCCAGACCCTACTAATAGCGTTAGCTATGTGTGGGATTATACTGGGTACGTTTGGTTTGGTTTGGTATGTACCCCCTGTAATTTTATTCTTATCATTTATAGCTAATTTTAAGTTATAAGTAATTTTTTATTTTTATTTTATTAAATAATAAAATTAGTTTTAAGTATATGTATTAGTTTTAATTTAAAAAGGATACTAATTTATGTTCAGTTATATGTAATTTTTTTATTTTTAGTTATTGTTATTTTTTTAATTAATGAAGTTTTTTTTATTAATTTGATTTGTTTGAGTTTTAATAAAGAATTATATTAAAAGAAAAAATAAATTCTTTAGGGTATTAGGGTTGTGCCCCGAACACTTTGGGGTATTAGGATAGTATTTGGGTAGAAATGAGGTGCCACACTCTTATTGAGTATTTTTGTTATGGTAGTTTTTGGATGTTTATACGGATACATATCTTGATTAAAACCAGTCAAACCCCGATTACATATCTTTATACTGATATAGACGCATGGTGATGCTACTTAATCATTGTTTTTAGAATCGGATCGGACAAACCTGAACAGACCAGTCGGACCGGAAACCAGACACATAAACGGTCTGGTTGTGTGTAGCTAAACCGTTTTTCATTGAACCGACCGGTAAACCGGACCAGATTTCAAACATTTTAATTTTTTTTTATTTTTTTTGTATTTTTCCCTTCAAAATCTCATTTTCTTATTAGTTTATTATTTCAAGTTGTATATTTTATTTATTTAAACACTTATATGTCATTAAAATTGAAAATTTACATAAAACAAAAAATGTTTTTTATGTTTTGTACCTATATAAATAGTTTTAATTTTTATATTATTTATAACGTCATCCGGTTTTTAATTCGATCGATCTGGTCCAACCAGCCCCACCATTAGACCTCTAAAAGAGTCGTTTTATTGTCAAGTTTGATTCCAAAAACATTATACGTAGTTCTTCCGTGTAGAATGAGCCCCAATTAAAAATCTTGACCAAGACAAGCAACCCTATATTCATACCGAAATAGTCGCATCCAGATGCTAGTCAACTCTGCCGTGTAGAATGAGCCAAAATTTAAAAAAAAATATTTGTGTGGGGAAAATCATCAAATTGTATAGATCCAGACAAATTGCCCAGTGATCTAGATTCAAATTGTCGCTCTGTCAATTTGTTTTATCTTTTTTCTAATATTTAAAAAAGTTTTAACACAAAAATTTCCGTTGCTGGACTTTAACGTGTGGATAATATTAATAAAATTAAGAAACAAAAAAAAAACTTTGAAAAAAGAAATTTTAACTTGCGGCGCTAAACATTTGTATGTTCATCTGCGTTTCACAATTAACAGGTTCAATCTCTCTAACTTGTTTATGACACAATTAACCCTATTTATATTTTTTAAATAATTAAATATATATATTTATATCACTAGGTTAGAATCTCGTGTGTTATACGGGTTGAATAAATGTAATGTTATATACTAAGGAATAAAAATTTATGTCTTTAAAAACTTATGTATTACGTTGGTTGAATAAACCCGTGTATTACACATATAATATAATTTGTTAACACATATGTGTGTCAAAATATGTTTTTTAAAAAATGTATTTTGACGTGATGGTTATAAATTCTGTTAAGTTGCTTTTTAAAACATTTTTTTCTATTGTTAGTATATGCAATACATTTTTCCACCTATAATATATATATATATATATATAGTGGTATGTTCTTTTGAGAACCAATAATATGTTAAGAACCGTGAGAACCGTATAGTACACAGTGCCAGCCCAAAAGGGGTGAGCCTCAACATATATAAAAGTGTAAATTTTGGTTGAACATAATTACACAAATAAATAGGCCCGTCTCATTGTTTTCTACAGGTCCACATGCCGAAGATATATTCCAGGCCCAATTGACAGGTCCACTCCACATAATCTCATAATGCTTGAATGTTGAAATAAAATTGATTGTTACAAGAGCGTGCTTGAAGTGTATAATTGCTTGAAATCACAAATTAAGTTTAATTCTAATGATCTTTTATTTAACATGTGAATGGTAGCCTCTTACCTGCTTCGGTTATTTTAACGCTTATTTGTGTTACATTGCTCTTTTTGCTGGACCTAGAGATTGTGTCTTCAATGATTTAAACAATTCCAAAAGCTGCTACCACTAGTATACTTAGGCTATCGGTAGTGGTTTTACGCTCCTCTCTTTCACGCTCTTCCACGTCAGCGCCACAGGAGTTTTCACTGCCCATTTTCACTAAGGTGCGTAGTGGTTTCACGCTTCGAATTTAATTTTTAATCATTAACTAATAATTAACTAAATACCAATAAAATTAAATTAAAATAATTAAAAAAGTACGTTCATTAAAAAAAATTACATTAAAAAACAACATTTATAAAAAAAACTACATTCATAAAAAAAACTACTCGTCATCATCCTCGTCATTTATGTTTTGGCGTTCACCTTTCAACAACACGAGTCGGATCTTTGATTGTGTCGACGGTCGTTGGTTGTTTCTTTCTATGTGAACGTTTCTTCGGTTTAGTAGACGGTTGTGTCTCGGGAATGGTAAATTCTTGTGTTTCGGGTATTGAATCCGGTGTGAGAGGGGTTTGTGTAGGAGTGGGCATTTGTTAAAAATTAAATCCACAAGGAATTTGTTGAAAAAGGTTTGGTTCCGGTGACGAACTCGGAACGTAAACATCTTCAACGTTTCAATTGAAAAGGTTGCTCGGGTCGTTGTTCGGGTTGAAATGGTTATTTGGGTTATTAAGAAGGTTTGAAAAAAATGGATTATTTAGGTTCCAATGATTCATTGTGATGTTTGAAGTTGGTTTGAAGAAAAGATTTAGAAATTGGCTGATGATTTAGTAAGTAAAAATGGTTGTTATTTATATTAGATTTTGGGTTAATTTTTTTTTTAAATGGTAATTTTTTTTAAACGGTAATATTACCGTTGCTTTTAGGTTGGAGACTGTGATGTTCGGTAGATTCGCCCGTGAAACCCCCTTCACGCCCCCCCTCCCCTTCACGCCTAGAGAGCGGTGTTTCAGGGCGTGAAAGGCTTATGTGGCTCACGCCCCTTCTCTTCACGCCAGTGCTGCGGATGCTCTTATTGTTGGCATGCTTTTAACTCTTTTATAGTTTTATATTCAACCCTTTGTGAAGCTTCATCAATAATATTACTATCCCCTCCATCTTCTCCAAGACTAGGTAATACTTCTACCCTTAGATCATTAAGTTACATATAAATTACATATTTTTGACCTTACCCAGTTTAAACTTATCTTTTTTTTGCCGTCACTGGTCAAAAATCCTAGATCTATCACTCTCCGTTGTATAGTTTTAGTAGTTCTAAATGAACCCATAAATAACCAAAAATTAAACCCAACCTATTAGACCAAAATGTAATTGAGTTATAGTGTAGAGACTAAACTTGTAACTTGGTAGTATATATAAACTAACCTTATGTAACCCTACATCAATATTATTCTAATACAATCTACATTTGGGTGGCTTATTTTGGTATCAGAGCCAAGAGCACAACCCACCGTAAAACGCCGTTAGAGGAGCGGCCGGTCGGTCGCCGCTGTCGCACCCTCCACCATAACAAACCGTTGTTATCTTCTCCTTCTACCCCCGCCTTCAACCATCGCCACAACAACACCACCACAACACCGTCGACAACCACCGCCTTCATACACTTGTATATATAAAAAATACATTTTATTGTTGCTCCTTACATGTTTTCATATTTTGAAAACTATTCATAACGTTTTCAATCAGAACTTTCGCAACGAACTCTCTTTCTATATAACAATTGCAAGCATCGTTCAAGATTTTAACCAATTGATATAAACTAATTGGACATGGGCCTATAATGGTTATTGGGTTAAAATTTTAAAAATTAAACATGGGCCTTTAATGGTTTAAATTTTACTATTAAAAATAAGTAATTGGGCTTAATTTTTAAACTATAACCTTTTTATTATATAAAACGTTTAGATACCTTTTTTTCTTTAGTAAAAAATATATATAGTTTTTTCATGTCAATGGGCCAGTCTTTTTTATAAAACTAATGGTGTTAATCGTAAAAGAAACAATGGTGACGCTCAAAATTTTCCTATTATGCGTTACATATGAGATGCGAAATTCATTGGTGTCGGGCGAACCTGTTCACCCTAATGTGGCTCCACCAGTGGTTACTGTTTAATGATTACTAGGTTAAAATCTCGTGTATTACATGGGTTAAATAAATAAAATGTTATATATTTAGTAATAAAAAATTTATATTTTTAAAAACCCGTGTAATACACGAGTTGAATAAACCAGTATATTACATCGATTGAATAAAATATAATGTAATTTGTAAACAAACACATTTGTCAAAATATGTTTTTAAAAAAATGTAATTTTTCGTGACAGTTATAAGGTTTGTTAAGTTAGTTTTTAAAACATTTTTTTTCAACTGAGTATTAATTTTTTAATTTAATTGATAAATGTTAATTCATATTAAGTTCATTTGATTGATGATATAATAACTATTTATAATTAAATAATAAGTATTCGTAATTAGATTTATTAATATAAAGATTATTATTTAATAGGAGAGAGAAATAGAAAATCTAATATTTAATAGGAGAGAGACGGGAAAATAAAGATTGGGAGTAACCGAAGAATGACACGTGTCCTGAAAAGATTTTCATTTATTAGAGTAGTAAGATTTGATCATGAATAGCTATGAGATTTGGTTTCACTTTTTCAATCTATTTATTTAGAGTGTCGTACCTAGAGTATCAAACCATGAAAAACTTTTTGTTGTTTATTCGGTGAGTATTCGAATTCCTCATCCATTTTCTTTTTTCTTTTTTTTTCAATTTGAAAAACAAATTTCTTTATTCTTATGAGAGTGGGACTTGAACCCATGACCTCCTTAATCCTTAGGGGACGTTTGGTTCGCGGAATTCGTTAGAATTGGAATTGTAATTGGAATTGGAATTTTAAGGAATTTGATTTGGAATTGAATTTGTCCAAAGGATTTGGAATTGTAATTTGTCCAAAGGATTTTGAATTTAAAGGAATTGGAATCTATTAAAGGAATTTGAATTCCTAATCCATTTTAGTGACAAAACAATCATAAAAGAATTGGAATCTATAACCATGACCACCACCTACCGTCGCCCCGCCACCAACCACAACCGCCATCGCCGCCACCGACCATCCCCAACCACTCATCGCCGCCCGCTCCTCAACACCGGCACCGACCCCCTCCTAATTTGCCGCCAGTTGTGATCCAATTGAATGTAAGTGTTACAGTCTCAAGCAACATTGTTTACTAGATGAGATTGTTGCTTAAGAGGGGTTGAATTGCTTGATATTTGTTGATTATTATGTATATGGTTATAGGTCAATGCTTTTTTAAATTAAAATTCAGCTCATGTTTCATGAGCATGAGGCTCCATTTTTAGTATGTGATTCCAGATTTCCAATAACAAAGTTGAATCAAGTTATACGTTCCAGCAACATTAAAGCTTGAAAATACGAATGGGAGCGCTTAGTAAAAGTGCTTATTTGGTCCTCCAATAGTGGTGGTCGGTGGTGGTCGGTGGTGTTTGGCGGGTGGTGATGGTGGCAGTGGTCAGGGGCGTCGGTGGTCGCGGTGGCGGCATTTGGCAGGACGGCGGTGGTCGGAACAGGGGGTGGCAGGTAGTGGCGGATCTGGAATGAAACAAAAGTTTTAATTTAAAAAAGTTCAGAGGTAACGAATTTTTTTTACCGTACTTTCATGTAAATGAAACAAAAAAAAATTTAGACCGTACTTTCATGTAAACAAATTTTTTTTTAACGGTAACATCAGTGGTAGAGATTGAAAAAAAACGTAGGAGGGCCAAGATTTGTTTCCCTATTAGGGGGGCCGGAACTATAAGATTTTGAAATTTTTGGTATAAACCGTAAACCAAACCACTCACTACGGTTTGAAATTTTTGAAACCGACCGTGAAACCAAACTGATGACCGGTTTGGGCGGTTTCACGGTTTAAAACCGAACCGTGAGCACCCCTAACTGGGGTTTGGCGAAGGCGGCGTCGGGTAGTGGTCTCAACTCAGGTCGAGTGGCTGGTCGAGTGGTTGGTCTCTGACTCTTACAGTCTCACAGTTTTCGCTCTCTGTCTTTCTTCTTGGCCGCCGCTTGGGTAAGTTAGGTTTGAGAATTTAAACTTTGAAGTATTGAGTTTTAATAAAACATTTGGTCTGGCTAAAACACAAATGTTTTATTAAAACCCAATACCTTAAAACCTTTAATAAAATGTGGGGACTTTTTATAAAGTATTAGGTTTTTTATAAAATTTTGGACCTTTTATTAAGTGTTGAGTTTTTTAAAAAAATTGAGGGGTAACGTAAACTTTGCTCACGGGTAACGTAAAGGATAACTGGATACATAAAACCGTAAAAAAAAATTGCACTGTGCATAAAAGTTGAGGGGTAGTCAAGGTAGGTCCACCCATGGTGGCAGGGGCAGAGGGCGGCGGCGGAGTCGAAATCCTTTACTTGATGGAATTTGAGGGAATTAATTCCAATTCCTTTCCCAGCCAAACACGTTAAGAATGTAATTCGAATTCCAATTCCATTGAATTCTGCGAACCAAACACGTTGACCAATAGAATTCAAATTTCAATTCTATTGAATTCCTATGAATTCCTGCCAACCAAACGGACCCTTAGTGGTTGTAGAGGATTTTTCTCTACTAATGGACCACCAACCCCAAAAATAACCCTCACCATTTTAAATTAATTAGTCTGAATACATGGGTGATTTTTTCTTGATTTTACTTGTTTCCATTGTTATCAATAATTTGTCAATATAAATATAATGCTGGTGTTGATACCTGGATTTCAGTACGACATGTTCTTTTACGATTTATGCTTATTTTAAAGTCAGTAACAACATTAAACCATTATTAGAAATCATAACTTATAAACAAAATAATTACTGATCAAGATTTTTTTCCCTCTAATTGAACAAAAATATTCCCCCTTTATGGAAAAACCAATGACATTTCACAGTGTACTTTACTTTTTTATTTTTTTTCCTCAAAACTATTTTTTTATAGTTTGGCCACAATTTTTTTCTCAAAAGCTTTTTTAAGTTTTTTTTATAGTTTTGTCACAGATTTTTTTTCAAAAATTTTTTTCAAAATTTTTTTTATACTTTCGACGCGACGCCGTAACACGGGGTGGTTCGAGTTACTATACGTTTTGACGCCACCACAACGTGAAGCAGTTCAAGTTACTGTACGTTTCGACGCCGTCGTAACGCGGGACGGGTAAATCAGCTGGTTTATACGAAAGATCCATTCAAATCTCTGAAGTAGGCAAACCAGAAAACGGACGGTTATTGAAGTTGTTACGTAAGCACATAGAAAACAGTATAAAATTTTGGTGCGACCTTGTGGGCTCGGCTAGTCAGCCTAATAAATACAAAGTGAGCGGCAACCAACCTTTTGACTTGATCACACGTCACGTGGGTCTCCCCGCCACCTTAAATTGCGTGACAAGAATGGACTTAAAACAAGATAAATATAACGATTTTAATATTAAATTAAAGTCAGGTGTACAATAAAATATAACAGATAAATAACACGTTCACATGTCTTCCCATATATGTGTTTGCATCTTCATGTGTCTTGTAAATATGTTACTAGTAGATACTTTTATGTCATATGATCAATATATTTTAAAGCAAATAAATTTTAAATTATCCTTTGCAAAACAATTTGTTTTCTATAAAAACTAGTGAATATGTCCGGACGAATAGTGTTTCCCTACACATATAATATGCGTATCATGAACTCAAGATCATTTTATTATAAAGTTTTAAGTTTTTAATATACAATGCCGGTCAATGAACTAGTTTTTTTTTCATTTATGTTTCTTAACTTTGTTTTTCTACTTGTTGCGAATCAAAATCAAATTATCATTTCATAATATTTGTAACTGATTTTATTTAATAGTATATTGAGGATTACATGATTAATTGTAAAAGAACATTTTGTTAAGATAATTAAGTATTCTAATACTGGGTTGGTTCTTGAGCCGGTTAGTTACGAACTGAACCAGAAGACCGAAAAAGTATTCACACGAATAAACAATAGAGGGTTATAAAGAGCACATATAACCACCATCAAGTTGAGTATTGTCTCTGTAGAAAAAAAATGATTATTGTAAATTATGATTTTTAATAACAAGTTCGCCAACACACAAGATTCTGCTTCCATAAGCAAGTTTTAAAGTGATAATGTGGTTAACATCCTTTGAAACAATGGGGGCTGGCGGGTTAGGGAGAGGAGGAGCATGGTCTTCAATATAAGTAAAGAAGCAGTGGCGAAGCTTCAATAAAAACCCGGGGGGGGCCGGGATTTTTTTTTCCTATCGGGGGGGGCCGGTACTATAAAATATGCGGCCGAATACATATAAATTAACACTGTCGAGCAAAAAATCGGCCGAATACGTATAAATTAACACTACTGAGCGAAAAATCGGGGGGGATTCGCCCCTGTAAAGAAGAACAAGCTTTTTGAGATCAACATGCGAAATTTGATCCGAGAAGGGAAAGAAAGCCTCATAAAAAACGAGCATGTCGGGTAATATATATATATATATATATATATATATATACGAGATGAAGTAGGATCCAGACACCGAATTTAAAACAGGTGCTATAGCCGAGAAAGATGAATGGTATGCAGTGTGGTTCAAGTTTGTGGCTTGAGTAGGCCCGTAAGTAGGGAAAGGGAAATACACGACAGCCAAATCCCCGAAAACTATCATATTGCGGTTTTGTGTTGAAAATTCAAATGGTGACTTATTTTCCAAAAGTGGTGTAGGCAACCAATTTGTAACATGACTCACTGAGTAAAAGCATCAACACAAAGTGAAGTTGGGGTATTTGCACCAAATAATATAGCTAACCCTAGCCCGGTAATATTCCTATGTTTACGTTCATCTCGGTCATTTTGTTCAGGAGTGTACGGGCAAGACAACTGATGATTAGTGCCATTTTCCAAAAACAAAATTATGTACACGATCATTGACGAACTTTGTTTCACCATCACTTTGGAATACTTTAAGTTTGGTGCAAAATTGAGTTTGAACAAGTAAAAGAAAATTTTTAAGCATCTAGAAAAACACAGACTTTGTTTGGAGAGGATAAAACCAAGAAACCAAGAATAATCATCTACAAAAATCGCATAATAACGATAACCATCAGTAGATGTAATGGGAGCCGGTACCCATAGATAACAATGCACCAAGTCAAGTACTCGTAAGGCACACTTTTCATTTAATTTTAAAAGGAAAACGGTGTTGGTTTTCATTTAATTTTAACCAACAAATAATGTTATAAGATGAATGACCTAATCTAGTATGCCAGACTCATAAGATGCTCAAAGTTGAGATGAAAAAGTATAGGCAGTGTATTAGCTTGCAAACTTGGGTTGAGGATGTATAATCCATCTTCATGTCGGCCTTTTGCTAGAAATGTCCCGGTCAACGGGTCCTAGATAGCAAAGTAATGACGAGAAAAAAAAAACAACAAGGTAATCATGCTTTAATTTACTAACCGAAACTAAGTTTTTAGAGAGATTTGGAACCACAAGAACATCCTTTAGTGGAATGTTGGAAATAGAAGCATGACCGATACGTGAAATAGATAAAATATTACCATCGTCAAACGTCACCTTGTCTAAACTCAAATAGGGTTTAGAGTTGTCTAAAAAACCTTAGGAAGGCGCCATGTGAGTCGTGGCTCCAGAATCCATGTACCAGTATGGAGTACTTTCAGAAACATTGCAACTAGCATGAAAACAACTACTATTAGAACTCGCAGCGCGTCAAATCATGAAAAATTTAACATTTTTGAAAGTTTGTAAAAAGGAAACCCGCGCGTCTGAAGGGCGAAAAAACTAACATTCTTGAAACTAAAGAGGATTTAAACGGTGAAATAAATCAAAATATTTGAAAAAGTTTAAACAAAAAAAAAAGAAAAAAAAATAAAACTTTTTTTTTCTTATGTTTAAACGTTTTCAAATATTTTGATTTATTTCACGGTTTAAATCCTCTATAGTTTTGAGAACGTTGGTTTTTTCACCCTTTAAACGCATTGGTTTCTTTTTTTTTACAAACTTTCAAAAATGTTAATTTTTTCACGGTTGTAGCGCGGATTTTAATAGTAGTTGTTTATAATTCGTTAATCATGTTGAATCAACGGAAGAATTAACTTGTTCTAACACGAATGATGCCAATAAAGAAACAAAGTATCGCATTACTAAGACTATAATTTGTTTCCCTCGGGAGGATGAGCTTAGTGTGAATAAGCTCCAATTTGAAGAAGAATGTCCTACAAGACCGAAATTTCGATAAGAATCCGGTCAATCCTATCGTAAAAACAGAACTTGAAGTACAAATTATAGAGTATTGAATGTGTATCTATTGTTGAATGAATGAATGTGTTCCATGAATAATGCCATCATATAGGTGTGACCCTACATCACTGTGCCCTATTGAACGTCACTCTCTAGGTCATAACCGACTTCTGTTATGGTTTTCACGTTTCCATGTGAACCAATATGTCATCATGAGTACCACGTAACTTGGCTCAGTATATCATTCAATAGACTAAATTACAGAAAGCAATCTTTAAGTATATACTAAATTACACCCGCAGACCTTTATCTTCACTAATTATGCTAGACACTCTTTATCTAAATGATTTGTATCAAATTATAACCTTTAGACTAACAGAGATTAGATTTTTAGTTAGTTTTTTATAAACGATCAAAATACCCTTTTCTATTATAAAATAAAAAATAAATTCAAAAGCATTGTGGGCACCATCCATTATGCCTTCTTCCTAAACAAAAACCCAAAACCTACAAATCAAATTCTCATACTTCAAAAAACTTACATTCAGTTGGCAAAATTCAAATCCAAAATGAAACCGACGGGTGTTTGGCCGGCAGTCCAAATCCAAAATGAACAATAACCCAATTGGTGGGCAAAAATCCCAATCCAAAAATACAGAAGTTTCGACCGAAATACAAAAGCTTACAATCGGTCAATAACCCAAATCGTTTGTAAGCTTCGACCGAAATATAGAAGCTTACAATCGGTGGACAAAATCCAAATCCAAAATGAAATCGATTCAAATGGAAACCAAATTAGGGTTGGATGTGTTGAGCAGAGGGGAAAGTCGGAGAACAGAGAGGGAGGCAGAGGGGGTTCGGTTGTTTCGGCCGGCCGACGGTGGGAGGGCGATGGTATGTGTCTGTGTAGACGATGGAAAGGATAGGGAGAGAGAGTGAGAGGAGACGAAGGTAGGAAGAGAGGCTAGAAACTTATCGGTGAAAAGGTGAAGGGGTGGGTGGGTAGCGGTAAATTTGTTAATCCCGGGCGTCGGTTGGTGACTGTGGTGGTGTGGTTTTTACTTGTTACAGAGCTTGAGAGAGTTATATAGATATATATATATATATTTGTTAATATAAGAATGAAGGGTAAATTAGTCATTTACATGTCATTTAACTGAAAAATTTAACGTTGGTTAGTCTAAAGGTTATAACTTGATACAAACCATATAGATAAAGGGTGTCTAGCGTAATTAGTGAAGATAAAGGTCTGCGGGTGTAATTTGGTATATACCTAAAGGTTGTTTTCTGTAATTTAGTCCATTCAATATTGCCATGTACGCATGTACGACCCAACCTACTTGGGTTTTTTTTTTTTGAACGGCAATTTGGATCGGCCACTGGCCCACCCGATCATCTCCACCCCCACAGGAGGAAACCCACCATAGGTGAGAAAACCCCCTAACACAACTTGGACCCCCTTTTTATTTTTGTCACAAGTGAGACTTGAACACAAGACCTCTCTATTTTGAAGAAGTCTTGTGCATACACCTTTGTCACTAGACTAAGCTAGTGGTTGTAACCTACTTGGGTTAATTCATAGTTTTTTTCCACTTTTCGGTATTATAGAATCGTCAACTACTTAAGGAGAAACACTTTTATTACACACCTTAATACCACTATACTACAAACCTTTTAATTCTATGCCTTAAATAGCTAACTCAAAGTATCATGCTATAATTTCACCTCTCACATGTGACAAAAACGAGTACTAACTAGTCCGTTTCATATATATATACTAGTAAAATGTCTGCGCGCGTTGCGGCGCTAAACTCGGTAAATAATTAAAAGTTTATTACATGTGTTTGATAAAAAACAGCAATATTATAGATAGAGTATAGATAAATTAATGTTATTCACATAAATTAATCTGCAAATTACCAATTAATTGATCTGCAAACGGAATCAAACAAATTTATCTGCAAATTACCAATTGAAATAACGAATGGAGATTTAGAAAACAAAATGAAACCTTCACTTTCGAATCAACCATCGCAAGAGTGGTGCGGCGGCCTTTGTTCGCCGACGACAACCGCCACCACTACTAAACCTTTCAGTCGTTCCGTTACTACAAACCAATATTTTGTTGTTAGGGTTTAAACAAAAAAGCCCTCAGTTGCACGGCCACCACCGAGCCACCTCTTCGGCCACTCTCTCTTCTCCCGATTACCTTCTCTCGCCTTCCGTTTCTCTCTCTAACTTTTTGCTCTCGCGGGTATAACATAAGTTGGTATAATGAAAATGAACTTTATCTTAATCGGTTCAGTCCAGTAATTAAACGGTTCTGACCCGTTTAATATGGTTCCGGTCCGGTCCGAACCATTTATATACGGTCCTGTCCTGGGTTAACATTTCCATTCAAACGGTATGCGGTTCCGGTTCGGTTCGGCCCGGTTTGAACCGAATGCTTAGCCCTAAACTAACATTTAACACGTAACATTTTTTTTAATTAGCAAACAAACTATAGCGATATCATACTCAAATTAAAAAAAAATGATCGTTTTTATGGTGTAATTTTTAAAAAATATATATTAACGTATAAAAAAGTTATGGATGTTTAAATTTATGAAGGGAGATGGTAGTTACCCTATGAAAAACTTTCGTTTTCAGTTTTTTTAAAACATTAGAGGGTTATACCTTATGTTTAAAAAATGTTTAAGTAATTTCTTAAAAAGTGTTAAAAGACATATGTGTCCTTCTCAAATGTATTATATATAGTATACATGGGGAGAATCAAATAAAAAGTAGGTTTCGCTAAGAAATCTAAGAAATGACCAAAACGCTTAGAAACGATATCAAACGAACTCCGATTGAGCTTATTTCAGCGGCGTTGTAACTGTCTCATCGAACTCTAATCCGGACCCAAAAACCTAAACCCTCCTCCACCCGCACCCCCAAAAACCTAAACCCCCCTCCACCCGCACCCTCAAAAACCTAAACCCCCCTCCAACCTCACCCCAAAAAGCCTAAAACCACCACTCCACCCCCCAAAAACCTAAACCCCCCACCCCCAAAAAAAACCTAAACCATAAAATCTAAACCATAAAAGCTAAACCATAAGGCTAAAACCCTAAAATTCAAACGTAAAATCTAAACCTTAAAAGATAAACCCTAAAAGCTAAGATGATAGAGTTCGACGAGACGGTTCCAACGCCGCTGAAATGAGCTCAATCGGAGTTCGTTTGATATCGTTTATAAACGTTTTGATCATTTCTTAGAGTTTTTAATGAAATTTTTATTTGATACTTCCTATTTTATATATATATATATATATATATATGAATTTACCCATTGATAATGATACACGAGTGATAATAATACACGAATAAACATTCGTGTACGACATGATTTTAACTTGAATTAACAAGTTTAAAACAACATATATAATCAAATATTCACGTATCTTACGGCTACACTACTCTACTAATTATTATTATCAAAGTCACTATAACCATAAAGAGTCGTAGATGTAACAAACGTGATAAAATGACTAAACGACATAATTTTCCCTTAAATAAATTGTCGTATTATAAAACATATCAATATTCTAGCGGCTGTGAATTGATGCCAACTCATACCTGAGTCACACCGACCCCACCATCCAACAAAAATCTTGAACCGCAAAAACGAAGATCAGAAATCCAAATCCTCGACCCGGTCTTTTCGTGAAACGGGCACCGCCAGCCACCTCGGCAAAATCACAAGCCTACGACTCTTTCTTTTTTTTTTATATTAAAAATAAATAAAATTAATCAAAATAAATAAATTTTGATTTTCGAAAGAAGGAGTGGGAAAAAATTGAGTTTTCAGGGAAGGACTCGGTGACTAAGAATTCTCAGGGAAGGACACTCCGGCATGTTATAAATACCCTCTTTTTTTCTTCACAATTTGCCACCCACTCTTCTCATATATCCCTACAAATCTTTAATAAATATTGTGTTGCTTCATAAAGATGACGATCATCGTTCATCAACCACAATTTGGTAACATGTTTTAAATCACATAATAATCTTGGATTTTTTTTATTTTATGTGTATATTAATTAAATTTTATATACGTTTGAGAACAGAAAATGAAAATCAGGAGCAAGTGACCAAGAACATAGAAACAGAACTGGTGTTGGATGGTGGATTTTGCATCCCCCATGCCAATTCTTTTGGCCAAAATTTTAGGTATTTACTTTTTATAATTTAATTTATAAAATTATTTTTTTATTTAATTTTTTGATCTGGATCTTTGTTAATATACAGGGATTATGATGTGCATAGTGAAAGACAACAAGGGGTTGAAAATTTTTACCGTGTGAATCACATAAATCAAACGGTTGATTTTGTGAGTTATTTATTAAATTTTTTTTTTGAATTTTGGTTTTATTTAATTAAATTTGGGTGATGAGTTTTGATGTATATGTAGGTCAAGAAGATGAGGGGAGAGTATGAAAAAATGGACAGGATTGAAATGAGCATATGGGAATGTTGTGAGCTCTTGAACCAAGTGGTCGATGAGAGCGATCCGGATCTAGACGAGCCACAAATCGAGCACTTGTTGCAAACCGCAGAGGCGGTACGAAAAGACTATCCTGACCAAGATTGGCTTCACTTGACTGCTTTGATACATGGTATGTTTGAATACTAAAAAAGGAACATAGCATGATGTTATGTTTTTTATTTTTAATTTTTATTGTACCTAACATGGGAAAGTGTTGTGCATAGATCTTGGTAAGGTTTTGCTACATCCTAGCTTTGGGGAGCTTCCTCAATGGGCTGTTGTAGGTGACACATTTCCGGTTGGGTGTGCTTTTGATCAATCAATTGTTCATAGCAAGGTTTAAAATTTATTTCCTAATAAAGTTATGGATTGTATTTTGATTTTTCATTGGGTGAAATCGATTTCGGTTTTTGAAAACAGTACTTCTTGCAAAATCCTGACTACAACAATCCGGCTTACAATACGAAATATGGAATTTACTCTGAGAATTGTGGACTTGACAACGTTATGATGTCGTGGGGGCATGACGATTACATGTATTTGGTACTAATCAACTCTCTACTTGTTAACATTTTCTTTCTTATCGTTTTAGTCATCCCATGAAGGCAGTTCTTCATGGGGTTAAAATAGAAAACCAGTGAAAGTTGGATTCGACCATCAGACCTTATTAGAGGAACTCAGATACGTTAAGTCATCATTTTTAACAATCATGATTGTTTTTATATGTATTGTTGTATCACTCACTTAGGTAGCAAAGGAGAATGGAACCA